>JAZDUA010000253.1:0-1200000 GCA_038098605.1 Gryllus longicercus | reverse complement strand
TTCTCTGTATTGGTCCCCAATTGACATATGGGTAACACTCTTTATTTTCTTTCTGGTCCCCAATTTGCATACGCCGCGAGCTTGTTCTCTCGCCCTCAGCCGGCAGAGAGTGAATGTTGCCAATTACTGCCCAACATTGTTTGTTTACTTTGTGCCCGGCAATGTGTGCGTGCGTGTAAAGATTAGCTCAAGTGTGGAATCATTTAAGTTATATACTATATTCGTTTGAAGTTTGTCCGGCTTAAACTGAAAATATCATTCGAAGTGGGCCGTCCATCTTAAAATAATAGGTCCCTTCCCCATTTCTTGTTTACTTGTCCACTTTTTCGACGATAGTGAAACACATGCTAGATTAGAAAAGTGTTTGCTTGTCGGTGAATCGATAGGTACTACAAAAAATTTGTCCAGAAGTATTTCAAAAATTGAAGGTAATTAATTAATGAAGAATAGAAAGGTAATAATTTATGAATGTTTTTGTGAAGATATTATTACTACTAGATGTCAGAAAAAAGGTATTACGAAAGTACTTGTAATTTTCTTAATTGTGCAATTGGTTTTTGCGCTCAACACAGGAGTAGAAACACTGCAATGACGTTTGAATTGCGTACAAGCCAAAACAAAATCACAAGCGAAAATTGCGTATACATCACTGTTGTTGTCAGTTAATTACCAAGTCGACATTAACACAGCCGTTTGGTTTAAATACTCATGTTTATTCTTTGCATTTATGACGTAATCTTTTCGGTTCATTTCCCTATATAACCTTCTGTTAGTGCTTAAATGCATGCCAATACCAAAGGTTCTCGTGTCCATTACGCGGTCAAAGGTTTAAGCGGGGGAGGACGGTGGGGGCGTGGCGTGCAGGACGTGACGGGACGTGGTGGGACGTGACCTCCGCCTCGACCACTCACACCTGTCACGTTGCTCGCGTAGAACAGACAGAGCCCTCGCCTCTCGGGAATTCTATGGTACGCTTAGCCTGTCATTGTGATTCGGGCTTTGATCTTTGCTTTTGACAGGCTTGGCGTCACTTGCAGGGCATTGCAGCGAACGGGGTGGTCGTTATGACTCCACGACCAAGGACCATGTTATTGCAACAGTGTGCCAAGACAGAACTCTTTCTCTAGTTATTATCTCTATAGGTCGTGTGCTTTACGTATTCGAACTGCAGAAGAATGGAGACAAAAGGAATGAATGGAATGGAAACAATTCTGTAAAGTGATTTGGAACATATAAAACCTTATATACTAAATTATTTGTTTTTATATGAATATTCTTCGGTGACATCTTCACAGTAATTTATCACCCTTTCTGCCCCCCCCCCCTCTCCCCGCGCTTTCCTTCTTCACTTCCATAGAACAGTAGTCATTTTTCAGGTACCTCATTTATGATTTCCACACTTTAAAATAGTCAATTGAAGAAAATTAGAAAGAAATGTATTCCGACTTGCTGCTCAACCAAAGATGATTTTAGTTTCACTCGACAATTCGACGCCTTATCACCCACCGCTCCCTACGAGTTTAGAGCGCCACCTTGCAGGATAACATCTTTGCGCGCCCTGGGAGAGCCCCGCCAAACCTCAAACGACTCAGAATTTTCGACGAAACCGATTTTTTCTTTTCTTTTCGTCGAAACCGAAGACGAACTACGGCGACCTCGCTGGCGGTGACAATGCTTCATTTCCACACCAAGGAACTCTTTGTTCGGCGCATCCTGCTCGCGTTCGCGCGATCGCGCGTCCGCCGCCGCCGCCGCCGCCTATGTTTAGCCCTTGTGCGCCGTCGATTCGCCAAAAATATGGCTCTGCGCACAAGCGCTCATGCGCAACATGTGGCGAGGCGGAGCGGGGCGGCGCCAACGCGAACAGGGCGGCCGCGAAGGAAGTCCTCTTCCGTCCGGCTTGCGACTACTCCACGGCGGCGAAGAAGGCTGCCCCGCCGTCCTATTCCGGAGATCCGAGAAATTCGCTGAAATAGTGTCGGGGTCCCGCCAAGGCTTCGCAAATCATGAGAAGACATGGACGGTTTAAGGTGACCTCTCTGACCGCAGCTTCGGTACGCTCAGCATCAGAGGGTATCTTCGCGTCTTGACCAATGCACCTGTTACTGTGTAGCAATATCTTTTGAAATGTGGAGATGCCTGCCACTTTTTATATATACAGCTCATTCGGAATTTGTTGAATTTACAGAATAATAGGTCATTTACTTCACAAATGCCACTTACTCTTTGGAAAATAATTGATGTCATCTTGGATAAAAACATAACTCAAGCTCCCATCAGATAAGCCATTTAGATAACGTGGTTACCCAACCAAATATTCTAATGGAACCGGAGGAACGTTGCACGAAGCATATTTCAAATGTATTTGCTGAATATGATTTTGTTCTAGAATAAAAACGAATACAGCTTAGAAACGCCTGAGGCTCGCATTGATAAATGTCACCCTTTTACATCGCCAATCCGAGTAGGCAAATCCGGTAGTTCTCCATATCTGATGCAGTGCTGAGAAAGTCCTAGAGCGGTCGACGACGGCCTGCATTTCCCACGCAGCCTTCCTGGCGTCGCGACGTCGAGGGAGGATTACGTAAAACAAATGCTAGTGCCCGGACGCACTATTCTTGGCGTTCGCCGGATGTGGGTGGTAACTCCTGCAACGGTCAAGGCCAAGGTCACGGCCACGGTCATTTCCAGGCGACTGATGGTGATATATTCCAACTTTTAACATTGTGTGTAGATTCAATTTGGAAAGCAGATTTTTATTACGAATAGAATAGTAAACATGTTAAAAAAAGGTTTTTATTATGAGAGCATTTTCCAGCCACGTAGAGTTTCCCGAACTATTCACCAGACACTAACACACTTAAGAAATCTTCGCATGGGAGCGAGTCAACGGATTTGAAGATACGATCTCATACAATGTGAAAGAAAAGATGTGCATGTCTAAGAGTAGAATTCGATGAAGTCCTGAGTTGATATACATTTTAATAACCTGTTAATTTTATTGTTACCGTTGCTTCGCAAAAGCATATTATATTGATTATCAGGTGGTGACGAACTTATCTTCTTTTATGGATTAAAATTCGCATATAGAGGTCGATGCGAGCATGTTTGGAAGGAAGTTTGTGATGATTTCATCGGGAATGATTTATGAATATGCGGTTACGTTCGTTACTTCGCCATCTGTTGCACTTCATGCTGCCAGATAGCACCGTAGATATCGATAAAGGCTTGTTAGTAACGTATATCGTATACAGTCTGTAAGTGGGTGCTGTCATCCTCTAAAATTGCTGTATCGCGCAGATAAAGCGATATACTGACGAAGTGTTGACTCAACCTTGAATCTTATAAGTATTCTTACTCAAAAAGTAGAGGCTCTTACATTTTCAAGAATGGTAGATTATCGTGATTCGTGGTAAATTAAATGCAGCTGGTATTTAACTCTAGGAAATGTAATTCTCTCACTCGTTGTCCGATTTGTACTATAGTGACTAATGACAAATAATCATCTCTGAAACAGTAATCTAAACGCAAGCTCCAGAACCGAAAATTAAAGTCGCAATGAAGCTCCCGATTGGATAACTGCGTCCAGCTGATGTCACAAGTCACTATATTTAAATCGAACAATATGCTACATATCTGTGTTTGTAATTACACTTTAGTGCCTATTATATTGCTCCTAATAAACAACAGTGGTGTGTAGATACGAGATAACATATCAGATTATTCGGTTATGAATTTATGAAAACAATTTTCTACGAAACTGAATTTCTTCTGCCCTAAGATGTCTATTCTTCGATGCCCTACAAACGCACAAATCACCGGTAATAAACGATTTGGAGATAAATGATTATAACATAAAATCATAAAAAATCTGAGACAACAAATGAACAACCTCACTTAAAGGATTCCCATACCTCTTTTACACTTCCTCTGTTGACTATGCTTTGATGCAAGTAAGTGATACATGGAAAACAACTGTTATCAAATAGTTCGATTTCGAGTATGCAATAATTTTGTAAATCCTTCTGTAACCTTGAAGTTACACCAGTATACTACTTGGGGAAGGTTGCGGAAAGAAAAGTGGATAATCCCGCCCGAGAATATACAAGTATATACATAACCCGAAGATCGTGAAGATTTTATTATTTGTAAACATCTCAGTAGATTGAGGAAGTAAACAATTCGGTTATGTAACTTTTGAAGTAGACGACTCAAACTGTCTTACAAGAAATAAACAAACACTATCGTCCTAATGAAGAGAATTAAAAGATTGAAATATTGTGCTGATTGTCTTGTAAGTACTCACATCAGTATTGATTCCATGCACAAGAGATTTGCCGCAAATTATATTAGCACTCAAGAGGAAACTACGATGTCGCGAACACTGAAGGAACCCGATGAGGACTAATAATAATAATAATAATCATCATCATCATCAACATCATCATCATCATCATCATAGCGACTGGTCGACCTCGCGAAGTCGAATTTGAGTACATTGAACGTTTTCATTATGACCAACTCCCGCAAGAAAACGAAACATGTTATGGACATATGGAGGGTCAGCCAGTTAAGAATAGACATCAGAGCAGTAAAAAAGCAAGAATCTTCTTTCCATGGGAGCGTAAGCAGACTTTTGATATTTCCAAGATCATTCGAGAGGCGGAGACGAATTTTGGGAAGAACAATTAGGAAGTCTGACAACTTTCATCTCAAAGACGTGAACACCCAAACATATGAGATTGTTTACAATATCAATGTAAAATTACTTCTCATATCTTTTACAATTGCTCAGAGACCCGTGAACTGACTGCAAATTCGCGAAATTGTTTTAATTTCTGGAGAGTCTCGAGTTCCCATTTGTCGGTGGCAGAAGGAGCGTGAGGTAGGTCATGCAATAGATTTCACTCCTGCCGCTCAAATCACGACATGTGGTCAAAAAGTCAGCAAACGCAACCCTTGGCGAAGCGTCACCTCCAAAGTCGAGTCATGTGTCATCGGAAGCCTACGACTACACCGAAGCGTCGGCTAGAACTGAGTACGTGTGAGGTGGATAAGGTGGGGGTGGGCTTTCGGTCTACGTCGGTCGGTCGGGCAGGTGTATGTCGGGTGATACCCACCCGACCGACCGCCCACCTGTCTGCCGCTTCAGTGTGCGTGTGAGCGTACATTCGGTTGAGCGTTCGGGCAAGCGTTTCGGTGGCGTGCGTGCGTGCTTGTCGGGATGTGGAGATGTGGGCGACGGAGCGGGCAGTGCCCCGCGGCGGCGCATAGACAAGGCGCGCGTCCGTTGACCCACTTTGCGGCGGGTTCCCCGACCTCACCGCCCGCGCGCCCCGCCCCGCCCCGCCCCCTCCCGGCCCGCCCGCCGCGGCTCCCGTCCCGGAGGCGTCTCCCGCTCGGCTTTCGCAATCCCTGCAGCCATCAGCGCGCCCCATTTTCTCTCTCGGCCCCTCTGCAACTGCGGACGCCCATCAAACCACTTAGCAGCTAACAGCAGAAGGATAGAGGGCAGGCTGTTGGTATTTTGGGGATGTCGCTGTTTTTTCTTTCTTAGTCCCCTTAATGTAATTGAAATATAAAAAGAATCAGTGGAATAAAATTTCAAAGTTGTTATACAATTTATATCCACGTTATCAAACACGTTTACTACGTTTTACTACATTTGGGATTGTTTTGTTTTTAACAGAATGGTTAGCCAGTTATGTACAAGTGTATTAATAATTCACCATGCATTAAATAGAGATTGTTTCTTACATTAATTGTATATTTCCAATAAAATGTGCCATCGGTATTAAGACTGACTTAAATAGTAAGTCATGCACATCGTAGCTGATGTTATCAAAGTATCGCCAAGTGAGTAGACATGCCATATAGCACCTAGCCGCTATCCCCACGAGCTACGTTTTCGATACTGCTCTTACTTTATGAGCCTTGGCCACTGTGCAGCTCTCTGGCAATAGTAATCATATCATAATTTTTTCCTCGACTCTATCATCTTCCAAATTATCATCCGAAGAACTTCCGTAAACAACATGGTTGCGAGACACATTCACTGCCATAGCAGTTGTTCGTCCCGATCATTTTGACTCATTATGTTATATGTTACTTCTTGGGAACTCGCTAAATCTCTCCCTTCAATCTCCTTCTCATTCACTAGTCATTTCAAAGTGAACATTTTCTGCAGCTTTCCCGGGCTTCCGTACTTTATCATTCAGGGAGCTAATCACATGTTGAGCTTGATGTGAATGCTCTTTGGCATCATGAGGTTGGTATCATGGTATCATGAGATTGAATGTAGGGGATGTATTATTTGTATGTATATCATTTATAGCACTCATAAAAGATTTATCATAAATTTAAAAACGCATCGTAAGTAATATATTTATTTAGTACAATTGCATAATAATAATAATAACAATAAATTAGTTTACAGAATCGGCGAAATATGTTCCTGTCACAAACATTAACTAACAAACCTTTTGAAAGTGTCCCTAAGGAGCTTTTGATTACGCAGGTTTGTGAGACTGCGCAATTCTATAGTTAAATACGAGATGCACGCGACACCTCCGTAGTCCGTTGAAGTTGAGTTTCTAACTTAGGGACTTAAGTGCACTTCGATAAAGAAACAACCATCGATTTAAGATTTTGATCTCTCTTATACGTACATATAAACGTAATCATATTTCACCATAAGAATCTTTTTGTATAATTACGTCCCTCTAATACTCTTTGTAACAAAATAGTATTAAATAATTAATTTATTTATGTAAGAAAGGACAGATGTGGTCTCAGCAGTTACAACACTGAAACCAAGTTCTCCAGCTGTCGTTTTGCGCTGTGTTTGAAAAGTATACGTTGCGGTTGTTCTCTTCAAATATTTCTTTTTGTTTTCGCGTGTGGTTTCTTAATCTTTAGGGCTGATCTTCGTCAACATTAAACTGAATCTGTGATTGAGAAGAATGTCACATTTGACACCTCTCTTGCATTAACACTATAAACTAAACACCTTGCGCGCCGTAGAAGTTTTCGCCATCATTTGTTCGTTGCGTTTAGAGTAGGAATGTTGCGGGAGGGCTGGAGTGACCACTTCCACCAGCTGCGCAGGCGCAGGTAATTCCGTGAGCCGCACACTGCGCACCTCTGACGCGCACAGTTCTGCGCGCAGACACCTGCGCGGAAACGAGAGCAGTGGTCAAGACCGTACACTCCTACGTCTGTCATCTTCTACGCAACTACACTGCAAGACGGTTTCCAAACGCATGTCACCACCAAGAAACGCTACCACGTATGTTTGAAAATATTTCGAATTCAATCGAAAATTGATACCGTGTTTTGTAGTATTCTATATTCGTCACCAACGAAGATTTTATTTCCAGTCTGGAATGATAAACTTACGTCTTATGATAGTATCCGAGAATATGTCAACGTCAGTAACAATTCGGCGATAATTCACAGTAGAAATGGCAATACATGTGTATTATTATTATTATTATTGTTATTATTATTATTGTTATTATTATTATTATTATTATTATTTTTCGTTAATCGGCCGACTAGGACCACGCAAGCAAGCATCCTGCATTTACCGTGGCTCAGTTTTTATTTATTATCGCGGTAGCAGGTGCTTGCAACAATTCTTAGGGGGGGACCAGCATTTTAGCTGGATCCGATTTTTATCCCCCATGGTTGTTAGCCCGGGGGTATGGAAGATGAAAGATGATAGGAATGGATTAGGAGGCGATAGGTGATCGTGGACTTTTGGAACCATCCCAGCATTCGCCTTTATGACCGAGGGAAACCACGAAAACCCCGGTCAGGATGGCCGGCCCGGGAATCGAACCCGGACCTCCCAATTACGAAGTCAGTGCGCTACGCACTGAGCCACTTCGCTCGGTATTATTATTATTATTATTATTATTATTATTATTATTATTATTATTATTATTATTATTATTATTATTATTATTATTAACATTATTACGGAAACATAGCGAAGTAACACGATCGCATCTTACTAATTAATGCGCACGGAGGGGGAGGCAGGAGGGCCGCACCCTTCCTGAAAATTTCGAATGAGGCCCGCAGTTCCCCATTATAAAACATTTTATTTCCGTAAATACGTACAATTCCTACTTTATCTTTTTTTAACCTGACAATTCTGGAAATTTTTCTACGACAATAGGAAAAGAGACTTTCCAAGCCCTCTAGTAACTCTCAATGATACCACACAAACTCACTTGTGTCATTAAAGTTACATATTAATTCTCCTTGAAATATGTTTCATTTATTTTACTATTAAAATATGCCATGTACAAATAAGTTTAAATGATATGCGACGTCAAAAATGTGGTTGTTCTCACCCTCTCTTGTTTTAGGCTGAGCACGCCTCCGACTATTACCACGAACACACACACCGCCTGAGGCCGTTCTCGAGGCGCTCTGCAAAGAGCAGCGAGGGCGACGGGGAAGGGGGGTTTGCCAATGTAGCGGGAGCGGTGGCGCATCATCAACAAGATAACGTCACTGTGACAAACGGTCCGGCGGCGCCCAAATCGACGACCCCCACCCCCACCCGCGCCGCCCCTTAGCGTCGAGGGCGTCGCGAGCCCTCCTCAAGGACGCACGCGATCGCATCCTCTCTCTTCCGCGCTCTGCCACTCGCAAAGAACCATCGCCACCGACGAGCCTATAAGCTCGATTTAAATGTAGTGACTCCCTAAGGTCACGAGCTGGAAGGAGAGGGAGGGCACTGTCATGCAATCGGGAGCTTCATTACGACTGGTATTTTTGGTATTGAAGCTCTCGATTGGATGACGGTGTTCCCCCTCCTTCCAGTTCGTGACCTCGAGAAAACCATACATCATATTTAAACCATAAAATCTTATATTTTTGACGGAGCATCTGTGAAACAGTATCGAAGATGAAGTAATTGACTTGCTTGAGCAAATACTGGTTAAGAAATGTTGTTATGGATGGTATTGTGGAATACGCGGTGGTAAAAACATCCATGCCATCAAGGGATCTGGAACTACAAGTCTCGGCCGCATGCAAGACATGTTTGCGAATATTTTCCAATCGAAAAATATTTATTAAAAGTTTCATTATAGATGTTAGAAAGGAATTGAATGCAAAAATTGTAACTATCATGATAGAAAATTGACGATGAAAAGTACTACAAAAAGTACGGATGAAACACTTAGAAAAATTAAAAATAGAATATACACTTATTATCTATATGGTGCTATTGTTTCAAGATATCATAATTAAACAATGTGTACAATCATTCGATCATGTGTGCGTAACGAGCGTGATTTAGGGGCAATTAGTGCTTGTGTCCTGAGATCAGCTTCGCCGCTCAAGTGCCTAATGGAGCTCTCTTCCCCGCCCCCGCTGCACTAACGACCTTGCACCTCCCGAGCGAGGCCGCGCCTCTGCTCTGCTCTTCACCGCCAGAGGGCTCTCAGCCGGCGCCCTTCACCCTCTCTCCAGCTCGGCACATATATCTTCGTGTCTCGTTGACGTGTGTTATAGTGAGTGCAGTGGTTTGATTTGTTTTAAACAATATTAACGTAATAATGAGGTTTTTGTATAGAGAATATATATTTAGAGCGAAAATTCATATTTTTGAAACACTCGGATATACATTTTTGTTTAAGGAGAAGCACAGTTTATACTATTTCAAATTGTTTTTACTGTTATGATATCAGTAGTACTTGTAATATTATATCTTGTCAAATCAGTGAGGTGATAGTTTGACGTTTCTTAACTAAGTAAATTATTTCAGTTTAATAAAAAAATGAATTACACAAAACAAAACTATAATTTTACTTGTAAAAAATACCTACCTATCATTAATTATTTCTCAAGTCATGATTTTTTTATTAAGATTCCCTGATATTGAGACCTTATCACGATATAATAAAATGTAGCAGTTTACAACCCTGATATACCCACCAAACAAGCCAATAAAATACTTAGGCCTAAACATCGATGCAAAACGAAATTGGAAACATCATAATGGCAATAAAGTAGTATAGGCTAAAAACACACTACTAAAATTAAAACCAATATTCAATAGAAACAGTCATCTACCTTATCACACAGTACTCGCAATATACAAAATAAAAGTTCCACGCCTCCAACTGTATGCAATCCAAATATGGCTAAATGCAGCCAGGACCAATCTCAACAAAATCCTAGTTATCTAAAATCAATTCCTAAGGACAATTACCAACGCACCATAGTTCATATCTAATACATAGCTTCTTAAAAAAATTCAATCTTCAACCCATAACCCAGCATGTCCTTTACCTATTCACCCAATTCTACTCCAACCTAATGCAGATACCAAATTTAACCGGATTCAACTTAGCCAAAAACCCAATATATTCCCCAATAATTAAAAATAAGTACCCTTTCCACGTATTCCTAAAGCAATTTTCCGAAATAGACCCTAATTAGAGGTGACCACTAGGTTACCACAACCGCAATGCTAGCTGTAAGTTTAACTTTATGTTTATTTAATAAGTTAATAATCATACTTAGAGTGAGATGTAACTGAACTATGTAAATACCATCAAAAGGAAAACAATAAATAAAAAACATGATATAGCTATTCGCGATGTGGAAGTAAAATTCTGTCTTGAATTTGTCGATTGGCAATGCCATCGGAACATCTTAACCAAGTAGACAGACAAAAGTTACAGTTTCAAAATCGATATTGGCCGTATGTGAGGTGTGAAATAGAGATCGTATCTGTTTCGGCGTTTCTGGATTTGTTCTGCAAAACGTATGCAAGAATTGTCCAACCTCCCAGGTCGTTTAAAAACTGAGTGTAAACACGGTCTCGAGAAAAACTCTTTTGCCCCAGGAATTGTCATTGTAAAAAATGTTGCGCCAGGTATTGTAACAAATGTTATAAATAATAACAGCAGAAGGCATAGCTTCAGCATCACCTTACTACAAGAATAAATCACCACCAGTAGTTGATAACTGTGGTATCAAACTCTATTGTAATAGAGAATTTCAGACTGACATCATCATATCAACGAACAGCCTTAACACCACTGTGATAGATAAAAAGTAGGGATGCGTCCCTCAAATCGACGAAGATATTTCACTTTCCCATAACACCATCAATTACTCATGCAACAGGATCAGTAGTGCCCCCAAAAGCAAACATTTGCCTTAAAGAGCAAAGAAAGATAACAGACACTTGTAAGAAAAAGAGACTCTCTCTTTTTCACATTGGATTCAGTGTTACTTCGTTTCCTTCTAAGAAAATAGATCGCACTTTTTTTCGGAAAGCGATCACAAGAAACTCCGACCAGTTTGAAGAGTCCACGAAAAGAACGAGTTCAAGCTCTTTCTTTTTGTTATACACGCGTAATATCCACAGTTAAACTGACTGATCTTCTCTGCAAATGATACAGAAACTCTACTCAAACTCGATGAAACAACAGTTCGCGTGCACAGCAGAATCATTTTCGAGATCACTTCGTGAAAATGCACGTCTTTCGTACTGTACTTTCGTACAGAAATTACTGCACAATATTTCGCGTGAGCAATCTAAAAAAACTGTGTTTTGTCTGATGGTATAAAAACGAACCTTCGTGAAGTAGCTAAAAAGTAATTCCTGAAACTAACAGTTGAAAACTAATTATGTCTTGACGCGGCCTAGATTATGCCATTTTAAAACTTTAAACAAACTTTATTCAAACGATTTTCCTTCCAATGAATTTTCAGGCAATTGGTCACGAACATTGTTAACCTTGACGGTCAAGTAGGTAGGACGCATGCATGTTATTAAAATTTCATTTCACATAGTGGTTTGTCCATGCTCTCTGAAAAAGTCAGAAACTTAATTATTAACCGAGATTACACAGTGGCGTAAAACTGAAATGACATGACGAATTTCCACATGAATAATTGCAAAACAATTGTTTTTAATTAAACTCTGTTGTAACATTTCTATTTCACCTAACCTTTTCTGCTCAACATTTTTAGCTAACGCGATATTTAAACAATATTCATTATATGTTCATTAAAATAAAAAGAAATAAATGTTTTCTATGCATTGACTTATATTACTTTGCTAACATTGATGAGAAATTCAGGCAATTCATTACCTACTACAAATTAAAATTCTTAGTTTGGCAGGAATGCAAAGATGGTTATAATTCGGGTATGAACGGGAAACCACGATATGAAACATTCATTTTACAGCAAATAGAAATCGATTAATTCCATTTTCTGACATTTGCAAAGGAATATACATTTTAATAATTTTCAAAGTCCAGAACTTCATTACCAAAGAGATTGCAACATGTATTTTCCAGGAGAACCACATGTTTCCGAAAATAGGTAAAAAAAAAAAACAACAGAAAATTTAGTCATATTTTAGATCGATGGCTTGCCCCTCAACCGCCATAGTATTCTCAATTGGTAGCCTCACTATGGCAAGGGGCTCCTCCCTGCTCCCTTCACAATCCGGCCTCTCCGTCGCTCCGCGCTCTGTCGCGGACCGCTTTGCTCTTTCGCGAGGTGTGTGTACAAGTATATACTTGTATATACGGTAGTACATACTTGTATATACGGTAGCACATACTTGTATATACGGTAGTATATACTTGTATATACTATATACAATTGTTTTAGTATATACTATAGTATATACTTGCATATACGGTAGTATATATAAGTATATACAATTACTTGTATATGGGGGATGAGGAGTGTGGGGGAGAGGCGCGGACTAGACCTGCCCAACTGGCACTAGAAGAGCGCTCGCGTCTGGGCTCCAAGCTGATTTGTGAGTCATGGCGGGGTGAGGGGGGTGCTTGTGGTGGTGAGGGAAAAGAGAATACTGTCGAGTGAACTTCAGAACGGTTCACGTTTGTGGTGGACCGGTTGACAACTTTCGAGTGAGAGGTACCAGCAAATTGGGCTCAACAAAAGATTTGGTATTTCATAGTTTAATTTATTAAATTATACATTTTTGTTATATCAATATACGTGTTAACAAAATATGTTCAAATTTAACCCTCATTTAGTCGCGTCACGGAGGTTTCCTTCGGGGTCTCTTTTTGTTTGCTTGCCACTTCGTTGAGAAACTGAAAATGGCCGCATAGTTTCCCATATCTCTCTTCGAACATCTTTTAAGTCGATTGGGAGATGCTCAGCAGTGTAAGTTAAATCCTCGACCGGTGACAAAGTATTTTTTAACCCCTTGCGCTGAACCGGAGGTTATCTCCGTGACGCGACCGTTGCCGATTGTACGTTTTCTTGTTCGAATGCCGTGTGCTGCTTGGAGCATTTATTGTTTCTTCTTGAATATTTATCATACAAAACGGTCAATAAAGAGTAACAATTCACAAAAATGGTTTCTGATGTGTTAGATGAAAGTACTTATTTTGATATTGTTGATGAATCCGACAGAGAGGAAAGAGAATATCTGCAAGACCGCGACAGCATAATTCGTCTTCGGAAGAATCAGGTGATGAAGCTTGGACACCAGGTTATTTGCCAATTAATTCCTGCGTTTACAAACAAAGAAACTTGTAAATATGTCTATGAATGAAAATTTGAATGTGGTAAAATACGTCCAAGGTAAGGTAGGCTGTAAAAAGAAACGTATTTCAACCGAGCTTCTATATGAAATTGCATAACGTAAATTTGACGGCGCTGCAACTTATTTCAACTATTCTTTTTTTGGTTGCACCAGTCCAGAAAAAAGGTTTCTATATCGTATTATGACGTATTATTTATGCTTAACACTTAAAAAATAAAAATTCTTCATAATATTTTTTACCAATATTGAAAATAAATTCAAATAATACATTTGCTTAAACAAAATTCTTCGAAATTTTCTTCAATAAAGTCTTTGCATATTTTTTAGGTGCGTCTCAATCTGTAAATATTCAACTTCACACCTCAATTGTTATATGAACTTTATGTCTACAGCAAAAGGAGTCCTAAGAAGTTCCATACTACTATCCACCTCAAAATTAATAAAAATAATACATTTCTTTCTGAATCTATTCGCGCCGACTTGCTTGATTGCGCACACTGTCCCATACGAAGGCCGGAAAGCGAAAGATAATTTGCGTATCTCCAGTGCCAAGCCGATGGCTGAATGCGTTCTTGCTGCCCCCCCCTCCCCAAGCCATTTCCCCGCCGCTGAGTGACGTCCATCCCCTCCTCGACAGAACGCAGCTCGCGGGTGAAACTTTGGGCTTATGGAAAGCGAGCGGGCTCGTGGCCGCTCCGCGAGCCTGCCCTACACCTAGCACCTCCGCTGCCCCTGGCACTAGGCAATGCGCCGCCCCCGCCGCCACCACCGTCTCCGCTACCGCTCATTCAACTCACAATTGACCTGACTGACGGGGTCCACAAACAACTACACGTGAGTTCAAAACGCTTTTATCCCACTAGTAAGCATGTCGATGCAAACTGTGCATATTTCAACAAAACAATTTCTTCAAAAAATGAAATGAACTTTACATCCTCTTTTCCTCTGGGATTGACCTAGCAAAATCCCGTTGTACCCTTTGCCTAATACTGTGTATATATCGAACTAAACACTAGACAAACACACACACACACACACACACACACACTTTTAAGATTTTTCGGGTTTAGCCAACAGCAGTACGGGAGGTCCTGGAGGACACAACACACGAACAATAAGAAACACAATCATGAGTCATATGCGCGACTTTTCGCACAGTAGTGCATAATCTGCACGCGCCTTAAACACCTCAGTCAACCGGGCAAGTCCCCAACTAGCTTTACCTGCATTCGCACGACCTTTCCGTTTGGAGGAGAAACTTGAGAGCGGAGATTAAAATTACCTGGACAAGAAGAGAAGGTTCACGGAGAGGAGGTTCCAAATTCAAGTGTAATTGGAACCAAGATAAATTAATCTAAATAAATTCGCTTGCACTGCTAGTTTCACTTGCGTATATGTATTAGTAATACAAGCGCTCAGGAAATATTGCGATTTGGAACCTCGAACTTATTACTAGGCTCCAGTTTCTTATGTAACTACATGTTTGTCTTTGCATGCTCAGTTCTTAAAATTGTGATCTTGGTCAGTTATAACAATCCTAATATAACAAAAAATACTTTTCCCATGAGTTCGAAATTAACACGCTGTATTACCTATTTGATGACTCCTCGTCAGCTTACCCCCCTCTCCCTTCCCGCTGCGCATCGTGATTGGCAGGGAGAGCGATCTATTCTCGACTCGGGATCAAGGCAGCACACGTTTCAAACGAGGCGCCACAGATGAAACGCCCAATGAAACGACCTTCTAAGGGTGGAGCTTTCTTAAAAACGGTAAAGAAGAATTTCGACACATGGAAAGAATAGAAAAAGCATATTCTTTATACTCTTCCTACCCATTCACGTTTTCTATTACCCTCAACATCTAACTCTCTAGCGCGAATCGCCGCACAAGAGCTCAACTCACAAGGGAGAAAACTTCCTCGGCGCGAGGGCGGTTTCTTTCTTCGGCGTGTCCATCTCCTCGCTGTACCACGTCGTCGACCTATCGCGCACGTCATGACAGCCGTTCAAGCGTTCCGACTGGCTGCGCCAACTTCGCAAACCGAACACCTGCATGTCTCGATGGAAGTGACTGGAAATTGAAGTTGATACCGAGGCAATATAGCGAGATGTTATCTCCCGTATGAGTCAGCCCACGTCCGTATCGGCATCAGGGAATATGGCGTCTGCCGCCGCTCCCACCCTCTCTAGTCAGTCCGGGCGTGAGTGACTTTGTTATCGTTTTCTTCCAGGGGAGTCAATGTGCATTAAATTTAGTTTGTTTACATATAAAGAAGAGTACATTTTTCTGTACCATATCTGAACTTGCTCTATGTAATACTTACTCTACATAAAAATAATCTACGAAGTTAAACAACATGAATACCCATAAAACTGTAATGTAGTAATCAATCCTTATTTTCGCCCATTCCACCCTGGTGGGGCCTGTGAACGACCTTACACGGGATGAGACATAGTCTGGGAAAATAAAATGCTTTTAGGAAATACATTTAAGAAACTAATAAGTAGTTAGATAACGTTTCATAACGTACGTGATATCTACGTTATATTATGATATAACCAAGTACATTTTTTAAACCAAATACACGATTTTACAGTTTTGATAAAGTTAACACGTTTCAATTCGGCTTTAACCGGAGACGTAGCTCCGACGCGAAACACACTTACATAAGTTCGGTCAAATTCAAAATGAATATCTGAAATTCAGAAAAGATCGTACTTAGGCTTAGGATGAAATTACAGCTGACTCAATAAATTATTTATTAATACTCTTCCTGAGAATAAGTTCTGGTAATGGAGAATGCGTCAGAGGGATCGTGAACAGAAAGGAGAGGGTTTAAGAGAGTTGCCATCCCAAACAATGAGTTTAGTGCTAGCGTACTTCCCGGGGCGGAGCTTCAAAGGAGCTAAGTGGACAACAAGTAACAAAGGAGTAAATAAATGGTTGGTGTGAGCAGTTCCGCAAATATAGAAATCACCTGAGTACATCACGTGGTCCGTTTTCCCACACCCGTGCTCCCCATCTAATCGCATTTCACAGTTAATTACCTGAGAAGACATAGCCCAATTGAATCCCGTTTCGTTTATCAGGTGTTTCAGAAGGAGCAAACATTTTCGTTAAATTTCGATTTATGAGTGGCGAAAATAATTGTTCGTGCACTAATCCAGAGGAAATCCACAGCTGTACATGGTGGAATCTTGGGAATTGTGTATATTAAGCGGGGTAAGAAAATGCTCACGATGGGTGGTTTCAAGTTTTGTTTGACAAACTTTTAAATGTAGTTTTCAACGTTCGCAGTGCTCTAAAAGTATGTGCAAATGTTTCGTGAAACGGGGAGTGAATTAATGATAGTGGATCAATATAATACAAAGGAGGCCAAGGTAAACGTAGAAATCAATCGTTACACTAAGGAGGAAAACGGAGCGGGATGCAGTCGGGCTATGC
This sequence comes from Gryllus longicercus, assembly GCA_038098605.1. Classification (NCBI taxonomy): domain Eukaryota; kingdom Metazoa; phylum Arthropoda; class Insecta; order Orthoptera; family Gryllidae; genus Gryllus; species Gryllus longicercus. Next base: position 1,182,983 of record JAZDUA010000253.1, on the reverse strand, counting down.
CTTTACGGGGAGGTATGTAAACAACTTAAAAAGTTGAAGGGGGTGCAATAGGTATACACTCGAACAGTACACGTGCTAGATATTCACTTCTGGGTACCGGAGATGAGACCTCAGATTTTCCGTTTGGAACTTGCGCTGGATAAGGTAGGTTCGTTGCGGGTGTTCTAGCGATTCCCCTGTTTCCACTGCCTCTCATTCTATCTTGCCTGCCCATCCTGCCTTCCCGCCCATCCCGTCTTTATTCTCATAAGCAGAGCTCAAATTCTGATGGCACGTCATCTTTTCATTGGTGAGTTCTACACGTAGCTAACTTGTGAATGAATGTTTATCGCAACATACAGATGATAAAAATGTATAGTTATTAGGTTATTTTTGTCATTTTTTAATTTCTAAGTGATTTTTCTCCTATTTTAAGTAATTTAATTAGTAATTTTCTCTTACTTTTAAGTAATTTTATGCGTCATTTTCGTCTTGTTTTTAAGTCATATTGTAGGCTATTTTCCTCTTACTTTTAAGTCATTTTTCTCTTATTTTTAAGGAATTTTATACATTTTCCTCCTATATGTAAGACTTTTATAGGTTATTTTTTCAAAGATTTTTGGTCATCAGAATCCGAGCTCAGCTCATAACCCACTGATCATTAACAACAACCACTAATCAACCAATAATCACCACCACCACCACCACCACCACCAGCAGTCCATCCCAACGACAGCGCCGTTCGGGAAGGGCCGCGCGGCGCCGCTCTCGCGGAGCCACTCACCCGTCATGTCGTCCGAAGGAGCGCGAGGGCGAGCGCGGGGGCTGAGGCGCGGGGCGCGGCGCGGCGCCCGTCGGCTGCAGCAGGCGCTCGCCCTGCGGCGTGGGCGGGGCGGACTTGGCGAGCAGGCTGCTGGACGACCTGCGCACAACACAACGCGCTTGCTCGCAACGGCCACGCAAGGAAGCAAGGGATGGTGGGATTTTATGAGGATATGCAGGAAGTCGCTAAACAAAATACATAAAATAATAAATAAATAAATAAATAAGTAAATAAATAAATAAATAAATAAGTAAGTAAATAAATAAATAAATAAATAAATAAATAAATAAATAAATAAATAAATAAATAAATAAATAAAAACGATCACAAATTCAGAGGACTCTTCATCAGAACCGGTGAACGCAGGATTTAAGAGGTCGGAGCACGGCGCTACGCTCTATAAAGTAAGCTCCTGCACACACACCCTCTGCAAGGTCAATTTCAATAATTACTTGAAACGTACGAGTGTCAAATATTTCACGCTAAGAAAGGCAAAACAGAACTTGAGTAATAATTCTTTCAGTATGAGTAGCCAAGGATCGTCACATTATACAACAAAGGTGCAAAGGAACAGTAAAATTAATCATTATTGCATAGATCTTTTTATTGTTTATCAGTTCACCACTCAATAATTATTAAATTATTGTTAATAAGAAACTTGTAACACAGAAATCATAAATCAATTCCACCATCATCCAAAATCGTGGCGCCTTTCTCCTCAATTGTGACCCTCTCTGGTAACTCATTGCCATGATTATAGCCTTACATTCTGCCTTACTTTCTCAGCCTGAAACACTTGCTACTCAAACAACTAGAGTGCCTGTTGGTATGTCCAATTTGTAACAACGCGCAAACACATTTATTTCCAGAGCCTAGTGCAGATCCACGACCTCTTACACCCAGGATTTATGTGAGAAATCTTCTTCCCTTGTCCCTTCTACCTGTCATCTGTATTTGTGCATCCCCTTTCCTGTAAGGACGTAATTTCTACCCATAACGATTGAAATGCAAAGGGCGACTCTCGGGAAGCGAAGTGTTTTATGTGATTTGTTCCAACTTTTATTGTAGATCGTTGTACGAGTAAAATCACGTAAGTTGTTAATTATACTTCAATTAAATACCCTTCAAGAATTTCTCCTTAAAGTAGGCAGACAAGAGTGCTCGCTGTCGGGAGGGTTGTTTACTTTGAAGACGACGTATACTAAATGTTTTTAAACCCTCCTCAATAAAGGTCTACCTCCGGCCAATGCTATCTTACCTTACATGATTTTATATGAAGAAAACTGTCAAGCTTAATCAAAAATTCAATAATAGTAGTAATAATAATAATAATAATAATAATAATAATAATGATAATATATTACTTGCAATATGGAAATAAAACGAAGTAAAAATAATTTTAATAATTTTGTACCTTTCATGTGTCCAGGAATCTCTTTATACAAACCATGTGGCCTCTATGGTATTTAGTTGATTTTTGAAAGCGGTAAAAAATATAATATACCGAACAAAATGTTACGAAATTCTGAACAAAATCTATACAAGTTTCTAAGTGACTTGTTTCACGGTTATATGTACTTTAATAAAAAATATACGATCACAAGTATAATTTGAATATTAATTCAATTAATATAAAAAGATATTAAAAATAATTAATTAACTAAAATACTATACAAATAATATAGCATAACAAAATACCACAATTCTTTGTTTCAAGTATTTATTAGATTATGGTAAAAACAAAAGAAAATCATTCTTTGTTTTGGATACATTCAAATAACGGATGATAACGTAAAGATGCTTTATCAAGAACTAATCCCTACACGTCATCCGCTCCGAGACAGAAACAAATAGTCTTATTTCTGAGGTGAAAACTATCAACCAACAATCATTAAAAAATATGTTGACTAATGATTATCTCTCTCTAATGCACATTGTTAACCCACCAAAGTAGGATGGCAAAAGAGATCACATCCATTTTTAGATATATTTAAGGATTAATTACGTTACCGAATGAGGATGGTGACAACGTTTCCAAAGTTATTAGCAACACAGTTTCAGATTCTGTATATGTGCAATTACATCAATTACTTCTTTTCACCAATTATTTCGTCATCGGTATCCAATTACGCGATGCACCTGGCAGGCAAAACACATTTGGACGTGGAAATTAGGGTCATCCAATGTTACATCATTAATTAGTTTGGACGACGTACGCAACATCTGCATTACACACGGCATTTACACAAACAAAAATGATGCGAAGCAGATCTCTTGTGAATGCCGAGAGCAATCACAGCTGTTGAACATCAACTTTCGTTAATATTCCAATAAAACTTAGAATCAACATACAGAAAGAAAACAACTCATCGCTTGCGATTTGTAAAAAATTGTTGTATGCTACGCGAATCGTAACTACTACTAAAATCTTTATATAAATGATTATGGTGGACTTACAGAAGCGCATCTTCTTCATCAAAAACGTCCGCACTCTTGATAAAATGCACTACCGCCATGAGCGGTCAGTTACGAATACGATCACTCGGTTATTGGTGAGCAATGCTTTTAATTTCTCTGGACCACACCCACATTATTCACACTAGACATATCATGAATCACACACTGCTGCGAAGATCTTCGAACTGTTGTTATCACGTTTTAGTCACATGGTATCTTAACTTATATATACCCGTACAGGTATGATTTGACCAAAACCATGAAAGATTTTCGAGTCATAGTACATCGCAAGTTAATATTAGTCCGACACAAAAAATAAGAACGTCAACTTTTATGTAGACTGATACACTCCTTATATCAGAAATCATACATTATATTTCTCAAAAATTACTGCACATGTATGATTTGAGCAAATTTCTGAAAGATTTATGAATAACAGCACATCGTGAGTTGATATTAGTCTGTCATACAGGGACTAAGAACGTCAACTTTTACGTAGACTGATACAGCAAGTCATATCACGAATCACACATTGTGTTTCTAAAACATTACTGCACTTTTCATCTCGTTTTTCACATGTAGACAAATATTTGCTCGGAAAGACGCAGTTTTGTGGCTTGCATTCGCGGTAACACGGATCAGCGAGTGCGGTGCTGAAGCATGCGGCGATCCACCTGGCGATACGCGGGGCGAGCGAGGGTGGCGCAGATAAGGTGGCGCCTTATCAGCCTACCCGGCGATGGCTGATGATCGGCGACGCGGCGCGCGGCTGCCAGCCGAAGGATAGCTGGCATGCGAGTGTCGCTCGCGAGTGTTGCACGCAACCTGCGCACGCAACCTAACTGCGTGCGACACGGGGAAAGGTTCGATTTCTAGACGCGCTGGGTCGGTGAAGTGCCATGTAACCGCACCACGGTCATCCACTGAGCCCAGTGCTTCAGTATATGATGTGTGAGGACGGGAGTAGGAGGCAGATAATGCGATTTCAGTTCACAAGGAACGAGAGAAGAAGTTTATTGAATAGAATGATAACATCAAGTTATTCTGAAGTTCTTCCGAAGACGTTTTTGACACTCAATAATTCAAATAAATTTTAATTACTTTAAATTTCCTCTAATTATTTCCATTGAACCTAATTACATTCGCTTGAAATTTTCTATATTATTTACGCAAAGAAAGGAATACTTTAAATTTTCAGAAAAAGAGTTTGATTATCGAAAAGTACTTCTAAAAAGCATTGTAGTAAACATCAGTAACCTGGTTTCCTTGTTGATTGATTTATTTAATAATAACTTCTTACGGAGAAATGACAGGCGAGGCATGAGAGTGGGGGCAGGGCTGGGGGGGGGGGCTGGGCAAAGCAGAACGAGATAGGGTGAGGCGGGGCAGGACACGGCGGTGGGGAGAGCGGAGGCGGAAAGTCAAAGCGAACGGGGAGAAACAGAACGAACGGAGAAGAGCAGGGATGGCGCGCGGAGGAGGCGAAGGGGAGAGAAACAGGATGGTGCGACGAGGGTGAAAGTAAAAATACGTCCATTCTATACTACAGATAGAATTTATTACTTTGAGCAGTATCTAATAAGTAATTTCCATGTATAAAATCCTGGTAATGCAGATAATTATGCTAGTTACTAATAAGTATTTTCTGAATTTGAACTGTGGAGCACATACACTACGGCCTCTGCACAGTGCCTCGTATCAGTTTAGCCTCCCCATCTGTTGGATATCACTCGAGGTCAGCGCTATCGGAGCGATATCGGGAGGTGCGTTGGCCACTTCAGCACCTGGCGTTTGCGAAACGCGCTTCACATTTCCTCGACCAACGGGCACACAAAAAAATATTCTCAGAAAAGAACTGAGAGGGTTCCTCTTTAACAGCGGATATGTACTGCACACCCGGGCTATCCTTCTTTTTCTGTCTCTGCCGCGCAACGCTCCGCGGACTTTAATCTTGGAGCGCACTCATTATCCTGCCAGACTCTTCACACCAGGGGCACCCAGATGGGTGGCAAATGGGGCAACTTGCTCAGACCTTGATTTAGTAACTGGACCGGGAGAGGTGGCTCAGGGCATCAAATGATGTCACTGCAATCCCTCTGACCGGGAGGTCCTAAGTACGAGTTTCGACCGTGGCACGATTTTCGACACTAGCTCGTCTGCTACGTCAAATTTATTCACAGTCTGGAAGAGAATTCTAGTGGCAGGCTGCTCTGATCCTTGGTTTCTCCGATCACGAGGCGAATGCCGCAGCAATACACTTACAAACAAGCCCCGGATGGCGCGCGATATTTCCTTCCTCTTCTTTGTCCTATCTTCACCCTTTACTTACATACACACACACTAACATGCACTCCACAACCCCACCTGCCGGAAGATCGGTCGGGATTTTATAGCTTGTGCCGGCTGGGGCGGCGCCCCACTGGTGGGAGATATCTGGAATGACCTTAGCTGTTGACGCGTCCAGAATCTCTAACAATCAATCAATTGACTTAATTGGTGCTCCGAATTTATTTTTAACTCCAGACTTAAACAACATATTTACTTCTAATCAAAATTAACCTCTAATCGTTATTTCTATAGCATGAAGAGACGAATTATGTTTATGTATTGGGAGGGGGACTTTTGCTTGAAATAGGGGGCGCCAGTGGATCGACTGCCACGAGCCTCTTGTTCTCTCTGTTGATATACAGAGGTTACTCCAAGAAGGGATCCCTTTGACACGTCGGGAAACAAATGCTCGTCATGCTGGGCGTTGCCATAGCAAGAGATAGAGATGAAGCCATTTACAAATAAACCAACTGTAAAGGAACGCACTGGCAAATGCGTGCATGGATATAATCTGCAGTTATGTTGCCAGCTGTGGCCAAGCAGTAGCTGTCAAAGCGGTTCCTCCTTAAAGTAATCTCTCTATATCACGTCACCGCCCTTGTTGAGCCATATGAGGATGTGGCGTAAACCCTTTGCTTGATTCTTAGGGCGGCAGTGAGGATGAGTGAGAGTGGAATGAATGCCGTTATTTAGGTACCGAAGCAGCCTGAATCTGACCGACGAAAACCAAAGAGAGCAACAAAAAGCAATGATCAGATACGAGCAGTTGGCAATGAAGATGCAATTCTCACCCAGGAATATGTCAACTTCGACCTAGAGGTTTCGTAAATTAAATCTGTAACCTCGGGTCAACATAATTATGCTATTGTGTCTGGAACCCACATTTTAGGTTAGGGTTATTTCAATTTATCCATCTTTCGATCTCCATCTGTCGATTTATATACAGGTTCTGGAAAAGAAACCAAGATATTTGACGTAGCATTACAACGAAGATCACCTAATTTTGTTCAACTGGAAATCACACTACATGGTGACGGCGCTGTGTATTGTTTCCATGCGAAGAAGGACGTTAAATTGAAAACATGCACAACACAGGTTCGTTCATACATGTTCAATGAGCATAAATTCAATCTCTTAAGCTGTTACTGAAGTCGAAATTTTTGATCGGAGGAAAATGCGTATGGGAATGCGTATTATAACCAGATGCTCACGTCCTTCTTGGACGACAAAGGCACTTTCCGGACCGGAGGATCGCGGGTTCGTGTCTCACCTCGGGCATGGTTGTATTCGTTCTTTCACCCCATATCATCATCATATTGTGTCATCCTCATAGTTACCATACCGTTACACGCAATAGTGGTCGCTAATGAACTAGAAGTTGATGCGACCTTAAATAACAGAAAGAAAAAAAAATATGCTGGACAGAGCCTGCCCTCGGAAGGAACAGGTGCAATTATTTACTGTGATGTCTTTGCTGAAGGAGGCTCTTCGCTGGGACACTATTTATAAGAGTCAAGGTGAGTAAGTGTAGCGGATATGACACCCATGACTTACTCTTACTTCCTGAATGCTCATATCCTCCGACAAATAAATCATTACTAAGAAAAAGAGTCACGCTTTCTTTAATCAAACTTTATTTATATTAATTGAAGGGAGAGGGGCAGCATAGTGATAATCTTCATTTCGGTGATTTTTGTAAATGAGAAGGAAACAGAGGCATATCCAGGCATTAGGCAGTTTGTGCACACCCACTCCTTATTGCTCTCTGTACTTATATTGTAATTTATAAACAAGTTGGGACTATAATATTCTATTTGAGAATGTTTTAAAACTTAGATTTTAGATGTATGAAATAATCGTTATCATTACCTGGACCCCTTCAATTACCCGTTTGTTAGAATTACGTGTATGTTTATTTCCAGCATGTAATTGTTATACGTCTACAAAGTATTTCATTTCAGTAAGTGTCGCTATGCATGTGTGGAACATTTTTAAGTTCTATTTGTGTTGCGTGCGCGCACGCAAATCCAACGTAATACACGAGACAGATTTTAATACTCAGAGTTAAACTTTCAATATCATCATTATAGTATATTTTAATGCCGTCATCGATACACCACAATGTCTCAAAGGCAGAGTGCGATTTGACAGTGGAATGCGGGGGATCGATCCCTCTCGAGATTCCTTGCTGAAGAAGTATTATTTTCTACACGCTAGGGATATAATTAATCTATATTAGTGATTTCCACATTCTTAAGTGCTTACGTGAAGGAATCCAAATGAAAAATGGGTCATGACAACGTTCCTGGGATTATAAGGATCTATTCATATTGCGTTACTTAACGAAAGTGGCATTTGTTTCATTCTTCATTTGATCCCATCGGAAGTTTTGAATGCCCCCCCCCTCTCTGGAGAAAATTAACAATTCACACCCAGTATCACAGGAAATAATTACGATACACACCTACATATGTCACCGTGGCATTTTCTGCTTCCGCTCACAATCGTAAGAAGTAAAATTTATAGTTGGGGTTAAATTTAATTCCATTATAGAATAGTTTATATTCCACCTTTATCCTTGTAGTTTAGGACAGACAAATTCGCAGTGAATTACCATTTTTTATTAAGTCAATGGCAGCTGAATTTGTATGAGTTAACTATGTTTGACCACTATAGCAAATAGCATCAATGCTGGTTCATTACAATTGAAATGTTTTGACGGGTAGCCATCCCATGTTTTTCTCAGAAAGTTTACAAACACAATTTCTGCAACCTGCACGAGTTAAAGGAGTAGATATCCCAACGCCGTATTCCGATCTTCTCAACCTGAGAAGAGAAGTTTCTTATCGTCACACAGCAACATATACTGAGACATTGCAAGAAAAATGCAACTGAGACATTGCAAGGTATCTTGCCTGACCGGGAATCGAACCGCGTAGTGGAAATCGGGCATGCTAAGAGCTAGCAACGAGGCTATTAATATGATTTACTACTTACGAATTAAGAAAACAAAAAGCATCGCGTTGCGTATAAAGCTGTACATATTTAAAATTGGTTTTAAACAGCGAAATTAAAAAAATAAATGTCTAGGAAGTAAAAAAAAATATTGTGTTTGCAACGTTGTATGATGTATGTTATTTTCATTGATACAATTAACTATTTTGTCGTAAATTATATCATTGGGTAGAATAAAATATATTCTACAACACAGTATTGTCATCTACGATTAGTTATTAAAACGAAAACTCCGTACCTGCACTTTCTGAGATCCGAAGTTTGAACGGGAGTCGCAAAGAGGTCATCTTGTGTCACGTAATAGACGAAACTCATTAAATAAAACAACAACCAATCACTACAGCACTATCACAACAACTAAAAGCGAACACGGCGAAAGCCAGCACTAGAATGCCTGGTGCAAAACACAGCAACGTGATGTATACACGCGGGGATATTACGCCTGCTACGTGTAAGCTGGTGTGGCGTTATCGCTCAGCTCGGTTTCCCGCACGCACAGTACCTCGTCACGCGTCGCGCGTCGCTTCCTCCGCCGCCGCCGCCGCCGGCGCTTCCTCGCGGGCGCGGCTCGCGCCCGGCCCCCCGCGCCGGTGCGCGGCGAGGGCCGCGGGCGTGGGCATGGGCGTGGGCGTGGGCGAGGGCGAGGGCGCGGGGGACCGCGGGGGCGAGGGCGCCGGGCGGCGCCGACCAGCAGCTGCCCATGCGCGCCCGCCGGTGGCCGCCCCGCCCCTGGGCGCGCGCCCTCCGCGGCGCCGCAGCTCTTATCGCCCGCGGCCGCCGCCCGCCGCCGCTGCGGCTGAGCACCCCGCAGATAACGCGGAAGCAGGTGGCGCTTGGCGGCGGGGGGCGGGGGCGGGGGCGATGGTGGTGTTGGGGACGATATCAAGGGCGGATGCACGTCTAGCGGGCGAAGGGGAGGGAGCAACGTTTCAGGCGGCGGGGGCGGAGGCAATGGTGAGGGTGCTGGGGACCGGCACGCATGGACCCGACTACGATACCACCGATGCGTCATCATAACGAACAAGTTCACATCCTGACATGGCATACTTATGAAAGTAAAATGTTAAATTAAGTTTTATAATACTTACAGAAGAGTATCGGTAATTGGAGGTGGACGGGACCGGGCCCAACTCGAATGAATGAAAACTCGAATTATCGAAAAACGATTAATTTATTAAAATAGAAATATAAACGCAATTTTTTTAAATTTAGAAGTAAGTATATTTAAAAAAATGTACTTGAATAATATTATTAGATTAATTGCCTAAAATAAGTTAATTACATCTTAAAGTAAATGTTATTTGTTTTTTGTTTAAGTAAATTGTTTCTTTTACGTGCGGCAATATAACGCCATTTTCTGAACATCACATTGTCGGCGGGAATTGCCTCAGGTTGTTGTTCTACGTACCATATGGCGACCTCTAGCGCAGCAAGACCCTCATTGTGATTCACATTTTTCGGGGATAAATTTAATTATTTTCATTTATATATTCTCATTAATTTTTTGGTAAGTCGGATTTAACTCGGGTGGGGTTTATGGGAAACTCGAACAATCGAGACTCCCGTTATAGAGACTACTGTAATGAAAAGTTGGTTGTTCTTGCCTAACCTGAGAAATAACTATATCGTGGCCGGACGCATGGGTGGAGGGGCCAGGGGCGGGAGCGGCGGTGCGGAGGGTGTGGCTGCGGCGGAGGCGGTGGCGGGAGAGTGAGGGTGAGGGTGAGAGTCACGTAGCCCGGGCGACAGCGGGATCAGCTTCCAGGATGGCGGCGGCCGCTCATGTTGGCAATCAATGAAGACGGGGGCGAAGCTAGGTGAGCTGGATGTGGAGTGTTGGGGCATTAACCATGGAAGAAGTGAAGATGTCCCACACAGGGAGGTGAGGAAGGGAAAAAGCGCTTGAGAGGCCATGGGGAGTTCCAATCGGAATAGAAAGAGCGGCGAAGGTGGCGCAATGGGGGGGGGGGGGGGGGGGGAGGAAGCGAAGATGCGAGAAGAGTTCGCGCGCAGTGGATGACGCCCCATTTCACCGTCTTCTTTCGAAACTTTCTTTCGAACGAAAACGTCACGTGTTTTCTTTTTTAATGTGTTATTGATTTATAGATCGGCGAATTTGAGCGACGGATGCCAATTCAGTATGTCGTAAGATAACACGCAGGCAGCTTATATTCCTGTAATTCAAGTTATGCATGAATAAATACAGTAGATTATAGAACACAAAATAAATAATTGTTTCTCAGATTAGGTAAGAATACATAATTTCCTAATGGCCTGAATGTATTCAGTTGGCAGGGTAAACTAACTCTTTTATAAGAATGCCATGTCAGAGTGTGAACTCGTTCATTATGACGCATGCAATGTCACTAAACGGGGATACGACAGGAGACACTTTCGAGCACCCTTCACTCCCCCTACACCTCGCATGTGTGAAAACTACTGCACTGTACTGAACGGGTGGGAGTCAGGAAGAGAGCGTCGGTTCCCAAAACGCACGATTCCAACTTCCGACAAGCGAAACCCCAACGATCCTCGGGTGGCCTTAGGAAGTATTCATTTATAGTGCGCAGGTTGGGTATATTATTTTGAAAATAATTGTATTTGTGTAAGAGTTAAGAACATAGTTACATTTTTTTACGTTAATTATTTTAATTACCATCTCCCTCTCTCTCTCCTTTTTTCATCGACCTTTCACACAATTTTCCACCCCATAACTCATAAGCGCGAATACACGCAAAGAAAATTAAAACGTATTTTCAGCACTGTTATTTACGTATCTCTTTTCTGATGATAAACAACTAGATAACAGAGATTATAAGAGAAGTGGGTATGCGCAGGGCCGGACTTCAAGATAGAGAGTCGGCCTTCAAGATCCAGGGTCCCTAGACAAGTTAACAGAGTGTGGCTCCTCCCTTTCAGTAATTAAAAAACTGTTAAATTCCGTAAACTAAAAACATATTAATAAGAATTGCTGATTTATTGAAATAAGTTAAAGAAATATCTGGGGTCGAACAACAACTGTGTTCACAAGAATTGATAGTTTTTATGCCCTGCCTCCTCCCATTCTTACTATTTCGTTTTGTGACGAAAATCTTTTAACCCCTCAATTGCAAGAACATTCCAACGTTGAAAACTATTTTTGTTAAAGTATGTCATTTTCTGTAAACCTGTACTAGAGTATTTTATTTGTTCTTGAAAAGTGTGTGTGTGTGTGTGTAGTGGGGGGGGTGGGGGTGTTTGTTTGTTTGTTCCACTTTTTAGAAAACAATTTTATGTACCTTTGATCAATATTTTTGCTACTGCGGGATACTAGTTAGTGATATAATTCTGTTCTATAATTTCCACTTGTCTGTTCTATTTCCCACTAATCCAAATATTTTAAAATCTGAATTAAATAAATAATTCTATAAAGCTCTTGAACTAATAACAGTTAAAAATTCCTTTCTGTATTTATGAACTAAAAATAGTTGTATACAAATCTGGTCTGGCCCTGTTGTACGTCAGTTCCACCACCTAGAGCCCCCTCTGTCGCTTTGACGTTGGGCTCATTGGCAGCTGCCCAATTTGCGTAGGCTAAAATCCGCCCTTCGGCACGCATATTTACGACTTCAATTGCTGCTGTCAAAGTGTTGATTTTCATACTTAGTAATTCATTTTTTGAAACAGCGGCAACTGGTTAAAAAAAACTCTCGAACTCGCTCGGCAATGTCGAAGCGGAAGGTGCGAGAGATACGGTGGCCTTCACGTAAGTGTGAACAGTTGCGAAAACATCTGATTTTATTGGCATTTTCTACAGAGCTAATGACATCCATTTTCCTAGTAAACGATATCTAAATTAAACTCTGAGAAAGGGAACGGATATTTTTTCAGGTGGCAGCGTTGTTGATAAAGCGATATTGTTGCATAGCTTTACAAGTTGATAAGCCAGCCACTAAGTCAAGATTGTCCAACTGGCGGTCCGCAGTACCGTTTATTGTGGCTCGCGAAAGTTTGTTAATTAATACTGAAAGTTCTTTGCATCGGTATCGGGCGAGGACATTGTGCACCTAGCTCAAGCGACCACTCGGGAACAACACCTCCTCAACGTAACAATAGGTTGTTTAGATTTAAGATTTTTTTATATTTAATTCAGATATTCAAAACCATCCTAATGTGTTTCCCTGCGTTATGCGCAGTACAGACTGATTTCATGCAGGATTCCATTCCGCCTCCCCCCTCCCGTTTCTGAGCAGCCGGGCACACCGCCGATCTCAACAATACGGGGAGTTAGGTGTGGATCGCCCGAGTACTGTAAATATGGCCTGCAACCATATTAAAGGTTGTAGTTGTGACCCTTGAGGCCTTGCAAATTGGACACCCTTGCCCCAAGCGAATCGCGTGTGCGCCAGTGAAGGAGCGCTGCGTATTGCAACATGCGCCGGCGGAAAGATCTGTTTGCGCACCTGTGCGCCGGCCCGCGCCCCACCCACCTCGTCGCCCACCCCCACCACACCACGCTTTGCCGCGCCCCACCCTCTGCCATTATCACCTCGGGGCGGAGAGGAGGAAGAAGGAGGTATGAGGGGAACCAGCCGGCGCGACCGCTTATCGCACTTCGCCGAAGGAACGCATCGGGCTGGCGATAGGCGTCCACAACGCGAAAGTGTATGTGTGTGTGTGTGTGTGGGGGGGAGATGTTTTTTTAGACTCGAGGCTCTTCTACGGAACTTTTTTCGGAAGATGAATAATGGTCACATAGCTTTGTGAGTCACTATGTCTCTTCTTTCAATAAGATATAGTAATGATTCAATAGCTACAATTTACAAATTTAATGTTTTTTGACAAAGTTCTCAAATTAATATTAAAGAGAGTAAGCGCAAAATCATTAACTATCAAATGGTAGTGGGAATGAAAGATGGGAATGAAAAAATGAAGGAAAAAATAACCATCAGAAAATGTGTACAGCATCTGCGATAACCAGTATGTAATTGCGACAAATTTGCCAAATGCAATGCTACTAATGATCCTAAAAATATATTTTTCCCCTTGTAGTAAGGTATTCGCGTCGCCAACGTAGTGAGCAAGGAAAGATTACTAACTTTCCTCACTTAAATTCGTTGATAAAAAGCATTTTGAGAGGTTAGTGAACATTTCATATATATTTTCCCAATCGGCATAACTCACAAACCCTTATTTATGGCTATATTTTCCCAATCAGGATGTCACATACCTTGATTAAGGCTATGAGAGAACCTGACATTTTTGCTCAAATCAAAACGAAAGGTGTTCGATACTGTAGAATTTATCTCGTGTGATATAACTTTATTTTTTAAACCTCTTCACTCTGTTTTCCTCTGGAGATAAATGCAAGCACGACAAACACAATTGATACAGTATAAATATTACGCTTGTGTATGGAACGAATACTCGTTCTACATCTCCATCTGCAAAGCATCATTGCTCGAGGGTCGTAGTGTACTGAACCATTGCAGTGTGTTTAATAATAAAACGATCGCCGACCTTCGGAAACGTATCTTTAGACTTTCGCTCGTACCTCGACGTGTGTCCACACGTCGCTGTTTATGGATCACTTGGGTGACGGGGCGTCGCGGCGAATGCGTCTTGTGCGTCAGAGAGGGGCGGCACCGCCCCCTCCTGTGATCCCCTCCGCCCTCAGTCGGCCCCGCGACGCTGGGCGCGGAGCCATCGCGCCGGTGCCCGAGCAGTGACCCCTGCAGGACGCCGCAACAATTAGATACAATGTTGCCTCGGGCCGCGCCCCCTGTGCGATAACAGCCTCCGACGACTCTAGTCGACTGCGAGCTGCGACAACAGCGCGGCCCCCTCTAGCTGGCCCATTACTGCAATATTAGTTTGTTTAATTGTAAACTGTACATACGAATAAAGTTTAATAGATTTTTGGTTTACTTTTTAACTAAAGAACGAGTATCATCTTTATGTTTACATGCTAAGGAAAGATGACTACTTTGTTTTGTACTACGTATGAGACACCATCGACACAAAACACAGTATGTTCCTGCCGGAGAGGGAGTTATCCCCAGGGATATAAAAAACACATAGAAGTTCTCAATTGTGAAAAAGGAAAACAGCAGGCTTACGTGCAAAACTGCAACACATGTTACTGCTGAGCACAATTTGACAACAATGCCTCCTAGATCCTTAAAACCAGGTTTCCGTTTTCCATACCGGACAAGAATTGTTTCTTAGCTGTAATTAACCAAAGAAGACATTCTATGACGTTCCATTACGAATTTTTAGCATGCCTTTTACCTTCGCATGGGTTGAAGGTGAGTTCTAATATGAAGCTAAAGTCACTTTCATAACATTGGTTTTTAAGTTTTCGCGCATTATTCGCAAAGGTCCAACTATTTTCTATCAAATTTTAAAATAAATATTATTTTTGTGGAAATAAAGAGCCCAGTGGAGCGATAAAATACTTCCACATTAAATTCCATTGTTTACTCTTCAATCCAGCATTTCAAATTCCGTGTACGAGACTTGATTTGTTCTAACCACAAAGCAGTCCGCAAATGCTATTGAGTACTTCGGGCCGCGTAACTTCTGTGCTTCATGGATCTTCTAGCCGCCAGAGCCTAGCGCTTGGAAACAAAAAGTATATTCTTTTACTCAGAGATACAAATCTCTAAACGAGTTAAACTTCCATAATGACCGCTCTTAAGTGAGCGACCTTTCAACCTTTTTTCTTTTTTTCAAATTCTCTTACGATAATCCAACAACTATTTTGACTACATAAAATCTCATTTTAGTCGATTTAAGTAAAGGTCCCATCAGTCACGCTGTAATCAGGACTGTTTGAACGGTGGAAAATAAAGTCTAATACAATGTCCAGTGCTGACGAGGTAGTTTGGAACATTAAATAACGTTGGATGTAACAGCGGTGATTCGCCTACTGTATTCTTAGATCTCCAGCTCCACATGCAGGCAATTTGAGCTAATCCCCCTCGCCACGCGCCGTGCAAAACGTCAAGGCTCATTATTTGTGGCCTACTACCCTAAGGTATTTCTGAGGAATTTAATATACCAACAATACTTATGTTAGTTATTCTTTGAACACACTGGGAACTAGCATATACGTCGTCGTTCTTATGAGGTCCAATGGTTCTTTTTACAGTGTGGTACAAATATGAGCGTCTCTGGTAAAACTATAAGGAAGGAAATTCGTGGATTTCAGGCTTTTTGTAAGAAATACGTGTCCTGAAGGCGTGATTTAGAAAACAGTGCTCTGAATCGGTCTTCTCAAGTGAACAGTCCATTTCGCGCGACCTAGCTCCGCGCTCATCTGCGGGCAACGGTGGGTTTTTAGCCAACAGGGAAGCGGAGGGAAGAGTAGGTGCTCAGTCTCGATCGCTCTAGAATAGTAAAAGGCGAGTGGCACGTGGACCGCAGCAGCGGGCAACCGCAGTTAGTGTAGCCCCAGTTTTTCCATTTGTGCAACTGGTCAGGTATAACGTCGCCTTCTTCCCAAAGGTATGCAAAGGAAGGACAGTGAGGACGCGAGGCTATGTCACGTGGCTGTCGAGCAGACACTACAATCCCCGAGAAAACCGGGCAAGCCAATCAGAATATCTGTGAGCCCCTTCGGAATACATGAGGCGCACAATCACTCAAGTTAAAACTGTCTCAGAGGTCATTTAGAGACTGTTAGGGGCTCGTCCTACATGCGCGTTTATGTTGCTCTGATTTCGAGTCGTCTGCGCCCTCTCTCTGGCTGCCCCCCCCCTCCTCCACCCCCGCCACCTCTTGAAAGCGCCGGCGGCAGCGCGCTCTGTTCCCGACAGCTGCTTTGTCCTCTCGCGGTTCCAACTGTTGCTCTGTAACTCTGTTGCTCTGTAACTCCGACTCAAAGCGCCTTCGGAGAGGTTCGTCAGAGGAAGGGCTTGTAGAGGCGCCGCGAGTTCAGTCACGACTAAGGGATTGATTTGCCCAACTCCTTTGCCCCTTGGTGCAAACTTTAAATAGTAGAGATGAACGATAATAACTGTGAATTGTTTCCAAGGAGAACGCAGACAAATCCAATCTCAATTCTCGAGAACATTCAAAATTTGAAACTTCTTTAGTAATTTTTACAAGAAAATGCATTTCATTGAAGTACACGATTACAGACTTACTTATGAAATCGGTGCACAATACTTATTGATCTTAATAAAAATCTTGCATTATCTTGTAACTTAATTGGATAATGACTGCAAGTCAAGTCCAATTCAAACTTTTATTTCTGTCTTGTTTTCAAATCCATCTCGAATTGCTGGCAAAAGCATATTCCAGCAAGTCGGAATCACGCGATTGAAAAACTTAACCTCGACAATGTTAAAGAATGATAAAACGTATTTAAAAGTTTCTCTTTGCTTGATTGTCGCCTTCCTGCTAACCTTTTCATTCATATCATTTCAGCAATGACCTCAATTACATCGATGCAAGAGCAGCATTTTGCTGACGACGGGAATTATATGGTTTACAAACACGACTGCACATGCAAGCGCTGCCCAGTGACCCGGGCGAATCTGCAGCAGGGGCGGGGGTGGGGGTGGGGGGCTCCATCACGCAGGGAAAGGCACACGCGTGAACTACGCGTGGCAGCAATGTTCAAGGACAGGATTGATTACTAGTGATTCCAAGCGCATTAACTGCTAAGATCATTAGTCCCGTAAGTGAAGTGCATTATTTATCGCGGGAGTTGTTCTTGCCCCACTGGAATGCGATATCCGGCGCCGACCTACCGTCGGCTAGCGGGGTTTTCCCAACCAGGAATCATCCACCAGCGGGGCAAGGCCCAGCCGGGACAAGGCTCGAAGTTCCCGACCGATATACCGACATGTGTCGTAATGTAGAGTATGTCCGTGTAAGTGTATGTAAGAGGTGAGGATAGGCATGGAAGCGGAAGGAAAAATCGTGAGCGTTTGTTAGGGTACTGCTTCGGTATTCGCCTCGTGTTGATCAGAGAAACGGTTTGATGGAAAAATAGAGAAAGGCTGAATGGAAAAATATTCGCTTATATAAGAAGATAAGCACATGTTTGTAATCGTATTTTAAGGCCTTTATGACATGCTAAAATCATACAATTTTTTGACACAAAATTGTATGATTTTAATAAAAATTATTATGTGAATGAATATCTACCTAAAAATTAAGGAATCTTCAAACCAATTCTAAAAAACATCAAGAAAGGTAGTCTTATTCTCATTGAATAAGACAGTCTTATTGAAAGGCAGTCTTATTCTCATTGATTTCTCATAAAATTTTATTTCAAAACAACGCTAAAACTTAGTACATCGCTCCATAAAAAAATAAACATTGATCCTAAATCTTAAGGGTAAAATTAGAAACTGGACGAAAATGAAATATGGTGTGTAGATAGCTACGGACTTTGCGATCGATTGCCGAAACGGTATTACCTTATCTTTCACAGTTCAGAAGATAAACAAGATATTACGACTCAGTTGACTCACCTGTTTATTGTTTGTGAGATAGAGGTAGAAAATCTTTACATTTTTTTCAACATTTCAATCTTTCAATATTGGTGTAAAGTTTTTGGAATTTTCTAAACAAAGAAATCCAGAAAAAAGGGTTTGCAAGCATTTTTTGCACGCCAAACTGTGCCGAAAACTTTGTGTGAGGCTGCAGGCGCCGGCTGCGTGAGACATTCGCCAACGCCCTTCTCCTCCCATCACGCCCCTCTCATCCCCTCCTCACGCCCCCTACCACGCCACTCCCCTCCGCCGGCCAGAGGCCACTGCTGCCACGGGCCGATTGCGTTATCCTTTTGGCCTTTGCGCAATGAACGTTGAATTGGCAGCGACGGGGCACGAATAAAGAATGGAAGAGCGAATGCAAGTGGTGGAGAATATTGGTTGTAATCTTTATTCTGTTATTTCAGTCTGACTTCTCATTAAACACTAGTTGTAGTCCTCTGTGGATAAAGCACTACACTAATTACAAATCTGCATTGCATCTGAATTACAAATCGGTTGAATAAAAATTATGTAGAAAAATTTGTCGTTGTGTTCACTTGAAATCATAACCATTATTGAGATCTGTAAATAATCTTAGTAGCTGAACGTGAAGTCAATAACTGCGCTTTAATGTCAGAATTAAACTGATAGAAATCGTACATACATGTAATGTTTACAATATTAAAGAATAATAGTGATTTGACTGTTATTGTAACATTGTAAAAGAGAAACAAAGAATTTCTCCAAAAAATTGAGAGCAGGAAAAGGTTACGCGGTTCTAATAATCTAAATGGACAGAATGACACATTAAATCGATTTCGAATTTTGAAATTGGTCTGAAAGAAATTCAGACAAGATAACTTCCTTTCAAGATAGTAATAAATGTAATAAAAAAAGGAGGGATAAGTGGAAAGTATGCCAGGAAGACAATACAAATGTGATCAATAAACAATATTTTAAAAAATGGGGAAAAATAAGTAAATGTAGTAGGGAATAAAAAATAAAAGAATACACTCGTAGAATAGCTACAACTCTTGAAATAATATTGCACGGAAAATATATTCAACGATTCATCCTACTTTATCCACCTTTTTTCTTATCAAACGTCCCAATGCATTTGACATAAAATGCACTTATTGAATCCATACGGTACGTCGTTACTCTTTAACATTGTTATATTCAGCAAGTGGCCATTACCGCATGTGGTTCATGAACGAGGTTTTTCCCCAAGTTGGATTTCCCGTCTACAACCTTCCGTACCATACGGAATAAATTGCCTTGGCAAACGCGAAGACTGCATGCCATTTGACCTGTTTTAAACAATTGCATAGATTGTGCATAAAAATCAAAACAAGTACAAATATGATTTCAAACTAGAATGACGAGATCGCGAAAACTATTAGCATAACACATATTTGCTTATGCGCATTCCCACGCACAGTCATATTAATAAGACTCCATCCAATGCTTATTTAACAAAAGTTTACAGACCATTTTCTTCATTACAGCAAAAGACTAAAGAAGAAAGAAAAAACTGTATCATGAATTTTCCTTTGGTTTCTTTTACAAGAACAGAAAAAAACCGTTCCACGAAGCGTCATAAACCTTTCGCCCCTATTCGAAGCGACAGCTTTGGAGCTGCCATTATGATTCTGCGAAGTCTTCAAAAGGGTTTCTCGAATCCAGATGATCCGTCGGCTGGAGGTGCCGCTGACTGATGATTACTTGTGATTGCAGGCGTCAACTGCTAAGATCAGTAGTCATGCAAGCGTAGGGCAAGTTTTTGCTCGTGACACGCCGGTGATCTTGCGCCGCTGGACGGGGAGATCCGGCGCCGACCTACCTTCGGCTAGCGGTGTTTTCCTCAACCAGGTATCTTCCATCAGCGAGGCACTGCCCCAGCCGGGACAAGCTCTGAGTTCCCGACCGGCCTCTCGGGATGTATGGTAGTGTAGTGAATGTTAGTGTGTGTGTGTGTGTGTGTGTGTGTGTGTGTGTGTGCAAGGGGTAAGGATAGGACAAGGAAGAGGAAAGAAAGACCTCGCGCGGTTCGTGGCCCATTTGTTAGGGAACTGCTCTGGCATTCGCCGGGTGTTGGTCGTAGAAAGCACGGAAAACTAACGATCAGGGTAGCCGGTCGCTAGAATTCTCCTCCAAACAGCGATAGAACTCGACATTGCTCTCTGGTGTCGAAAATCCTTCCGCCGTCGAGATTGGAACCCCAGGACCCCTTGGACAGAGGCACTGCAGTGACATCAGTTGATGCCCTGAGCAAACCTCTCCCGGTCCTGAAGTTCGGGCAGTGAGGAGGTGTAAGCAGGGCAGCAGATGAAGCAAATCAGACGAGGCGCGACAAACTAGTGGAAACTCATACTACTCCATGTGGAGAAGGGATCTACATTTTCTCGGGTCTGAAAATTAATTGAAATGTCTGCAATAACTAATGAGATTGTCATGCGTAATTCGTCAGCAAACTGCATTCATCATTAATCCATTCCAATTACATTTTCGTTATTAAATTCCGGCCTTGGGTTATTTATACGATATTGCTAACACACAGATCACATTCAATGTAACATTGTTTGACATTAGGTGAATGTCGATGTAAGCAATTTCATTCGTTATTTAATGATTTAATACTACACATCAGGGTTTTTTTCTGTTACAGCTAATTCTGTGATGAAAAAGTGTTGTTTACTACCGCACGTGGTTTTATTAAGTCTCAAATGCACAAATTACGGCATTGTTACAGGGTCGTTCTCTAATTTAATACGTGAGTATAGGATATATTTTCCAATTGAAACTGATACACGATGTATGTTTCACAATTAAATTTATGTACAAGATATACATTTTCTTATTAGGAATTATAGTGAATAGAATAGATATTTTCCTTTTCAACTCCGTATATTTTCTATTTGCAAATATTACATTAATTTTATCATACCTGCTATTTGTTCATTCTGGCTCAATCAATACGCATGTTTTGACTCTCCTTACTCCATGCTGGAAAGAAGAGTGGAGGCAGGCGTTTTACGTATATGGTCACAGCCTGGTCACCGAGAAAGACCTACCAAGCGACAAAATCTACGGGAATCGTTGATAAGACAAGGAAAGATATTTTCAAAAAGTGACTAACAAACACTATTTTAATTATTTAAATTATCTAATTAAAATATTTGTTAAATGTTAGTACTAGAATGGCCCGCAAACAATTATTTAAAAAAATTAAGTTCGTTTCAGAGAGTGCACTCTGTACTAAATGTTTGAGAATGCAGGAGAAAAGGAAAGGGAGAAGAAAAGAACGTCGTCGCAGAGTTATTGGCTCCCCTGCGTCGCCCTCGCGCGTTTATTGAGTACGCTAGAACGCGCCCTCCCGTGCCAATGCCAACGCCAGGGCCCCCTGGGAATGCTTCCGCGGCGCAGGAGGGCGCCTCGCCCCTCAGTCTTCATTATTTCTCGTCCCACGCGAACGCCCTCTTTCCGTTTTCAGCCCTCCATTCTAAAAATTAATTTTCTGTAATACTGTGTTGTTATAACGATTTATTTTCGAATTCTTTATATTGTCTAATGGATTTTGACTATAAACTTTAAATCCCAAAATTATAAATTCCGTGGTGGTAGCCGATATCTTGTGGTAATCCATGGTATTGTAAAGGAAATAATCTTGATCCACGTTGCTTGAGCAGTAAGTTATTTTCTTTTCTTTTTTGTATTTATATGATATTTTGTATTTATATGATATTTATTTTTCCACTATATCCACTGTACACCCCCCCTCGTTTTGTGTTCTACTTATGTTTGCTTCATTTCTCCATTTTGCTAGAGATCCACTGAGGATGGGAAAAGTGTTTCCCGAAAGTTAACTCTGGAA
Source organism: Gryllus longicercus (assembly GCA_038098605.1). NCBI lineage: Eukaryota > Metazoa > Arthropoda > Insecta > Orthoptera > Gryllidae > Gryllus > Gryllus longicercus. Next base: position 1,161,037 of record JAZDUA010000253.1, on the reverse strand, counting down.
AATTGTTAATAAAAATATTTAAACTTTTGTGGAGATTATTTCCTTTACAATATCCCAAAATTATTTTAAGACAGACGATTTTGTAGATACAAATTAACACATTTCACATTTATTGTAGAATATATAACTTTTTTTATGTCACGTTTCGATATTTCATTCCAATGCCTTCTTCAGGTTCTAGTTTTGAAGCTCAGAATACATTAGAGGTGTTCGTTGTGTTTTAAGTGGGTTCACATCGACACATTTTCATTAAGATTTCGTAAAAATGTTTCATTAACCTTACTTGTTGAAATTAAAATCATGTTTTCTAGACAATAATTTACATAATTAATTCCAACTCAATTTTTACGTAAATAAATGACTATAAGACAATAACACATCGAAAAGTATGTTAACTCAACTTGAAAACCATAACTTGAAGAAGACATTGGAACGAAATGTCGAAGCATTGTAAAATAACAAAAAATGTTAGCATGTATTCTACAATGAAATAAATGTGAAATGTTTACATTTTTTGTATAAAAATTCTGCTGTCTTAAAATAGTTTGCGGATTCAAAGTTTTTAGTTATACCAATTTAATGTGACCAAACATAGGAACGAATCGTCACTCTTATCGACTGACTCCGTCAAGGAATTTACAGTTCGCCTTCTGTTAACAAAATTAGAAAGAAATGAATTGTAGTTGAAGACGTTCGAATATACTTATTTCAAGAATTAGTATTTCTTTTTTGTTTTTTTTACAAAATTTCTGATAAGAATATGATTTTAGGAAAGTACTGAATGACACACGACTGATAACAGAAACGAAACCCGGTTTTCAAACATGAACTCCGTCTATCACGTGCTATTTATTCGCTTTATGACATTGATGATTTAAATTACAAAAAACCCTACAGATTCACATAAACTTTAAAAAAATACTTTACACAATATATCCTTTGTCCCTATGTCTATATATAGACGGATTCTTTACAAATAATTGTTTGCTGAAGTTGACTTGCTGACTTGCAATTAAATATTACAAAAGTTGATATTGGCGCTTTGCTCCGCTTAAGATAAGGACATCTTTTATAACACGAAAAATGATCAATACACAGCCGTTAATGCAAAGAAAAAATATCGAAAACAGTGAATATGACAGATGTAGCCAAAGACAGCAGTGATTCAAATTGATTTAGAATTTACATGAGAAAAAAACTTGCAGAGTAGAAGCTAAGCGCACAAGTGCAAAGACAGACGTCAAAGGCGGGTGTTTAATTAATATCGATATGCATTATCCCCTCGAATGAAAAATCGCAACATGTCTCCCTGTAGAGAAGATGAAGTGAGTGATGGGAGCTGCTCCACTTGAGCTGCACTCCGGCGCGCCGGGCGTCGCCGCGTCGGCAGGGTGTGTGGCGCGCCCGGTGGCGGGGAGAGGCACTACCTCCGCCGGCGCTCTGGCAATAGGTGGGGGCGGCGCGCGACGGCTGGCGGAAATTGGCCCCGGGCGGGCGTCGCTCCTTCCCTCGGCCCCTCGCCCAATCACCTCCGCCCCCGACAGGCGGCGCGGCGCGGCCCGGCCCGGCGGCAGGTGCTGCGCAGGAAATGAAAATAAGCGGCCGGCGAAGATAAGCGGCGCGATCGGCAGCAAACGCGACGCGCGGCCCGGAAGGGCGCGAGACAGACGCAGGGGCGTGGTCGGAGACCGGGGGTGGTGACCGGGGGCGGGGACCGGGGCGGGGACGGGTGGCGGGGACGAGGCGGGACAGGGGTGGGGGTGGGGCGACAACGGGGAGCGGGGCAGGGGCGAAGTCGAGGACAGGTAGCGGGACGGGGCGGCGAGGGACAGGTGCGGGGCCGGGGGCGGGGGCGGGAACGTGCTGGGAACGACGGCGGGTCGGGCAGGGGTGAGGGCGAGGAAGGGGATGTGGGCGTAGATAGGCGCAGAGGCGTCTGGAGAGGGGTGCGGAGGCGGTAGGGGCGGCGGAGAGAGCGTGGCGAAGGGCGGAGGCGAAGGCGGCGGGAGCAGGGCCGGCCGCCTGACGAATGGGCGGGCACGGTCGGGCGGAGGCGGTGAGATACGAGAGGGCGATGAGAGCGCCTGGTGCCAGAGGTGGTGTCTGGTGCCAGAGCACGTTCCGGCAGCAGTGATTGGATTCCGCTTGAGAGACATGTCTACACAGCGAGAGTCAGGGAGTCGTGTTTGATTACAGGTTCCCCTTTTCCCATGTGCAGTCGCTTTCTGTTTTGGATGTAAAAGTCATTTACTTAAAACGGCAAATCGTACATATGCATAATAAGAATCATATCTTGTTACATTCAATTCTTTTGAGTTTTAGATCTTAAACGTTTAAGAAGAAGCATTTAAATTTCACGCACTTTAAGAATGTACGGAATATTCATTAAGTGCAGTACTTGAGTGTAACTAATCTGAACAACCATCTGAAATCAGCTACCAACCATCTGCACCATCAGATGATATTGAAACGGGTATTAACTGTTGTGAGATAATTTATTTCAAAATGTTGGTAATGTAACGACCTTGAATCCGGAAAACGAAGCAATCTTAGATCCGTCAGGTTCGTTACAAGCAACTAGAACAGCGAACGCCTTAAGTCAAAATCATCAGAAACTGTATAATTTACATTTTCCGCTATAATGCTTTCAAAACTTTGGAAATCGATTATCAAAAATATTTTTCAAATATCTCTGACAACCTTTCTAGTTTATTTTTCTTGTTAAATTTTAACACGTGCATTCACTGCTGAGGTTATTAGCGATTAATATATGTTACAGTGAAAAAGAACATTAGAGGCACATACATTACATTGCAATACATGGTTGAGCTAAGGCTACTTCATTTTATAAATATAAACTCATTATTTTTAAAGATATCCTTCAAAAATGAATTTCTGCATTGCCAATTATGGGTTCAAGGATGCATGAACTCTAATTATGAACACGTGTTCAACCGGAGGTATAATCTACTTTTGCATTCCTCTCTTATCATAATATTTCCAACGTTTAATTCAACTTATAGTTCGAACAAATCTATATCGTTTTGCAACTTATACACGTTATTTTGTTTCATGAGTTCACATCGTCGTCTAGGAAGCAGCGCGAATTGTCATTATCCTTATTATTCGACGTAAATACAGTGACGTCTGAGAGATTATGAGTTGGACGCGGGCATCCAATCGGAAGCTTCGTTACTACTTTACGGCATTCTAGGCTTTAATTTCGAAGCTCTTGACTGGATAATCGCGTCAACTGATGACCTGTCACAAATCACTTTATTGAAATCATTTGGATCCTTATTGGAAATTTATTGGAACCTCCTCCAGAACCTGATGCGAATTCTGTGCCACTCCGCCCAATTGCCGGTGGTCTCGCCACGGAATGGCGATTTAACTGCCTGCGCAGCCGGTGGAAGCGATCGCATGTCACGAGGATGAAGGGGGCCGTGACGAAGCGGGAAATGATAAGGTAGCGGCGCAGGATCCTGAGTAAGGTGTGTCGCAAAGCGCGAGCAAATCGAAATTGACCAGCGACCCGTATGGCTGCCGAGGCCAATAAAAGCGGTCGTTTCTTTTCGAGTCGCGACTTAACTGCAGGTCTTCGTGCGGCGGACGTGTAACAGCTCGTCAGCTGCGGGGTTTCCACTGGGGATTACACGGGGCGTGACTATTCCTGTCTGTTTACGCCGTCCACGTGTTCAAATTCAGGAAGCGCAGCGTTCCGTAAAAGCGTTCTCTAACGTAACCCACGTCGTCGACTCGCCCACAAGGGGCTACGCACTGCCCCACTGTTCCACGGGGAAATCTCGAAGGAATCCCCATCCACGAATGTCATCCAAGATCTTTATACAAGACGCATTCAGTGACGATCTGAATAAAAATGGTTATAATTTCCCCTTCACTTACCTTTCATGATTATTATTTATTTATTTACAATTCCGATGACATATGGGAAAGAAGAAAATCTACATTTATTCTCAATAAAAAATAATTCTTTCAAGATTTGCTTTGTGAATCAAGGACATCTCGACGAACCCCCCACCCCCAACTGAACAATTGTCCTTAGATCTACATTTACAATAATTGTAATGAAGAATTAAAATGATAGAAAATAATAATTTACGTTTTTGTTAACGAAATGAATTAACATAAACAGTTACAGCAGAATACTTAGTAAAACTAGTTTTAAAAGATCCCTATTTAAAACCAAAGACATAATATTCTTATACTCCTTCGTGGGACTTTGATAAACAAGCTAGGCATATTTTTATTATTTTCTTCTGATTTAATTAATACTTCCTTCTTACACAAGAATAAAAAGCATAAATGTGATACATTGTAATTCAATAAAAAATGCTTAATATTTTTCTTTAGATGTCTCTTTTGGGTTTTCAAATAAAGGAGTTACAATCTAACTGATATACATTTTGTTATTCAACATGATTAGGGAAGCTAAGACCTCTAAACGCCCCAGAATGAGATCCAGGCGGATGCTTGCTGCACTCTGCCATCTACAACTGCAACGCGCATTTAACACAGTATTTTCTCTAGTAGTTTAAATTAGGTGTAAATATTGCAGACCATTAATGTTTGCCCCTCTTTAACGAAGTCTAACGAGCCTGGAGAGAGCATTGCCACTCACAAGGCCTCCTGACGCCTTGTGAGTCAGCTTCCCTCAGTGTCAGAAGGCCAAGGAGCAACAACAGGATACAAGCAGGGTCAGCTGTTAGGAGCAGCAATACTTCCCTCGATTCTCTTCTTCCGCGGCACACGCTGGCTCCATCAGAATTCTTTCCACTCTTCAACTTCCGGACTCGCTCCTGCTTTTTCAATTGCATTTCTTAACTTGTCAGCACAAACTGTACGGTCGTATTTTTTTTTTCTTCGTGCATTTTGTTTTGACAGCCTTGCAAGACATGTAAGACAGCCAAAAGACAATAAATGTGCTTTTGCAGAAGGAAGAGATGGGCAGAAATTACGATGGGAAAAATGCTGCATATTTTTCAATTTACCGAGTGCTACTTCCACTCTTATCAAAGATAAAGAAATTTACAAAAACCAAATTCCAGCAATTGGCATCCAGAACTAGTAACATATTGTCTAAAATCGTATCACGAATGCTATGTTTGTTTATTTTTTAATCCGGTATTAATAAAAGGAAAGAAATTTAACTATATGTATGCGGTTCTGACTACTTTTTTATAATAATTAATAACGTACAGGAGAGAGAAACAGAATCACTTACGCTGTGAGAGACTCAAATCGTTTATGAGTTGATAGACGCAAGAAGATGTAAACAAACGAAAAAGGTTTCGGTGAGAAATGGTGCCACATGTCTAATTATATAACTCACACCCTCCAAAACCTGTTTGTGGTGCAGTATTTTGTGATTTAGATAAAACATTACCCGAGAAACAACGGTTTTTAGGTCAGCATTTTTTCAAGGAATTTCAACTCATCGAAGATGCACGTACTCCGCCTTCAATCGCATTTTCTCTCCGATCAATTACTAATATTTTTTATTAATTATTTTTACTCGTACTTTTAACATGTGATTCTAACTAATTGTTCAACGTATCCCCTTATTCGTCGGGAAATTACATCAGAAATATATCGCGCATTGTAAATGACTTTTGTGATGTGACCTTGTCATTACGTTATATATTTACATTTGTTACACAATATAAAGGTCACATATGGATCATTTATTGTGCGGAACGTATTTCAGACGTAATTACCTATCTAACAAAGTGACATGGTGCTGCAAAATTGATATCGTATGATGGGCAATACATCAGACCTAACAAACTGGTCAAATCATGGACTCGGAATCTCAGTGGTGAGAGCAACTGGGGGTGTTCCAGAAAACACAGGTTCGATCCCCGACGGAGTATTTCATTGAACAATTTAAATACGAAGAGAAGTTCATAACATATAGGACAGACTAGAATAACACTTAAAAACGAGTGTTATAAAAACATACGACCTGTATTCAAAGCACTGCTTGCGAAGAAAACAAGAAATATCTATTTTTTGTAGTTCTAAAGATTTATATAGAAACGTGGCTTAGATCCTGAAAGAGCACTCCACAAACTACCACTCCTCCAAGGTACAGGGAGATGTGGTGTTACGTAGCATGTCGTAAGGCTACATCCGGCGCGTAGACCTACTTGCGCACACCGCATCGCGTTCCCCCACTCCTCCCTCAGGAGCGTCTTCGTCTTCGTGGCGCCGACCTTCCTCATTCCAGCGGTCCCGTTAGGCGGCGCCCGCGGCGCCCGCGCCCGCGCCCTCGTCCGCCCCATCGGCAGCTGGCGCTGGCGCCTTCCGCCCCCCCCCCCCCCCGCCTCGCAATGAGGAGCTGAGATGGCTCAGGGCAACACCAGTTGCTGCTGCAGCGTTTGCTACCGGAAGGTACTAGGTGCCAGTTCCGACGGTCGCGAATATTCGACAATAGCTACAGTGCTAACTACTTGGCTGTCCAGAAGAAGCCGCGTCCTAGGCATAGGTTTCGCCCTGAGAAATGCATTTTGCCCTGAGGAAGGTCGTGGAACGGCGGCCGAAACTTTGGCACCTATTCTCAGGTCGCGGTCTCTCTCGGATAGCCAAGTACTGAACAGTAGTAGTTACTGACTCCGGTCGCGGAAACCTACGCTCCCAGCTAGATCGCATTCAGATGCTATCTGGAGAATTCTAGCTGTCGGCTTCTCTAATCGATAGTTTTCCGTGGTTTCTCTAATCAATACCAGGCGTATCCCCGAATCAGAACACTCACAAATGGTCCCAGGACAACGCGGGATCTTTCCTTTGCCTTATTCCCACCTGTTCCCTTACTCATACGCATACATACTAACTTGCACTTGCTTTTACATACACTACATTACCATACATGCCGGGAGACCAGTGGGGAGCTTCGAGCGTGTCCCGTCCAAAGCAGTGCCACACTGGTGAACATATCTGGATGAAAAAATCTCCGCAAATTGGAATTCCATTCATTTATACATTCATCAGTTTAGGCGACATCAATTCACCGGAATACAGGTCCCGTTTATGTGAACTCATTCTATTAACGTGGTATTACGCAACTTCGCGTCAGCGTTCGACAAACATGCAGATATTGACGAATTTGTGATTCCCCACAAGTGACGCGTAACAAAATAAGTGAACTAACGAATATAAAGTAGTAAAAGACATGATCGCAATGATGTAATTATGTTTTATTAATGAAACATCTGATGTAAATTAAAACTTATTTTCTCATATTCTGATGAAAGGCTTTCTATTGGATGAATACGTCATTGAATATAATCCGCTTAATGGGTAATATAATTTCGTTAGAAGAAATCTGAAGCTCCACGAGCAACGTAAAAAAACAACTTTTAATAAATTTATGCTGTATTATTTTCCTCTAATTTTTATAATTGAATTATTAAGATAACTGAATACGGTAAAATCTAGTTAAATTACGTAGTAAATATTTGTTTATTCATTGCACACAATTTTCTCGGTATCAGCGACATTCACACATCGGGATTTACCTACTGATCAGTATATCGGTCTCGAACAAAGAGGGAATCACGTAATGAAATTCTCATTAGAGGATTTCGCATTTAGTGGCTGCATGTGATCGAACTTCATAATGCAGTTCAGTGAAATGCGACGCCACCGAGGGAGGCGCCAGCAATCAGTGGGCCGCATCGGTTCGCCAGCCAGTAGAGTCCCGGCAGCGTGGGAGACCCAAAGGTAAGGAAGATGAGAGAGTGCAGAGAGTGTGAAAAAAAATGAATAGTAAAGGTTTAGTATTTCTTGATTTGCATAAATTGTTATATCTGACCAGGATCTCTACTATGAATAATTTGTTAGAATTTATGAATAAACGTTTGATTAGTTTCATATTCAATGTAAAACTCGAATATAATACGAATAATATGCATTTTATATTTCGTTAATATAAAATTGCTGTTTAAAAATGAATCGAGAAAGTTCGAATCAGTATTTACGTCGTCTCATTTTCGTCTCTTGTCAATCCCAGGGTCGCCTCTAGGCGAGCTGAGAGGCGCCGAGTCATAGGAACTACTCCACGCCCACGTGTTAGAATCAACCGCTCAAAGCGCGAGCGGCTGCAAGAGACTCCTTGCCGGCGCGGTCCAAAGCGTGGACCTTGTGGGACGCCGACAGAGAGAACCGCCAGTGCGCGACGGGCTCGGCGTCGCCGGCGGCGACGGTGGCGGCGGAGGCGGCGGCCACGCTGGCAGACGCGGGGGCGCGGCACGCACGTGGTTCCCACGCGGCGGCGGGGGCGGGAGCGGGGATGGGCGGCGCGGTCGTCGACCGGCGCGTGCGCAGTCGCCGCCTCCGCCGGTCACTGGGCCGCGCCCACGTGGAAATCGCAGAAGCAGACACCGCCGCCGCCGCCGCAGACACACGCCTCTTGGCAAAACGCACGCCGCGCCCGCGCGCCGGTGCCTGGAGAGCTTCACTGGTCGTTGCCCGGGCTGCGGTGCCAGGCTCCTACAGATCGTTCGAAAAGTCTCTCTGCAGTTGCAAGCTTCGAATCTGAGGCCTCCTGCATGCTGAGGTGGCCACGTTTGTAATCCTAACCGCGTGATAGCTTACTGTCACGGAGGATATATGACATGTTAATGCCTCATGGAAGGTGTATGCAAAGTAGTCGGAATACTTCGATCGGGTTAGAGCATTTTCATCCCGGATTGTAAGAGCGTCCAACAGCGATCTTTCACGGCCGAGGCGTTTGTATTATTATAATAGATGAAAAATCGGACGCATTCCTGTCGTAACAGGTATTTATTTCACAGAAAGCGCTTTCCGTCATCTAGGACATTCTTAGTACAAGCGAGTGGCAGCTGGCGTCCGAGAAAGCTTTCTGATGAAATCAAAACCTATAATGAAATTACCAGTCTTCTTGAGCTGATGTAACAATTGCACTATTTCATCTTATACCAACTTCTCGCTTTTTGTTGTTGTTTATTCTTGTTATTTCCATCAAATGATATATACAATAGTCCTAAAGATCCATTAAATAAGATTTCGAGAAATATCATTGCATGATTAATAGAAATCATATCAACACAGAATTGTTATCAGTCAATGGCAAGAAAACCAAATCATTTGGCATCACTTAACATAAAGGCTATACTGGTCTGAAAGATTAGATATGAAGTAAAACATCTATACCACACGATGGTTATCCCGATATTACATACACAATAATTTTGTTGCAAAAGGTGATTGTGACACATTCAAACACTCTTGATATTAGACTTGCTCTTTCGTGGTTACGCGAGGAACTTACCGATGCGGTTTGAAAACAGTAAGTGAATGGTGCCTGTTGTGCTTCCAAAGAAAAGGGCGAGGTTCGCTTCCCAGAGCGGGCACTCCCCTCCGCTGAGCTCCGTCATCGCCCCCTCCGCATTCACCGCTCCCCGGACCCCGCGCCCACGACGGCCGCTCGCGGGCGACGCAGTGGGCCAAAGCGGGGAAGCGGCGGCCAATCACGCACTCGGAAAGTTTGGTTGGTTGATTAGTCATTCCGGACGCGTCAACTACTAAGGTCATTAGTCCCGTGAGTGAAGTGCACGTTTTCTTGCGGCAGGTGGCGGTGACCATCTCCCGGTGGATGGTGTGAACCGGCGCCGACCTACCAAAACCGGCTAACGGGGTTTCCCCCAACAAGGTATCTCCCACCAGCGGGGCACCGCCCCAGCCGGGACAAGCTCTAAGCTCCCGACCGGTCTCCAATTATCTGATTTTTTAAAAGTTTTTATAATGCACAATTTAGAACACGTTTTAATATTTGAACATTTGACATTATACTAAAAAAATGACTATTTACTCATAATCGTGTCCATTATTTTTCTAATATTTGACATTCTACTAACAAACAATGACTTTTCGTCCATTAATCTTCTCTATTTATAAAATCCTAAGGAAATATGTTAGTTTTGGACGATTCATAAGACTCTGTCGACGTCAGGCTATGTAAATGTGCTGCTGTTGGATAGGGAATCATCCTCCAGAGGTGCATCGAGAATTAACACGGATAATTTAGAATTTCGTAATATCAGAAAATCAGAAGACGCACCTGCAATCCGCAATACTTACACTGCAATGAATGTCCTTACGAATGTCCATAAATCAAGACCGGTGCATCCTAGGATCGTGCTTTCAGATCATGTGATCGTGCTTTCACAAAATGCGAAGAGTAGTGATACTTAAGTCATAATCTACAAAATGTGGCCTTTTGAATCTTCTACTATAAACGTGGAGAAATTCGAAATGGTATATGTAAAATGAATTGACTCTTTGACATCGGCGCAATATAATCGGATAGATCTAAGACGTTTTGTTTGTTAATAAAATGCCTCGCGTATTACAAGTGCTTACCCACAGATTGTACCGGTTGATGAAACGCACAGTTCGGACGTTAGTTTTAGTGTAAGCTATTTTCACTTTTAAAATGTGTTTACAAAATGAAAGTTTACACGATCCCAACCAGTGTACTCTGACGCTTTGAGAAAGTGAGTGATGAGCCTCTTGAATTATTACCGCTTCCCGTTTCCCGTGAGCGACTGTGTGGGGTGAGACGGCGGGTGGGGCTCGATGCCGCGGTTTGTTTACGCAGCCACCGACGCCGCCCCGCGCCGCGCCGCAAGGACACGTCTGCGCCCAGCGCTGCAGTCGAGACACCGTGACGTCATGCGCAGGCGACTGCTTCACCATTCACTCGCGCCCACGCCCTCGCCATTTACGGCTCCGAGGGATCTTCCCTGGAGAATAAAGGGAGCGGATCTCCAAGAGACCGCGCAGAGCGTCTCCTGCTGCGGACAAACGTTGGACACGCGCGGTCAAACACTGGAGATCGGAGATCAGGAATCGGAGAAGACTGATCATGGAGGAAACAAAAGAAATATATTTCTTACACACGTGACATCGTAAATTCTCTCCTCTTTTAATTTTACTTCCAAGCATGTTTAAATGTTTTCTGTTAAGATCACTGTCATCAAATGCATTGCATCCAACTCTCCTCTTTTCGTAATTGGTCTCCTGGCAATGAAGCCTCGCAGTTTGTAAGCTTCTCTGTATTATTGTCATTGTGCAAGTGTTTTGACTTCTCCTTTAACAGCCGACCACTTTCTTTATATCAAAACGTATGTTGTGCGCAATGGACTTTGATCGCGTATTTTGTTACAAAGTTTAGCCAGACCTGAAGAAGGCAAAGTGTATCTGGTGGTGTTTTGTATCTTCAAAAATACAAAACTGGTTTCAAAACTATTGTACAAAACGCTTTGATGTGTTACGTGACTGGACTATATCTTTTTTGTAAAGAGAATTAATCGGTTTCAAAGGAAACGACAGAATCACAGTTCTTAAACGGGCAAATGGAACCACATATTCTTAAACTGCAATAATTTTGTCTGTAAATTAATATAGTTTTATTTTAATTATTTGTGCCAAAAACGTAGAAAATTAACAACCCCGACCCACTCCCACTGTTGCGAATTCCTTTGCGCCGCCGATTCTACCTATCCAGTTGTCAGTAGAGCTCGAACTGTGGAGTATTATGTATGTTGGGCACCACAATCAGGATCAGGAATAGGAGAAGACAGATGTAGGACGAAACGAAAGAAATATATTACATACACGTGTGATGTAGTAAATTTCCTCCTCTTTGAAATTTACTTCCAAGCTTGTTTAAATGTTTCCTGTAAAGATCTTGAATGTGGAATATTATATAGTATGTTGGGCACCACAATTTACACAAAACCAATATTAATATCTCGAAAATCTCTATAATTGTTTGAAGTTATTATATTTCAACCCCTCAACGCTACCGGACCGGGCAACACAGCGATAGGATATTAAATGACAGCAGTGTCACTACTGCGTGCATCTAGGCAGGGACTCCGGTGGTTGTGAGGGCTGAGACTGAGTGGGGCTGTGTGGGTACTTGGAAGTTGTGATAGGGGCGCCGCTGCGATAGCAGTAACCGTTGTAAAAAGTACTTTATTACAACGATAGCAGCGTCGTGAAATGCTTTCGCATTCCACTGCACAATTGATAGAGGCACAAAGCGTTTCCTGTTATTGGTCGCCGTCAGCCAATCCGGTCTCTGGGGTCTCTTCGACGAATGAGGAATGAAGTAGCTGGCTTTATCTGCGATAAAATGTCTGCACATTTCTTTCATCTTCTTTCTTCTTTCATTTTCTTTAGCTTCTTTTATCTGTCTTATAACATAAGGAATGAATGCTTGAAAATTTTTCTATCTTTTAAAAGCGTTTCGTCGCCAAAATTATCGCAATTTATAATCATTAAAAACATACAAAAACTGCTAGCAAGTAATATTAATGAAATTTTGTGAAATAAAAGTGTGTATTAAAAGTAATTCAAGTAGCTCGAAAGAAACTTACTTTAGATACCTAAATGCAAAATTAACTCTTCCTAAAATTTCATTGATAATTACAAAAAAGGATTGCCGTGATCATAAATGATACATTGATGGTAATTGCAGGGGAAATGATGATACTGCGCTAATAAAGAAGAACGTGAATTAATTGTTATTTATCTCATTCTTATAGCTTCTGAAATAATCAATGCATATTGAATAAATCAACGAAATAGTCATATTAATATCATCGAAAAAGTGACACAGACAGAACACTGTAACTTAAAATAACGTGAATGACATTAACTAGACATATGAAAATAAGTATTATACTATAGTAAATTAAAGCACACATCCAGTATCGGAACGTATTAAACATCCGCATGAATAAACTGAAAAATAGAACCGGTGCTATAGGAAGACGGCGTTAGGAACAACCAGATTTTTATGCTTTAATTGGACGAAAATGTCCAGAATGATGTTGATGCAACCATCGAAAGATTTCGCTCACACCAGCGCGTAGCGTCGGGTCAGTTCGCTGGTCGGAGACAGTCCCGTGTGGCTGATTGCTGTGGCCTACTTCGTAGACGCGTGACACCCCCCCCCCCCCCGCCCCGTCAAGGGGAGCCTACACGCGCAGCGGTCGTCGCCCTTTCCCTTTCGCCTGACTCCCCCCCCCCCCCCGGCTCCGCCTTAAACGTCCTCAGGAAACCGACGGTGGTGGTCGACGCCTGCAAGAAAGCACCGGCTTCCATGTGTGGCGAGGAGCTGCGTATCTCGCTCATCGACGGCACAGCCTCGACCTCCGCGTTCTTCGCTTCCGTCGGGAAGGCGGCCAAGTGGTCGTCAGGCACTATGCGACTACCTCGCTGAATTTGGTCATCTAAACCAGAGGTCGGCAACCCACGGCCCGCGTATCCAACTCATTCTACTGTAAAACAATTCAATTATTTTACTGTAGTCTACTGTAAAATTCAATTCAAATATGCCTTATTTAACGTGACGAGACCATGCAAATTTCGCTTCGCTCCCTTCACCAGCAACTGAGGAAAGAATGTGGACTAAGAATCAGGCGATTTGAATTTAGCTCACAGGCTTAAAATTTAGGCTAGAGGATCTTTTACACGCAGTAAACCTACAGCATGCGACACCCGACTTCATTTTTCCTCCGAAGGAAGGAGAACGAAGGATTTTTCACACTTAAAAAATCCACGGCCGCAATCGAATTTGAAGTCGAGGACATGGGTATAACAGCCCAACACTCTAACCGTTATACCATCGACGCCAAAAACAAATGACGTTTATGGCATTGAAGCTGGCGTCCAAGATTAAATTCGGGGCTTGGGGCAAGTTGCTCCACCTGCACCCCCTTCTGGACGCCACTGAAGATAGTGCACTTATCATACTGTGTTGGGGCGAAATGAAATTGAAAATTTCTTGACTGCTGGGCTCCATAGAGTGAAAGCCCACTGCAACGCTGTGCCAGAATCTGTTCCAGCAGCAAACCTCAAGGGAGCGATTGGGTGCGGGGGAGGAGGGGGGGCGATGACGGGTGCGCTCTCAAGTGAGCGCCCTGAGTAACTGCCCTCCCCTCTCCGTATCGATCTCCGTGACCAGTTGCACACCGGGTGGTAGGGACCAGGCCACTGGAGGAAAGCAGTGGGCAGTGGAGGGTAGGCGAAAGTTTGTGGGTGTCTCGCGGCTGTAGGTGGGCGATGGGAAGTGAGCTGGGGGCGTCGCGCGGTGGGCGGTGGGCGGTGGGCGTTGGGCGTTGGGAGTGTGCGGAAGGCGGAGGGTAGTAATATGATATGGTAAATGCGCAATGAGCGATGGACAACGGGTGATGGGTGATGTGCGGCGGTGCGCTGTACGATGTGTGATGAGCGGTGGTGAGTGAAGAACGGCAAGTGGCAGGCAGCAGGCGTTAGGCGATGGGTTAGGCTTCCATGCAACAGGCTACAAAGGCTCTTCTATTGCTTTTCACGCCACAGTCAAAGGATAAACATCTCTTATAGGGTACCGAATCCACAGCAGCTCAGAGCGTTTCCCACAGAAATCGTCAGCGTTACGTAGGTCAGAGTGACGGATGTAGATTATTGAATTCATTTCGACAGTTGGGAAATTTTAAGGTGCCGAGATAAAATATTTCAAGCAATGTTTTCAACCGTTATGTGGCACCTCATTTCATTCATTTCCAAGAGCCCGTTTATGGTACCTAATAGGGAGCGGATTTTAATGATATGTCTTATTCTTTTCTTTTCACTGTAAAACAATGCCGGTCAGGAAATAAATTAATTTTATGTTATGACAAAAAGAAATAACTTATTTCTATAAGTAATTTTTTTGCACTTTCTGACTATATCAAATAAGTCATTTTTTACCCTTTTCCGTCATATTTAGTGTATTTTTTGCTGATTTCATCGATTTTAATATAATTTCAATGGTAATTGCTTCAAATAATATTTACGAGATGCAAAAAATATTCCCCACAGAATAGCCTATTCCTAATAGCTCCCCTGATAGCATATTCCATTTCTTCACTCAGAAATTGTAATGACAGCTGTTGTGAGTTTGTAATCTTAAGGTTCATGTGACGCCTATTAGCGCCTTTGTAGGTTCGGCTGATTTCGGAACTAAAGCCCTAAAGAGATTTCCTGGTAAAGAACAGTCCAAATCAAAAGTTTGCTATCTTTAGTTCACTTGAACGAATGAAAGGATGCCTTGATTACATCAGTAACATATCCAACAGCTTGAGTGGTTCACCCGAACTGGTTTTAATAACATTTTTATGCCATTTTTCTTTGGTTATAGGGCACTTTAAAAATATTTTAAGAGCATTTTATTTATCATTTTGGGCGATGTTTTAGGCCATCAAAATCCACCCCCTAGCTTCAGCACAAACTTTCTGGCATTATTTTTTTTTCAATTTTTAAAAATCAGAGAGTTCAACGAAAATGGAACATGCGGCATTTTGTAAGCTTAATTTGCTCCATGCCAGAAGTAAATAAAGAAAACATTTGAAGCCGTTAAAAAAAATTAATTGCTTGCATTTTATACAACTGGGCGTCAAAACGTCTCATATTAAAAAAAAGCACAACCAAAAAAATTATAAAGATCTTTGAACAACATTTTCTTTAAGAAAAAATATCAATCTTCAATACTGTAGTGCAAGAAGACGACAAGAAAACTTTGAACTTTTGCAAAAATTCAGAGAATTCAACGATAACGTGACCTGTACATTTAAGCTTCTTTGCTATATAAAAATTAACCCAAAAATTTGGAACCCGTTCTGAGAAAATTTTGGAAATGTTTTTTAGACTTGAAGTAAAGCACCTCGAAAAATCAAAATATGTTTCAAATTTTCAGGGCCTGGATTTAGGTCAGATTGATTGGAAAACATCCTTTGTTCGGCTTAGGCGCCAGTGTTGACCACACGTGGATGGACACAGAGATATTTTATTGTAAACCAATTTTTTGGTATCAAGGATCCACAAAATGTGTATTTTGAGTAAACAAGTTATAGATGAAGTAATATACTACATGTGGAACAAGATTTATGCACATTTTGCGATATCAGGGCCCCATAATACGAGATTTTCAGAAGAATAATCGTTATATTCTGTTGAAGCTTTACAATACCTTATCTTTAGTACGTAAGTACGTAGTGGGCGCGAAAGAAACAAAATCATGTCATTTTTTAAATTAATAAGTATGCACTGAAAGTGAGAAATTCGCAACATTTAATTTTCCTTCTTAAGAATATTCAACCAAATTTGGCGGCGCAATCAGTAATTCTCATCTACACGTTTTGAATACTAAAACAAACACTGAAACATATCGTATGATATTTCTTCCTTGAAAATGCGTATATCTGTTCGCAAATAACTATGAAAGATGAACGGTAAGGGTGAGGTAACCACTGATAAGAGACGTTGCCCAGGTGTTCAAGATATAATATCCGGTGTTAAAATGTTTCCGACGATAAGAGCGCGTCGTGGGTCAACTTTGACGCATGTCCGATAAGAAACATTCGCGATAAATCAAGTAATAGTTTTTCCTTCTGACAATATCTTGCTCACATATCGCATTTGCAATTTCATTATGTAAAAGTACTGAGTCTTCTGGAAAGCAAAGAAATGTGAATTTATCTTGTACACTGTCTAGTCAAAATATAACAAGGTCTTGTGTAATCCTAGCTACACACTTCCTAATTTAAATCATTTCTTGCTTTCGCAACACAAACAGATAAATTGTCTTTGACAGTAGATAACTGCATTCCAAGAATAATGGAAATTAACAAATGTAAATTAATATTCTAAAAAAACGGGCCTTCTACGAATTGTTTGGAATTGCAATAACTATTTTCTAAATGGTAATTTTACGCCCTCCATATCCAATGATTTTGAAGGGGTAGCAAATTACGACAAATTGATACGAAAATTACATTACATCTATTAATAAACCTCCCTAATACACTTAAATACTGAAGAAAACAAAGATTTTCTCCGCAATGCTCCGTCGTTTCACCCCACGTCGCTAGAATGAATTCAGTGAAACGAGTAATCCTTATTTCAATTAACACTAAGCTAAGAAAAGATTATGATTTTTGTCATAAGACACCACCGACACAAATACAGTACGTGTACTACTGCTGGATGAGTACCTCCAGGGTTCCATGAAACAAATTTAAACGAACAATTTAGAATTTTACAAATGTGATTTAAGGAAAACAGCAGGCGTAGGCAATACTTTACGCTATATCACACATTACCATTGAACCTAATTGAAAGAATGCATTCTCGGCCCTGAAAATCCAGTTTTCGTAGGGCACGAATTAAGCTTCTTGCGCTGTTATCTACAAAATGAGGCCTTTTATTTTTTTTTTACATTGTGGAGGGTTTCTTTTCACTTTTAAACTAATTCCTTGTTTAAAATAATTATTTACAAATAGTAGAATTTTGCATGGACCTTCCTAGTTCAACTAGTCTTTATAGTTAAATGAAAAAAAGAAGCAATAAGTATAATTTTGATAGCAAAATTTGACACTTGTCTAAGCATTGAACATTTTTTAAGCGTTTTCTTTGCAACCTAAAAATAAATTACATTGTGTTGTTCTCACAATGATAAGAAGTACAATGTGTATTCGTGGCTTCTCTGAAGTATGTTCTTCTGCCGTTCGTATGGCAAAGAGCACGGACGTCTGTAAGCGCTTTGCATCATTTTGTGCGAAAGGAGACTGCACAAATAACTGAATCGAAAGAACTCCGAAAATGCTTTAATCAACTGACTATTGAAGTCAGTATTATTGTGCAATATTTCATTTTTTAATTGGAGCAGCATTGTGCATTATCGATGCCCCAAAAGTCGTAGAGAAAATATTTCGTCAAAAAATGACATGCATTACGAAGATTACAGGGAACACTCACTACACAACTTGAAATTAATCACCAAATATGGCAATTTATGGGAAATGTAGAAGAATACAGAAAATTAAAAGTTTATTTCAAATGTCTGGCCAATATTTACTATAATTTCAGAGAGTGAAGTTTGTATACTTTCTTTGAGCCTACACTAACAATCGTCGTATATTTCGATTCGTGGCATTTCAAAATATTAATTTAAGTAAATGGATTATAGTTATGGTTATATAAAACGCCTTTCAATCCAGTTCTGTACTTTCTTCACAAAGAACCATATTTGCAGCACGCAACCCTTGAAAGTGGTCTGTGACTGCGTTCCTCGTCAAATAAACAGGTTTGGATTGTACTCACGTGAACGGTACAATCGGTGCTTAGATACTCAGTGTCCACATCGCACTTACCTGAAACAAAAAAATGCTTACATAAATAAACAAGAAAATATATAATAATATAATTGAAAAGACGTTTAAAAACACGAAATAAACTTGGAACCTAATCGGCCCCAGAGCTGAATAAAAGGGAAGTTTTAACATGTCCTAATATCGAACTTCACCCGAGAACCACTCATAAAGTTTCTCAGAAATTGTCAGTTCAGTTTTGGAGAGTCCAATTCGTTCTCAGGCAGTTCCAACGCCCTAGTCTTTTGTTTCCCGCAAAGTTGGCTTTATTGCAACAAAATTACGCTACGCTTGCCATAACGGTGGTAGGAGCATCAAACCTGAAATATTTCATTGTGGTGTCTGTTATTCGCATTTACACCATTAAATAAGAATAGTTTTGTAAATGTAATTGGCAGATAATTCATTGTTAAATAGTTACACCTATTAGTCAGCATATGTATTTATTTACTGCTATATCTTTAAAAATGTTGGAAATTACAAACCAAGGCGCAATTGGTTCGAATTTTTTGATTCGTCACCGCGCTCTGCTTGGAGGAAAGAATAGAGAGCATTTAGCAAAATACAGAATAGGCTGTGTAACATGGGAAGAACAAGAGAGACGAGGGGCCTTGTCCTCTTCGCTGTGGGTTGACCACTTCCCCTCCTCTGCGGCCGCTGTTCGCCCCCACCCTGGCCCCGCCCGTCACTCAGCGCCCGCCTCCCGCGCGGCCAATTCGGGGCAACGAGCCGCTCGCGCCTCGTAAAAAGCAGTTCGCACCGGACTGCGAGGCGAGGCGAGGCGAGGCGAAGCGGGGAGGAGCGGGCAGGGGCGCGGGAAGGCGAGAGGGAGACGGGCGAGCCAGAGTGCAGCGGGGCGGGGTTCGCTGAAGCATGGAAGAGTGAAGAAGAGGACACGAGTGGGGCTCCCAGAGAGTAGGTGGCCAGACGAAGCATGGTGAGAAGCGGGGCGAGGCGAAGAGTGGCGAGGTGAAGCGGGACGATGCGAGGCAAAGCGAGGCGAGGCCAAGCGAAGAGAGGAGAAACGGGGCGAGGCGAAGCGGTGAGGGACGAAGCGGGGGGGGGTGAAGCGGGGCGAGGCGCAGCGGTGAGGGACGAAGAGTTGAGGGGAGACGCGGGGCGAGGCGATAGGTTGCGAATCTGTGAGAGGGGCAGGACGAAACTCGACGGGGCGAGAGTGCAATGGGCCGAACAGTCGTGTGAAGGGGACACGGAGAATGCGACAACTGACGATGCTTCTGCAGAGAACAAAAAGAGCAGACGGCGACCACGCTTTGGCGTTTTTCTTTTCAGGGTCACGGTCAGGACATGACGCTCGACAGGAACTGAAGAGTCCGAATCCACGAAAAAAGCGGATGGAATTCGTTTCGTACGTTGTACCGCCGCAAGCCCAACATAATTAGAAGGAACATTTCAATTTTATTTACAAATTATTAGGAATGCTCTTTTATTTGAAGCAAAAAAGTTAAAGAAATAAATATTGAAGAAATATTTGGCACTCCAAACTTCCCATTAACATCTGATACATTCAATTTTTCATTTTTAAAATATATAGCTTTTCTTGCATGTAAAAATGTTGATCTTTCGATTAAATACATTCCAAGACGACTCCAAACTGATAGCCAAAACTATTCTCAAGCCAGATGGGTGAATACAAAATATTATTATTCAAATTCGTAAATCAATGAATTAACAATTTATGCAATAATATACATTATTCAGGGACACACTGCTTTAATGACTTTCGTTTTAACTTAACCCCACTTGCCCATCCTGGTTTATTCTTTGAAGATTACATGATACTCTAACCCAATGCCCAGACAACTTAGCCTCGCGAACGCCGAGGTGCTACCGCGCCTTTAGAAGTTGCTGGTGGCGGCCAAATTCTCTGCTGTCCGCGTGGGGAGTGTTTCTGCACTGCGGGAGTGCAGAGGAGGGCCTCATGGGAGCTCAGAGGCTCTGACGAGCGAGCTGCAATCTGAACTTTGCACTGTAGCGTAGTCTAAAAAGATCGCGGTTTCTCGAAGTTGGAGGTGAATTACTGAACGTGACTGTGAATGGCTTGCTGAATTTACGTTATGATGATGGCTCGGTATATTAAGTACCCGTAATGACGAGTACGAGGAGTAAAGAATGTGTATACAATGGCAAAGATGAGAGAGGTTATGTGAGAAAGAAAAAATAGAGATAGAGGGAGAGAGGGAGGGAGAGAGAGAGGTAGAGAGAGGGAGGGAGAGTGGGGGAGACAGGGAGAGAGACTGCGAGAGAGGGAGAGGAAGAAATACGGAGAATGTGAAAGATGGGAAACGAGGTAAAGGAATGGAAGGAGAGGAGAGGAATAGAAGAAGGAAGAGAAGGGAAATGAGAGGGAGCGATGACGTGAAAGAAAAAGAGTGCGATAAGTGCGTCGAGAAAATGAAAACACGCGAGAGAACGAACAAAAGGGTCAGGGGCAAGGGAAATCTACCCAGAGAGTCGCCCTGAAAGGGAAGAAAGTTGAGATACGCCGAAGAAGCTGAGGTAGGACGTAAACAAAAACCCAGAGGAGATAGGCAGGGAGGGCGAGTTCATCACGGGCAGAGGCGGGGCGTTAGCGCTGAATGAAAGTGGTTAGGAAGTCGCTGGCGGCGGGGCGCTTTCCACTGCGCTGCCGCTAGACGGCGCCGCTGACGTAACGCTCAGCTGCTCGCCCTCGCCCTCGCACGCGCCTACGCGATCCTGCGGAAGGAAAGCTTCGCTCTCCTCTTCCTTCGCCGGCGACCTTCGCCCCCCCCCCCCCCCCTGCAAGGTAGACCACAACACGACACATCGCGGTGTTGACTCATCGAACCTACATCTGTTTATCGGGACAACTTCCTCGACCAAACGGTAATGACAGTGTGTGAATATTTTGCGAAGATACTTGTTTATCTTGAGATTATTGTCACTTCAAGAATATTGATTAGTAAACGTTGCATTACTAAGGGAATAAAGTTTCTGCTTACATCATTGATTTCTTATCGCAAGATTAGAACTATATTTGTTCCAATCACTTATGTCTACATGCATTCTACACATCAGCTGCATTGAAACTGTGATTAAGCGGATGTATTCCATTAGAAAGTCTGATTCATAGGGCAAGCGCGATTTTTTTGAAGTTAAAAATTGTGCTGCAAAAGCAATGTTACCAATGTTCTGCGCTTTAACGGAACTTGTGATTATAGATTTGTCAACAACGTTCGGAAATTTGAAACCAACAACCTATTTTTGGGAATAAGATTGCACAATTAGACTTTTTGGCACAATGACGTGATAGTAGACATGCACTAGTTGTCATATCACAACTATGACGTCGGTTGATGATGCTAAAGAAGTTTCTTGCAACTGAGAGCACCGAGCTAAACGATGCGATGGGACAAAAAAGTAATTCAAAAGATAGTAGAGGTTTGAAGGACGAAAGGCAGAGAAGAGTGACAAAGAGGAGACGGATCATCCAACAAAAAAGGATAGAACACCATTAGGCCACAGGAAACTACAATTAAAAGGAACAAACGTCGACTCTTAACTATTTTCATTTAGTTTTTGTAAACCAAATTTCCAATTAAAAGTTAAATTTTTGTAATGACAGGAAGTAATTACAAAACTCATTATTTTTCGTTTTATCGTGCGTTTATGAATGTTTATTAATTATAGGTTTCTTGCAAAATGGACAGTACTGAAACTACGTGCTTTTAGCAGTGACTACGATTTTCCAATGCTTTTTGCTGTGGGCAAAAATATCCAACCCCCCTTCCCAAGCACAGTACCCTTATACACGTACATAATATTTGCAACAATATTTTGATATTGTAATTATAGGAAATTCTTAAAATTACTCAATTATGGGAAATGTACAAAAATTATAATACTTATCTATTTAACTGATTGTTCTTAGTATAAAATACAACCACATGAAATTGACTACTACGCCGAAACTTTTACTTCACAAAAAAGTATTAAGGTTTTTTAATGATAATTGATAATAATAATACTAATTATAATTATAAAAAATATAAGCGGTAAAATTAGTTTACTTTTCATGTCCGATTTTCCCGCCAATTAACTAATGTGAATATCAGCTCTATCTACTGACAGTTGCCTATTTTCTAGTATGAAACTATTCGGTAGATGGCATGTGGCTGCCACGACCAATATAGATCTATATCCAGAGTAAGTAACGGCCAATGCTCGGAGTTGTGAATCGCAGTTATCAAGAACTTAAGCGGCCAGCATTTTAGCGCATGCGCACAATGGGAATTATCGTGCTCTTCGTGACGACACCAAGCTTTCTCTTTCAAAACAGCACTAGTCTATTCCCCAGACGCTCCAGATGTAGGCGCATAGGCACGCATTAACATTAATCAAAGTACATTCCGCAATAGTTGTGTACCTCACGAATATTACGTTCAATGCATTAAATTTGAAATATCCTAATTTTTGAAACACCGTTGTTTTATTTATTCAAGAGAATGGTTTGTTTGGTACAATACCGCAAGGCTTACAGGCCATCGCCACGAAATTTTGATATTCTCGGTCAATTAAGAGAAAGAACGATGTTCTAATTTCCGTTCTAAAGAACGGAGTATTATATCTTCCCTTTTACTTAAAGAGACATTGTGCAGAAGGCAATATGCAAGGCGTCAGAAGGCGCCGAACACCTCATGGAAAGAGCAACACTGCTTTCGGGCAATACTGCTCTTCGTGACCCGTCCCAACCTCACATGCACCCTCTGTGGGTCACTAGCTGCGAGCGCGGAGTGTGCCTTGCGCCGACCGAAGAGATCAGAAAACGACTTAATGACGCTGTAATCATTCGGAGCAGCCTCGGCAACGGGCGCTCGGCTAGTCTGGTTCGCCGCTACCGCGCCGCCGCCGCCGCCGCCGCCAACGCCGCCGCTACCGCCGTCGCTGCCGGTTGCCACCACGGCCGCGCGCAGGTCGTCGACCTCCTCCGATCCTCTCGCTACCGCTTGGCCCCGCCCTCCCCACCTCGCCCCGCTCAGCCCCGCCCCGCCCCGCCCCTCCCCGCCCCGCCCCGCCCCACCCCGCTCCGCTCCTCGCCACCCAGCGGTCACCCGCACGTGCGGGCACCCTCCGCCAGACACGCGCGTGCGCCGCTCTCGGCACGAATGTGGCGAGGTCGAGAGCGGGGGCGAGGCCGTGGGGAGGGGAGCGGGGACGGGGGTGGGGCGGAGGCGAGGGTGGCGGTGGTACATGCGGGTCGCCCTGTTACAGGGGATCAATGTCAACCGCTCAGAACTTTACACTCTATTTAAAGGCACCCCACGGGACTGCTTGTTTCATATTTCTTCTGACATCAGTCAGACCCTTTTGGCTTTTTTGACCCGCATTTCGCGCAGAAAGTTTACAGGTCTGTCTTATGATTCTTCTGAACTAGTGTACAACAAAATTTACGGCTGTAGTAATTGTTTATACATAACCGAGAATGGATTTCACGTTTTATTCGATGTGGTATGCAGTAAAAGTGACTAAAATAAGTGTCTTATGAAGATAGATTATATACAGAAATGTATGATAAGGTTTAGTCAAGCACACGTGGTGCTCCTAGATATTTTATGTTTTGTCAAATGCATATAATTTAGCACTGATAGAAACGCCTAGGCAAGCAGCTTTTCATGCCATCTGTGAAGCAATTGTGCCACTGCATATGGGAATCTCCTAAGATTTATGAGCATTTTAAACAATTTGCCATAAAAAATGCAAATATAGAAATAACAAATGATTTATAAGATTGAAAATTATATTCCGTTATTGCTTACAACAAACAGAAATTACAATATATTTTTTCACAATCAGAATCTTACTTTATGAATTACAGTAGTGAAAATGTGTAAATTCTAAATACACGTCTAATGTCTAAATTCTAAATACACGTAGAAATAATGCGCTAATTTCCAACAATTTCCTGGGTTATATAAATAGTTTTCTTTTCGACTTCGTCTACTCTTTTACTAGAGGTTGGAAATGGTCTAATAAACCTTGAGGGTTATCACGAAATTTTCGCTTCAAAAGCGCATAGTAAAATGATCTTCGAAATAGGACTGGGACTGTGAGGCGTACATTTCAGTATGTGGGTGAGTGGAGTGGCAGCCCTGGTTCGTGCGCCAGATGCACCCACAGAGGCCTGGCCCGTGAAGGTGCGTGCAATGGTTACTCCAAGATTCTTCATTGATGTGCTCGGGTTTCCCCGGCTCCTTGCGGAGGGTCAATACTCGAACACAGGGCCCGCTTACGCTGTCGGTCGTCAGGACTGGGGCAAAAGGAATGCACGTCACTAACGTATTTTTGTCTTAAATAACAAAAACCATTTGATGTATGAATCTGCCACTTTTTGGGTCCAACATTGCTTCTTTTGTTGAATAGATTTGATTGTGGTAATCGAGGCTATTTATTCAAACTTACACGTCAAAATATGCAATTGGAATACGTTTCGGCGTTAGATTTTAATAATAAAACTAATATTCGAAATTATAGAAAAACGTCATGCGAAAACTATGACATACTTTCTGTAAAATTCAAAACTTCATTTTTTAACACGACGTTTCAGTTTTGTAGCCATCCAACAGCTGCTGCAGAACCATGGTTGCAGCTTTCAATTAACCTCGACAGCTAACAACCCGACAACAAGTATAGTTTCAGTACTAGACTTCACAGGAGCAGCAATAAAATTGTACGTTGTACACATAGCCTTTCGAAAGACGAGGTCTTCGTCCTGCTGCTCAGGGGGAAAGGTTTAAGGGCATCAGTGATTTCGAGAAGTTCAGATCCTATTTCTACACACCTCTAAAAGATAGATTCATATTATTTGTTAATAATAATAATAATAATAATAATAATAATAATAATAATAATAATAATACGGTAATAATAACTCAAGAACAAAAAAAATATTACACAGAGTTGATTAAATATGGAACCTGCTATATAGATGAGTACTGTTCATGCTAAGACATTTCATAAAAAAAAGGAGTAATCAAAATAATTATTTTGTGAATGTTAAGACGAGAAACATGAGAAAAATCTGCAGGACAAGAAAGAAACACTATCATTTCGCGCAGCTCAATTGAAGAAAGAGATTCAATGCTATTCAATATACGAATAATAAGAGGTTGTAGTATGCTGAACTACGGCCAGATATACTAGTACTTCTTTTATATGCCTCCCCCTCCCGAAGAGCAAGGAAATCGCGTTAAGGGGCGGAAAGCATACGTTGAAAACCGAGTCTCGGATTTCGTGAGAGACGAGTGGGCCACGCGCCCAACGCAAACCCCGCCCCCGCCGCCGTCACACAACCACCGTCTACGCCTGCAAATCCGTCGCCGTGCCCACCGGGGCATTCACCGTCACCCCAGCCGCCGTTGCCATCGCCGTCGCCGTCGTCACTGCCGCCGCCGACGTCGGCGTGCCGTGCGAGTGGAAAGTAACACAGCTCTGGGGCACCGCGAAAGGGTAAGAGCCGCCGGCGGTGGGGCGGCCACTACTGCTCCGTGTCCTGTCCAGCTGGTGCCAGTTTCCTTTCGCGATTTTATGTGGCACTGTGTCTAGCGATTGTAGGTAGACGGGTAATGAACTGGCCTGCAAAATGGTAGGCAAGTTTAGCTAATAAATGTCGGTGCAGTTAGCGAAAGGACAAGATATTTTAATTTGTTTTTCTTATATAACTCAAGAAAAAAATAGACATACGCAACCGTTGTAGCTTATAAACTAACGGGAAGTTTCATAAATACACCAGAACATACTATTATTAATATGAGAAAACATTAGCATTTTGAAAACTACAGCAATAATGGTGTCTAGAGAAATCAAATACAGAATTTTGGAAATTAAATTAACTTCGTGAAGTTTTTAAATGGTCTCGCCACACCGAAAGCATTTACATACACAACAATTATCGCAAATGAGAAAGTAACAAAGAACACCGTATCCGGTAGAACAATCAGGGCGCTTAGGAATAAAAACGTTGAATCTTGTATATTCCAGCGTTAGTTCTCGTGAGTGAGTTCTAGTGAGTGAGTTAATTTTCGATCAGGCTTGGATGAAGGGCGCTCTTCGAGAACGGCGAGAGAGGGCTCTGGCCGACAGTTCGCGAGTTTTGTTCCCGAACTTCCACCCGGCTCGGCGAGCGCCAACTTTGTAAAGGATTCTATGTAGACAAATGTGCGTGAGTGTGGGCGTGCGTTTACCAGGGCCAGCAGACGTAGGGATCGAGGTACTGTGCGTCTGAGCAAGGCGACACCCATCTGTAGCTCACTAAATGTTCTACGAACAAAGTGACGACGATCAACTTCATTTTCAGGGAAACTGCTCGGAAGGCGAGAAAATGAATATTCTTTACTCATGTTTCCGAAAGCTGTAGAATTTTTAAACGTCTCCTAATTCACCGCAAAGGCTGTTTTTTGAGAAATTTTCAAATATAGTAATTTTAAACAGTTTTCACAAAAAGTGTTTCATGCAACGTACATGCACTATTAATGGTTCGTGACTTCATCGACGTAGTTGGTTAGCTCTTTGATGTCAAGACAAGACTGACCAGCTGGTGTCTTGCCTCTGAGACGTTCAATAGGAGACTCCATACATCAAAGCTGGCGTGTGTCATGCATACACGCGCCTGGGCGAGATCCTCTAGGTTCCCTATCAGAGCAGTTTTTCTAGCGAGGGTCCTTTGAGCGCAAGCACGAGACGAGCCCATCACGTTAAGGAACGTTCGGCCGCGGTTCTGAGAGCGAAGACTGGTGAACGAAAGGTTGGGAAACGGGCAAGTGCTTGAAAGAGGAGCAGAGAGGAGGGGAAAGCGAAATGATGGGAATAAGGGGAGGAAGAGCTTAAAAGGCACGAAGGTGACAGGACGGGGAGACAACAGGAGAGGAAGGTAAGAGAGTGGGATGTAAAAGAACAGGAAGTTTGAGGACGGGAAGTGAAGAGGGTTTAGATTTAGATTTATTTACACACACACACACAAAAGTAGAAACTGTATGTGACGTATGGGGGTGAAGATTATCTGGGCACGTTTTCTTGAGTTCCAGATGTGAGAGAGTGGGGAGTTGAGAGGGTGATGTGGTGAGAGGATGCGTGGCGAGGGGCGGGGATGGGAGAGAGCGGGGAGGAAAGAAGTGCATGCGACACGCGAGAGGGTGAGAGGCAAGAGCGGGAATGCGAGCGGTAGGGTAAGGGGCGCATTAATTGGTTTATGCGACCTCGCACAGGCCTGGGGGTCGGTGTCGATGCAAACAGGAAACTGTTCCCTGCCGGTACACGTAATGCCATGAAAAACAGTGCAGCAGCTACTGGCGGCAGCCGATGGCCAAAGCGCAGCCGGCCAATAGACTGGTGATCGCGCGTTCGTGATCCAAAGGTGAGTCAACATGCATTGTCTCAAGAGGGTTTGATATTTACCAGGACATCATTGTCCAGCGCTAGCTAGTTTCCGAGTGGTATTCCTAAGCTTTCCTGTATTGTACCTCCTACAAAAGTAGGAACATTTCGATTTATTGAAAATATCAAATACACATTACCTTATATGATTCTCACAGTTTATTGTCATTTCTTTGTGATTACAGTTCGCAATTCGAAATATGAATTTAACATTTTCCTTGAGAGTAAAATTATAAAGATAATAAAACTTATTAACTTATTTTGTACGTGAAATCATCATTCTTTTATTCAGTTTTGCTTTCAGATATATATCTTCCAAATTTTGATTTGTGAGAGAAAATGTAAGCTTATGCATGTCTCCGTGGCTAACATTCATATTTTATAAATATGTAATATAAAAATTAACAGATGTTTGAATATTCCGGGAGTTATCAACACTTTTTCACGCAACTAAACAAGTCTATGAATGCATTATTTTTCTTGAATTTTTTTTCAATTATTTTTTTTCAGAATTGCATTTTTTTTAAAGAAACAATTCCATTTTACCATCAGAAATATTTCTTTGACCAAATAGCAAAATACGCAACCGTTATATTTCACTCATGTACATGTAATGCAATAGTTTTATTTCAACGTTCGCGTACTTTTCTTCTCTATTAGACTATGTGGTTTCCGGGTCTTATTAATAACTCAGGGAAATTCCGCGCGAATTTCGGAGGAAGAAAATGATCCTACTTCGATATCGGGTCTGACTGTGGTAAAAGGGAATGGAATCCGTCGCGGTGGCTGATTCTTTTCCGACGTAAACTTCCTCTTATAAACCGTAACAGTAGCCTCAGGAACGAAAATACAGTGCTCCTCTACGAATCCATTCTCCGACCACTCCTCCTTTACACATGCCCGATCTAGTCTCATTTAGCAACATCCCACATTAACAAGATCCAAGTCTTCCAAAACAGAATCCTGCGCATTGCAACCAAAGCCCCAAGGTTTATCAGAAATGCAACTCTCCATTCCGATTTCAACTTAAAAGAGCAAATAATTCAAACATCCCACAATTTCTTCTTCCATCTACCTAATATAACCGGTCCATCCTTTCACAACATCTATATAGATAACACTCCCTTCCTGAGAATAAAACAAAACAAACAGATATACACTTCATTGATTTTTAAACTGCTTTTCCACCTTTGAATAGAAGTAAATAACTTCAGCATTTGATATCATCTCCCAGGGACTTCTGGCGGTGCTCGACGAGTTTCCCCACTCTTAATTTTTAAGCTTAGAATAAGTCGCCCATCATCTGTAGATTCAAAAGAATGAAAGATGTAAATTTGGTCACAAATAAATTAATTAATATAAAAGAACTCCCCCTTCGACCTCCTAGTTGTCCTATGTAATTTATCGTATGAGGTCTGACAAGTGCAGGCATGGACCCCCAGAAAGAGTGCGATCTGGCCGCCTCGAAACCTCTCTCCAGCAATGGAGTGCAAGCCCAGCCGTGTCTCATGAGTCACTAGCGGTAGAGAGTTCCTGGTCGCAATGGGGATATAAACCACAGCGAAATGGCGAATTAGACGCTATATGTAAGATATCCTACGGTTTAAAGAGGGAGTGGAGTTTAACTGACGGTGGGGAGCATCAACATGTAGCCAAAAGCTTACGACGACGTTAAAATTCTCCCATTTGGGCTTTCACTTTGTGCCCTCGCAGCTACTCGTTATTGGGCTAAAGCAGTGGAAGACTTTTCTGTCACGAGTCAATACAGTCACTGAAATGCAATCACTGGCCCTACGAAAGCCGAAACGTTGAAAACACAACGTAGCACGAGGTCTCTGGGACTGTCATGACATCTACATTTATGTCGATGCACTCAGACTTTTCTTTGTTTTCTTTTCTCTTTCCCATATTTTTCCCTTTTCCTTACTCACCTTTCTTTTCTTGTTTATTTTTTCCTTATTATTTCTTTTATTTTCTTTGTTAAAATTATTTTCTTTCTTATTTATTTATTTTTTCTGTTCTCTCTATCTTTCCATTCTTTCCCCCCGGTCCACAACGATAGCGCACGAATGACGCGTGGCGTGACGTGTGCCTCCGCCTCGTCGTGCCGTGCGTTAACGCGTGCAATTGTCGCGGCGTGCGCTGCGTCTGCCGCCAAAGAGCGGTTGTGGGCGAACGCCCCGCCGCCGGGAGGTCCTTGCTCCTGCGGAGGAGGCACGCATCACGCCACATGAGGCTCCTCGTAGCGCAGCGTCTTCAGCGGTCTTCCTTCGCTAATTCGGTCTACACGAAATGTCTGTATTCGCCAGGCAGAAGGATTTGAAGGCTGCCACTTCGTGGATTTAAAACTAAACGATTTATTGTTTACTCTGGGGAATTTGCATTCTCGCTTTAAGAGAAGGTAACTAACACTAATTCCTCTCAGACCTAGCACTAATTAAATCTGAAAAGATAATGTTCTTCTCCTTCTAGGAGTCGCTCATACGTATTTAGAATTTATAATGTACGAAATAATTCTTATCTTTTCACCTAGAGGCTAATCAGGAACCGAAACTCTTTTGAACGAGATATTTCAACATTCTGATGTTGAGATCAGAATAAAATTACTTTACAATAATACTTTTGTATTAAATTACCAGCAGATGAGTATTCCAACAGTTTCCTGCACACTTCAGAGTTAGTACTAAGGAAGAACCTGGTCAAGAATGCAGTCAAAAGTTTCTCAAACGCACATCCAAGCACTGTCAACTATTATTCATTTTTTCTGGTGTATAACAAGTTTAATATGCAGTACGGGCTATTGCTAGCCTGATACATTGCTGTTGCTAAACCTGATGTCATATTTTAAATAGTGCTGTTACCGAAGTTTACTAAATGATTTTTGTACTAAACCACTGGTTGCAAAAAATTGAAAGTTACCACATTTGTTTAATAATCCAGTCTAAAGTTTCTACTACTTCAAAGTCTTTTAGAATTTTCCTTTTGTGAACTTTGTTCATAGTGTCAGTTAGCAGTTTTGTACACAGAATCTATGAGTGTGGACGTTGTCTGTTGTCGTTCTTTCGGAAAGCACAGCATGGCTCGCCACAAGAAAATACACTAAACATTCATTCACTCACCCACACACACTCACTCATATACACGTGTGCGCTTGCGCACGGGATGACTGCCGAAACGTTTCGCGACGGCGCAGGAGCGCCGACTTTTGGCGCAATGAATGGACAAGTTTGAAGGAAGAAGACGAACGCAGGAGGTCTAAATTTAATATTTAAATTATGAACTTCCCCTTACGTTTTCCGACAGAACCAAAGTCAGACGCTGAGATATCGTTTGAACGAAGCAAGTTAAAGTGTATCTTTTATGAACAAGTGAAGGGTAAGAAATTAATTGTAAATTTTAATATAGAGAATCCCCAATATTTCATAGGAGATGTGAGATTAAAAAATATCCTCTATTTAGGTTGGATTGCAATTTTAAGAGCATACACCCAAAAATAATTCTTGTTACGTTTCTGTTGTATGGCATCATAATGATATTATGGTCTGAACAGAAACGTAAGCAGAATAAAATAGAAAGGAATATATTATATTCCTTTCTATTTTATTCAACTTATTTCACAATCAAGACCAATCAGAAAGACGTCTTATGGTCTTAGCCTTGCGATTACAAAATATATTATTATTATTATTATTATTATTATTATTATTAATATTATTATTATTAATATTATTATTATTAATATTATTATTATTAATATTATTATTATTAATATTATTATTATTATTATGAATAATTTTCTCACCACCCATTTTACAGCAATAAATATTCTTAATTGAATTGTATTTTGTGGACTGGTTAAACGCTAACATGCTGTTAGTTCGAATCTCAGGCATGACGGTCTCTCCTGTAGCACTGTTTCTGACGCACTACCGCACCGTCTGGAGCTGCACGACAGCGCTGTGCATCGCGTGGCGTGCCAGAACGTCGCGTGGTCGCCCGTTGTGTCGCGGAGCGCG
The DNA here is from genome assembly GCA_038098605.1 of Gryllus longicercus. Taxonomy (NCBI): domain Eukaryota; kingdom Metazoa; phylum Arthropoda; class Insecta; order Orthoptera; family Gryllidae; genus Gryllus; species Gryllus longicercus. The sequence continues at coordinate 1,129,389 of JAZDUA010000253.1, read as the reverse complement.
CGGCGTCGCCCCAGCAGGCGAGCGATCTCGCTTCCGGCTCTCGACGCAACGGCGGCTCCGCGCGTTGTCTCGCTTTCCGGGAAGTGCTTGTTCTCGTGTGCGTAACTGCACCGGCGCATACGCACAGCCGATATCACTTCTCGGAAGAGCGCGCAGGAAAATTACATCGCGCTCTAGTAATTCATTCTTGCCCACAGTTGAAGAAACAACTGCTATTTAGGCTAGTGATTCGCCGAGGGCATTCCATACAAATCTGACGTTTTACGGAATAAATTGTCATCGTATAAAGACAGTTCAAAGAATTATCAAAAAGTGTAATTTCAGAAACTGTTTCTGAGCTCCTGAACTAATTCATTGAAGAGTGAGTGTCATAAATATTGTCATTTGCTGGAAGCATCACCGGCAGGCTAGCGGGGTTTTTACCCAAAGAGGTTTCTCCCACCAGCAGGGCACCGCCCCAGACGGGACAAGCTCTAAGCAGTCGACCGGTCTCCCGGCATTGTCCGATCGTTCGTGCTTGTGTAGTGCGTATTAGTGTGTGTGTATAAGGGGTCAGGATAGGACAAGAAAGAGGTAGGAAAGACCGAGCGCGATCCGTGGCCCGTTTGTTTGCGTACTGCTCCGGCATTCATCTGATCCATGGAAATCTATCGATCAGTGCAGCCGGCTGCTAGAATTCTTCTCCAGACAGCGAATGAATTCGACCTGGCTAACAATCTAGTGTCGAAAAATCCTGCCACCGTCGCGACTCGAACCTTGGACCTCCCTGTCAGAGGAACTGCAGTGACATCAGTTGATGCCCTAAGCCGTCTCTCCGGGTGCACCGTGTCGAGAATAGTAGTGTCCACGTGTCTACTGTACATCACATCGTGGTCTTCATCAGGTATAGAGACATTTCTATGAAGAGGGAGCGCTTTGACAGCAACTGCTTGGCCACCGCTTGCAATAGAATTGCGAGTTACGTCCATGCATTCCATTTGTCGGTGCGTTCGTTTATAGGTAGGTCATTTGCAAAAGGTTTCATCACTATCTCTTGCAACGTCATCGTCTTGCGTGACATTCATTTGTTTCCCGACCTATCGAAGTTCCTTCTTAGAGTAATTCCTCTATACTCCAGCCCCTCCTCCATTCCAGGCCAGTCCAGAGCTATGCGCGGGGTGAGTCTGCATGTGCCGGAGGATTCGCAAGGTCGAGGGGGCCACGCGTGGCGGCGTTCAGCGACGGGGCGGGGACAACATTATCGAACGAAGCCGGAGAGAGTGGGAAGAACGAAAGGCAGGAGGAAGGCGATGGGTGTACTTGTTTGAGGGTCGGGGACTGCTGCCTGAGGGACAATATTTGAGCTGGCGCACGCTACGCCTGTCCGCTCCTCGGCCCCCTCCGCGCGTGTCCCCGCCGTCGCCGTCGCCGCCGCCCCGTTTCGCTCCTCAGAGCAGCTCCCGACGCGGAGGTCGAAAGAGGGCTTTGCGAAACGGCGGCCTTCGCCGGTTCCGTTCTCGCCAATTCTTTCATGATCGTTAAAAAACAGATTTTCGCTACACGTTTTACCAATGGAGTCCACGCTCCGAGAAGTTTGTAGGTCATTACCAGAAGGTGCGGAACGCTGTGATCTCTTTTTTATCAGAATTGTGGTGGTTGAGCAAACGGCTTTGTTGTTGTTGAATGACCTCAATCAAGATAACGACTACTGTGCGGGTTTACAAGCACTTTTGCGGAGGAATATGACGAAATTACATTAATTTGTTGTGCATATTTTAGTTACTAGTTTTATTTCCTACCTCCTACTGCCATTAATCTCTATTACATTGTACATGTATAATTAGAAATTCCTATATTGTGCACTATTTTCTTTGAAAATGGATATTATTACAGCCAATGATGCAGAATCGTCTCATTAATAGGATTTGAATGCTCAGCATGACATTAATGATAAGAAGAAACAAAAATCAACTTCTACACTCCCCAGTGTAGTCATCATTCTTATTTGTCGTCAATGCTATTAGAAACAAAGAATATTTCAAAAAGAAATAACCTGCACAGTCACTATGTTTCATGTTAATATTCTCACCTCTTACGGTTAACTGAAACACATTTGTGCGACTTCTTTGCTTACAAACTAATTAAAAGATGAACTATTAACCTAATAATTGCTTATTTCGTATTTCACCTACAATTAATTAACTTTACCTTAGTTAAAAAATAAAGCCAACATTGTATTTTCGTTATTTTTCACGACAATCATGTGAGAGCAACGTAAATTTCCTAAATTGTATTATTGATGTATGGATTCTTGTATGTCAGAAAATTGGCAGTAGATCCTTTCATTCAGTTCCTACAAACAGAACTCTGGGTGAGCTACTAAAAAAACTAGACCACTGTCAGAATGTTTTGAGAATTCTCCGCTGACCTTTTTATTCGTTTGGTAACATCCCGACATGTGTAAGCGGGGAGGACCTTGTGCGCACAGCAAGGACAGCCGCGGCGATGGCGGGCGGTTTTCGAAAGTCCCCACCTCCGCAGAGCAACGCGGCGCCAACGTTGCTCTCGCAGGAAAGAGCAGTGTGCCACGCGCTCTGTCGCAAGACGAACAATTGCGCAATTGGAAGAGGCTGAGCACTCCAGGGGCACAGGGCGTTAAAAAAATCTCAAAAGGAATAATGAAAAATCTTTCGGAATACTTAAAATCAGAGGAGCATCTAGCTATTCAGGCGCCTTGGGAAACATAGAATTTGCGCCCCAGTCAGGATACTTGAAATAAGTGTTGTTGTTATTTGTTTTAGCGAGTATACTCTAAATAGCGCTCTTGTGAGGGTTCGCCCATGGAAGGTGCCATGCCTGCCACATCGTTGTTACACCTCTGCTTAAAAGATGTTTGCTGATTTTTGGAAAATGATACAGTTAGTGTTCTCTACTTCCTCTTTATCCGAACCAATGGGGACGAAGGCTTGAAGACTGAACAGATGGCCAATGGAACGACAAAATGTAGATTTATTTTAATGTTCCTATCAGCACATAATGAATACTGTTCCTTAAAAAAAAGAACCTGCTCTGTTTTCAACTTCTTTACAACGTTTCCATTACGAATATAACACAGTGTTCTATTTACTTGTAAGTCAGTTCTGACTTTGTGTCAGATGGAATACTTACTAATATATGTTGGGTTTGTGGAACTGCATACAGTGAAAGAATAAATACCTACATTGAACTCCGTTATAGTTAATTGCATATGAAAAATACAAAAAAATATATATTTACCCTTTGGAAGATTTTTACCCGTACCGAGAAGAAAGCGTAACGATTTTCTCTCCGGAGATTCCCAAATACTACGCGAAGGTGTTGCGCCACTTGATTACTCGAAGCACAGTTTTCAAATGTCTAATTATCTTTACCTCTCTGAAGACGTCCGCACGGAGCATTCACACAATACGTTTTATAAAAGCTAAGAAGAGGGAACGGAACTGAAGTGTAGAGCAAGCAACGCCGGCAGTAACTCCTGGCAGTCCATTGCACTGCGGGAGAGTCGGTGAAGTGAATATTAATTGCGCAGCGCCCGAGGTCCGCGGTGGCGAGGCGCCAACGGGTCTCTGTATGCGCCCTCGACCATTTAAATGGCTCTCCTGCGGTAAGTAATCGCCGGCTGGTATTTGCCTAACGGCGCGGCGGAGGCGGGATCCGCAAAGCGGCCGGCGAGCGGGGAGAGATACGGGTCGAGAGAGATCGCGGGCAGCGACGTGGCGCTACCAAGTAGCGGGGAGGCGGGACGTGCATGGATTGGGGAGAGGCAGAATGGGACCGAGGGAGGCAGGGAGGGATGAGACGGGGCTGGGCGGGAGGACGGGGAAGAGGGAACACGGGGCTCGATGGTCCGAGGGGGCAGGTTTTTTAGGCGGTATTGTGGGTAGGGGCGGGCAGGGGCGGGGCGGGGGTGGGGCGGAGGCGGGGCAGGAGCGGGGCGGGGGCGGGGAGAGGCAGGGGCGGGCTGGAGGCGTACTGAGTACTGAGATTGGCAGAGAGTGGAGGAGCGGGGAGGCGGGGCGAGGCGGGCAGAGGAGGGGAGAGGTGGGGCGAGGCGGGGCGAGGCTAGGCGGGGCGGGGGGTGAAAGGCAAAGTCAGCTGGAGGGGCGACGGGGAAATGCGAGACAAAGCGATGAGGTTGAAGCAGGGCAGCCTGGGCGGGGTAGGGGCGGGGGTGGGGATGGCTGGCAGGGCGTGACACAGAGGAATGGAAGCTGCTACTCCACAGGGCGATAGCATTTACCAGGGTATCGGAACTCAGTAGGCAGCTTTCTTGTCTGGTGTTCAGAAGTTATATTGTAGGCTTCTCCGTTCGAAAGCTATTCAACATCCAACATGCGGGAACAGAAGTATTATTTTAAAACATAAAACTAATCATTTTTCAAAGTTCATTTCGAGAATATTGTGAAAAGGAAACTATACCTGATATTTACACAACAGTTTCGACGATTAATGTAGTTAATTTGGCTTTAACCGCAGCAGTAGTTCTGACAACTACAAGTAAACGTTACTTTAGGCCAGGAAGGCATTTTTGGACCGACCTTTTAACTGGGCGGATTTTCGGCATCTGCATGAGAGTGACAAGAGAATCAAGTATTTCTAAGCTACTGCCATGGTGGAGCATTTCTGTGGCTTTTCGTATTTTTTGCAACCGGGCCCTAGGATAGCACCGGGCAGGTTGCCGCAGACTAAGTGCGGTTTCTCCTACCCACCGTCCCCTCGCACTCATCCTTTGAACCTTGGAGGATTTGAAGCGAACAGCCGTCCCTAAAGGCCTGTCGATACGCATGGTCCTCATTAGTATGCCGATGTTTCCCAATAATTAGAGCGAATTGTCAGCGTATTGCCATTGCGGATTAAAATTGTAAACCGATGAGACCACATCACACAATTACTACTCGACGAATAATTACAACTGTGCACAAATATTGATGTGGGTCCAATTTACGAAAACGTTAAATGTTCAGACAGCTCGCTCTCTCTATGGAAAAACATATTTTACATTATCGTGTACTCAAAATGAGGATACCACTCTGAAGCACACTGAGTCATATGAAAAACTTTTTTCTCTTATACAAAAAATGCATACAGAACAAGTAAATATCCACATGCCACACTATTACAAAACAGAAAGGTTTTTTTTAACACATGAGACCGTGTTTTTTAACAAATAATAGTCCGTCGCGTTGGATTCCAACCACACGGCAATTTCAGTTTTGGAGGAAACCACAATCACCAATCAGCATGAGGCCGGTTCGATTTGCACTGACAAACGTGATTTGGTGATTGTAATTGGAAGTGTGATTTTGAGATAGTATAGAAGAGAAGTGTTCGAGGCCGTAAATAATACTTTCTCCTTTCTTTCTAGCTGCTAACGCGCACAGGGGCAGCTTTGATCTCCCTAAAGCTGTGTAGCAATGTACTTGGGCTTTCCCCACTATCACGAAAGGGTGAACGCAGCGCTGCACGAGGTGCGGTCAACACGCTCCGCGCTGCTTTGTAATTCGGCGGATACTGGGGAGGGAGCCCCCCGATGCCTCCACCGCGCCTGCCCGCACCCACTCGCCCGCCAGCCAAATAGCTTCCCCATTCGCCCACCCACCCGTCGTCCGCAAGCCAACCATTTGACCCGCCCGCCAGTAAGGCTACCCTCCTGCACGCTCACCACTCAGTCCGGTCGTCTGCATTCCCGCTAGCCAAAAAGCTTGCCCAATTGGCCACCCACCCGCCTGCCGCGCGCCGACCATACTGAACGCCCCGCAGCCAGTCAGCTCGCTTTCCCACCCGCGAGGCAAACGGCTTGACCACTCGCCGTCCGTAGCACGTGAACCATAAGGCCCAGACTGCCCGTCTCCCAGAGTCACGTCGCCTGCCCGCCCACCAGCCAGTCAGCTCCCCTGCTCCCCCCTCGGTAACTAAACAGCTTGCCCACTCTGCAGCCTGTTACACGTCAACCACACGGCTCGCCCGCCACCCAGAAAGCTCGTTCGCCCGCCCGCTTGCAGTTATCCTGCACGCACTCGCCCATCCGCCAGTCAGACTACGCCTGCACCCCTGCCTGCCCGCCCACGCCCTCAAGCCCGTCGTATAAGTCCGCCCGCCCAATCGCGCTCACTCGCCAGGCAGACGGCTGCCCCTGCAACCAGCTCCTTCACCCGCCTTCGCTTACTCGCCCGCCAGTGCCCCCCGTACCCGCTCGCCCGCACGAGGCCGCCTGGCCGGTCCTCGCCACCGCCTCCTCCGCTCCCACCCATCCGCTCGCCGTCCTGCCCGGCGCGCTAACGGTGCGCCGCTCGGGCTGGCACCCGGCACTCACCAGCCAGTTATGCGGCCACCTCCTCCTCCCCCGCCGCCCCCGGCGCTTTGTCTCCTCCAAGAGCGACGAGCGGATGCGGTTACGCGGAGCCACGCGCCCGACAACGGGGACGCGAGTGGCGTCCGCGCCGAGGATTCCGCTCTCAGGGCAGCCGGGGAGACGTCACAGGAGAGCGACGGATACACTGGGTGCCGTCTCAAAAACATTGACTTGCTAGCTTTTCGTTAGGCAGCTTCGGGCAAAAATAATGTGCAGGATCGAAGGCTTTCACTCACGGAGTCGATATTATTGGTTACTTCCAGGCTGCTTAGGACGTGCCAGTTAGGGAATGTAAACGTACATTTAAAAAAAAATAATGGATACATCCGGACTGGTAGACCATGGTTCAGTTGGCATTGAAGGGCCAAACGTTTCGTCCATGACTGCGGTGGACATCTTCAGTGGCGACAAGGACTCATCAGACGCTGTCGTCAGTCGTCAGTCAGCCGCCCGAGATCCCGCCGCCATTGAGGACGTCCACCGCAGTCATGGACAAAACGTTTGGCCCTTCAATGCCAACTGAACCATGGTCTACCAGTCCGGAAGTAACCATTATTTTTTTTTAATGTACGTTTACATTTCGACTGAGCACACAAGAAAACTAATGAAACAAATATGTAAAGCATTTACAATATATTTCCAATCGTGACATTAGCATTTATATTCTTTAGAGATTCCTTAATCGATGTTTTCTGAACAGCAATAATACGCGTAGATGGCTTAACTGCGCGTGAGGAGTCTTTTATCGTCGTTCACATTTTAACGGCCGTCGAGGGAACACACATCTTGTGCGGACTCCACATTTGGCGCAGGACGGGGCAACCATTCGTTGTTCAAAGATACATTATTTACTTACTTTACAGTTACTCTTGCCTATTATTGGGAATAAGGATACGAATGGCGTTCGGTGAAATTATTTTTCACTCTCTTCTATTTTAGCTGACTGACGGCCTGACAGAAGCGAAGGAGCCGTGTAGTTGACACTCTTGGATAGTTACATTAAATAGATATGGAGATGATGTCACTTATAATGCGAAAAGTAACGAAGTTTCATTAATTAATGATTTAAAAGTTCACTCGAAGTGAATTATCAATAAGTGATGCTGGATACTACTAATTCTAAATTCCAATATTATATAATCAAGCATGTTTCAAAGTTGAATTTTTCTGATCTTTGAAAATCATATTTGGAAATTCTATTTTTCTCGAATGGCTAAGCTATTAGATTAAAATGAGCCTTACTGGTCGAGCTTCAGATAATATTCTATTTATTATTGCCTATATGCTATCTCTTATTCTATTGCATAAGCGTTTCCATTAGTCAATCAATATTTCATTAATGACGATTACCGAATAAATGAAAATAAAATTAGATATGCAATTGACTGTAAATGATTTACAAAATAAATTAAGAATGTGTAGACAATAATGACGATAATAATTCTCTTAATATTTCACAGCACCGTAGAGCAACACATAGCAAATTACTCACAGGGTATTATTTTCTCTTCCGCATCCAGTTTGCTGAATCAGTTTTTTTGTGCTTTTGAATATGTCTCTCCCGTTAGAGCGCTTGCATTTCCTGTCATGGCCATTACAAACACTGCTGGCGATGTGTTGACGGAGGAGCCGGGGTTCCCGGGGAAGAGTGAGGCCAAATCCCAATTAGCCATTCACGACACGGCTGCCTCGCTCCGTTATCGCCTGGCCGCCCTGGCCCTGGCCCTGGCCCTGTCCCAGCTCCACTGCACACATGCCCTGCCCTCTTCAAGGAGACGAAACACAAGAACACTCAGGCGCGGACAATTTCCGAAGCATCGGCGCTTCTTTACTGCGCAAGATGTCTGCGATATTAACTTTGTCTAAAAGGTTAAGTACATTTCGTGCAACATTTGGGGAGAATTAAAGCTATACTCCGATTCATTTACAGTGTACTTTGATAGTTCATCAGCTCGGGATCGGGCTCGGGATCGAATAGGGAACTTGAACGTCATTGTAGTGACGTCACTGTAGTGACATTTAAGCTCCCGATTGGATGACACTGTATCAGCTTATGATCTGTGAAAGGACACTAAAGAATTCGAAGTACACATTTGCCAGAAAACTGCAGCTAATTGCCCTTCGGTTCGCAGGGAACCTGGACAAAAAATTGAACGACTTCTTTACAATATGAAACAGCTAATGTTATTTAATTCACTGTTCCACATGCAGTTTGTTTCCCACGAGAAATAGATGTAATACTATATGCCGAATGTCAGTTCTCACTTCTCACTACACTTTATATATTTCAATATAGGTGAATGGAAGAGGCATTGTCATTAATTCGTCCCATGTTCGTTTTCGAAAAGCAGAGTCCGTTTTCATTTGCATCATTAACAAAAGGACAATAGTCTATGAAAAACGTTAACAGTGTCCAAGATGCACTCAAAGCTCATTAGTCGCATCGAGCTCCTCGAGAATCTGCCCCGGACCAACTTCACGACTCAACTTCTCAGAATGTTAGAAAAATATTTAAGTATTCTGCTACGCCATCAGCGGTGATGACAGACTAACATGCAATCCGCCCCTCGTTCACAATGTTAAATTAACACTTTTGTTCCGTATCACTCTCTTCTCTCCACCAGAAATTGCAGCTGGACAGGTCTCCTGACAGAGCCATTTGAGGGAAGCCACTACCAGTCCTTGAGAACAATCTATATCATGTTTCAAGAGGAATGTGGCACCGACATGCAATGTGTTTAACATGATATGCGTAAGAGAGCCCTCGCTCCTCCTCATTCACCTCCATCCCACCCCGCGCTCCCCGCCCCACCCCTCCCTACCCTCCTCTCATCCACGCCGTTCCTCCCATCTGCACCACGCTTCGCCCCGCTCCTTTCCACCATTTCCCACAGCGCTTCGCTTCGCCCTGCTCCCTCCCCCCCCACTCCGCCCAGATTCATCTCGTGGCACACGGTTCTACCTCGCTCCTCCCTGCTCCTCACCGCTCCGCCCCTCTCCGCTCCGCCCCGCTCCTCCTCGCTCCGCTCCGCCCCGTTCCTCATCGCTCTGCCACAATCTACTTCACTCCGACTCGCTCCACCTCACTCCGCCTCTCTCAGCCTCCCTTCGCCTCGCTCCACCTTGATCCGCCTCTCTCAACCTCTCACCGCTCAGCCCGCTCCATCTCGATCTACTTCGCTCCGTCTCGCTCCACCTTTCTAAACCTTTCTCCGCCTCTCTTATCCTCTCTCCGCCTTGTTCCGCCTCTCTCTGTTTCGCTCCACCTCTCTCAACCTCTGTCCACCTCACTCCGCCCCGCTCCGCCCCGTCCCGCCCCACAACACTCCGCCCCGCTCGCTTCTCCTCTGCCCTGCTCCATCCCACGCCGCCTCTGACGTCCCCGACCCATTCCGCTCTGCCCCGCTCTGTCTCTGCCCGTCCCGCGCGCTGCGCCAGCCCCGGCGCAATTAAAGTCTGCCGGGCGGCCGCCCACGGAGGCGGCGGCGGCGGCGCGTCACTCAGGCTGACGGGGCAAACACAGGCGGATTAGGGTTTTTACACGTGGCCCCTTGCGCGCGGTCACCATGGCGACGGGTAAACACGCGGAAATTAAGCGACGGACGGACGGGCGGACGGGCGGGCGGGCGCATTCGGGAGCGTCGCTGAAGAAGCTGGGGAGGGGGCAGTGGCGAGGGCATAGGCGCGAGCGAAGGGGCAGGCTAGGGGGCGGATGCAAACGGGAGTGTGGGGTGTGTGGAGCGGAGGTGTAGGTGAACGCCGGGGTTGAAGTGATGCAAGGGAGGAGGCGGTGCAGGGGCGGAGGTGGAGTCCGGCGGGGTCGGAAGCGGAGACGGAGGACGAAAGCATGGGAAGCGAACGCAGGGTGGGTGGCGGTGCGGAGGCGATAGCGGACACGAAGGCAGGGGTGCATGTGGGAACATGTGGATGTGGCAGGAGGCAGGGAAGAAGGCGGGAACGGAGAAGGGGGCGAATGGGTCAAGGCGACCGTAGCAGCGCTGCGTCGGTGGAAATTTCGGAGACAATTGCAATGGGGCAGGATGAGAGTCGCGCGAGAACTCATATTAAGAGTACACAGTGGTTAGTTGTCCTATTGTCTGAAGTGAAATGTTTTCAAGGGTTTGCCATCCAGTTCTCGCAACAGACAATTATTCCGCGCAGAGCCATCGAGGCAGTGGAGGTCCGACGAATTGCTTGCGTGGGGTAGATCTCATTTACTTTTAGTTCCGAAAAGGTTGGTTATGACAATTCTTTGGAAGAAATAAAATTGAAAGTATAACATAAAATAAATAACTCAAGCGCTTCACCCTTCCTTCACAAAGCGGCATTCAAAACACTAGGCGGCATAATTAAGATGATTATGATGATTACTATTATTATTATTATTTAATTTTTTTTCGGGAATCGGCAATCTTGGAACCACTCGTTACGTGCATCCCACTGTGTATCATACTTGATTATCGGGGTAGGTGCACGTTATTTTCCTATAGGGTGGAAATCAGCATTTTAATGCCGATTCTATTTTTATACCCAAGTGTTGTTAGACCTGGGGGAAGGGAGGAAATTATGATGACGATGATGAAAGATGAAATAGACACACCCAAACATACAGAGACACGCATAGCACAACCATGCCCGAGGCGGGACTCGAACCCGCGATCCTTTCGTCCGAGACTGCCACTGTACTATTGCCTTAGGGATTTCGGCCAACGAATTGGCATTATTATTATTATCATCATTATTATTATTATCATTATTATTATTATTATTATTATTATCATTGCCATTTGCTTCATATTCATTATTTACCAAAAAACTACAAGATAAATTAAATTTAAACAGTTCTTGAAAGACCCGATATCATTTTCGGAAGCGAATTTTAGTGATTTGCTATTGTCGGGGTAGGGGCGTGCGCTGTGGCTAAAAACTTGTCGGTAACCGCGAGCATGCACAAAAGAAATAATAGGGCTCGCAGTTCCAGTTGTACGATAACCACCCTTAATAAGTTGAGACAAAAGCTTAGTTTCTTCTTCTGAATTAAATATGATTACATTTCGTGAGTTTACGACACCATGGAATAACACTTACAGTGAAATAATTATATGCGTCAATAATGTTGAATTATATGAAACAAATATAAAACAATATTGTTGGCAATGACGACGCATATAAGTATTTCATTGGAAATGCCAACGATAACTCACCACAATACCTATAATCACTTACAGTGCCTAACAAGCATATCAAGATCTGAAGAAGCCTAAAAAAGGCCTTTTACTGTAACTGGGGAATGAGCTTGAAACCGGCGCTAGACGGACATTGAGACTGAAACAGAAATATGATTTACTTTTAGTTAGGAACCTTGGCTGGTGACAGATGAGAAAAACAAGAACATTTTCGAAATACTATACTGTGATATCGACTAACCGGAACGAGAAGAACGACACACCATTCTTGAAGTTAGGCGACCGTTTTGGATTTATAATCTGTTTCACTGACATCTCATCCAGTAATTTAGAACTCGTACGTAATATATCATGTTAAATTAAGGAATTACATTTGTGTATGTAAAATATATTTTAAGGTATACTTGAAGTATTAGCTTTGGATGTTTTAGTATGAATACAGAACATGTGCGAATGATCACCTATTAATATGATTACGAAGATTCGGAAAACATTACGAGAGGATAACACGTTGTTCGGTGTATAAAATTGCGGATAATAAAGCACGCCTTGCTTGCAATTTGTTTACTTGAAAAATTTGCATTTTAAACCCACCTAGAATTTTTTCTTCGGTAAGATCGTGAATCATTTCTATTGTTAGGGAAAATTCTATTTTGCATTTGTAGGAAATTTTCGGGTATTTGATAAGCATTCCACTGTCGTGTTATTCTTTAATCAATGAATAGAAGACAAAGAAATGGAGAACTAGGAAATGTATATCTAGATTATTTCTTTCGTATCCCTCTTGTACAGCGTAGATCTGACTTTACGTTTCCTGAATACTAAAGAGGAAGAGATGGTTTATTAACTACATAAGCTCTTTAAGGGAACTAATGAAAACATTTACCGTGCGATAAGCCCTTTTAATCGATTAAAACTTGTAACAGAGGAACCACGAGAACTGTCGTGACCGAGGGCAGTCACGCTTTCCGGGCATTTGCTTTTGGCTAATGTCAATTGTCAATATTGCGCAATATCAAGAAGCCATGTGAAAATTGTTTATGTAGACTTACGCCTGAGGAAAATTCGCTGAGTTGAGTCTACCATCAATATTATCATGCCAACGCAAAGCAACCATTTTAGGGGCGTCAAGAAAGAAGCCCCTGCTTAAATTTAGAAGTTGTTTCCATGAACTGACTGAAACGATTAAATGACGATACAAAGCACGAAGGCGCATAATGGCAGATATACCTACATTGACGGAAAATACAAGATGAAAAGCTGCATGGAAACGTCATAGGTTCATTTTATTCTTGTTTAGAGTAATAAAAAATTAAATTTGAATTATTCAGCCTAAAAATTAACTCGTCAAACACCACTCAATTTCGAGTGACAATACTTAATGATACGAAAAACACAAAATAACACAATATTGAACTGCAAGGACAAACTTGACAGGTAACAACCTTAGCCTCAATAGATCAAGAAATTCCTCTGTACACAAGTCAGTGGTCACGAGGCTCTCAGAGTAATATGTTTTCGTGTGATCGACTTTTCTGCCATTGTGCACCGTCGTGGGGTGCGAAGGGAGACGAGGAAAACAGCGGTGGCGGGGAGGGGCGGGGAAGGGGAGGGGCAGCTATCGACTGAGGTCGCGAGGACCGTGTGAGGGAGACACGCGTCGGTACGCCCGCCCACACAATCACACGCCCGCCAGGACTCTCTCACGTGGGACCTCGTGTGCTTGCAGCGCACGCTGCGACCGTCTCCACGATGCTTGTTTTTCGTTCAGCATTTTGCGTAACTGTCAAACGCATTCATGGCGCATTCATGGCGCAAGTGTTGCAGACATGCGCCATTTCTTGCAAAAGAAGAACGTACGCGGTTGTGCTAGGATTTACAGAGGAGATGGAATTCTTGAGAGCATTGACCGTGAGTTTTCTCCTAAAAGAAAATAGTGATCTTTCAAAATAAAGGATATTTTTAACATTTACTAGAGCTACTGAAGACAATTTTTTGTGGTGCTAGACTGCATTGGAGTATGGAGTGAAGTCTTGAGGAAGGTAATACTACATCTCTAAAGAAAGATATTTTTCAGAAAAAATAACTCAATTTTTGATGTTTATAAGTGAATGAACGTATACTATATCCTTCCAAAGGGCCATATTATTCAGATATTTTGTTGCTTTAGCACAAAATAATAATGTAGATATTACAATTCATTTGAAAATAAAAATTATTTATCTACGACCGTGTAATAATATATGCATACCCACTGGATATTTAGTCCACGAATGACATCGGTTACACACCCGAGGATTCAGGTTTGTAATCCACAACCTGTCGATCAATTACGTTCCTAAAATTTTGGAATCCTCGGGTACAATTGCATTAACTTTGCTATTCGCGATGCACCACTTTCACCAATTAGTATACTGCAGTTTTTAAACAAAAAATGCAAGATGGAAATATGTATGCTTTTGTGAAATATGTAAGAAGTATGTTGACCTTCGTCTGGCTAATGTGAAAACACCTCCATTTTTAACTATCAACCTGGCAAGTGCACAGTGCAGAAAATTGGCATTAATAGATTTGCATTCATGGAAAAAAACAAATAGCAACATTCTTTAAGTTACCGAACGCAAATCTATACATTGGACATTAAATTCAGTAGATCTTCTGCCATCTTATTAATTGATGCAGGTGACGATTACAACTCTCAAATGACATTGGGAATGGACGAGTACATCGGTAGCTGAAGCCTACATAGACGATTCTATGGTAAACAAAATGATCCCTGCAAATAAAATATCGCAATGTATAGTGCAGAAAATGCAAAATACCTTACCAACATCACATACTAGTACTGATGTCAATTTTGATGAAGAGATGAAGAGTCAATGTAATCAGTTATAAATATTTCTAATTGCAGTTATTTCACCATTAATTTTGTCAGAAAACAAATTCCGACTTGTGTTTCTATATTACTGTACTTTGACGTATGCCATTCTTTCAATAAATTAACTTTTGATATATTGTACTTCTGTTATTGTATTCATGGGTTTCAAATTAAATATAAAAATATATTTTCAATTTTTTACTGAATATTTAAAGGTTGAACCGAAAGTACAAATTTCCACATGCGCATAATAGCCATTATTTACCCGTAGAAATTACGAAACTCGCTCCTACGTCCCTCGTGTCGTAAACATCAGACCGTGAATAATAGCCATCATTATACGCTCGTTGAACAATACACTATTCTTTTTTTTTTCCTCGTACACATACTTTTTAATTCATTTTTTATTTGTAAGAGCAAAAACCTGTTCGAGAAGTGCATACGCAAGTTCCAAGTTGCGTCTGTCTTTTAATTTCAAGGGTATAATTTTACACCCCAAAGACCCTTTGTGCGGATGAAGATTATATACAGTATGCGACCAACATTCGCAGGGCTATTTGAAATACCTTACGACTATATTACAATTAGTTTTTTCCTTTGCTGTATTTTTTGCATTTGTTTTTGACCTTCTGCTTTGGTTTTATCTTCGAGTAAAAAATAGAAAAACATGTAAATCTAAAATCTATACAATGGTCATTTTTTTTACACTAATTGCTGTTGATTTAGACATATTAGTTACAAATTGCCATCGTTACCGTTTATGTAATGATTTCCCAAATATGTTTATGCACAGAACATAAAAAAATCGAACAGAAACGATATGGTGAATATTTAGGGTCACCATTCATAATAGATGCAATCTACTACTCTTCATTCCTGCTGATTTTAGATTAAACATTTCCTGTAATTTATTTCGAATAAGTATACTCCACCTTTCCGTGGGTTAATTATAGCGCGGGTAAATAGCCAATGCTATCGTGAGGTGGGGTGTGAAAGGAGTAGCACTGATATCGCCAGCTGATAAAAGTGTAATTCGACCAACCTAATGAGAATAATGGTAAATACTACTAAACCTTTTTGAAATTTTCCTTACAGGAAATTTGAAACGACAAGAATATATATCATGCATACAGGATTCAATAGACACTAACATTCATCAAACAGATGAAGGATAGCACATGTAGTCGCCCTCTGTTATACTAATACTTCCGATATCAACGATCCGGCTCTTACTAGCGGATCCAGAATGATCCTTTTGTACAATAGTGTTTAGTGCCAAAGTTATTTACACAAAAGATTTTCAAATATTAACGACATGTAATGATGCATACATCAGAAACGTTGTGTGGGTAAGTACAGTAAATATACTAATGTAAATAAAGGAATAATTGTTCTTTACTCAGTTTTACTCAGATCTCAGTAACCCATTCGAATCGATGTTTAATCGTACTCACGTTAAATGCAGATACGCGATCATCTCAGATTGTCATCGAACTTACCTGCAACAAAATACGTACATATAAATAACATAAAAAATAAAAAATAAAAATTCAGTGACATATTTAGAATCATTTACCATTTGTATTTACTATTAATAGAAACAAGCAGATTCACATACGCATAATAATAAACATTAGAACCTATTGTAATATGACGGTTTGTTTCTGTGCATATCTAATAACAACAAACTGTTAATCTTAGTGATTTCTCTACGTGCAAGCGCCAATACCATTCGACTTCAACTTAAACATTTTTTGACCCTGCTGAAGAACATCCCGGTTTAGACGTCTGTTGGCCGATAAGGATTATCCATCCTTAAAGTAATGAAAAAAAAGAATGTATTACACACATTGGAGCAGAGACAATACTACAAAAATACATCAGGTTCCATTAATCGAAAAGCGAAAAGATTCGTTTTTTTCTTTCGAGCAAGCAAATTTCTTTCGAGTTCCCAGGAATCCAATTATTCGAAAATTCCATTCCCACTACGACCGGAGAGCATAATCAGAGACTTTCCACCCGCAAACCCTTCCAGATTCGAGGTCAAGTACTTCACACTACCGGTCAATGTAATAGCCCCCGAATCGGTGAGCGCGACCTTGGCCATGAGCTACTTCCCTATGCGCTTGATTAGCCCCTCGCCCCATAAAAACTGCATCCGCCGACCGGCGCCGCGTCCCATGGATTAGTGATGCTCCGCTGGCGGGCAGCCCAGGCCTGACCTGCGGTGGCCCCCGAGCGCCGCCATGTGCAGTTGACAACGCCATGTGCAGAGTCATTGTAGATTAAAATAATAAACATTGTGGCGTGTTCACGATTATATCTTTGCAGACCGGAGTGTCGATCCCATTTTTTGGAACTCTTTTACGGTTGAATACTATATACATTAGAGATCGTAACAATCTGGATCCACCCTTTAGTGTGTATGACGAGGTCACGCACGATCGACAGTCACGGAGGACGGAATTTTTTATGCAGGCGTCGAGAAAATTATAAGTGCTGAACAGTGAACAGTTATTGTTTTACACAGACTTAGTGTTATGGAACACACAACTGTATTTGTGAATGTAGAAATCTAGAATGAACATGCGTTGAAAATAATATCACTTTATATTTTCACTATATTTAAATAGAAACGTATGTAGCATGTAGATATGCTTTAATATATATATATATATATATATATATATATATATATATATATATATATATATATATATATGAGGAGAGAGAGAGAGTGAGTGTGTGTGTGTGTGTGTGTGAGAGAGAGAGAGAGAGAGAGAGAGAGAGAGAGAGAGAGAGAGAGAGAGGGAAATAGAGATGGGAAGAGAAAGATGTAGATGACAGCGTACATTAAATTGCTCTACTACACATGTACATTTCTGACAGCTCTACCTTGACTCATTCCGATCTAATTTGAATAGTTATCTATACACTTCAACGTGTGCTCGGTATGCCGCGATCTCCAAGCGCGGATAATGAATGACACTCCGCCCTGTCGTACGGAAGCGAAAGAGAACTGGCAGAAAACTGCGAACGAGGTATCAGCAGCGCCCTAAATGCCCCGTGGAGGGAGGCGCCTGGACTTGCCCTTGCCGTTCTATCGGCGGCGGCGCCTCTCGGCTGCGCTAATCGATGCGCTCATTAGCGCCGCCGCCGCGACGTCTACACATACACACGGCGCACGCACGCACACACACGACGGCGGCCTTGAGGAGCCGCGCCGCCCGACGCGCCTCCCAGAGGACTCGGTGGGGGCGGCCCTCGTTGTGGCGGGGGCGGTGACCACATCGGTTGGTTGATTTTTTCGTGTCTTCGGGAGCGTCAACAGCTGTGGTGATCATTCCCGTAAGTGAAGTGTAAGTTTTTTCCACAGGAGGTGAGGTGTTCTTCCCCCGCTGGATAGTGAGGTTCGTTGCCGACCTACACGTAGGCTTGCGAGGTGTTCTCCATCCCGGTATCTCCCACCAGCCCCAGCTGGAACGAGCTCTAAGCTCCCTCGGCGCGTGGGGTAGTGAAGTGCATGTAAATGTAAGTGTAAATTTGTGTAAGGGAGAGAATAGGATAAGGAAAAGGAAGGAAAGATCGCGCGAGTTCCGTGCCCCGTCTGTTAGGGTACAGCTCCGGCATTCGCCTGGTGTTCATCGGAGAAACCACGGAAAAGGCAGGGGCTGAATTCTACGTAGCTATCTAGCAAGTGTTGAAAATCCTGCCTCCACCGGAAAACCCTATGGGATCTTCCGAACAGAGGCACTGCAATGACATCAATCGAAGCCCTAACCCACCTCAGCAGCCGGTGGCGGTGACAGAGAACGAACCGGTGGGGTTACTAAATGCCCAAAACAGACAGGACCCGACAGGACATGGGGCGGCGCAGTGGGGAACGACATCGCGCTGAGTCCTGCCGTGTCGTGTCCTGTCTATTTGTTCCCTAAGATCAGAGAGAAGGGAGTGCTTTCCACGACGATCACAACGGCAAAGCCGCTGGCGATGAGAATGGGACAGTGACGGCGATGCCGGTGTCGGAGACACTCAGGTGAGAAGCGGCTGTTGGGGCGATGCGACTGACGTCGCAGAAAGCGAAACGTCAAGTGGAGGAGATGGAGTCGGGGACGATGGCAATCGAGAGGAATGTAGAATAGCATGAGAGACCCAGAAGCGGCTGGGCCGGCAGCAGCAAGGAAGGAGATGGTGGCGGTGGTTGCGGCGCAGATGGCGATGGTGGTGGATGTGGCCACGACGGCTACGCCGGCAACGGTGTGTAATGTGGGGCCAAATCGAAAATCGAAATTTCGAAGGAGACTCCAATCGCGTTGCGCCTGCCTTGCTGCGGCAGTGAGAAACCTTGTCGCGACCTAAGCGCACACGTAGTTTGTGGCCTTCATTTACAACAGGAAATTACTGTTATCTTCAGCATGTAAACATGGTACATTAGATAGAATGTTTGGATGGGAATTGAAAATACCTCTGAAAGAATATATATTTTCTCAATAAATATTGGACTGCCATTTGTCTTTTATTGTGAATCGTAAATTTTTTCGTAGATCAGCACTGATGCTCGGCTTTAAAAATGTACTTTTCACTAATTATGTTTGTCTTTATTTACTAATTACGCACAATGCAGATACTATGAATTCAACATTACTTATTTATTTACCAAAAATCTTTTTACATTACCTTCAACAATTCTTCACAGTAACACAATGCATTCGGAACAAACTGCCATAAATTTCATCATTGAAGATTGGTCATCAGATTACATTTTTTAAAGTCTTTGAACGATTAACTTTAAATGTGATGAATAAGGTGCGTCTAGATCACTATCACATGTATGTTGAATTCTTGGATGAAATTAACGAGTTTCCTGATTGAAATAAAAAAAGAGAAGGGGAAACTAAAAATTTAATTAAATCTTACACCAGCTATCGCAATCACAAGATTCTTTTTAAAATACAAGTCTCTCAAATATAAGTTCTGTACATTTGTTTTTAGATGATGTAAAAACGAGTCCAATAAGTATCAAAATTGAATTTGAGAATTTGACGATATATTCTGTTATTCAATTTCAGGAAAGGTCAGTGGGAATTTTTTCTTGAAAAAGCAAATGTCTGGTGAAATAACATGGAAATCAATATTCTAACAATCTATCATATCTAATGGCTATTATTACACCAGCTTCTTCCTTTGGGAGTTAAATACGTTTTTTTCCACTCGGATCGAGGTCGTTTTATACAAAGCTGTCGAGAAGTAAACAGAAGGAAGAATGGAAGGAAGAAATTAGAGAATATACACACGAAAAATATATAAAGAGATAAAATCCATCGAAAGGGATAATTACCAGACGAAAAGGACAAATATTACTGTCGTGTTTGTTTTTGTTGTACTTTAACGCCTTCTCGTTTCATATCTCTGACAGAATATGGCGATTAAGAAACAAAATTTGAACTGATTACAATAATGAAGACGATATCTGGAACACCTGAGTGCTTTCCTGAGGCATTACTCATAATTTTACAGAGCCATTTTAAATTCTATGACACTGCGATAAAGCTTTTCAGCACTTAATAAAGTACTAAGTTTTTATCGCAGTCGATGAAATAGGCATAGCCATAGAATAGGGACTGACATATGCGAACAAAGGCAGCACACGGGGTTGCAAGTGCTGGTGGCTATGCCACTGGAGGAGCAAGCGGAGACCTTCTACTGCGTACGGTTCTACGAGGCGGCAAGGCAATTTTTTAAAATTATCCTCGTTCGACAAAATTATGCCTTCAAGGGCTTTCAGGTTACATAGTATACTTAATCAGTTTTGAACTACAATTCATCGTACATGAACAATGTTTGAAAACAATACTAGAAACTAACTATAAAGGATACTCAGGAAGAGTCCTTCAGAAAAATACATAAAATATTTGGAGTACAAAATACATTTTTGAATTTAGGACACGGCGGATGGTGGCGTTTTTTCCCCTACACACATTCCCCACCGAGAGCTGCAGCAACAGATACGCCGTGGTGACCAACGCGTACAGGAGGACATGTGGCTGGAGCAGCCCAGGGCGGGGGGAATTTGTTCGACTTGAACTGTTGTTCTGTTTTTCGGCTTACAATAAAACTTTGTTTTAAGTTTAATGTGTTTACTCTGACGCCCGTGCGACCTGAACCTAACAAAAGTCCGAACACCCGCAAGCGCGCAGTGAAGGAGAGTTCGCCAGGACCTACGTTCCTCAAGGGCGCTGCGAGGCCCTAGCCTATACTGATGCAGACGGATAGGAAGAGAAAGAAACGAGTGTGTCTTTGAGCCTTTGTAGAAGGTGCAGCTTCGGCTCCTCTTCGCTTGGAAGTGATCAAGGAATTTACGTAAACCGCCAATCAGAGTAATCGAACTACAGGTCACATTCCGGCTAGCATCACAATCTCCAGGGTTGAACACTTCAAACTGCCGTCCTCAGGAAGGGATCGAGCCCGTGTGCACCCAACAACCGGTTTGCTCGATCGCACGACTTTGCCTTTACGCTCATGAGTATCGACTCGATGTTCGTATGGATTCGAGAGAAATGTCACAAGTACCGGTATTTGAGCACTAGCGCTGGCCGCCGCTTTTGCGGTGGGTGTTAGCTCGCCCTGCCAGGCCACGCACCTCGTACGCGGAGGTGGCGCCATCGACCAGCGGCGGCGAAAGGTCGCGGCCTCCGCTCCGCTCTGGAATTCCCCGCGCGCCCCGAGGTGCGAGAGGGGACGGGGGGGGGGGGCAGGGCGAGAGGGTCAAGGGCCCAGCGCGCACCTGCCAGCGCGACGCGCTTATACACATGGATTGATATTTAATACGCTTCAGGGTTGAGAATGGCGTACCCCCGGGCGGAGGGATGCAAAGGAGAATTCAAGGAAATAGTTGGGTAAAATGTCGCATAGTGCTCAACAACCACTGCAAGTAAAGTACTCTGGCGTAGAACTTTATTATACTAGAGCTAACACGAAAATTCAACACCAAAGACTCGCTAATATTACATTTATTACCAAACGAACACACACAAAGCAGTTTGCAGGTTCACCCTAGTAAACATAGAATATTAATGTTTGCTGTAAATACCCAAGAGACGTGTTGTCGTTGTTATAGTTGTTGTTGTTACTTGTGACGGTGGTGGAGGTGGTAGTGGTATGTGTTTGTGTGTGTGTTCAGTTAAATCGTTCGCATTGTTTTCGCACGGTTTAATTTCATGTCGTTTATTGGCGTCCTCATTTAGTTTTCATACAGATTAAGAAATAGAAGTTGTCGATAAGAAATACAAGCTCTTTTTAACTCTCTTTCTGAGTGGGACATACATGTGTTTATTCTTGATTGGCGTATTCAGAGACCAAGGTCATCATTGAGACAGGAGAGTACCAGTCACCCTCTATTTGATATTGTGTGTCTCTTCAGTCTCCGTGTAGTTTGTACATTGCATCTGTTTCTGTTAGCAATTTACAGACGTAGGTCTTCAAGATAAAATGTATGCAAGTCCAGTTGGCGCTGCTGTTTTCCCTATGACATATACGGCTTATAGTATATATTACTGGACTTTTTCAATTCTTTGTAGGACGACAACGTGTAGTTTATCGCAAATTATAAGCAGTTTGTACGCGATGATCGGTGATTTTGTTGCCACGCTTACATGAACTGTTAGAGAACATTTCTTGCCAGTCATCCCTGCAGGAGATCACGTGTTCTATCCCAAACACGCACGCATGCACACGCATTCGCACACATTCACACGACCATGTATGTTGCTTAAGAAATACGTGTTTTCTTACTTCACAGAACGCCGACTTATTATTTAATTCGTAGAAAATATTAAAAAACTTCCATCAAACATTTTTACTCTCTCGCTTACTACAAATGCAGTATAAAGAAAGTTATGTTAATCTTAAGTCAAAAACCGTCATTTTTTTGGTAAAAACAAAAGTACCGTCTTGATACTAAAATAATCTATAATTTATGTTTCTAAATATAGTAAATTACTTCCTCCACGGGTTGTATATTCAGAACCCAAGTTTTGGGTCCTTGATACCGAAATATGTATTTATGACCAAACGTCTATGCGCATATGCCTATGAACAACGCTACCGTAAAAAGTTTTCACAAAAAATAATATTCCCCGATCGATCTGGCTAATGCTGTGATCTGGCTGATGCCTTGAATTTGAAATGGATATTTTAATTTTGGGCTACTTATCAAGAAGCGTTAAGGATATTTTCAATTTTTTTCTCAAAATTGACTTCAATTATTTGCATTAGTCTTTTATAGGATAGCAGAAAGTATGCTTATTAAAATTGCGCGGGTCTGATGTTATTTGAATTCTGTGAAGTTTCGACAAACGCAAAAGTAAATAACTTTTTTGGCTTCTTCCTACAGCTACAGTACTGAAGGTAGAGATTTTTCTCAAGAATATAACCTGCACTTGAAAATTAAATATTTAAATTGGATCTTGTACACTTTTTCAAAATATGAAAAGTTTACGCGAAATTTTATGTGAAGTAAAGGTAATTTTAAAAACAAGATTTTCTCAAAAACGGATTCAATTTTTTAAACATTTTTGTACTGAATTGGGTAATTGCACTCAATGACATCAAAGCCATTTTGATATGTTCTATTGATTACAGAAATGTACTTTTCTTGTATATATCTCACGTCGTTTTTAGTTTAGGAATACTTAAATTATAGACGATTTTCTACATTATTGCGTTTGAGAGTACAGTACTTCAAATGATTTCTTATGCAGTTCCTCAAAAACCCAAAAGTTCTGTGAAAATGACCTTAAAATTGCACATTTTCAAAAACGCTCAAACAACATATTACCGAAAACGGGTCAAAATTCTTCAATGAAAACCAGCATACAAAACGAAGTTTTATTCTGCATTTATATTCTGGTAATTTATATATTACTTCTACTATTTGAGGGCTGCAAATTAAGAAAATGAGAAAAAAAAATTAGTAGGTAGCAGCTGGGAATATGACGAGACAATATTGAAAAGCTAGCCTAGACAAAAGAGAATAGAAAATCATCTAGTGCGAGAAACTCTCTGGCAATCTTGAGGACTACTACGTTATTTATGCCACATACTTGAATAGCAATTAAAACTTTAGCGATTTTCGGCAGCAAAAACTTTGTTGAATATAATTATTCAATCTATAAGTTTTTCCATTATTTTTCGCGATTAGTCTCTTTTAATATTATACCTGGGGACGTTAGACAGGAAATAAGTGAGCCATAGTTGTTATTTATCTAACAAAACCTTTTAGTGCTTGTTTGTTGTTGTTTTTATCGAGGGAGAAAGGTTACTAGGTTCCAGGAGCAGTGTGGACACTTAATCTCGAAGAAAAAGAGCTAGTAAAGTCGCACGTTATTCACGGTTACAATGTATATATAAACGGTCTAGATAGTCCTGTGCCATATTTTAGTCGTATTTACAATAATCCTATTATAGCACTTGCCATACCGTTTATTACATTTTGAGTGTATTTTCAGATGCTGGTGTAACCAATATCGTGCTACAAGCTGCGTTATACACAAACCAATATAATAAGTAAATGCACGTTTTTTTCAAGACCCACAAGTTTTTAAATCAACTTTTAAGTTTTAATTATTGAAAAAAGTTCATACGTTCTTGATGATTCTCCGTGATTAATTAGAAGTTTCCGAGCCCTGAGTCATCCGATCCCTGGCGCTGTCTCTTAGAGAGGCAACACCGACCGCACGAGCACCTCCCCTGCAGGAGCGGCAGCAGCGCGTGCCGAGGCGCCGTGGCAGGTGCAGGGCGCTCGTCTGGCGGGCGTCTGGAGCGCAGGTGGTCATCGCGGCGGGGACCTCTTCCGGTCGCTCTCTTCCGGAGCAACCAACAGGCCAGCTGCTCGAGTCCCTTTCGCCACGCCCAACTGTCTCGCGGCGGTTACAGGACGGAGACCCGCTGCCCGCTGCCCTCCTCTCCGCCCCTCTTCCCCCACTCCGCTGCCCTTTCGCCCCGTGCCTGGATTTCAACGAATTCGGAAGGAATGTGTTACTTCAGGGAAATCACAACATTGAAGAAACTTTCCTAGCGTCATATCAGTGTGAGCCTGATACAAAAAATAGTGAAATGACAGTTGATAAGTAGAACATATGCAATTCCGAATTTCATCTTGTTACATGAACATTATGTGAAAATAATTTAAATTATTTTTGGGAATATATTGAAGTTTGTGTAATTACGTACGACAAACACATCCTGGAAACAAAGTAAATGTTTTAAAACTACCTTAATTAATAATGTGGTGTTCTATTGGTCTTAGTGCACGTGACTACCATCTCTTGGATTGCAAGCTATCTCTACAATAGGCAACAAATTGTAGTAGTTGACGATCTGCACTCCAATCCAAAATCTCTCCACCGAGGAGTACCTCATGGATCCGTGTTAGGGCCACTGTTCTTCTTAATTTACATGAATGACCTATCAAGCGAACTTACGGAATGTAGTCATCATATGTACGCGGATGACCTGCAAATTTATATCTCCGGGAAACCATCACAGGTAGAAATGCTAATAAATAAATTAAATAATGAACTCTCATCTGTAGTCAAATGGTCAATGAGAAACGGACTCAATTTAAATCCTACAAAATCACAAACCATCATAATTGGCTCTTCTCAAATGCATAAGAAACTTGAAGGTTCATATGTTCCTGATGTGCTTATAGACAATGTTGTAGTACCTCGTCATACACAAGTCAAAAACTTGGGCTTAATTCTTGATGATCATCTAATTTGGGAATATCAGATCCGAAATGTCTGTCGGAAAGTTTATGCTTCTTTGCAATCCCTTAGATATATCGATAAATGTCTCCCTACTAATACGAAGGAAATGTTGGTAAAAACCCTGCTGTGTCCTCATTTCGACTATGGGGATATTGTGTATAACAATTTAAAAGATTCACTCGCTCAAACTCTACAGAGGGCTCAAAATTCCTGTATTCGTTTCATTTATAACATAAAAAAATACGATCACATCTCTGGAGTTTATAAACAGCACAAAATATTAACACTAAAGGATAGGCGCTTGTATCACAGCCTTTGTCTTTTATTTAAGATGCTAAAAATGGGTTCCCCGACATACTTAACAAATTATTTTGTACTCCTTAAATCATCTAGATTTCAAAAATCCCAGTTACTCTGCATTCCAAAAAGCAAAACCAGCTACTACAATAAATCGTCCGCAATTACTGTAGCCCGCGAATGGAATAAATTGCCTCCCAATATTAAAAACTCCTCTTCATTAACATCTTTTAAGAAGCACCTGCATGATTTTTTTACAAAGTAAAATACACTATTTTGCTATTTAAATCACTGTAGATTACGGGTCAAATAAAAACTATTTCTTAGGAGTGTTAAGATTAATATGTTTTAGAAATAACATTAATGTTTCTTTTGTAAAAAATGTTACTTTCTTGCGACCTGTTTGATACTGCCGGAACTGTACTTTCATCCGTAGGAGCAGAGGCGGTTTTAAACAAGAAAACCACCCTTTGCAGCATGGACCGCAGCTGAGGATACCATCCCAAAGACCTGTTACTTCATGTTAGCTTAGTTTCCATTGTATTAGGACAGTCTGCCTGGTGGGTTTTTCCCCGACTAGCGGGTTTTCGTCCAGGGTCGAGCGACGTGTCCAGGGTCGAGCGACGTCTTTCTGTATTAATAGATCACAGTCGATCGGGGTGAATACCAGGCTGCCGCGTAGCGCGCAGATATTTAAAGCACATAATCTTATTTAATTCAAATTGTATTTTCAATCTCAGACTTGATTTTAAAATTATTTCAAAATTATTATTGTAACATTTTATCCATTTAACCTCTGATGTTGTCTATTTATAAGTTGCTTTAAATAACGTTTGCTTTCCACTAACTACTTACAACTTGTAGATTACATTACATTTAAATTTTTAGATAACATTACTTTTTAGTAATTTTACTATTTAATACATTACTCTGTATATTTGTGACATGTGGTCAGGCGGAAGAGCGGGCCTGATGGCCCGAGCCTCGCCATATTAATAAAGGCATATTATTATTATTTATTATTATTATGACTACACTCGCGCGTGGGTGAATGGCAGAGCTCTGCTTTCCTTGGAAAATCAACGCCCGCGACCGGGCTGCTCTAAGGTATTGCAAGATTATTGCAAGAAAGGTCCGCTTTCACAGCTACTGCTGCAACAGAACTGCTGATTATGTCCACTAGCTCAATCCGTCAATGTGTTCCTTTGCAGTTAGCTTTTCCAAAACTTCACTCTTCGTAACACTTAAAATAACAGCATCATTATAACATTGAAGTAATAAAATTATACAATAATATTAATTTCGAGCCCGAAACGTTTGAATAAGTTACAGTATCAACATATTTCGATCTCAAGTGATTTTATAGTAATTTTGTGTGGGATCCAAGTAATTGATGTGGCATAATTTCCTTTGTTTTCCACAAATATTATCTTGTGTACCTTATCAAAACTTACTCAAACCAAACCATTTTCATATGGCATTCAAATCCTTATATCTTAGTGCAAAATTACATCATCGTCTTTTCATGCACACTATTTTGTGTGACTACCCGGTTCGAATCTAGACCCAATGGAAAAATGTATTAAAGGGCCAGAGCCGAGGTTCCCAGGGCCGAGAGCTGATGTTGAGGAACGAGCTCTCTCCCTCTCTCCCTCTCTCTCTCTCTCTCTCTCTATATATATATATATATATATATATATATATATATATATATATATATTCTAACACACCCACCTTGCACACGACTGGTACCTTCACAACAGCAGCATGAACCGTGGAGGGGGTTGACAAGATATTTGCTCGTGAAGCGAGCTTTAAATCTAGGGAGCAGGATCTTCAGGGTGCGAGAAAGGTTTGAACCCTTGACACAATAAAATCACACAAAATGCACATAAACGAGCGTATAATTTACCCAAAAAAATCTTTGTGGCATAAGTTAATGACAAAAAAGCAAGAATAGAATCACACTTTTACAAAAAAAATGATCAAAACACAAATAGAATCCTTTACAGCACATTAACTGAATGAACACATAATTTACTCCAATACTGATTCTTTGAAATAATTACTCTAATCTACACTGGGAATTCCCTTGGAAAATTAATTATATCTGAATTTATGCTATCCTAATTACATTTGTACATGAAACAAAATTTCTATTTACAATCTCTTGCTTCAGAAAAAAAAATTACATGTAAAGAACAAAATGTGGGCAAGTGCACTACTCTCAACTTATAATTTAACTGTGACTGCTAATAGCAGAATAATAAATGTTCCAAATAGAATGTTTAAGGCAGGCAATAGCGCATCAAAAATCTCCCACTACAATGCTGCAAATTGTTGCTACCCGTGTCCTCAATTTCCTAACACTTTCCTGTACTAGTCTTTTCCCTGCCGACGTGAACTTGACCTACTTTTCGCAGTTCTAGCGTTACCTCGAAAACTGCCCGCTTCCTGGCCTTGGTGTCGTGTGCTGGCTTCTGCACGCTGGCTTCTGCGTTGTACGAGACGGGATTCGCCTCTGCCGTCTGCGCTGTCTCCTTGCGTCCTCTTCCGTTCTTCCTAGTCGGCCTCTTCTTCTCCTGTCTACTCGCGTCCTCTTCCGTCCTTCCTAGTCGGCCTCTTCTTCTCCCTCGGCTGCTACCGGCGCCTCTGACTACGCCCACGTTGTGAAAAATGTCCCTTGCACTTCCCTGAATACTAGTGCAAGTTCCTCGCTCGTTTCTACTTTTACTCCGTTAAACAAGAACTTTCAAAGCTTTTCTCACAACGGGTAACTTTTTACTTCCCGTGTTGTTGATAGAAGAAACACTCTACTAAATCCTCACTATTTCGCGGACGACTAACTAGCACGTCTGTCCGACGCCGAAAACTCCTACCTAGCAGTCGTTGCGGCGGCAAACAATATCTAAGCTGACGTTGACGAGCGGTGATGAAAATTCTGCTTACCCGACGAACGGCGACAATCAAAAGAGGGTTTCCGCCCGGGGGTTCGCCTATTTATGGTGCGATGCCTCGGGAAATTCTCAGTGGCGGGGGTACTTCTCCTCTTTCAACCTTTCACCAGGAAAAACATTGCTTGCTAGTTCGTCTTTGATTAGTACGGGCAACGGATACCAGGCTGCGCGTTTAGGTACTCTAATTTACGCCTGCTCTCCTCGCTGCCTGTGGGTGTTCATACAGACGAAACGGTGGTGTTATGGGGTCGCACAATCCCATAACGCCACAATAATATATATATATATATATATATATATATATATATATATATATATATATCCTTAATATAATTAGCGCTCTTCTACTTAAAACTTGTTTCCGATGTTGTACTACATTTCATTCACCTTTTGGACGAGGAGGTCATACGAATAGATAAAATGGTAAGAAAAAAAATCATAAACACACAAAAAAATGTTTTGCGATTACCTACACTGTGAAATTACAGTCTTCGGCCTGTGAAAAATGTCTAGTTGTGCTTCCTTCCAAAAGAAAGCATTTCTCATTGGCTCGGCTACAATTTAAGTATAGTCGGGTTATTTAGGTGAAAATGTAATAGACTTTATCACAGCTAGCAAGTATGATCGTTGACAAGAAAATATGTACACGAGGCCGTTTTAAAATGTCCTGTTAAAAAATTACAGAAGAAAACAGGAAAGAAAACCTGACGAGAGTCGACATGCCTCCCACACACTTTCTTACACAATCATGAAGCTGGAGTTCACAAGCAATATTTTGCGAAACCAGATGCACCTCAAGACATATCCAAGAGTACGCCTCTTCTCAAGATACTCAAGAATGAATTCCCCAGACACCAAACACTTTCACATAATATTCCTGTTTCGGCTTTTAAATTTTTAGGTATAGGTTTTTATGTCAAAATGTTTTTCGTTTTGATTTTACTGCTTAAATTGTTCTAAACGGCTTTCCATAATTTTTGAAATTTAATTTCGAAATTTCTAATAATTCTGAACTTCTATATATAGAAGTTTTTCGCTATTTTTTTCTGTCGAGAGCTTGATCCTCGATAACTTACAATAAAAAATTAATAATAAAATGCTTGTTGTCAGAAAAACTCGCATCATATATTGTTGTGTTTCATTAAACGAAACATGAACATAGCGTAAAAACATGATCTTTGGAAAACGAAACCAGAACCGAAACTGTTTCATTCTTTCAGTTTTAGCATTTCAGTTAATGGACGCATAACGTTTTCAGGTTCATCGACAAGAACATTTCTGAAAACCAAAACGGACCGAAACCGGTTCATTGCTTTTGCGGTTTCATCAACTTAGTGAAAGAATAGCCGTTTGAGGTTACCACTTACTAATGAGGCGGATTTTAATGGTTTCGATGCGATGCCTTACTTCGTACCATGAAATAATTCTTCTCTGAAATAACATAGCATGTAAATACGCCTTTAAATAGTCGTCGCCTTTAGATAGTCGTTCATTAATCAAACACGTTCAACATTTTCATTCAATTGCTCGACGCGCATCTGCAATAAGAGGCAGTAAACTGGAACCTTATCACCGGGCTCTACTAGTAAATGGTCAAGGTATTGGAGAGGAGTTCCAAAGAAATTGGAGAAAGTCGGGTAAATCGGGAACTTTTTGTTTCACAATGTAAAACCTATAGAAAAAATGTTTTATTATATTCCAAAGTCCTTTAATGAAGATATGATTCTTAGCTTTTGTTATGTCAAAGCAGATCATCAAAAGTGTCATTTGTAACAATGCATTGCTACTAAAGAGAGCGCTTCCATGATTACCCGCACTTTCCCATATTGAGGCAGCAGCGGGGTGCCGCAGGGCCCAGAGGGCGGGCAGCCTTACCTCCAGCGCAGGACGCCGAGCCGCGGCCGCAGGCGCAGCCGCGACTCCACCATGGCTCGGCCGTCCGGCGCCAGCGCGAGGCGTCGCGACGCCACGGCCCGGAGGCGGCAGCCCGGGGCCGGCTGCGCGGGGGCGGCAGCGGCGCTGCGCGGCGCGGCGGCCCGCGGACGACTGCGCCGCGACGCCGCGCCCCGACGTATAAATCGAAGCGGCTCCGCCCCGCCCCCCGCCCCCGCGCGTGCGTTTGTTTAGCCTCTCGCTATGGCAACGGGGGCGGTCGCCCAGTTGAGGGTGGTCGTGACACTGGATGCAGGTGGGGGAGGGAGGGAGGGTGGAGAGGTAGTGCCGGTGGGGTGGGTGGTGAGTGGTGGTTGTGGCATAGGAAGTGTCGGAGAATCCTCACAATTGGAATCGCCGTCGTTTCAGGTGACAAGTCGCAAAACTGTTTCGCTGGCAGGTCTTTTATATTGATGTGGTTGGAATGCCTGCGTAATGCGGCTGGGAAATAGCTGTCATTTGTGGGTTGATTTCGTTATTTCTGAGAAGTCATGCAGAGAACAGAATATAAAAGAATGATATCAAACTGAGAATAACTAAACAGTACCCTATTAGCAGGAATCCACAACTACGACCACTGATCCGATCTACGAATCCTTGAACTCTCATAATTTTGTCATAACGCTTATTTCACTACGTAAAAAAGGTGAAGACAGTATCATCCTCGAGACCTTTCGTCTTTTAAATCTAAAGTACATATGCACGGTTGCACCACATACTTCATTAACGCGTTTCTCAAGGCTATTTAATTGCATTTGCATTATGTAAATAGTAATGAGAATTATGCAGTAGCAAGGCGGAAATGAAATGTGAAACTGATGATAATTTCTTATATTGTTATTCTGTTATATTGTGTGTTTTTAAATTATATTTTCAAATGAGTTCCATATCAATTGTTAGAAAGACGTTGCTTAACAAAAGAAATTGGTCGCAGTGAGGAGTCAGTCTTGTGCGATTTTAAGCAATTAGAGGCTCAAAGGGATCGGAGATTCACTCGGGGTCGAGACTCAAAAGGGTTGGTGAATGGATCTAGTACATGTTCACTTCGGGAACCCATGGACTATGCGGTAGATTATCTAGTTTGCTTCGCTAGTGAACAGTTGGCTGTTCAGCTGGGAGAGACTCGCCTCGCAGGTGGCGGGGCAGTGGGGGAGGGGAGGCCGTGGCGGCGCGGGGGAGGCGATTACGTTGGAGGTCGGTGGGGGCGGGATGGGGTGGGTCAGGGCGGAGCGGGGAGCTCTCGAGGGAGTCATGCGCTAGGGCGGCGTCTTTTTACTCCCTATCCTTTTCACCCCACCCCCTCCTCTCATCAAAGTTGCAGCTCTCCTCCCGACCTCGTGCCGCGTGCATGTTTCAGAGGCTCCTCTCCCAGCCCCTTTCCCACCCCGTTTCCACCCCGCCCCCCCGCCGCGCGTCCTGTCATCACCCCGCCCCGCGCCCGCCCCGTCCCCTACCGGCCATCGGCACCGCTGGCGTCGCGCTGTCTGACCCGTCCTCCCCCAACCGCCCCCATCGTGCGGACGCCCGGGAGAGCGGGGAATTTGTTGAGTGAGATGAGCGCTTTGTTGGCTGATCAATAGGTGAAGGTGGAATAGTGGGAGTGAATTCGTACGTCCAGCGCTGGATGTAGATGAAAGGAAACATGAGAGAGACAGTTTTCAGTGCGTTTCTTACATTTGTCAAGCTAGCGATAAGGAATCATCGATTTTTCTAGTGCATATCGATTTGTTTAGCCTCGAACTATAGGTGAGAGAAACAACTGAGTCACTGAATATCTAAAGCTGGGACGTTTACGCATACGATTAGCTCTAAAATATACATGCAAATGCAATCAAAATGTTGAAATGTGCAGCGTTTGGATAAAAAACATGTACACATTTTTCAATGACATTCAGAGTTTTATGCCATGTAAAGACAAAAGATTTGCGTATTAAATACAATACATGCCAACAGCACATTTTGTTGCATTAATATCATACAGTATCAAAAATGATAAAATTTTCTGTTCTTAGGAAGCGTCTCTTGTCAGAAATATCGTCTAGTATTTATAAAAAAGCCATGATGGATATTTGTATTTTGACACGTTTGTGCAAACTATGGTCTGTGAATGACAGATATGCAGAGAAAATATTTTATCATTTGAAAATCATCATTTACTCATTCTGAATTTACGCAATAGCACAACAATTTTTACTTCTTCAGCCCTGGCCATCAGTCATCTAAAAGTTACGCTTGTTTGGAACATAAAAAAATTGTTTTGAGTAAATTAACATAAAAAACAAAGGTGTTATTTTAGCACAAAATTGACAAACATGCAAATTAATACATTTTATGTGCATAATCTCTAAATTATGCAAAATATTCATCAAATACAAAGCGTTTTCTATCTCCGATTCAATAAAATTTAAAAAATTTAAATTTCTGCATATGACCATTAAAACATTTGCAACTGAATTAACTGATTAACTTAACTTAACTCAACCTCATTAACCCGATTAACTTAACCTCACCGTTAATAGAAACACTTACATAAGTTTTCCTTTCAGGCGAATTGTAATAATGAAAATATTTAGTTTTTAGTAAGTTAAGGAAGACTAGTGTCCATTGATACTCAAGAAATAATGCAAAATTTGCAATACACTCTACAAGTTTCACGTAAAGTTATATAGATACAAAGGCCCCTTCTTAACGTCATTCAATTTACAATTCAATACTTCATCGTTCATTCATTAATTATGTGATTAATTTTTCTTCGAAAAGATTAAGAAACACATTGCAATGAATTTTTCCATGGTCATTATGTAAGGGTCAGACTTAGTAAAGAAGTGAAACAACCACAAGACAGAGACAAAGGAACATGAGTCCAACTGAATCGATATTTTTTGGGCCTTGACGAATATTGAGAATGTTGTCGAGAGTGAAGTTAAAAGAGAAAGTTTTTTTATAAAATTAAAAACAATTTATCATTTAAATGCAATAAACTACAGCTAGACAAATACTTTCAACTACACATACTACGGGAGATAATAAAACTTGTCCGAAAAGAAAAACAGCGGATTATCTCCATGAGTGGTGCCTTACGTGCCTGCCAAGTTATAGGGCCTGTAAGTGGAATTTTGCTCTCAATCTGTAACATTCATTGAACAGAGTAGAGAATTACGGAGAGAATGATATTTATGGAGAGATAGATAAGAAACCGTTTAACTCATCAACGCTTTGGGGATCAGCTTTCAAATAGTTACCAATATTAGTATTACGGGATATTTTCCATTGACGTCCTGAGAAAAAATATCACATCTCTGTTAAAAAACACGTTTCTTATAGATTTGTTCATTAATTTTAAAATAAATTCCTACCCTAAAACAATTTCTTTACTTTTTAGAAAAAAAACATTTAGGAGCTTTTAGTGCAAATACTCTGTGTGAAATTTCCCGTTCGAGTCAAAGTTGCCATCGTGTAGTCTTATGTTGAAGTGACTAATGCAATTTTCTCTCCAGCACTCATTCTAGGAGTAATGAAAAGGAGAGATTCGCTAGGAAATAAACCGAGGACCTCCGAATGTGGACCTCGCGATCACTGGCTTCACACACGAGGTGGCAGACAAAAGAAACGATGGACAAACAACTTCATATCAGTTTAAAAAATTCATTTCTGCAGATGCGCGTGAGTTTGGTAGCGTTTAAGAAAAACTTTTTTTTAATTAAATGAAGTTTTTAATTTAGCATTTGAGAAAAAAGTACAAAATTAAAAAAAAATAAAAGAAACATACACGTATTAACAAACTCAGCTATATAATACAAATAAACAAATAAAATATAATATAAAAATATATAAATCGTGCTCCATCTCTACTCCGTATCTATCTCTTCACTTTACTTCATGTTCATTTGCTACCCAGTAATTTATATATTAACGTTAAGTATATCCACCGCAGTTTGTCCGCACTTTTGTTGGCTTTTCCTTATCCTGAAGAACGTCACTGCACTTCACAGTATGTCGCTGCACTCTACGGTTGCGCTCTTGAGAACTGGACTGCATAACTTGCGTGCTCCAGGGATGAGGCACTAGCAGCTCTGTAGGTGAATTGTTCCAGTCAACAACAGTTCTTTTTACCAAGCAGATTTTTCCTATATCCGTTCTGTGTTTTCTGCATTCTATTTTACGGGAGTACTCGTTCCTACTTAAGTTACATGTCATGTCAAGTCTTTCATTGATAATTACATTAACATTCGAACGAAGTAAAAACTTTCAAAACGTATAATTTTTAACATAAGAAAGGATTATGTCCAATTACTTTAGACTTCCTCTGCGGCATTTTTTATTTTTTTTGGAATATTTCTTTTTAAACATGTAGATCTGAAATTCCCAAAAATTTTGAAATGCGATGCAGCAAAACTTTTTGGAAGATATATCTTTTATCAGAGAATAATTCCAGGAAATACGTTTCGAAATACGTTTATTCACACTCAAGAATTCCGTCCCTTTCCAAAACATGTGATGTTCTTGAAAGTGCTTGGATAATTTACGATTATTGATATTTTGTAGATATATTTGTAGCCCAAGATATGATTATTGGTTTCTTACCTATGATTTATGAGCTATGACACGGAGACAGCTATGGCTAACTCTTTAAGGTTTTTCTTGGTTCGACCCATTATGGAATACGGAGTAGCGTGCTGGAATCCTCAGAGAGGAGGTCAGATTAAAGTATTACTGAGTGCAGAAAAAAGCGGCCACGTATGCGAACAGAAACAATTGGAGGAATGTGAATTGGGAATCGTTTGTTATATGTAAAGGCAGCACGACTGCATGCCCTCTTCAAGGCAGCAGCCAAAGCAACTGACACGAAAAACTATTTTCGTAAAAATTTTATTTTGAGAACAATGACTATTTAAATAGTTTATTCGTCGTGCAGGTTTCATTCCCTACCAAACTTCACAGATATGTAGTTGTTCGTTTGCATTTTTTTAAATGTACACAATATATACAATGTATAGAGTGTATCAGCGTTAATACACGTGTTACAGTACACGCCTTAGCAGCATTTACATTACCATTGCGCAAATGCATTATCTCTGGCGTTTTTTTAAATAAACTTTTGAATGTAATAGGGTGATGGAAGATTATATCATACTATAAAATACGACATATAGGTTAAGCAAGAAAATAGGAAATGAGGATTTGAATTTTTCCAGGGAACTTTTAACTGAATTAACCCTTTTTATTCAAGGTTTTACAAGCATGTGATTGGAGATGGTATACCTTCCGAAAATATACTTTAAAGATGACTGATTTATTGACAGATATATTGTCGAAGGTAGATCGATTTCACGAACCACGGTGCTTTTGCTTGCAATGGGGAGGATCTTATTCTAGAACCTCTGAAGAGGTTTTATGCACCTTCCCACACGGGGCACACATAGGTTACAAGAGAAGGAAATGCAGTTTTACGTAAAAGAAACTTATGGTCAAATTTCAGAACGAATTTCCTATCATTTCTTTAGCGTGATATAACTTGAAAAGCGCTGCGTGTGCTTTGTTGTTTTATGTACGATAAGTGGCTTCTGTGATAGCCCGGTATCCAGAAGGACTCCCACGTGGTACGGGTGCAAGTAAATACCCGCGCGCGGTGGCCGCGTGTGAGTGGCGCGACCAGCGCCCCCTGGTGGACCCTCCCCGCGCAGCTGGCGGCGGATCGGGGCCGCGGGGAACCGGTCCCGGGACCCGCGCATTGGGCAACGCCCCGCAAGGTCGTCGCCTGCAGCCCCGCCCCACCCCCGCTGCGGCCCCGCCCGCTCCGCCCGCCACGGCGATCGCTCCGGCAGAAGCCGTTAGCCGGCGGTTGCAGTGGAGCCGATTTTGACCGCAACAGCGGGCGGCCGTTTTCGTCCCATGTGCCAGATTTGTTTTGTCCCACGTGCAGCTAATCGGTAGTGGTCGAAGTGAATTCGAACGACTTCCTCCGAGGGCGCGACGTCCGAAAGCATTACCTGTCGGACGATACCTCGATTGGTCCTGTCGATTCCAATCGCCCGGAATCAGTTGGAGAGGCAAGGCCATCAGGACGTGGAATGTGCTGTGGAATTGAAGCAATAATTGGAAGATTTCGGGAGCAGGTTTTCTTTAAATGAAGTAAGACGGACGATTTCGCTGGCAGTCGTCCGGTAACAGGCGACCAACTTTCGGGCTGCACTGTGGCCGTAGCCTTTGAGTGACCGTAACCTGGCCGCTCGCGAATATCTCGCTCCTCCCCCACTCCTGGCCCCGCGCCGCGCGACTCCATTGGCGGCGCGCGACTCGCGCTCCCCCACGCGGTGCCAAATCTTCCTGAGACGGCTCGTCTCTCACATCCCTCCATCGGCGAAGGTGGCTCGGGGCATCAATTGATGCCATTGCACTGCCTCTCATCGGGAGGTCTTACGGTTCGTGTCCCCACGAAGGCAGGATTTTCGACATTAGCTGAGCCCTAGTTCGGCCGTTGTCTGGACGAGAATTCTAGAGTTTGGCTGCCTTGACCGGTAGTTTTCAGTGGTTTCTTCGCTAAATACCCGGCGAATGCCGGAGCAGTACTCTAACAAACGGGCCAAGTACCGCGCGGGATTTTTCCTCCCTCGCCCTTGTCCTATC
This sequence comes from Gryllus longicercus, assembly GCA_038098605.1. Lineage (NCBI taxonomy): Eukaryota > Metazoa > Arthropoda > Insecta > Orthoptera > Gryllidae > Gryllus > Gryllus longicercus. The sequence continues at coordinate 1,092,373 of JAZDUA010000253.1, read as the reverse complement.
CTGACACCTTACTAACACACGTACACACACGTACATGCGCTACACTACCACATATGTCGGGAAACTAGTCGTACGTAAGAACTCTTCCCAGCTGGGGCGCTGGCCCGTTGATGGGAGATACTTGAATGGGGAAAATCCCGCAAACCGACGTGTCGACCAGCGCCGGAGCTCGCCATCCAGCAGGGGTAGTTCACTGGCACATCCCGTGATAAAATCATGCACTACACGTACAGGAATAATGATCTTAGCAGTTAACGCGCCCGAAAACAATTCATCAATTAATCAATCAAAAATTTCGCTCAAAAATTCCATTTAGGACAAACAGCAACTAAGCCAATTAAATCGAAATTGCCAAAAATATATTCACAGCTTTCTTAACTAGTACTTTCGTGCATATTATTTCTTTTCCCTCTTTCTTTTGCTTACCAGGTTCCTTCCAGTTTATTCACATCAAATCAAAATGCATATTTATTTTATCTAAAACAAGTTCTTTTTAAAATAAACCAGACTAAATAATTTCGATTTGTGAAGGAATAGTCAAATCAGTTAGGATCAACATGTAAAATTGATAATTCTTAGGTTGAAGGGGAAGAAATAATTTTTAAAACCATCTTTTGTATCTCTACCGTTTTCCACGTTTCCAAGAGTTTGCAATAGGTTTTCGCCGCCTGCTCTTGAATGCAGTAAGTTGTATAAATGTGTCCCTTGCCGTATGCTCTATTTTGTTATTGTTATTATTATTTATTGCTGTTCCCCCTTCTTTGCCTTTTCCCTGTTATTGGGTGTGCATTCTCACATTTACTTGCACATTCTTTCTATCTGGGTTAGACGCGGAATACTCCGTGACCATTTCGTGTGAGGAGGGGAGTCGAGAAAGACAACTCATTAAATATTCTTCAGGACAAAGGATAATATTCAGGATAATATTAAAAAATGCAAGGGTCAAGGTGCAAAGATGTAAAGTGCTAAAGTAAAGTGTTTTTATGGCTTTGGAGCAATTACAGTCTTCCTAAAGGATCAAAGGTCATTTGCGTACACAAGTGAAAAAAAACTCTGTAGAGAGTCTTCGAAAGAACCCGACATTGTCCCCCTGATACGCCTATTGTTTTTTAAATGACAACGCTCGTTGGCCACAAACGCTTAGAATATATCCTGAAGAACATTATAATATTTACCACTTTTCTTTCTATAAACATGGTAAGTAATTTTTCAAGAGAGAGTTCCAATTTACAAACATTTTTTTTCGCAAATTGTAATATTTACATATAATACAAGTACAAGAGATATTTATGTAAAATTAATTTCATTGCTAATGTAAGTAGATTTGAAATTTTATACCAACATCAATTTTATTCTCTTGAACTTGTTTTATTTTATGTTATAGACAATATAAAAACACAATTATAGATTATTAATTGTGGTTGTTCTAATTAATTCAAAGACGTAAAATGTTCATACATTTTATGAGCATTCACTTGCCAACAAAATTGGGTAACACGGACAAGGTAAACTTCCACGTCTTTACCAGTGAAGTCAAATGGAGCAAGTAAACATATTATACGTACGCAAGATCAAGGATCATTAAATTTATTATCATCATTGACATCGAGTATTAGATCTCTAAATCTTTTCCGTCTCAATCACACCATCTCTTCGAGAAACGTTTTACATTTCTCTCTCTTGGATTGGATTGTATATTTTCCTTATCCTATTTTCTGGACATAAACGTTCTTGATTAATATATCTTGATTGAGTAGGTGATAATTGAGTGCATCTTTTCCAATTGAGGTGACACAATTACACAAATTCTCTGCAAAACTACATCTAGCGTGTGCAATAGCGTGATGGCCATTTTTATGATCTCATTCGTCCAATAGCAAAAGAAAGCCGGAGAATTAACTTGAGAAGACACAGACGGTACTAGTTCCTCCCTTCCCATCTTGTTCTCGCTCTCACCCATTGGGATGAGCCATGGGATTGATAGGCGTTGCACCCTCATGAGCTGAGTCCAGCTGTACTGTGATTCGAGCACATAAGGCCACGGACCTATCTGGAGAGTAGCGCCCTCAGCAATGAAAGGGAAAACCGCTTCTACTGTGGATCGCTGATCACTCAAGAGAAGTGCGCCAACCATTCCGCGGCGCCTGGACGTTGACGAGCGCAGTGAGGGCAAGCGGCGAGCGGCGACGAGTGTTTTGAAGCCACCGCTGATGGGCAGATTGATTCGTTGGCGACGTCGTCGCGACGTTCAGCTTTCTCGCGGCCGCCCATTCAACGACCACCGCAGCCTCTCAAGAGGGGGCCGCCTCGCCTGAATGGGAGAAGCGCCGCTTTATTCCGTTCGTTATCTCAACTGCCGCCAACGGCTTCGCGTGCTAACGAAGTCTCCCCCACCCCACTCCACCCCACTCCCTCCGCCCCCGCGCCCGTCGTCGCCTCCCGCGCCGCCACCGCCGCCGCCGCCGCCGCCGCCGCCCGACCCCTCGCGGCCCAACCACTGCGCGTGATGCTTTGACGGCGGGCGCCACGGAGAAAACAAGCGGATGAATTGCTGGGTCGACTGCCCTCGACACACAATTTCAATCTCGCTCGATTGTCCAGGTTGCCCACGTAATCACACGCCTCAATAGAACTTTCTAGTTAACTCTTTGGTAGGATTTCGAAATTATCAAGTATCTGAATGCGAAGTGTTCTCTAATTTCTCGAATCTTTCGTAACAAACATTTATAATAGTATTAATAACAGTACATTTATGCAAAACGGTATAAGAAGACATCTTCTAAGACGGAATAATTGCAAAAATGAGCTATCGACGTGTAAGATAGGTTTTACTATTACGATCAATGTAAAATCTAACATTTTAATACGCATTATTACGTTGAACTAATTTAAGAAGTAGAAATATATAAAAACACGAGCAAACTTATAGTTTGGAAGGGATGATAAATATACTTAACCCTAGAAAACAGTTTCGAAAGATTTTTCAAACATCGAACGATTGGAACGAGAAAAATATGCAAAATCTCGACATTTTTGAACGTACAATTTTTTTCGGGAAATTACTACATTCCACAATAGAAAGATTTCATTTGTAAACATTTGGAAATAAATATTCGTTCATTTAGAAACCCGAAATTTAACTAACCCGTTTCTTCAACTAACCGCGCTTAGATTGTACAAGTATGAAGTGTTTCAGCACAAGGATACTGCATGTTACGAATGGAGGGTATTGAAGTTCGAAATCATGGTTAGACTTGCAATAACGACATCTGAAACATGAGTAAGCTGAAATTTCTTGAATATTTTAATATTTTGAATATTTGGCAAGATATTCACGCTGAGGGTTGCCATTGTATAATTTTTTCACCTGAAATGACTACAAAACATTACGCTATGAGTCATTTCAGGTAAAAAAAATTCTCATAATATTCTCATGTTTCTCATAATATCAACAATAAATAATTGGTATGCCTTTTTGGCTCCAGGAGCACAGATTCCCATAGAGAGAGTTTTTTTGATTTGTAATTTGTTTAGGTTTTCCAAATTACAAAGTTTCCAAGGTATTCCAAATTCTTGTCAGCCTGTATGTGACCGAAATTTTGTGCGTTGCAATTCTGACTACAGGCTGCCAGAGTAAGGTTCTAACGGCGTAAGGTCGGATGAAATCCCGCGATATGGGGTTGCCGTGATATGGGGCTGTCGCACATGAATGCCGGCAACTTTAGTTTCTCCTCTTTTGTATCAACAATTTTTTAAATTTTTTTTGTAATTTCTACAAAGAGTTATCTTCAATATTTCGACTTTCTTTAAGCACAAACTTCTAGCCGTTTTAGAAGAGAAATCGGGAAGAAACTATTGTGTTGTGAATAAGCGTTTTTCATCTAAATGACGTAAGCAATATTTGCTCATCTGAGGAGAATATAATTTTTTTAAAACTGAAATAATTCACCTGTATATTATGTATTACATAAGTAATGCCGTAATACAACGTCACGTTCTATCGACCAAAACAATTTGGATTTTTTAAACTCGGGATGTTAACTACCGGAGAAAATGAAAGTCACACCCAAACGTAACAAAGGTCGGGCATGGGGTGCGCCTGTTTGAAATATCCCGAGGGACATCCGCACGCCGTTCAAAGAAAGCCTCTGTCGAAAATACGGAAGGAAAACATTCCGAAATGGTCTCACCCCACAACGATCTCTAACGAAAAATAAATAAACACTAGAAAATAATAACAACAATACAGGAAATCGTCGTGGGTTCGAGTCCCGCCTTCGGCATGGTTGCATTTGTGTTTGTCCTTTCACCCCCTGTCATGACCTTATCATGTCATCTTCACAGTTAACATACTATTAAACGCAATAGTGTTCGCTAATGACCTAGATGTTAATGCGACATTAAATAACAAAAAAAATATAGAAAAAAGTACGTGCAAAAATACTACCATTTTACATCTTATAAGACTACGAATTTTATTGAAGATTGATGTTTGATGATCATCAATTATTTTGAATTAAAACTATATTTTTAACTTGAACAAACAAGGCTCTGAAGGATAGGCGCGTTCGCACGCTGCGCTCGAACCAACGCAGCGGCGCAGAAGCAGACACGGGGCGTGGGCGTGGGCGTGGGCGTGGGCGCGGCCAGAAGAGCAGCGGGGGTTGAGAGCGCGCTCGAGCGGCGCAAAGGTCGAAGGGCAGCGGGTCGTAGGGCCCGGAGCGCCGTCACAGGTGGTAGACGAAGCGACCTATTCCGCCTCCGAACCCAGAATGTGTCACCATTCTACCTAAACGATTCATGAACTTTGCAATGGAGCTCATTGTTTTGACACTTAAGGAACTTTGCAATGGAGCTCATTGTTTTGACACTTAAGAGGTTCAATGTTTTCAAGAGAAATAACGCAATGTAAGGTTGAAATTGATTAAAGTAATTATTTTTCTCCGAACGCTTATTTTGACGTTTATTACTAGGTTTAAATGCTGACAAAATCCCCTAAATTCTCGACAAATAATTCGTCTCCACAGGGAAATCAGCGCAGTTTAAGAACATGGAGAGGCGATGAGAAATAAACTAGTGGTGCTAGAAATGGCACAGACTTTCTCGTAGTAATATTTTCTAATGTCATTGGTGTGGGTTAGCTTTATAGTTTTACCACCATCCTCTTGGCGGTTGTGACCTATCGCAACCATAAATACATTTTTCGAGCCATTTTTGAGAAAATTTTGAAAAAGTCCCTGGGACTTTATGAAAGTACACCCAAATTTTAAAGAAAGTTATTCAAAATCGCTGCGCTTCGAGTGGAGCCAGATCGACCGGGAATGTACATTTTGGAAAAAATCCTACGTACCGTTTGGGTGCTAGTGGTGTTCACAGACGGACGTTCGATCAATCGATATTACGCAGCATTACATAACTTTCTCTACACTACGTGTATTACTCCGTATATACCTACGTATACGGAAAAGTAAAAATCTGTCAAAGTCATGAAATTCAAGCGCGCCATTTTCGAGTTATCGAGTTGACACTGCGTAAAATAATTGATCATCTTTAAGACAAATTCATGTAAGTAGACTCTCTGTTTCCCCAAATCTAATTTTTCGATATCATTTTCTATTTTATTTTGCCTGAACTCCAAAACAAATTTCATTTAATCTCTGTATTCGTCAATGCTTAAAATTCACAAATATAAAACTTTTTACCGCTTAAGTTACTTTAACGAGCCACAATACAACAATTCATGTATATTTAACTTCATTTTTCGATAACGAAATTATATTGTATTAGTCACACAACCGGAGGAAGTAACGGCAATTTCGCCGCTCTTGATGGAGTATACCTAAACAAATGCGTTGTTTACAAGTAAGCCTTCCAACATGTTTAGTCCGACACTCAGACCCGACAGCGATGAGGGACGTTGCAGAACGAGAATCGGGGGAATCTAATTTAACCACTCTGCCTCGCACCACGGCCAGCCACGCTCCTCACCCTATCCCGCCCCGCGTCCCACCCCGACCCGCCAAGCGTCCCATTTCGCCTCTTCCCGCACCCCGTTCCGTCCTTCCCCATCCCGAACATGACGCGTCCCGTCCCGTCCCGTCCCGTCCAATCCCGCACCGCACCTCCCTGCGCCCCGTCCGGCCCCACGCCCTGCGTCCCACCTCGCGACCCGCATTGAGCCGCTCCGCGCCGTTTTGCGTCGGCGCTCCCTAGCGATTCCGCGCAATCAGCCGATTTCCGGCGCCTTCGCAGCCAATTGCGCTGATGGGGCGCCGCCTCCACCGCGTGATTTAGCGCAGTCGCGTGGCGTCGCGCCCTCCCTTCGCCCGAAATGGGTCACTGACCCATTGAACTTTGGGAAGACACTCGCGGTCTTGCCAATTATTCTGTAATGGCCGGTGGTGTATTAACCTGAACAAAGGTTTGCATGATGTGTATCCATAAAACCTGTAAAATTACTGTGCCCTCTGATACAGGCTCTCTAACGAATTAAACTATAACGTGTGCCGGAGTAAATTCCAATGTACTGAAGATTGGTCATTTTCGTACGATCCAATGAGATCAAATAAAAACCATGCTCCGCAAAAGCTCGCTAGTTGTCGTCTACTCTGAAGTTAAGTCACCTTGTCTTGCAGGTTGCTAAGGGCCTAAAAGGCGAATGAATTCGCTCAAAGGAAGACCGAACGTCCTGACCTGGCACGCAGATATCACATAATGCAACTTTATGACTTTCATAATTTTATAGTGAAATAGCTTTAAGGCAGTGGATGCTATCGACAAAACACAGTGAGCAGAAGTAAAACCTATCATATGCCAATATTCAATATTTATTGGATTATCCGGGGATGTTGTAATTCTGTAATGCTGAAATGACATTCCAATTACGAGGAAATTACTGTGTTACATTACGATTCAATTTCCTGTGGAGTAAAATAAACAAAAACAACTTAATTTCCTGCCAAATATATGCATAAACGGACAGGATATGTCGGCCAGAGCACGTTCGTACAAGGTATCTATGTCATCCTTGGCGGTAATGCTGGTGATTTAAGCGACAAGTCATATTTCGCGACTCATAGTTAGTCTAGATAGTTTACTGCCGGAGCTAATGCCGTAAAAGGCCGCCGTGACACAGCGAGTGGTGGCTGGAACACATACACCGCCTCTCGGCCTCACCACCCCCACTTCCCGGTCCGCCAGCGTATAGAGATTGTTTTATAAGAAGGGTCTGCTTTGACAGCTACTGCTTGGCTACCGCCGACAACAAAACTGCGGGCTATATCCATACACGCCATTCGTCAACGCTTACGTTCCCTTAGTTCATTACTAAATGTTTTTCATCATCATCTCTTGCAAAGCCATCTCTCCAAGTGACATTCATTTGTTCCCCCACCTGTCAAACTGGTCCCTTCTTAGAGTAGTAACTCGTTTATGACACCGGTCGGAAATGTTGACAGACTTGGGAAAGCGAGAGCGTTAAGGTGGAGGCGCTGTCTCGGCTCGAAGGGTAGTGGGTTGGAATCCTGTTATCCTCGGGTGATATATTGGAACCATTTTATCTCTCTAACCCATTTTCTCCCTCCTTGCCGGTGTCGCTGGGGCTTGGGTAATTTCGCTTGGATTCGTGAATTCGCGAGGAAATAATTAATGAAGTGGGTTAAAATTCCCCATGAGACATGGATTCGGCAGACTGAGGCTCTCCCACACACGATGAATTGCCATTCAAATTACCTTCTTTTGAATTTCAGTCCCTGATCATCTTCTCATAGTCATCTATATGCGACCGAGAAGGGCCTGCGCCATTTCATACGAGACCATCTTTGGCAACAGAAGAGGAAATGGAACCCATTCAAGAAGCTTTATTTTACGGGGCGAGACTCAGGCCATAAGGGTTGCGTAGGCTTCCGCGGCCGGAGTTTATGTTCGCTGGGCTATCCGGGACGAGCCGCGTCAAAGTCATTGTGGCTGACGTTTCGGCCAGCGTATAGTGGCCTTCTTCAGAGCGTACTGCTGCCAGCTGGCTAGCGCGCAGGCCTTATATGAAGGAGAAAGGGAGGGCGGGATTGGTCAGGTAGCCGACCAATAGAAAATGGGCAGGAGGCGCGGGATTGGTGGAAAAAGAGCGGGGCCGTAAAGGGGTGGAGAGGCAAGATGGGATCAAGGGGAAGGTGGCAATAGAGAGAGGAAGAAATTCTGAAGAGGATCAAAACGAAAAAGGCCATAAGGTCTGCTCGCCCGCCTGACAACGCAAATTTCGCTACTCCTTTCGCCATCTCGCAGAGAAAGGTGGCATCACTCGGGAACAAACAGGCGAATTTAGCTCCGAGGTTTCTTTTAGCTCGAGGATCTGTTACACGCAGTAAATTTGAGGGAAGGCCTTCAGAGGATTTCTTCGTCCGTAAAAATCCATGTCTTCGACGGGGTTTGTACTCGCTAACTTAACAGTCCGATAGGCTAACAATTGCACCACTGAAGCCTCCGGCACGTGGCACCCGACCATCACAAAATAAAGCATTAGAAGGGCGATGGAGCGGAATGTCCTGGGAACTCGTGGTGAAAGGAAGGTTTACGGTAAGGCGGAATGTGTGGGTCGACTACAAAATCGAAGAAAAAAACATAAAAAAAAATAAATACACAGGTTGGTATGTATCTGAAATGCAGAGGATGGCGTGCATAGAAATTGTTTCATCATCGCCTTTTCTTCTTCTTCTTCTTCTTCTTCTTCTTCTTCTTCTTCTTCTTCTTCATCATTTTCTTCTTATTAATCATCATTATTTCTTCTTATAGCCTCTAGCCTACACATATGTTGTATGTTTTTAATTTATTAATTACGAGTGATTTGTCAACCAAATGTCAATAAAACTGAAGTTGGTTTGTAGTCCCTCTGCTCTAAAAAACAATTCCGAAACGTTTGCTATTCAGCCGAAACATTCATGGGCATCTCAATAAGAGAAACGTTTGGTGGAATTAAGCAGACGTTTTTCTTCAAGCCGTCAAATTTGTCTACGGTAGCCATCCACTTCACATCACCTTGTAAGCGGAAGTCCGCATGTGCGGGCCGTCGTTGGCTTGTCACGTGATTGTGCCGCTCTACGCGCCGACACGCACGCGCACGCGTGCTGGAACGCCGAGTCGTTGGCGGTTGGTAACGTCGCCGGTCGTCACAGTAACCGTTGACGCGAACAACGCACGCATCGCACGCGTTCTTGTCCGTTGCCGAGGGCGCGGAAGCGGCTCTTCACACCAGGAGAGGTGGCTCAGGTCATCAGCTGATGTCACTGCAGTACCTCTGACCGGGAGGTCCCAGATTCGAGTTCCTACGGTCGCAGGATATTCGATAACAAGGTCGAATCCAGTCATTGTTTGGAAGAGAATTGTAACGGCCGGCTTATCTGATCTGTTGTTTTTCTTCGTTTCTCCGATCCACATCAGGCTAATACCAGAGCAGTACCCTAACTAACGGGTCACGGAGCGCGCCTGATCTTTTCTACATCTTCCTTGTCATATCCTCGCCCCTTACATACATGCATATATACATACACATACATACACACACACGTGCAACTCACTACCACACATGTCGGCAGACCGATTCGGAACTTCGAGCTTGTCCCGGCTGGGGCGGGGCCCCGCTGGAGAGAGATACCGGGTTGGGAAAACCCCACTAACCAACGGTAGGTTGGCGCCGGATCTCATCATTCAGCGGGGAAAGATCACTGCCACCTCCCCAGGAAAATATATGCACTAAATTTACGGAACTAATGACCTTAGCAGTTGATACGCCCGGAATCGCTAACCAATCAGTCAGTTCATCAAGTGCGCGGATGGCGATGGCAAGGGTTCCTGCCCCCGCTGCCCCTCGTTCCCTCCGAGGTCGGTTCTCTCTCCAAAGGATCGCGTTATAATACTTTTTGAACCACTTTCAAGGGGGCAGTTTTAATGATTCTTTTCTGAAAACGTATTGACAGTATTTTTTAAACATTTACTGCTATAAACAATAGTTCACATACAACGAAGCAAACCTGTAATATTTTAATTCACAATAACTATTGTATACCAAATATATGTCAAAACATTTAATTAAAAAATTAGGTTTCATAAAAAGGCTTGATAGAACTTTATAATTTCTAAATTAAATTTGTTCATAGCTTGTTCATCAATTTAAAAAAAATCATCGTATTCATTAAAAAAAAACAAATTTGTTAAAACATAATTGGATAGTCACCAGTCAGCCACCGTTCCAGACACTTCGCCCGAGACCTCACCACTGAGGATGCCCAGAGTCGTGGGCGAAACGTTTGGCAGTTCAAAGCCAATTGGACCATGGCCCATCAGCCCGGAAGACATGAATAATATAGACGCCGTCCGTGAAAGCCTTTAATGCTTTAAAAAATAATTGGTTCACTTAAATTAATACATCTACTAGAACACTTAAACTGTTCATTTCGCAACATTCAGTATTTTTCGGAATTATTGCTGGAGTTGCTTCTGAAAAAAATAAATTAATCAAAAAAATGTGTTTTTTTCAATCAGCTTTGAAGTTACACAAAATGAACACAAATGTCAAAGGAACGCAACTAACATACCCACCACAACACGCGAAAATACGATACAATAATCGAAATACACTCGAGCAACACACGACTGCAATCGAGCTCTGAAATGAAATACAAGCACACGATACAATGACGTTTGCAGCAGTCTGTCAGAAGCCACAGACACCGAAACGGTAAATTCTGTCAGCTGTAGGAAAGAGTATTTAAGAGTTAGGTTTCCAAAATTCAATATCGCATCCGGAAACGACACGTTGACGCCAGTATTTTAAAGTGAGCAATCAGCGGTGAATCGGGTGGGACATATACGCCCTGCTTGGTTTGCTCGCTGGCAATTAAACAAAATACAAGAAAAATCATGCGTCCAATACCCAAATGCATTTTCTTAAATTCGAAAAATGCACTTCGCAGAAGTGACACTGTATCATATACGTTTCTTTTTGTTCCACATTTCACTGTCTCCATTCCAAAAACATTCGTCCTGATACCCATTTTTTTCTATCTCCGGGCTTATAAAAGTCACACAAGGTCCCTTGAAGGCAAGGCTTCTCTATTCACATAAGAGCATATCTACAAATATCACACTAAAGAGAAGTTCGGTTAAAAACAGTATCACGTTAAGCTGTAATGTAAATGCAAACAATTCTGCGGGGAAAATGTCAGGGAAATAAATAATTTACAAATATATGAATAGCATGTGTTATAGCAAAGCAAATATATCAGTTAATCAAATCGGTTTTTTGCGAACGAGGAAATATGAAAGCTAATAAAAGGATTTACGTGTCATCAAGTCGATATGAGGATAAAATTCGCGGAAATAACGTGTGGAAATGTACAATGTCACCTGATCGATCATTTCCATAATTGTAACTCCGGAATACATCCTTCAAATAAAAACAAACAGGCAAATAAAAAGTACTGAAAAGCAAACTAACAAGTACAAACAAATTCAAAGTTTGAGATCCCGTGTCCTGTTGTAAGATAGTACGATTCAAGCGTTCATCGATTAGCAAGCACTGTTTGTACTGTGAACCATCTAAGTGAATTGTTAGTAAATGTATTGTTAAGCTTAACAATACATTTACTAAAAATCATTTGTCATGTCATTATTATCGATTGAGATTCGTAGCTCCTGAGCTTTTTTTAAACGTTCCAGTCTCTGAGCTATCGCTAAGTTAATGCGTTTTCTTCGTTTCTTTTCACCCGTTTGATTATTTTTCTTGTTCCTACTCAATTCGCCAATACATTACCTTTAAAACTGGCGCATTTCCTTTTCCTTGTCACTAAAACGCACAGACGTTCGAAGAAGCTTTCTGCTGGTTACCCATGGGGAACACGGGATTATATCCCCTAATTATCACGAACTCATACATACAAAAACGTTTTCCCTTGACTTTTGTATGTCATTGTTATTTTTTCAATTTACGGACTGGGTAAAGAGTTTGTAGGTAATTTGAGAATTGAAGTCAAACTCTTTTCCTAGTGTAAAAACAATTGCCGTTTTCAAGCGCACGGTAAAAAAATCTATGAGAACTTATTATTAAAATAATTATTTAAATATACAGTTATATCCAATATGATGTTTCGCTTCTGTTTATATGTATGTTTCGTTCGTATCTCTTTCTTGAGTGTTAAACGCAATTTCATGGGCTAATCTTGCTTACTTTCGTACTATAATTTTCGTATGTTCAGGTACGGCGGACCTGAGAGCAACAATGCCAGAGCATCGGCGACGCGATGACACACCATTCACTGCGAGCGGAGAGAAGCAGGGCGTTGAAGGGCTCCGTAATAATAGTCGACATCTCAAAGACCTAGAGGAAATCAGGATCGTCAGGCCTGAAATAACTCGAACATTACATCGCTTTCGCACACGGACATGATCTGTCGTCACATGACATAATCTCTGGACTAAGGTGATAGGAATGAACGAAGATCAAAGACTGAGTAAACGTGACAAGTTGCGAATTAGGAGCCGTAAACTCGTTGGTATTTCACACAGGGATTAAAGTTATAGATTTATTAAATTAAACAAACATTTAGTGTTAATTGACGTTTACACAGAACATTTTCAGTTTTAATAGTAATTAGATATGTTCATTTCACAAAAGTTTGAGAAAAATGAACATTAGATGATTCTGATAAAAGGATGAGTGCTCCCGGCCTCGTCAAATCGTAGTGGAATTCATGGCTGATTTCAAATATCCACAGTAGAGCACAGAAGCACTGACCCGGGGCTACCCGCCGCATTATTTTGTGCACCACTGTGGTTAACCAACAACCAACCACAACCAACCCAACCGCCAACGGCTGTGCTTGTGAAAGCGACGCTACGCTCTTCCTTCTTCCTTGGCAGTGCTTCGCGTCTGCGACTAGTGTGTGTGTGTGTGTGTGTGTGTGTGTGTGTGTGTGTGTGTGTGTGTGAGTGAGTGAGTGAGCGAGTGGGGGAGGCGGCGCTTCCGCGGTGAGTGCGTATTTCGGGCAGCCGTCCGTCACCCGTCGTCGCGCCCGTCGCATCGCCCTCCCACTGTCCGCCTGCCTCGCGCACCGCCCGCCCCGCCCGCCCCGCCCCCCCCACCCGCCCATACGCGTACCCGCCCGCCCCGCCCGAAGGCCAACGCCTCGGTAAAAATACACGCATGTTCTCTCGCGTCGGCGGCGACGGAGTCACGGAGCGCGAATGGGGGCGGGGAATTAAAGAAGAACGTACTAAAATATTAAAAAAAAATCGAAGCTCTTGCTTTTGGAAAGGTTAATTCGTCAATTAATATTCAGAATAATTTTTCAATTTAGTTCATTTCCGTCAATTTTTGGATTGGCCGCAATACTTAATATTTTATAAAACAGTACATGCTATAATTTCAAAAATAGATCTTCGATTAGTACTCCTTCATGTTTGCAGAATTGTCAGAATTTTCATTGCACTGCATCAACTGCAATTTGAATTTGAAAGTTCTCTATCCGTTTTTATTATAACTTTTATTCAGTCATTTTGGGCGGCTGTGCGATACGATGGCGTTGGCGGTGATTCATGGATCCATGAACAGAAAAAGCTACTCCAGCTCTGTTGTTTTTCAAAGAATGCGTTTACAAAACGTATATTTTGGAGAACGCAAATGTAATCTTATGCTCATTTATTTACGTTAAAAATGTATGTACTTTACTCCATTTAAATGAATTGGGAACGACACATATTCGTTGACAGAAGATATTTTTGGAATTTCCTAGTAAATTTATTTGGGAACCTATTGTTCTCCTCGTTCTAGTAGCATGTGCCTCTCGCTCTTGGACTAATGTTAATGCAACTCATTAAAATAATCTTAAATTACGTTATACGCATAACAACATTACACGTCAGTGAATTTTTGCATGACAGGTGAAGAGAATGACATGGTAAGGACATCTGTCATGCGTAGAATCGGAAAACATGAACACCATCAGAAGGCTAATTGAAATCCGTCCAGTACTGCCTTAAAAGAGTCACAGGTCGTTTCAAAATTCTTAGGGTAAGCGGAAGGCAACTTCCCACGACCTCTGCCCGTCCTTTCGTCCTTTTTTCCTTCTTTGCCCTCATTTTTCTTTTACACGGTTTCTTCATACAAGTTTGAAGACTATTCCACGTCACCAAGACATTTAAGTTGTGAATTCATAATCGATGGTATTTCACGGAGTTCATTTTCTTAAGAAATAGTTCACCCTGAACATGAATAACAAAGTAGTTAAGAGGTTATTCATGGTCGTAAAAAATGTATTTTAAACTTCCTTTCATTGTGAAACAGAGGAATTCTAATAATCCAATTTTACAATTCAAAATACTAAAGATTGTCAAAATGATGGATTTTTCGCGTTTGGAGTTTTAAAAACTGAAGTTTTATACATTTAAAAATGACAGAAATATTAAATGTATCGGCAAAATGCCGATATTACGTACTATATGTGTATATATATATATATATATATATATATATATATATATATATATATATATATATTGAAACCCATAATATGTGTTTCATTACACTAATTAAATCATTAGTGTAAGAAATCAATAGCTATTTTGGACTGCGCGGTGCGTGCGCCGGGCGCTGCGAGCAGCGGGCAGTCAGCGACGGTTGCCACCGCCGCCGGTGCCACCACCGCGAGCAGCGTGAGAATTTCGGTTAGAAGCGGGGAGCGAGCACGTGTAAGCAGCCGTTTGGAACAGTCGAGCCGTGCCGCCCGTCGATGAAGGACGTGGCCGGCGTGCTCCCGGTCAGGAAAAAGTTCGTTAGGAGAATCGCGACGGAGACGTTAGCGGAGCGGCGACGAGTGCGGACGTGCGACGAAAGCTCGCGAATAATGCAAGGACGCAGACGACACGCGATGTAACTGTGGAAATATCAGAAACTGTAGTGTAGCATGAATGTAAACAGGACATTGAAAATATCAACAAAGTAAAAGATTAGTGTCGGTAGAATAATTGATCACGCTCCTAATAGTTGGTGTAGTGGAATCGTCATGGTAATTGTGCGGTACGGAACTGAGTGCGGTGCACGTGATTGGCGCGGGTTGAGTAATTAAACCCACTGACGGACGGTGATTCGAGGGAAGTGCGCCGCCGTGGTATCAAGATCCTGGTCGGGGAAGAATCATCGGAACATCGGCCGTGGACGACGGCCACGCCATTCGCCTCCGACGGCCCGCAGCAGCAGCAGAGGTCGACGACCCTGTCGGCACGAGTGGTTCTACAAATATCAGAGGTAGTCGATCGGGGCCCCGAAGGTATGACGATTGTGTATTACTCTTAATCTTGGTACCAAGGCGGAGTATACAAACATTATCAGATGATGTAAATAGCAAATTTGGTTTACAAATATATCTTGTTCGTGATTGTATTTATGTTTTTGATTAGCCTCTCCAATATTACACCAACTTATCCAGGGACCCATTCACGTAAAAGATACCCTCCTTTAGTGTTATATTGCAGTGAAAATACCCGCCACCACCAGGTATGTCACAATATATATATATATATATATATATATATATATATATATATATATATATATATATATATATAAACTCGCACTTTGTAAATAATTGTGTTAAAAGTGAAAATTATATTTTAGTAGAACTCAACTTTGAACGGTAGGCACTTGAACTCATCGTTACCGAATTATAAGCTCAGTACTGTGCGAGAGTAACCATTTCAATATTGCTAAGCTAGCGACAAGATTGTGTTGCACTGAATATCAAACATAATCTTCAATTTTATTTTTAAATATTATTTATTTCTTCTTTAATTTATTTTTACATAGATTTCGGGATTCTATATTGTTCTGATAACCCACGCTATGGAATGGCAGGGTTCAAAAGATATTCATCTCCAAAAAGTCGAATATGTGCAGTACTTATCACTGTGTGAGATGGCGACTGCAGAGCCATCTGGGAGAGATACGCAGAGCTAATGACCGACGATTCGATCACAGCTAGGGCAATGCTATAAAATAAACAGAAACGATAAAGGTTGGAGTAACCCGAACCCGAAGCAGAGCTGCAGTCATAACGTATTTCGTGAAACGCAGGTGAGGTAAACAGACTCTATTAGAGAGGCAGTGAAAAATGTTACGTTTTCTCGATTGATCCGGGAAACAATACATCGAGCGAGCTTACAGTATGGTTCATAGCTAAGGGGTACATATACGAATAGAATTATTAAAATGAAATTCCATATTTCGAAGCTAATACATTTGTTTCATCACTGTTATAAAAAGTTAACAATATGTTTCGTATCGTGTTTAGAAATTTATTTGAACTATTGAGCTGTTCCTTGACTGAAGATTATACGATTTAAAAAAGTCTTGGAAATATCTGCGAGTCATAAACTGTTTAAATGATGATTTTCGGAAACTTTTTCTGTCACATACGTATACTAACGTGTGGTTCACAAACTGTTTCGCGGAATGCCAGGATTTTGCAAAAATACTTAAACACTAAGTTTGAAACAAATATTAAAAGAAAACTAATGAATTCAGCTATAAATGTACGCATTCAGCTATGGCCTATAAAACCTAATTTTAAAGCAATTTTAGGAGGGAAAATGAAACAGTTTCACTCATCATATTAGCCGTAAAAATGCAGTGTTATATTTTAAGAACCAAGTATTTGTGTTATACTCTGTTTAAGATATAATTTCATATATGCCAAAGCCGGTGTCGATCGCAGAAACAGAAAACTGCCGATCAGATCAGCCGGTCGCTAGAATTCTCCTCCAGACAAGCGACTGATCTAGACCTAGCAGACAAGCTAGTGTCGAAAATTATGCCACCGTGGGACTCGAAGCTAGGACCTGTCAGACCTGCAGTACCCTGATGCCAGCTCTCCCGGTCGTAGAATGGATGGTTATGGGGTCGGCAGGGTGGGAAGAACGGAGAGACTGCGTGATGAGGAGGAAAGCACGGCGCGGCATCCGGAGCGGGGCGGGGCGGGGCGAGGCGGGGTGTATGGGGAGAGGCGAGGCCACGTCGTGAATTAGGGCGAGGGGGATGGGCGATGGGCGGGGCCGCCCTGGCGCGTGACACGCCCGCATCCTTCCTCCGCAGTCGCTCCCGCCAGCCCGCTCCTCCCCTGCATGCGTTACCCAGTACTCCCCACGCGTATTAAAGTTCACGCTTTGAGAGAAGCGTTCTGACACACATTTGCCATGAAGCTATGCAAAATTTGACAAGAGCGCTACAGAGGCACACCACTACACAGCGCTACACACGAACAGAGGGCTACAAGTAATTTGGAAGAATTTCCTAGCTGACGATTGTCCAATTCTGACTGCTGAGAAAACAAAAAGGACATACCTTTCACAATGTGTGGCAAATGTTGATGTGTCCATGTTATTAGCTACAGAAAACATAATTTGCTGATGAGCAATCATTTCAGAAAGTCTTCGTGTGAAAAGAATGCTAACGGGGGCACTATTATAAATGAGCAATGAAAGGTCTGATTCTGTGATACTTTTGTGACGTCCTAGTTCATCCTTATTTTTGTAGCGGAAGCTCCATAACGATTTACGAATATCCGTCCCAGACGTCGCTCTTGGAGAATGCGCGCCCCAGTGACCTGCGCGAGGGTGGATGCCCGGCCCGTGGGGGCGGGGCACACGACGTGCCAGGGGATGCGCTGCCTCTAAGCGGTGCCTTTGAGCCCTGAGCTACGTGCGGGGGCGCGAGAGATGGGCCCACCCCGCCCCACCCCACCCCTTGCCTCCGCCCTCGGCTAATGCGCGCGGCCTACTTCGCGGAGAATAGACCCAAGGGGCGGGGGATGCCACAACATGCAGGTGGCTCACTCCGCTTTTGCCCCGGTTCACGAGGCGCCACACATTCCTAACATTCTTTGACTAACATACCTTAAATCTCACAGAGCATTAGGGTCCGCTCGCAGTAGTATCGCTAGTATAGCATTGAATTAGCACTTTTTTCAGTACTTAAACTAACAACTATCGTATATGTTTTTGCATTACAGTTCTCAGAAGAATTTTTTCTTAAAAAGACACTGAATAACTATTTTGTTGGATACAACTGATCCCTCTGTAATCACTCTTGTCAAAACGATCGAAGAACCAATCTTTATACTTGTGTTAATACGCTCTGGGGCACGGGTAACACGTTTCGTCTCGAGACTTTCGCACCCTTTCGCGCGATCTATTCTACAGGCAGAGATGAGTACCGTACAGGAACCATTCTCAAGAGAACATCTGAAATTTTAGCATCCAGATGAGGAACAAGCGGAGCGGTAACATGCGGTGCATAGGTACGTCATTTTTTCACATCGAATACTATATGGGTCACAAAATTTTTGTATCATTCATTTCATGATGAAATGTTGCCACCATTCAACACATTTCTCCTCCATAATCAAACAAGGAAGTGCGCTAATACCTTAGTAACTTCTGTACGCTTTTTATTGAAACCCGTAAGTTACTGCTATTCCCATTCACATTTCAGACAAATGGAAGTATTCATAATTTTTACAACATAGAATACTTCGAATGTCCGCATCAGTTTGTGAAGCGCATTATCTGCACAAAGGCGGTATCCATGGAGTGCTAACCTTGTTGCAACGCGTCGGATCCGTTTATCCGCTTCGAAACAATTTCCCTCCGTCATGGCATAGAAACCTCCGCTATTTCTTTTTCCTTGTAGCGCCAGTCTCTCCGCGGGCGAGCCTTTGTGGCGTAAGCCGGAGAGCCGGAGCAGGTGGGGGCTATCGATTGCTGCGCCGCGCCGGTAGCTGGCGGCGCCACGCCGGATTGCACAGCGCAAACAGCGACGCTTCCGGGAAGGCGAGCAGGGGTGTGGCGGGAAGGGGTAATAAGGGGGGGGGAGGAGTGGAGAGTGGCGGGAAAAACATGGGGAGGGTGAGGCCAGGCGGGGAGGGGCAGGTCTGGACAGGGCGGGGCAGCACGGGGAAGGGCGAGGCAGAGGACAGGGCGGGCTGAGGTAGGCGGTGTAGGTCAGGGCGGGGTGGGGCAGACCGGGGCGGGGCAGGCCGGGGCGGGGAGGGGTGGGGAGAGGCGGTGAGGTTGAGGGGTACGGTGGTGGTGGGCTGGGCTGGGCAGAGTGGGCGAGTTAAGTGTGCCTGGGGGAGTGGGCGCTGCATGGTGCTCTTCCTGGAAGTCGACGCTGGCCGCCGCAGACTCCGGAGCGCTGTGGCCGGCAGGTGAAAGTTACCCAATACCCTACCGCAAACATTCCCCCTGGAGATTTTACCCTCGGCAGAAGGCTTCGACGAATATCGGGAACGTGGAGTACCAGGAGACGCAGTGGTTGATCGTTCGGACACTCGTCGCATCAAATCCCTTGCAACGAGGCTCTTTTGCACGGCAGGCGCACAGTGCACACAGACCCCGCACTGACTCACAATCTAGAGTAGATCTCACAATTAACACTAGTAAAATTCAGATTCAAGGTATACTATTCCAAACCGCGTGGTGGTTGAGAGTCCGAGAGGTCCTAAATTCAAGCCCACAATTATAAAGTGGATGTTTTATTCTGGGTGGTGGCGGTGATTCTTCCTCCCCTGACTAGCGAGGCGGCGGAGAAGTGGTGATATCCTGTATCGTTGTTAACGCCGTCTTAGGGGCAATATCCCCCTCCATGCATATCCTCGCAGTGCGCGGCGCCCCAGCCCTAGACAAACTCTTGGTTCCCGTTCCATCTCCCAAAGTGTGTGGTAGTGCGTGTACGTATGTGTATAGATGTGGGTAAGAGAAGAGGATAGGTCAAGGAAGTAATCGGAAACATAGCGCGCGTTTGTTAGGGTAATCCTCTGGCGTTCGCCTGATCGTAGAAACCACGGATCGGTTCACCCGGTTTCTCCTCTAGACTGCGGTGGAATTAGATCAAGCAATATAGCCCCTGGTAAAAATTCGTCACAAGCAGGTCTCGAACCCTAAGACCACCCGGTCAGAATCGCTGCAGAGGGAGCGGCAATGCTGGCTCTGAGCTAAGCGCAGCCGGTCCCTGCCTGGATCTCAATACTGGCAGCTGGTGCTCTGATCTGATCATTTAATCAATTTCAGATGGAAAGTGCGGCAGTTCTCTTATAAATGGACACGGACCGCCGCTTTCCTCTCTTCGCATTGTTAGAGTTGCAATATTTCCCGTTCCTCGTGGTTTCGAAAGACTGCCGTAGTACTGCTAGAATGCGGATGCAACGCAAAGACACGAAATGGACTATTGGAAGCTAATTAACTAAAAAGGACACACAAACGTCGTGTCTGGAGGACTGCCTTCAATTTTTATTTCAAGTTTTAAGCAAACGAAAACATATTAACAAGACCACTTTAGAACGAAGATACTATGTCGCCTGTGTAATGGGAAGATTTACATTCGATTTCAAGGAGAAAATATTAACAATAATTACGGCTCTTTCACCTAGCGCGTCACGCACATCCACCGTCCGCCGGCTCGTTCCAAGCGTCAGGACCACCGAGGGCTGTGGGTTGCTGACTGCATGTGGGGTGAGGCGAGGTGGTAAGGGTGGGGAGGTGACGTCCTGTTGTAGGGCGAAAGAGGGATCGGCTATGCATTTGCTGCGGGCGCCGAATAGCACGGAGGTCGTTTCCCCGCCCCTTCTCCCCTCCCCTGCCGGAGTGTCTTCTTGTGTCGCCGCCGCGGGCGCTCGCCTCCGCCCACGAAGCGACGCTCCATATTTCTAAGAGCAAATGCGATTCTGGCCCCGGAGGGCGTTCGAGAAAATGCATTGCGGTGCCTCAACTAGTCCTCCGCCAGCCCACTAAATATTTATGGATTACTATATTTTTCCTCAAATAATTTGGCCATACTAATCTATTTCCACAAATGTACTAGTATAATCTATCAACCGTTCATCAATAATTCACTTTTCTATTCAATATATAAACATATTGATTGCATTCACTCAGTAAGATACCGTTTCTCAAAAAGTTAGAAAATATCTGAGTAGCATACTAAACTCCAACCGAACTGAACCGTTATCAGTGGGAGAGATGCAGGCTTCTGTAATATTACTCTTACTTCCATAATTTTGTGCGCTCCAAATTGATGACGGTTGGTAGATTATTACGTTGTTAAGTCTTCCTAGATATAATCAAATGGATGAGATGTACGTTCTATAGGTCGATCACCGCGATGTATGTTAATAGTATTAATAAATACGAGTGAAATGTTTCATTATAATAAGTCCTCCGTTAAGCGGTGTTACCGAACTGAGAGCGAGGCCAGACAAACGCCTCCAATTAGAGAGCGAACGTGGCGGGCAGCGCGGTGGAAACCGGTCTGCCGGGGGGTGGGGGAGGGGGGGGGTGGAGGAAGCCCAGGAGAACAGAGCCCCGGAGCGGAGAACGAAAATTACGCGGCGGGAAGTTCAAACGGCTCCCGAGGCTTGTGGCTGCAGGCGGCGCGCCGCGGCGGCGACGACAACGACTTAATGAGAAACCCGGCGGCCCACAGTTGGGGCTTCCACATTTGTTCAAGCGTCCCTTTCCCTCGTCCCTTTCCCGCGTCCCTTTCCTTCGTCCCTTTCCTCAGTTCTTCGTTTTGTACTAGCTCTTTTCCTGTGGGTTTTTGACTTCGTTTTAAATTGGTTGCATTTCCGGAATAAATAAATGCAAGGTTTGCTTGTTTTCGGCAATTTTGAGGCATTGCAGTTAGTATGAGTGAACTCCGTAGGTAGTGTGTGAATAAATTTTAATCTGAAGAAATTATGGCTATTTTATCACTTTCCTTTGAACTAGGAAACGCACTAATTTTTCTTTTATTCGGTACATTTTATTTTATACGGTCGAACCCATTCAGTGCTTAGTTATGTGACATGTTTATACGTTTCTCCACACGAAATATTACTCGGCAATCATTTGTTGTCTTGATCAATCTTGCAGCCGTACGTAGGATGGATGTGTGGTTCTCTCATTTCGGCTTCTAATTGCCTGCCTGTATTCTCAGACCGATTGTTTATTTCTTCGTGGGTTATTCGAGGGTACGCCTTTTTAATTATGTTTCGGTGAACATTGATGTTTTAGGGCGCTTCAACAGTTACGCGGCGTCTATTTACATGAACATTAACGCATCAAATTCTCTAACGCTCATCTTCAAATGGCTGAAAATATAACAGAATGAGTTCGCTCGTGGTTCAACTGAACATTATATCAGAATATCCATTTACTTTTTTCCGAGCATATACATTGAGGCTACAAAGGCAGAGTGTCCGTCTCGCGCTTTAGGCATCAAAGTCTATCCTATGTTCGTCACACACATCTGTTACGTATCCCGATGGTAACACCAGATATGAAAATAAACACCTTTACCTGATCCCTACCAACAAATAAATTAGCATAAGTTGCTACCTCTTATCAGCACGTGTCCTGCGCACCAGGCCATCGCCTCTTCCCCTCCAACTCTTCAGTTTCCCGTCCGTGACACCTCCGCCTCCTGACTCTGCCTCTACCTCTGGCATCTCCCTCTCTCCCCGCCATCATCCGCCTCTGCCACCGCCAACTACCTCCCCACCTCCTTTGCCTCTCTCACCACCACTTTCCCTCAACTCCCCTTCGTCATCCGTCTCCGCCTCTGCATCCGCCATCTTCACCGCCGTCTTCGCCACCTCTGCCTCCCCTCTCCATCTCTGCCACTGTCCGTGACATCTGCCATCTCCTAGCCCGCCGTCTCCGCCGTCTCCACTCCTGCCACCACTACCTCCTCTTCCCACCGCCTCCACCTTCTCCTCAGCTACCTTGGCTCCGTCTCCGCCGCCTCTGCCAACCGCCGGCGCGAGAGGTCGCTGCCCGGCAAACGGAGCGGGTTGGTCGGGCGACGGCGCGTCGCGACGCCTGGGAGCCGCCGCGGAGCCCCTCCCGCCTGATTCCCAGTCGTCTGTATGCGGCGGCGTCGTGGACCCTGTTTATCGGCCAGCGGGCGAGAGGCGGCGTCGCGACGGAACCAGCCGCGCCCAACTGTACACAGGCGAGGCCGAGCGGTCGCGACAGAAACCCGCGAAAACATCCCCGGTCTCTTCACTTTACTCAATTCCTTCGGGCTTTGCATTTAAACTCGACGAAACGAAGAGTACGGTGTTAACAAATAAAAAAAAAGCAGCCGCTATAATTGCTTTTCGGAAATGCTGGGCATTTGGAAAATCTAACACCACACTGACGTCGACCAACGAGTGTAAAATTTTACCAATACGACATATATCTTTCACCCCAGCTACGTATCTGGTTACAATTGCAATTACAAAGAGGATTAGTATCGAAGTAAACAATCTCATCAGTTACAACCACATCCCCTAAGAAATGACTTTAAATAGATGATTTTGAGAACTTTTGTTCAAAGACTGTTACATCACGAGAGACTCCTTTGAAGAAATTATCGAAGAAACCAAAATCTCTAAGGGAAATTATATTTCCAACGGTGCTCTCATGGAAAAACCTACTGATTGCGACACCGTGAACGATCTTGGTAGTGCCAAGTAGAATAACGATTCCCCATCTGGTCGACTCAGCAAAGCCACGAAGTGCCCCAAGAGGAAAGAAGGGCGAGTGCCGCGAAGGGTTCCAGGAGCGCACGGCGCTGATCTGGCGGTGCCATTCGCTGATCACAAGCGGCTCGCGGAGGCAATTTTCCGCTTCGCGCCGCGGGGAATCCCCGTGCGATTAGCCTCGGGCAAAGCGGCGGCGGCGTCCGCCCTGCAAATCCCATTGCACGCGGAAAAAGAGTTAAATGGAGGCGCTTAAGCCAATTAATAAGGAGCCGCGCGGCCCCAGGCCACACTGCCAGGCCCTCGCCCCCCCCCCCCCCCCCCCCGCCCGTTCGCGCAGGCGCCCGAGCCCTCCATCACTCGCCTCGGCGCCGCAGCAAGAGCAGAGCTGTGCCGTAGACTATAATTTTACGTCTACGCATGTTTTCTACACGTAGTCTACATGTCACTTTTTAGGTGTATACTACGTAGACAACGTAATCTGTGTAGACTAATTATTTTTGCACATCATATACCCCTAAAACGTTTTTAATATGTAGTAATTGTACAAGCACGTTGACGTATAATATTAGAAATTTTATTTTCGATTCAATAAGTCAAACAAACATGAAAAATGACAACCTGATGAAGAAATGACAATCTCCGTAACCGCCTCATGAAATCATTTAGGGACTTGTTTCAACTAGCACATCAGACCACTGTGTATCCAAATCTTTCGCTCCAAGAGCAGTATCGCCAACCTGGTGTGCAGAAATATTGTGCAGATCCCTGATCATGTCACCAACTTCTTCGCCGCAAACAAGAGAGACGGACCCGATAAGTATTTTACAGCGGAGGAAAATAATTCCAGTGATGACTGTTACCCAGTCCATAAATATTTCTGAAGCAAAGTAATTGTAACTTGAAATTTAAACTAGTGGTGCTACAGAATGGCACAGACTTTCCCGTATTATATTTTATATTTCCTTTGGTCGCGGCTAGCTATACGATCTTGCCCCACTTGCCAGCTGCCGAAACTACTAAAATTTTAAAAAAATGTACCTGACCTAATGAAAGAACTAATTAGGACAACAAATTTAATTTGAAAGACATATATCTCTATCTTTAATTTTGTAGTTGTAGGAAGACATCGAAAAAAATTCAAACTTTTGAAATTTTAGAAAATACTGAGTTAACCGTGAAAATCGGACCTGTGTCTTATTTATAAGCGCATTTTACTCTTTCTTATAAACAATTTTGTTTATAAGAAATGTTGAGCCATTTTTGAGAAAATTTTGAAAATGTTCCAAGGGGCTTAATGTAAAATACCCCCAAACCCCAATGCATTTTTTTAAATCGCAGAGCTTCGACTCAGACCAAATGGACAGGGGTTTCTACAATTTGGAAAAAATCCGTCATGTTATGGCTAGTGTTGTTCACATACACCAGACCGACGGACGGACGTTTTGAAAAGAAAAAAAAGTAAAAGGAAAAAACGTTGAAATCTCGAAATTTATTTTCGGCAGCAATTACATAACGTTCCCTACACTCCGTATTTACGTATGTATACGGGAAATTAAAAATGCTCATTCACAATGGTAGAACTCCTCTGGATGTGATCCAATTAATATGTAGTATTGCTTTGGATAAATCGAGTATAAAAATTATACCCCATTAATATTTAATTATTAAAAAAATCTTGGCTTTGGGGGCAAAGCCTGGACTTCGTAGGTTTGCCCCTTCCCCACAAATATGATAAGATGTTTGTTGTCTACGCGTTGTTTACATGTAGACCTAAGCTATGGCACTTGAGACGTAGACGCACATTACTGTAAAGGAGTCGTTGAGAGTCGCGGGATCCAGGGCCACGTTAGGCTTTATTCTCAAAATGTAGTTGTAGCTACTTCACACAGTGCATCATCTTTAATTTACGATCGATAGAAAGGTATCCCCCCCCCCACACCGCGAAACGGCGAAAAACAATGTATAGTCGAATAAACAAAACTGCATTCTAAACCCACGTAACATCAACTTAATTCTTCTCCGAACCTAATACTATGTCTGGATAAATCTATGGCTGGATCATCATATTTGCAAAGTCCAGAATTTTGTGGTTTCCAAATAAAAGATAGATGCTCAAAAAGTACGAAAATGTTTTTCCTTGTGAACTTTAATATACCTGCTTCATCCCAAATAAATAATTCTAGAATAGACTAATAACTGAACTGCGAGGATGTGCTGTATTAAGAACCGATTAAAAAGTAACACTTTCATTTTGAATTACTTTCACAAATTTTCAGAATACATATTATTATTATTATTATTATTATTATTATTATTATTATCATCATCATCATCATTAACACTGTTCCTTGATACATCTCGCAACCTTCGATGGATTAAAATAACAGTGTAACATTAACTGCTTTTATTCCTTCTTATTCACCAACTTTACCCTCAATTTTCTCTCTTTGTGGACGCGCAGACTACGTAATTCGATGTGATGTCAACGTTGTCACCCCACCTCCTGCCAGCGCCTCCTACGCGTCGCGGCGTCCGCCTCTCGCCTGCCTCCTCTCCGCCCACACTTCGTCAACATCGCTACACCCGCTGTCGCCACGGAAGCGCCATTTGCGGTGGCAATTTGTCACTCCCTCCAAACAACAAAGGTTCTGGGGAAATTGGAAAAGTTCTCGGTAATTAGCAGACACTTTCAAATTCTTCGTAGTAACTTTCTAATTTGATAATCTAAATAATTAAAGTACAGAATTGTGATCCTGGTAGCTACTTATTAAAGAGCGTATTTACGTGTGCTAAAACGTTCTACGGAAACAGTCTTCTGATGTTAACCGCCAGTTTCGATAAGTGTATAGACATTTTATTAGGAAATATGAGTGAGAAGGATGAGGAAGTTGGAGCACCAGTGGCTTTATGTAAGAATACGAAATGGATGCAACTTCAGACCCAAGGCAAACAGGCCTAAGCTTAATACACACTTATGATGTTTATCATCTGCATCCCTAAAGATGACAAACACTTCATTATCTCTTTAAGAAGATAAAAGAAATATTAACTCACCCCCATTAATTGCTTCCATGAGAAACTTCGCTCGCGTGCTAAAGCTTCCATGAACTAAGACAATTTTTAATTTTTTTAATCAAACTTTTTTAAAACGGACTACTGTTATTGCAAAAATGCTTTTAAAATTATTTAATATTAATGCAATAAATACAATTACTTAAACTACTTTCCCTTTAAAAACAGTGCATATTATTTTCCTTAAAAGGTGAAAATCCTTTTATATCTTAATCATAATTTATGAGCAGTTGCAGAAGACGTTTTTCCGTCCGAAGTAGAAGGCTTTTTCTCAACGTCTTTACAACAGATAAGACCTCGCCCGGCCGGAAGCTCGGCTCCGGTTATTCCGGCGATGTAATTTTGACGCAGGTCCGCGAGGCAAATGGCTTCCGTTGCGAAGCTGCATCTTCCGACAACAGTTCGATTAATATCTTATCCCTTTGCAGCAGGAAATGTACAGTGGATGTTATCCATCGATATTCAGCACTGATAGAAATAGATGATGAGGCATATTATAATCATTACACCTTATCTCAGCAATACTTTGCAATCTTTGAATTGCGGAAGAATGCGCATGGACGTATTTGACATTTTCTCCAAACAGTTAATTACATGAATAAATCTGAAAACAGAATTATACGTGCAGTATTTACAAAGATGTGATGTCAGTATGAGTCGAATCTGAATCTAACGTATTAAATTAAGACTGCAAATAATTAGGAGCCCAAATTAATACACATGAGCCTTTCATCATCTTATAACGGAACAGTATGAAGTCACACATTCTGAATATGATACTCTAACATATAAGACATCCAACAAAATTCAAACTACGTTCTGATGTAATGTTCGTCTCTTCCATTCTGACTAATATTGCAGGGACATTGTCAATAAAATATGCAGTTTTGTATTAAGAAATTAAGAAGGTAACAGTTGGTTTTGAATACATTCTGAATAAGAGAAGTGCGTTAATGATAATATAAAGTTATAAGAAGTGAAGTTTTTAGGAATACAAATCTACATTCATAATAAGAATAGACAATGAGGATGAGGATAAAGGTTTACATTATTTAAATCGGGCTTTTCATCAACTGTTAGTCAAACTGAGCAATGATAATGAAAGCACAGAAATATGCTTTGATAAAAACATTAATCTCGTTGACACTTGATCAGCTCTGCCGCTGTCATCCAGTCAGAAGCGTGAACGTCACTATCTATAGTAACGGAAAGCTTGCGCTTGGATGACAGCGCCACAGCTGGCCAAGTGTCAAGGGATGTAATGTTTTAATCGAAGTATAATCATAAAACCATTTTATCATTGGAGGGAATTCTGAACGTTACCATTCCTAAGAACGCGTAATTCGCCAACAGACGTGGCGTGTACCAGAACGCAGGAGGGGGGGGGCGTTGCTCTATTGGAAGCGCGTGTCAAACCTGTCGTAGTGGAGGGTTCAGGCGCAGGCGCTTGCGGCGACGCCGCGGCGAACCAAAGACCACGCGCACACGCGCCGACGCAGACATCTGCCCAAGATACTCACCTGCAAAGAAAAGAGACGCTCGTTAGAATACATTGAGATGTTACAAAGTGCAAGACAAGACACTCAATTTGATGACATTTTTGGGAAGGAAGCTTGGCTTTTGGTAAAGAGAATATGATATTTATTTTCTTACATAATATCAGTACACGTCATGTTCGAAATTGTGCGAAACTAATTAGTCGGACGTTCTTGTATAATATCCAGCAGAGTAAAATTGCGCAAAATCTAAAACGACTTAAGTTGACATGTTGACAGATCAACTTTGGTCAGACATGGTATCATAATTGAATCGTTTACTTCAAAAACCCGTCAAACGCCAAATTTCTCATTTCGAGAAGACTGAGAATAAATCTCCAAATTTTTCAGATTTCAAAATCTTTAATAAAAAAATAAGTTGATTAATAAATATTTTTCATATAAATATGAACTAAACGATGTGTTTATCTTCCTTAAATAGTAATCCGTCGGTAATGCGTGTTTTAGATTTTGGCGGTTGAAGGGTTTCTGAAATAAACGATACAATTGCTATACCAAGAGTTTAGTGTAACTAAGTCATTTTGAAGTTGTTATAAGTAAATTATTATTGACACAATTCGTAGCGGCATTTCTCAAGGCGTAAATTGCGTTTTAGTCGAGACATGAGGTTCTCTGAAGCAATGGATAGAAGTTTTCAAAAATTAAATAATGTCTCTCAGTCTCCAGAAATAACGTCAGGTTTTACATATACAAGCGCAAAATTGTAAATATTTACATGTGAAAAGGGATAAAATGTAATTAATTGCGGTTTAAATAAAAAGCATTTATTAACATTTACTTTTGAGGTACGCACGAATGATAAAGTATTTAAAATACTCCATGCAGGCATCCTAATGTATTTAGTGTCATCACAGAAGTGCACACGACATCATCGGTTACTTGTTCCCTCAGCATCACTACTCACCACCCCATCCCATCACTTCTTTATCAGCATTCTTAATTTTATAATTTGCCATCAACATTCGACACAATCATGTATCATCAATAGGGGATTTTGATGGCCTAAATCATCGCCAAAAATGATAAATAAAATTATCTTAAAATGTTTTAAAAATGCCTTACAAGCAGAAAACAATGTCGTAAAAGATTTGATCAAAATCAGTTCAGATGAACAACTGAAGCTTTTGAATACGTTACTTACGTAATGGAGCTTTTTCAAGAGAACTGAGCTATCAAACTTTTGATTTGGACTGTTCTTTACCGTGAAATCTCTGTATTTAGTAATCGTGAAATCGGCCGACCCGAAACTGGCGCTGACAGGTGTCACAGGAACCTTAGATTACATACAACGACTTTCATAACAATTTCTGAGCGAAGAAATCGAATTGACCACCCAGGAATTCTGTGGAGAACATTCGTAAAAATTATTTGAAGCAACTACCAAGAAAAATATATTAAAATCGAAAAAAACGCTTGAAAAATGACGAGAAAAGGTAAAAAATGACTTGTCAGTCAAATTGAAGAAAAATGTAGAAAAAAAATATTAAATTGGTCACTTCCTTTTGTCAAAATATAAAATTAATTTCTATACTAAAAGGAATTGTTCTAAAGTGAAAAAAATAGGAATTTCATTAAAGTCCGTCCCTAATCATCAATAAAAGGAATTCCCCAGAAACAATTCACAAAAAAATAATTCCAATTGTAAATCCCCTTTAAATCAGCACTGGTTGTATCACACTTGCAAATTCATCAGTGCACGTACTACAGTGACGCAATCAACAATGGAAGGTGTTGCCGAGTGACGCCAAGGGCCCTGTGCGGGATTCGAACCCAGACGCGTTGGCTCCGGCTCGCGTGCTGCGGCGACGAGGGCGCGGCTCCGGCTGCGCAGCCTGTTGCGCTCCAACTCCGCCCCCGCCCTTCCCCCACCACCGCCCTTCCCCCACCACCGCCCTTCCCCGCCCCGCCCCGTCCCGCCCCGCCCCGCCCCTCCCAGCCCCGCCCCGCCCCGCCTCACCTCACCGTCACTTTGCACGCGCGCCGTGGCGCGACACGCCCTGCGCGCGAGAATTACCCGATGATAGCCCCGCAATCTACACGGGGCTTCCTGCAGCCCGCTATTATTCGCGGGGCACCGCCACTCCCCCCCCCCTCCTCTTCCAGCAGAAAGCGGCTTTGCAACCTCTAAGCTGTGAATGGAAACACTCCGCACACAAGGGCCTCTGTGACACGAACACTCGTATGAAGATGTTCAGAAATATCCGGCTCCGAAAACGGATACTGTTTGTGGATTTAAAGTTTTATGGAATATCGCACATGAATTATGTAAAAAACCTTAGCACTCTGTATGCCTACTATATGAGAAAATTATCATCTACTATTTCTGTAGAATAGATACGTTTTGAGGTTCTCACACCCACCAACCACGCCAATGAGGTGTGAAATGGAAGAGAATTTCAGGGAGAGGCGACGATTGACCGCTTCATTAAATTCATATTAGTGATTGTTTTAAAAATTGGTCTAAATTATGTAGGCGCACATGCAATTTGCGACCTGCGCCTCATTTAACTGCCTTGGTTTTTGAGGGCGAAGACCTCGAGATATATTTCTCACGCTGTATGTATACAATTACATCTTTCGGGACATTTTAGTCCACTTTTTGGGTTCAGCCCTTTTGAGTACCCCTGCTCCAAGATACGAACGAGGTGAGCAGTAATTCGAGAACAGATATTTTCCAAGATACCAATGTAAGTCACAGTGAACTTTCAGTTATCAAAAATAATTTGCAACCTATGACAATTTTTCTAGTGCTTTCTTCATAATATTTTGTTTTGCATTCTTTGATTCTGTAATATAATGTATTTTTGAGAAAGCATAAACCAAATTTATTAATTTTTTAACTGCAAGGCGTCCTGAGTGTTAATTTCGCCTGGGACCCGACATTGTCCAGCAGCAGCACTGGCTGCAGTCGACAGCGGCACTGGCGGGAGGCTTATTGCAAACCCGTTTACGGCTCATGAAGCGCGTCTGCAACAGCACCTGCCCGCGGCACCGCCCTCGCCCACGCGCCCGCCCGCCCGCCACAAATAGCCCGTCCGCATCGCCCACGCCCAACCGCGAACGCCCGCTCGCCCAATGTTTACGCGCGGCCAGCGCACAGTGATCACCCGCCAATGCAACGGCCCCGGGCGATGAGGCGGCACGTGGGCAGGCGGCGATGAGGCGGCAAGAGGCGCGACAAAGATTGTTGCGTAGTGAAGCAGGGGTGGTAGTGGTGGAGGAGACACCAACTGACACTGAGATGCAGGGGTGCCCAAAAGGGGGGGGGGGGGACAACTTACCCCAAGCCCCGACTTAATTAGGGCTTCGATTTAATTTTTTTCATTCAAAAGAGAAAATAATCTCTAATTCACATTTCACGCTGTACGTTATTTCTGATGCATGGAGACATGAATTCTGTTAATGAACTGGGGGAGGAGGTAATTTTTTGTTTGAAATAAGAAGCCCCCTTGGATCAACTGCCCCAGACCCTTGTTTTTCTCGGGGCGCTCCTGGTGAGATGAGGCGGAAAGCCGAACGTCGAACGATTGCAGGGCATGGCGGGCGACAGCTAAAACAGACACTGTCGATGGAGAGGAGGTTTGAGATACGGGTACGATGGGCGCGTCTGCTATGATGGTGGTGTTGATGGCAGGCAGATGCTCGGAGAGGTGCTGGAGGCGGGCTTGCTGATGATAACAGTGTAGATAAATAAATCGACGTTCACGCGAGAATAACGATAGGGGACACGGATAGGTAAAGACGTTAGCAAATGTGAGAGCCTGGGTTAGCGCTGAATGATATGTTAACAATGAATGGGTGAGCCCCAGTTCCCCGCAGCAACGGAAGGAGGGTCGTACTGACGTCTAGACGATACCATTTCCAGGGGGACTGTTTCTATTTTATTGTAGTTTTAAGGCGCTTCAGTAGGTGTGGTTATTGACGTTCGGGAATGGAAAAGGAAGGAAATGGCAAAGTTAAGATGGCGCACGGTCCATTAAAACAAGGTCAAGATATGCATCAAGTCGGAGAAGATCCGATGGCAATTCGTAGACAAGAAACGTGAAACACAGCAATCACTTCTCTCTTCTTGAATTGGAAAACTTTTTTTTTTTCAAGTTTGTCCCACGATAATCACTAAAATACTTATTCCGCGTTCGCATGATTTAAGATAAATATTTTTTTATAACAATTTAAATATTTTGTTTCTGAACTCCCCACAGAAAAAGGAATGTAGAAAACTAGCTAAGTGTTTATCTACAAAAAAAATTGCACGAAATGACGAACTCGAAACAATGTTGAGACACGAAGCGTTCAGCCGACCCGTGACTCCCACCAAGCCTTCGCCGTGAACTTCCCATGCGGAGCGTGAACGTCCGTGTTTGACATCGTTCGCATCTGGAGGTGTGAAAAACTAAGTACACCGGCGATGTCGAGACTCGCGGATGTGAACGGACACTTCGTGATGTAACAAGATTTACTTAAGGAAAACCACACAATCTGCTGCTCAGGAACACGATTTTAACGACCTCCTCCAACGTACACGAAATCTCTTACACTGAAAATGGCATAGTGAAATGACATTTTGACTGAATCAAGAGTGTAATGAAATGTTATTACACTCTTAATTCACTGTTAACATCCTGTTTAGGAACCAAAAATTAAGTTCAAGAAGTTTAAATTCTGATGAAAGATAATAATATATTTCATATGATTCATGTAATTATTAAGGTAATAGACAGAACTTTCTTTCGAACTAAAAGAAAATTCAAAGTAAATAGGAAGATTTGAGAAGATATTAATTTCGAAAATTTTAATAAATGTTTATATTAATTTAATGATGCTCTGTACGCTTCGTGTACATGGGTAGATACAATTCCAATATAATGGAAAATATAATGATCTATTATATTTCGAATATGACAAACTCATTTGCAACATAATGTGTCTATTCCTTAACGTGAGCAACTGCAATTTTTCAAATTGTCAACCCCAGTCGTAATTTCGGTAGCAAAGATTCTGACAGAGGTACACGAGGAAGCCCGTGTAGAAACGAACGCCAGGCCTCCTGAGCAGGCATTAGCGACGGGCGTATCTCCCTAGCTGTCGCACGGGGAACATCTCCCGTCTCCTCCCCGTTTCGTGCCTGCGCTTCGCCTGCGTCGCTTTTTACGCCGCCGCGCAGCGGGCGGTCGCGGTGCGAAGCGTTAACGACCCGCGCCGGCGAGAAAACGATCCGCGCCGCGGAGCGGGGCTTGCGGCGCGCGTTAGCGCCTCCAATGAGATGCAAGGAAGCGGGGGAGGGCGGAAGGGCGGGGACGGGAAACGGGTGCTGCGAGCTCCGGGAAGGAGAAGGGCGGAGGGAACGGGGCATGCGGGAAGAAAGGGAGTGAGAGGATGAAGAAGGGAAACGGGTGCGACGAGCAGTAAGCTCCCGGAAGGGAAAGGACGGCGGAAGGGAAGCATGCGGGCGGATGGGAGTGCGGGCGAGCGGGCGGGCGGACGGGAGAGCAGGCGGGGGAGCGGGCGGGAGAGGGGGCGGGAGAGCGGGCGGGAGTGCGGGCGGGCGGGTGGATAAGGGAAACGGGTGCAGCGAGAAACGAGCCCCCGGAAGGGAAAGAGCGGGGGAAGGGAGATGTGCGAAAGGGAGGGTGAAGCGGAAGCGCTGTCGGAACAGAGTACGCGCTCCGCGTTGCGCCTTCCGGGTTCATTGCGAGGTCACAACAACGACATCACGGCACGCGCCTCCGACGAAAACAGCCAGAGAAGTTCCATCTCTGCACAGTGGACCCCTCTTCTAGCAGCGATCTTCACAAACATTACCCACCAGATCGAGTTCACTACCGAAAAACCATATATTCGTGGATACACTGTATGGAAGCAAACATTGATAGCTGAAGAGGCAACGCTTGATGATTGAATGTCGGCGATTGGTTCATCGCAGAAACGATTCCCAGCAGATGCCGCAAATGTTTCTTGATGTGTTAAACATCAGCGCATTTATGGCGCCTGGTGGAACCGAGCTCATAGGCTGACTATTCTGATCGTTGGTTTCATTGATCACTTCGATGTGAAAGGCCGATCAGCGCAATATCATTCAAACGAATGAATATTTTTTTCGTGCTACAAATATGTGTCAAATGTATTTTTCCGAAAACTTAACATGTACAAGCTTTAAAGGTACTAGTATTTTGACCCATATATGAATACATGTGTATATTCAAAAATTCGAACGAAACATACGTTTCCAATACTAGATTCAAAAGCACTTTAAAGGACATGAGCTTTTCCTCGAAATATCCAATGAAACAACTTTTGCAATGTAGAAAATCCAAAGGGTCTAAAAGCATGTATGGTACGTGTCTAGGAAAGTACAGACCTTTTGAACCAAAATCCATTATTTTCATATTGGAAAGAAATGATATAGAAAGATTCCTTCACTCAATAATTTGATCATAGCATTGATGAACGAAATACACAACAAGAGACTTACGAAAATTTGAAAATTTTCAATATTCAAAGTCAGAGTTCAAAGTTATTCCATAATCAACCAGTTAAAGTGACTTGCTTTTTAAGTATTCTTTAAGGAATTATCGGTACACTCTACCAGATTAATCACAAATTAAGCTCAGAACGCATTACTTCCTTAAATACAGTCCTTTTTTACGTAGAAATTAAATTGTGTCATATTATGGTCTATGATATTTATTTTGTAGTAGCAACGCAGTCTTATTGCAAAGACCTTGTGGAAGGTTAATAATTATGATACGCTGTGCTCACAGCAAAATAAGAGCGTTGGTCAGGGTACGTGTTCTCTCTGAGAACCAACGAGTATGATAAAGAAGACGCGTTCATGTGCGTTTCGCGTGTCCCTCTTGCCTTACGGTTCCCTACCCTTCTTTTGATCGTTTTCGCTGATGTCTGGAATCCGCAGTAGGTCGAGGCTTTTAAATCCATGGATATCAAGCAACTAATACATGTAATTAGGTCGCTAATTGCACGTTCGACTTGTCACGGTCACGTCACTTGTCCTAGCTGGATGGTATATTACACGCACACGCGAGTCGTCTGTCGTATGGTTGTTTCCCTCATATTGTACTCTACTTATTGTTGTAAGCATGTATTAATTAGCGTTCAGGATGTTATGCGTTTGTAGACCTTCTCAAACAGTGTGCCGAACGTCAGGGGTCAACGAATCGTTTCAAGGAACGTCTGCTTTTCCTCTGGGCAGTTCGAATCCTGAGGAAGACGTACAGAATGAGTGATTTCTTCCGGGACCATTCTTTCCTTGAAAGATGGCTGGCAGTACTCGTTAACAAAGGTTCTTACTTGTCAAATAAATTGAACTGAGGTGAAGGTAAATATACATACAAAAATCACTGTTCTTCTTTATCCGTAAACCCGCGTGGGGAAGACGTTGTAAGTCATAAATAATTTTCTCGCTCAATTGTTGTCTTGTTGAACGTCCTGAAGCACCCTTTGTTGCAGCGGACGCTTACTTGTCAAACAATTCGCACCGCGGTGGGTCTCAACACACATTTGTAGTTACTTTTCCTGTTTAGCTGCAATTGCTACGGATTATTTGACAATGCGTCGGAAATCCGGATAGTAAAAGTAGTTCATGATTAATCAAAATAAACAAATCAGTTCATAGTGATTCATTGTGAACCTACAACCGTTTCTCTTATGTAATTTGGATCGTGGTGCCTGGGAACCCTATCGATAATTTTTAACTACAGAAGCTAATTTAGAATGTATAAAAAAGCTTCTTTCTACAATTACAGTATTTTCGACATGGAGTACATACATATTACGAAATACTAAGTTTAAAACACGCTAAAAATATTATTTAACCTTCAATATCACTAATTATTGTAAATATAAAACTTACTCATTTTTAAGGACATTTACGTAACTCAAACTAACGAATAAATATTTAAGAACCGCTAACAAAAACACCTGGACTTGTATTATATATTATACTTTCATTTTCAATAAACGTTTGATTAATATACAAGTTAATTACCATTAATAACGTTTCCATGCATGATGCCTTTAGATTTTACGAGGGCTGTTCAAAAAGTAATGATAATACGGACCCTGAGGGAAAACGTGTTGCGAAGAGTGGCAGCACTGAATACCACCGTGTAACCTATAGGCTTAGCGAACAATATTATTAGTTTCAAGTTGACCGGTGTAGTGAGTGAACGTATGTGCGTTTCACGTAACATGTGTTAAACATTCGCCTACCATGTCCTGCATGGATAATAATCTAGACGTTTATAACGTGAAATGTTTCATGAATCTGAGGAAGAACCAAAAAGACAGCAGCCGCTATTATTTGTCAAGTTCGACGAATGACCACTTGTGAGATTGTCGCAGTCTAAGACATTGCAATTGGCTGCGCATTTTCGATTGTGCACGTCGATTTGGCCATGCGACGCGTATCATGCAGATGGGTGCCGCGCATCGCGAGGCCGCACGTCGCTCGCACTGAAGTGGATTTCTTGAATGCTCGAGGCATCGCAACTGTACCCCATCCACCGTACAGTCCAGATATGTCTCCTTGCGACTTCTGGCTGTTCCCTGAACTCACGTTTCCGTTCAGAGGTTAGAAATTCAAAGACAATCAGGAGATAATCTAAGCTGTGGAGGTGCGTTGGAAGGAGCTCAGAATGGTGGACTGGCGTTCGTGTACAAAAAGTGGCAGGAACGATGGCAATAGCGGATTAGAACTGTGGGAGGTTATTTCGAAAACGAGCATGTCAATTTGGAAGATTGAATAAATATTTTTCTTCTGTAGAGAGTTTTATCATTACTTTTTGAACAGGTTTCGTATTTTATTTTTAATAAGAATATCTAACTGTTCGCCTACCAACATTGCTTTGGTCACATGACAGTACGCGAGAACCTCAGAAATACCATAATACCAGTAAGGGCTGTATTTTATAACAAAATGCTTAGAGACTTGAAGCTACATTATTAGTTTACCTGTTGATGCAGCGTCAAGTCCCAGAGCACTGCCTCTACCAGAAAAACGTGGTCTTCGACACGGAATTATCAGACGGTTTTACACTTTTATTATTTTCGTATTATTCTTTGGACTCACAGTCATGAGTCCCTACATTTTCTCATCCTTCTGCCTTCACTCTTACAAAAGTTGCACCACTTAATGTGCTAATAAGAAGCAATGGAATAAGAGCGCAATGAATCTGCACTCATTAACCAAGGAATTCCACAGGACGCATTGCCACCAAAGACGTACACTCTTACAGCCTTGGCACTAGATTCTCATACATAGCGAAAGACGCCAGACACAGAAGATATTTCACGCAAATTTAACAGATTTAAGTAACAGGAACTGAAAATTCAAAATTATTTCCATGTTAAGATATCTTCCGAACTTTTTCTAATAAATAAATTCAAGGGCATTCATATTTTTTATACTCCGACGCTTCTCGATATCGATAATCGAGAATATAAATATTTTTTAAATAACACGAAAACTTCAAATGTATCCAATCAGAAACTGTTGCAAAATTAGACCATATTACAAGATATATCAACCACATTACAACATATACCAAATCATATCTTATTTAGCTCGACGGGTCCTACTCTTAAAGAGGTTACCGCATGGGATTGACGCGAAACAACCGTTCTGGTTTCACAACGAGCGCTATTTCCCACCCGCTGCCTTTGCGCGTGATCTCTCCCACCCTCTTCCGCCCCCGATGTCTTTTTTCAGATCAGTTTGGCGCAACGCGTTTTCCCCGTGTGATCTCCACTTAGCCCCTCCTCATCAACGACAGAAGCCCAATCCCAAGTCCATGCGTAACTGCAAACGCAGTGTTGAAAACATTTACGGTATGCAAATGCTCCGGGGGGACCGAAAATCGAACCATTTTCTTCTAATGTTAACAATTTTTGTATTTGAAATAGAGTACATTTGTGCGCTGAGTGGGGCCACAATTTAAAAAAGTATTGGCTTTTTTTAATTTTTTTTATTTTCGAACAATTTCTAATTTTTTTCAATACAATATGAACCGTCCAGAAGAAAATGGAACAAAACTTGCAGTAACACAGTGCTGTAAAAGAGATGCAGATTCCACCTCAACGGTGTTGAGACCTTCATCAGCGGATCACTGCATCGAATTGCGGTACTGTGTGAAACTTGGGTATGACACATATCAAACCACAGTCTGCACATGTGATGTTGTCCGTAATAGACACTTAGAGGGCTTGACTCTACGTTTCTTGCTTCTTATTATCTTTCTGCCAACGATGTTTCATGGAAGACAACTTTTAAATTTTCAATTGTCCGTGTATGTGAATTACAATTTATTTTCAAGATAGATTTACACATTCCTACTGGCATATTTAAGCAATTTAGATGAATTGAGGACGTCTTAGAGTATAATAATTGCAGAATATAGGCGTTGTAGGTCGTTAGATTTACTATTTCGTTTAATTGGTCGCGCCACTGCTATGGTTATTAGTCCCGTAAGATTAGCGCGTGTTTCATTACGTGAGGTGGTGGGGCGACATTCCCCTCGCTTGTTGGTGAGATCCGGCGTCTACACGTCATATTGCAGATGGGACAAGCTCAGCTTCCGACATGTGAGGGTAGTGCAGTGCATGTAAGTACCAGTGGTGAGGGTAAGTCACGGAAGAGGAAGGAAAGATCTGTGCGTGCGGTCCGTGGACCATATGTTAGGTTTCTCTCCGACACTTGCTTCGCGAAACCACGGAAAACTACTGATCAGAACAGCCGGCCGCTAGAACTCTTCTCCACACATTAGCTGAATTCAACCTAGCTATCTAACTAATGTCGAAAACGCTGCCATCGCCGGCACTCGAACGGTGGGACCTCTCGCTCAGAGGCACTGCAGTGACAGTTGATGCCATGAGCCTCATAAGCCGGAGAACTTCGTTCGTTTCCCGGCGTACTGTTACTACATTTGAAAGAGCGGTTGCGGTTGTTACAGACGTAAGCCTACATTACTTCAGGGAGTTTTTCCGCGTGAGCCGCAAGACAATGCCGCGTTGGCGGCGGCGGCGGCACTCGGCAGGTGAACAGGGCTCTTTCCCCAGGTGGCGCCGAGGGCGACACCGCCAGCCGTGGAGCAATTCCGTGCTCTCGTTCCAGCTGGAACTTCCAGCGCCGCTCAGGCAGCACGGGCGCTGGGAATGTGCCACGCGCCCGGTTGGAAGGTGCAGTTGATTGTTCGGCTCAGGACAATGGCGCAAGGCCTGAAGTCAAACGCTGGTTCACATATCTCGAGACCTCGCTGTCGTTAATTCCAACTTACGCGAAAGTGTCGGGTTCTACGAAAGAACTTCTACCGACGACTTTTGTGTACCTACGACCTACGAGTACCTACACGTTTGTGGCGCAAAGACGAATCAAAAGTACAGGGATGAAATATTTTTTCAGCGTCGCATTTTTTAAAAGTGATTAAGACACGTCATGCGTTTCTTCAGAACTTAGATCAACTGGTCTGTAGATAAAATAATCCAAAGTGAATGTATCTGTATTGGGATTCTTTAATATTTTTCAATAATTTCAAGGCAATTAAAATTATTGTTTTTCAATAACGCGAATGTTGAAACTATGTTCACTTTCGATGTTTCTCGAGACAGTTTCAATTCCCTTCCACCTAGAAACCAAAATGATTAAAAGTTTACAGATGAAATATGACAAACAGGCGAGTTATTAAGTTTATTGCTTTATTTTTCTTTTGCACAAGTATTTAATGTTTTAACGTATATTATGTACTTTATGTATATTATGTATTTTAATTTCCCTCTTATATCAATCAGATGACTAAGAGATACAAATAATATTTGCTTTGATTCGCGGGAAGGATGGCTGCTGGGAAATTACGCAGACCTTGCGAAGGTGAATCTAAACTTCAACAGTGTATGTTATATTAGCTTTCGACACATCGCAGTTCAATATCCACTTCAATGTCCACTGCTTGTGTATTTTGCATCCGCAGGAGATTCGTTTGCTTGCGTAGCATTCAAAGGAAGTTCGCCTAACAACTCATCGTCCATTCATGAGTTCATCCAAGTATACTTGATAATGATTATACAACTAGAATAAGCCAGAGCAAGCGATCGAAGCCTTTCAGTAAGGTCTCTTCGTTTATGCAATAATTCAGTGATAGATGCCTATTATCAAAGTCATTGTGGCCATAATAGTATTTGTAAGTAAAGTAGATCATTAAATGAGGTCATGTACAATTTTTTTCAAAATATAAGTGATTTTCGCGAATTCTGCATGAAATAGAGGGAATTTTAAAAGCAAACTGTTCTTGAAAACAACCCCAAAATTTCCTTCAACCTTTTTTGTACAGATAGCATGAAGTGCACTAAATAACAAGACAAACGCCATTTTAATGTATTATATTAAGTTATCAAAATTTCCACATAAGTAATTTTTTAAGCATCGCCGAGGTCATAAATAGCTACACTACGGAGTGATGTTTTGTATTTTATTGAAATTGTGAATACAAGTCCTTGAAATGATTTCTTATGGAGATTCTTAAAAACTAAAGTTTTCTATGAAAATGAACTCAAAATTGCGCAATTTCAGAGTCGCTCAAAAGACGTTTTCTCAAATATGGCTGAAAATAGTTTGACATTTTTAGTAGGGATAGTTATAGAGTTATACACGGCCTAAACGTCATTTTAATATATTTTTTGGATGTTTCAAAACTTTCACAAATGTAATTCAATAAAATGTATTTGTCATGCCTTTAATATCCACACTATACGTACTTCTTATACATTTTACTTTTTCTGAGCACAAGTTCTTCAAACTATTTCTTAAGAAGTTTTTCGAAAAGTCAAAAAAATTTGTTGGCTCAATGTTGTGTATTTTCAGGAACGCTCAAACGACATTTTCTCAAGAACGACTCCAGGGAAAGTCTGTGCCATTCTGTAGCATTACTAGTTAAACTAAAAAATCTATGCTACAATTATTTCACAGAAAATTTCTATTAGGAGGCGTGATTTTATGATATTCTTCAAAATTAGAAACGTCCATAAAATCCACGACATGAATACCACTGTTTCATTATTACAATAATAAATTCATCCTTCCCCCTTCCATAAATTCAGCCTACATCACCATTGTATTAGTACTCATCTAAATAATAACGCCAGTTTACTTACTTAGAACTTTGATACACCTCATGCCCTTTATTTAAGCTCTCTTGTTAATTTCATTCATCCAATTCATTAGTCGATTCTAGGAGCTTCTCGAGGAAAACTAGTGAAGTGTGGTATATAATCAAGGTGTTCAGTAGAA
Organism: Gryllus longicercus; assembly: GCA_038098605.1. NCBI lineage: Eukaryota > Metazoa > Arthropoda > Insecta > Orthoptera > Gryllidae > Gryllus > Gryllus longicercus. The sequence continues at coordinate 1,050,902 of JAZDUA010000253.1, read as the reverse complement.
GCCTGCGTTGTTTCAACGGATCTAGAGTTCAAAGCTGATTTCCGCGTTTGTTCAAAACTATGACGCCCTCATCTTTCACGCGAACGCACACGAAGATGAAACGCGCTCACACGCACCACCCATCTCCCTCTGCAGCAGGAACTCGGAAATCAGGTCGCGCGGGGAACCTTGTGCAAATGGACGGATTCCACGAACTGCGTGGCATTTCCATTGCGCACGTCAACTCAACGTGGGGGGCATCGTTCTCATTGCGCATTACTGGAACTGCTGACGCTTTGATACCGTACGATCCTTTTGTCGGATCAAAATGTAAAAATAATTTTTATACCTCGTATCTTACATATCATTCTAATAATAAATATAGATACCATATACCATACGTGAAAGCTGTCATAAAGGAATGTACGGAAAGGAGCGTTGTACGTACATACCATATTAAATCATTAATTCGTGATTATCTTGAATATAAATATAAATTAAGGAATATTAGCCGTGATATGCGTTATTAAATAAGAGAAATGTCAAACGACTTGAACGATTAGAGTGTAAAAGGTTTGGAAGCAAAGATATTGAAGGATTACATTGATGGCGCTAGGATGATAAAAAAGAGAGGATATGATTCCGCGAATGGTTTCTAAGATGAGAAGCAGTATATATTAGAGGCTGCTAGAATTCAAATAGCCTCTAATATAAAATGTTTTAATATAAAAATAGTTTAATAGTTTATTAAAAATAGTTTCTATTATATGATGATATAATTCAATCGTCGTGAGTTCTGATGCGCATCGCATATGCAGGATTGTCGCTGGCCGGGCGCGCCCGGTCGTTCGCGTTTCGTTGTCCTGCCAGGTCCTTCCCGAGGGCGCGCGTCAGCGCTGCGGGGGCGAGTCCGCGGGCGGAAGGCGGGTGCTGCACGGGTCGTAAACTCGACGACAGCGGCGACGACGGATCCGGCGGCGGGGGCGCGGGCGGGGGCGGTTGGAAACTGGGGCGGCGCGGCACGCGAATGAGCACTTTCCTTAGTGGGCGGCGCGGGGGCGGGGGCGGGGCAGACGTGGCCTCGCAGACGCTCGACGCCTTGCGTAAAGAGATCTGCAGCCCAACGAAGGGGGCGGGAACGGGGGGGGAGACCGTGTTTGCGTAACCGCCAGGGAGCGGAGAGTCAGACAGACCATGTGCTCTTCGGAGCTCAACACTTGGTGGGTAGGCGATGTGCTGCGAAGGGTTTCTGAGAGACTGACTACAAATGTGGCGACCTTTATATACGTACTTTCCTCACCTCTTCTCCAGATCCTCTTTCTGCTTTTTTTTCTTTTTCCTCTTTCTTCCTATTTATCTTCTTCCTCTTCTTTATCCCCTTCTTCTTTCTCCGACTACTTCTTCTCCTTGTATTTCTTCTCGCCCTTCCCGTTCCTGTCATTCTCTCCCTCCTCCTCCTCCTTCTTCTTGAGACACATTTTCTGCTCCATTTTGGCAACTCTCAAATGCTGCGAAGTCAATGTGGAAAATATTATGTCGTTGCACGAGAAATCTACGACTTCCTGTAATAACTGGCGTATTTTATCCGGAGAGGTGGAAAAATACACACGTTACTTTACATGTCATGGCATTTTATGTGTGCTGATGTAATTCAAACGAACAAGCTAAATAATCACAACGTAATACTACGTCTTACAATGAGTTGGGAAGCAGCACCACAGCAGTAACTGCACAGTTGCATTAAACTATGACAGTGTATTGAGTGTGTTCAAAATCCAAAAAAAGCATTCTTTAGCATATATCAATGGAATATTGTAAACAGTAAAATTTAATGGCTTCGACTATGCGGGGTAACTACAAAAATACAGGCCTGCAGTGGAATCGAACGCCGTTGAAAATTTATTATACATTTTATTTCTATGCAAAATACAGTCAAAGATTGTATTAGAACGTAAATAACTGTAAAAAGAATTAAAAGTTAGAAAACGAACAAAACTTTTGATTAACAAATTTTATTACTATATTTTTTATTACAACCAATTGGAGAACGACTCCTAAAACAGAATCCTGACAATATACCCACCCATTTCTCCGGTGGACACACGCCTTCTTCGACCTCAATAAGACGGAGCTTCGCTGAGGAGTTGTCATGAACTCGTACCTTGTTATAAGTACCCACAACTTGCAACCATAAGAGGATGAGAAAATCCTACAAAATAGTATGATTAAATAGGATTGTTTTGAAAAATGTCTGCCGTTTTCAATATAAGTGAACATATGCAACAATTTGAGATTGAAAAATAAAATATCTATTTTAGTTCATTAACTCGAACCGCCTCGGGAAGTGTTATATTAAGTTATTGAATTACTATGAAATCTTAACACGTCTTTACGAATACAAGTGCATCAACATTTTGCATTGCTTTCGGTAATAACTATTGCGCGATCTCCTTTCAAAATTTTATTTCGTTTTGTTTCTATTTTTTTTAATCATAGCTTTTAAAGCAAATAATAAATGTAAATAATTGTGCATTAATGCACAAATCGTATTCAAATCTTAATAAGTTCATGTTGAATCTCATCCGTCTCGATGTAGATTGTGACAGCTGAGTTCCGACGAGTCACCCGTATGTATGAGCTCCTAAGTTGAAGAGGCCAAATAGTCCCCGGGGCGTCCCTATGCAAAGGGGCGCGCTCGTCCAATGTCGCCGGGAGCCACGCACCGGAGGCCCTGCATATACATCAGCTGGCGGCCATTAGCATCGGCTGACGAGATAATAAGGCTCGCGATGCAAATGACGCCTCCACCGCTGCCAGGGAAGGTCACGGGTCGCTGGCGCACGTGGGCGGTCACTCCCCGCGCCCGCCTCGGGGCCTCCCACGCCACGCCACGCCCAGCCCCGCTCCGTTCCTTTCTGCTCCGCCCCGCCCCGCTCCGCCCGGTGCGCTCCGCCCCGACTCGCTCCGCTCCGCTAAGGTCTGCTCCCCTCCGGTCTGCTCTGGCCCGGCCCGCCCCGCTCCGTCCCGCTTTGGTGTGTCCCGCTCCGCTCCGCCCCTTCCATTCCGTCCCGTCCCGCTTCATTCTGCCCAGCTTCACTCCGCCCGGCGCCGATCCACCCTGTCCGCTTCACCCCCCCCCCCGGCTCCGCCTCGCTCGGCTTCGCCCATTCGCGCTGCATCCCTCCCCGCTGTCCCGCACCGCTCCACCCGCACCGACCCCCCCCATCCCGCCCCTCCGCCCCGCCATCGCCCGCGTCATAACGCGTCGTGACACGCTGTCCCACCTTGCTCCCCGCCCTGCCCTTCAACTCTGCTGTGCGCCACATTCCACGACCTACGCAGCCCCGCGCCATGATCCAATCGTTTTCTAACCTTTGCTCTCCTCCCCGATCTGTTTCATCGCACTCAGCCCCGCCCTCTGCCACCACATTCCTATCTACCTCGTCTTGCGCCCCATCCTACCATTCTCTTCTCCTCGCCCCCGCGCTTCTACACCTGTTCGCCCTGCCCTGCATAACGGCCTCCTTGCCACGCGAGCCTCCTAACACTCCGCCAAGTCTGTCTCCAGACCCGCCCACGCCCAAGCCCGCCCCGCCACTCCGGCAGCGGATCCGTGTCATTGCCAGCCGCCGGCGCGGCGCGACGGCTGTCGCCGCTAATCTACGCCGCTATTTGTCCCGCGTAATGAAGCCGCGCAACGCAAGGACGAACTGGTGCCATTTCACCGTAATGCGTATCACACAACAGTTTCCAAACAACAGTCATTCCTCGCATCATTACTAGGAACACCTACTTAGCTTACACAATCTCTCAAACGTGAGATGAAAACTAGAGGTCTTTCAATTTTATTTTCATCACAGATACGAGTAAATTCTCACAGGTTACAAAACAGACACGTTTTTAAAACGTGAAATTCACAATATATGCGAAAAATTTAATTTCTATCGCTGGATTAGAAAACAAATATCTAAAAACATGTTCTCAACATCTCGTGGTATTCACAAAGCAGACAAAATTATTTCACTTGCGTTTAAAAGTTGAACATGAAGTAGAGTATCCAACTTGTTTAAGTGCAGACGAACAGCTTTCCACAAGATGAACACATAAGCTACTTTGGATCTGTTAAACCAGAGGGGAACCGGTTAGAATTTCGCAGAAAAAAGACCAAATAACAACTGGATTAGAAAAGATTTTGAACTATTTTTTTCTTTCCTCATTTCGCTGCCAGGAAAATTAACGTTTCAGATCTTTCACATCTCTTTAGATGGTACAAACGGCATTCAAAAGTCACTTTAATTACACCAAAACATCAAAAAATTTCCTGAATCTTCTGAGCAATTAAAATGAAATTACATGGATCCTGAACTTTCCCACTAGTAAATGAAATACGCTCGAATTTGTAGGTGCCGGGCATAATAACGCCAAAATAATATTAATATTACACGCTTTCTGTTTATGGAGAAAATTCGTAAGGCTCTGCAACAACAAATTTCAGGCTGCAATAAATCCCATAGCAGGAGAAACAGCAGCGTCAGCGCTCTCGTTCTATGGCTTTTGAGTCGCGAGTATTCGCTTCCATAGAGGATTCGCTTTTTGCCTCTGCATGCACCGCCCTCCCCGTCGCACGGGCCAAGGAGAACAAAGTGCGCGGCCTCCATAAAATTTTAATTGCATTCGCCTCCCCCCCCCCCAACCCCGTGGACTGGCCCGGTCGACCTGCATCCCATCTGCACAGGACTGCGCTCCTGTTGTTCCTCGTCGATGACACTGATGAGGTTGGTGGCTGTGAACGCTCGACTTGCGACAGTCCAACTGAGCCAAATTGGATCGAGTTGTCGAGGAGTGGAACCAAAACCAAATCCGCCGTTTTACCTAACAACCAGCCACAGCCGCAGCGAAGATGGACGAAGGATAAATGTTGAAGCGTCTCGTTTGGGCTGAGTTTCGTGCCTAGGGTGACAGGAGTGAATGTAAAGCATAATGACCGCGCAAAAGAAGCAACGCTAAGGGTACGGCTGTTTGGATATCCGTTGAGAGAAACGGATTACGTAGGTAAGTGTTGTCGGAAGAAATAATGGTATAAAATGCGTCTGTCATTTTGTAGCAGTTGATGTGAACACTAGGTCTCGAGAAACCAATTTAGTTTCGCACCCTGAATTCAGTTCTCAGAAGAAAGGATCATAAAACCTGACGCGGCATATGAAGGAGCTACGAGGCCTTGTATCTCGAGGAATGAACCAAAGGTCCACCTGCTACCTTACAGAACGTCAAAGGAGTAGAATATTCGCAGGGCGGCAACAGTAAAGCCAGGCGTTTAAGACCGAAGTAAACGCGGAAACGGCAGATGGGACTTGGGAAGAAGTGTAGGAGGAAGAGCAAAAGGGGAAGAGCGGGAGGAGGTAGTGCGAGATAGCAACCGATGCACGAGGGCCGCGAATAAAAATTCGGAATTAATTTCGCCAGACGCTGCGGTGCCGGGGTGGCCGTAAAGGCGGCGGGCGGCCGTAAAGGCTGCTGTAAAGCGTCGGGGGACGTCTCCAGGGCGGGCACGGCCACGCCCCCCGCTCGGGAAATGTTACGATCCGGATTGCTACCCATTAATGATATTTCCCTTCAAATAGCAAAGACGAATAAACTATGCTGACATTGTTATTAAACATCAGATTATTATTGAGGAATATTAAGTATGCAATGCAAAACACACTTAACAAGAACCGAGATTCTGACAAAATATAGAGTATTTGGGCCAAGAATGCCTTTTAAAAATAAGTTCCGGATTGCGAAATGATCTAACAATATCTGAATGTTTATGTGTTGGCAAGAAATAGTTTCTATGCTTGTACCTCAACTGAGGTTACGAGGTTAATGACTACTAGAAGAAAAAAGTAGGAGATTACACGAAGAGGAAACGCGTCACGTTTGTTCTGCGCTCTCTACCTCTTCATGTCCGAAAAACGTATCTGCAGGCGAGGCACGTCTTCCAATCAAAAATGTATTAGCACTCTACATTCAGATTCTATAGCATAATTTTTAAATCATACACTAACACTAATAAATAGTTTTCTTTAGTTCAATATCGACGTGACGAATAATTTTCATAAAACTGCAAAGAGGTTGACATTACTTTTATCTGTTGCAAAAGGTCTCGTGAAACTCAAATTTTCAAGTAGGAAGTTGCTGACCACTACTTCGACTTTCTTATTCCAAGTGGTTCCGCAAAAGACAGTTGCGCATAGTTTTGCAATCGCCTCTGCGGGAGAGTCCTTTTCCTCTGCTTTAGCGCCTCCACTTTCGCTTCCTGTTACTCGCCCCTTCCGCCACGGAGATACTTTGTCGCATCGTTATGAACCGGCGTCTTCTCCCGGACGCTTCTCCCCGCCCCTCCCCCCACCTCCACAGCTTCGCGTCCCCGTTCCCCTCGCCACCCCACCCCGCTCCGCGCAGCTCCAATCGTCGCGCTCCGGCGACGCGGGGCTCGCAATTTTACAGCAGCCTTCTCCCCGCCCCTCGCCCCGCCTCACCCCTCCGTCAGCGCGTCCCAATTCGCCTCAATCTGAGGAGGAGGAGGGGGAAGGAATCGAAAGAATGAGATGACGCGGCGCAGAAATCGAGATGGGCCAAGGGAGCGACGTGAGGAAGACCGCACGTCCTGGGGGATGAGAGGTGCGCTAAAAGGTAAAGTGGAGAGATCCTGTCGAAAGCTGGTGATTACCTTTTAAACTTACAAACCCATGAAAGTAAATGAATGACGCCGTGAGACATTCTGATTAATTAAATGGCCAAAGAGAAAGGCAGCTTCGCGAAGAAATGACTGGTGCGTGTTATTTCACGAAAGCTCGCGGCTGTGCGTGTGACGCCACGTTGAAGATTGCGAAACCGACGGCTCGACCATATTGTTGCGATCGTAGTCAGAACTGAAGTGTTGAAGCACGGTATTACCGAACGTAAAATGCGTACATCTTATATAATTGGAATTGAGATCACTGAACTCGATTATTTATAACTCGTAACTTGTGTGTGTGTGTGTGTGTGTGTGTAAGACACAGAGAGAGAGAGGGGGGGAGAGGGGGGAAAGAGGGGGAGGGAAAGAGGGAGAGAGAGAGACAGACAGACAGGCAGAGATTGAGGTACTGGAAAACTGGCCAAAAACTGCAAAATTAATAAATAAATAAATGTAACAATTGGAATTATTTACAGTAATAAAGGAGAGCAGCTGGGCTGAAACTGAACTCTGCGGTTTATTACAAGTCAATTGAGCAATATAACCCGAAGTAAATTAAATGTTTACTGGTAAAAATGCCGCCACAAAAGTATCACACGTGACTAGTGTGTTAGTATCACTCTTCAACTGAAGAATCCAATTTACTGATTGTCAACACAGGCTTTGAAGGAAATTTCTCCGAGACGCATTACTCGCATTTGTCTCTTTAAGACAGTGCCTATGATGCTGCCTTGTGGAGCAGTATTAAGCAGAAGTCTATCCGGGAAAATCTGCTGAAAGAGCGGGAGGTGAAAGTCAAAGGGAGGGGGAGAATGAAACTGTTCAGGTGTGACGTGACGCATCTGAGCTTCACCCCCCCTTAAGAGTTCTAAAATCCGTAGCCTCGAAAACGTTGAACACAGTGTAGTCAGCATTCCAGCGCAGAGACAATTCGAGGCAAGCGGCGAGTAAGACAGTGATGACAGTGAAGGGGGCAACTGAAAAGGCGGAGATAATGGTAACCGTGGTACATATTCTAATCCAAAATCCATTTGGTTCGCACTAATTGACCATCCTAAAAAGCTGCTTGTACCATAAGAAATGAAAAGAAATAACCACTGAGTAGGTTCGTCAGAAAGACACTGGCGATGCATTCTTACGTTAAACGCTGTTTTGACGAATTCTGGAAACATTCACGCAAAATTCGACGACAATCGAACAACGGTTTCGGTCGTCGTTGGGAAACAAATTTACAAACAGATGAAATCCTGGGCGGTCGAGTCGAGTAGAAGCAAAGGTCCCTATTTTCTAAATTACTTACCAGATACACAAGGGGCTGGATGATTTTTCAAAAAAATGGGAATTTAAAGAAAGATTTGTCCGTAAGATATTTTGTTCCTTTGCGACTTAGATTCCCCAGAAAAGTATGTCCATGGCAACCACCCCCTCTCCCTCCGATTCCACGGAGACGCGCTCTCAGAGGCAGTGACGCGCGTGATTATGGGGAGATTGAACCACCTCGGCCTCCTCCGCTGCTCTCTCCAACTCCTTCATGGGCGCCTCCAGTTCGCCTGCGTTTTCTTCTTTACCTTCGGCTCCGCCTCCGTTGCCGTCTTCACCTTCGCCTCCACTACCGCCTTTGCCTCAACTCCCGCCTTTGCCTCCGCCTTCGCCTCAGCCTCCGTCTCCGCCTTCGCTTCCGCCTCCGCCTTCGCCTTCGCCTCTGCCTCGTTTTTCGCTTCCATCTCACCCTTCGGCTTCGCCAGCGCTACGCCGCGGAGCAATGCAACTACTGTGCGCGGGCGCCGCCGCCTCCGCACGGCCATATCGGCAGCCGGGCGAGTGGAGAGACGTTATTGTGTTCCAGCGGCCGGGGAGGAATGCTGAGTGAGGATTGAGGACGCTGGCACAGACTCCGTTCAGCCGAGCAGAATACTTTCATTCCGACGACTTAGGGATATTGCCACGAGTCGCACTGAAAATCCACCACAAGAAGAAAACAGCGACTGTCCGTCTATAAATTAGTTCCCGGCTGATTTAAAGCATGTAGAAATTTTACGATCCATCGAATTTGTTGAAATTGTGTATATGTAGCCGTATATATATATATATATATATATATATATATATATATATATATATATATATATATATATATTGAAACAGAATGTGTTCCCTTACACTAATTAAAACATCAGTGTAAGTAATCAATAGATATTTTGGACTGCGCGGTACGTACGCCAAGCGCTGCGAACAACGACGGGAGCTAGCAACGGTCGCTACCGCCACCGGTGCCACCGCCGGGAGGCCAGCGTGAGAATGTCGGTTACAAACTGGGCAGCGAGCACGTGCGGGCAGTCGTTGGGAGAACTGCGAAGAAGACAGTTGGATCGAGGCGGCCGCCGCCGAAGGATGTGCCGACGTGCGGCCGGCGAAAAGGACATTAGCGCGCGGACAAAAGGGACGTGCAGTGTATTATATAAATTAGTAGCAACTGAAATGTAATAGACATGCGAAGTAAATATTGAGAGTATCATTAAAACAAAAGATTAGTGCCGATAGAACAATTAATCGCACTCGTAATAATTAGCGTGGCGAGGACAATACGGGAATTGTGTTGTGCGGAACTGTGACCAGCATGTATGACGCCGAGGTGCCAGGAGCTGCATAAGGAAGAATTCGCCAGGTTACCAGCCGGGGCGACCGCCCCGCCATCAGCCGCCGACGGCACGCAGCTGCTGCCGAGGTCGGCGACCCCCTCGCCGACACGAGCTGCGCTACAAGCATCGAAGGTATTTGGTCGGGGCCCCGAAGGTATGATAAATGCATATTACACCTAATCTTGGTACCAAGGCAGAGTGTATAAACGTTGTCAGATCATGTAATTTACCTATTTGATTTGCAAATAAATCTTGTTCATGATTGTATTTCCATTTCTAATTAACTTTCCCAATGTTATACCAACTTATCCAGGGACCCATTCACGGAAAAGATACCCTCCTTTAGTGTTATATTGCAGTGAAATACCCGGCATCACCAGGTACGTCACAGCTGGCGCCCGAACAGTGTATTGCACTGATAGGTACGTCCCAGTGGCGGCATTGCCAGGTACGTCACAGCTGGCGCCCGAACAAGTCTGGAAAGCGTGTAATTAAGAAATGTGGCCTTAGGAAAGTTGGTAAAATATTGGAAGATACTGTGCATGTATTTGATGTATAGTAATGCAGGTTAAAGATAATAGGCAGGCAGTGTAAAGCTCATTATTAGAGGAAACAAAAGTAATAGTACATGTACTAACAAAGCATGTATAAGTCAAGAAAGCACAATGAATACTTGTTAATTACGGAAATTTTGTTGTGTAATTAATTGTGGGCAGATATAGGAAATTATTTGAGAGTAACCAGTATAAAGTTACTACTGCAGTTACTGAGTTTATGAAAGCCACACATGTACATATTGTAAATGATATAATGTAATAGAATTTCAAATTTTGTAAAACATGTTAATAATGTTTGAATTGGTTGGTAGTTTTTAATAACATGGAAATTAAAGAATTTGGAAGTAGTAACAATTCTTGTGGAAATATCAGGGTATTTAATATTATTATATAAATTGTGCACATTACCTGCTGGGAATTTACATTCAGCAGTGCATTGTCCATTGGTAATGGTAAAGTTTGTGGAATTCAATGGAAAGGATACTAGGTTGGGGAATGTATAGCAGCATTGTGAATGTATATGTTTAATATTCATATGTACTATTGAGGGAAATTTATGGAGAAGATATGACATGTAATTGTGAGTGATTATTGTGTACATAATATAGCAATAATTGTATTGAGAAGTAATTCCAAATTAATAGTGGATTTATTAAAATTTGAGAGTATTTTTGTAACAATGTTAATAAGTTTGTCAGCGGCATATATGTAGTCAAGTGGCAATAATATTACTGATTGTAGAGAATATGTTTATTGTGTTTTTGTGGTGAGTGAGGGTGTGTTCATCATTACTCTGCATCTGAAATATTAGTGCATTACAACAGTTACGTGTAGTATACAGTGCTGGGGCGGACATAGTAAATTCATAGGATAACTGTTGTATCGTTGTTAGGTGAGGCAAAAGGAAAATTTGTGCGAGTATTTTAGTGAAGTGAGGATCGAACGGATAGCTCAAAGCAACAGAATGGAGGCGCAAAATGTAGTGCTGGACCGGGAGGAGAAGGTGGATGAAGTAAGGGAGATAGATGTAGGAATCGATAATAGCATTTCATCGGAAAGCAGGGATAGCGAAATTGGAAGCCGGTTGGAGGATACGCCGGGGGATAGTTTCAATAAAGAAGTAAAAGTTACATCAACACCGATGAACCAGGCAGCGGGAAATCCAAGTCAAGGGGATGGAGAAGTTACATATTCAGATCTAATGCAAATGGCGAGGAACATATTGGAAGTACAGAGCGAGGTGATTAGGATATACGACGAAATGAACAGGAAGACGGAAGAACGAAACAGGAAGTTGGCTGAAGAACGGAGCAAGAAGGCGGAGGAACAAATGAGGACCGCAGAAGAACAAAATAGAAAACTAGATGAGCAGAGTAGGAAATCAGACGAACATAAAATAGTTACGGAGAGGCAGATTGAGAAGTTTGCGGAAGAACAGAGCAAAGAATTAGGTAAACAGAAAAGATCCGAGGAGGAACAGAATAGGAAAGTGGAGGAACTGGATAGGAAAGATGAGGTGCTAAAATTTCAATCATACCATCAAGTAGATGCTAGGGTAGCGGTAGCAGATAGAAACGAGGGGATGACGAACCAAATCCATGAAGAAGTCAAAACAGCGGAGGGCAAAACGGTGGAGGTCCAAATCGAGGCCGAGGAGGATGTTTATAAAGTGAAGGTGAAAACGGAAGAATTGAAGTTAATAATGGAAGAAGAAGTGGAAATGAAAATAGAAGAAATGGAGCGTATAATAGAAGAAGAAATCGAGGAAAATATACAAGGGTGCGAAGAGAAAATAGTACAAGAAGAGTTTAAACAGGAAGAAGACGGGAAAATGTCGCCAAGTGTCAAGAGTGGGGTGACACCAATTATGCCTCCAAAGTCGATGAAATCTCCGGGAGATGGGACGGAAAACCCTCATGCAGTTATGCGAGCAGCAGAACGGCACCTAGCAGCAAATAACATATTGGAAGGATACAAGATCCAGTTATCACACCCAATTTTAGAAGAGAACGCCAGGACATGGGCAGAGAATTTTGGTATATTTCCGAAATTTTTGAAGGAATTTGAAGACAAGATTTCCGTACGAAAGCGGAGTGAAGAAACACAAATAAACATCAAGAGCGACCAGAGGAATAGCCATTACAACCACACCACGGAAAGTCGTAGTGAATACAGAACGAAGAGCGTTATGGAGCCAAAAACATTATTTGCTCCAATAAAATATCAAGGAATTATTTGCGTGTCAACGCGACAGTATACTGTCACTGTGCAGAGCTTACTGGGCAGAGCAGATCATACCGATTTAGGAAGGGGTTTGAAGATATTGGAGGGGTACAACTTCACCGTTGCAGACGCCCCAACGAATGGGAATGAAGGAGATGTAGGCAGGTCAAGAATGGAGCGAAGTCAGGGGCGAGGGAAGAGTGTTGGTATGGTCAACCATTGGTACAAACGTAGAAGAGGTCGTAGCTGGAAATGGGATGATACCTATCAAGATGTGTTCAACACGCTGGAAGCTATGTCCTACAACTGTGATTTAGGAAATCACTGTCAGCAAAATGGGGATGAACCGTCGCACAAGAGACAAGACATAGTAGGACACTACAAGCTTCAAATCGGAAACCTGGTTCAACATGTATGGAAAATAGTGGAGTGTAAATAAGTGTAATCTTAGTAGTAATCTAAACAATCACGTGTTAATTCGATTTTAGGGTATAAGTGTATATAGGGTTCATGTAATATACAACATAGTGCACCATCGGCAGAGACGATGATACTAAAGTGAATTTTTCCGGAGGCGGGAAAAATCCAAAAAAAGAAAGGAGGGGGGTGATGAAACACAGAATGTGTTCCCTTACACTAATTAAAACATTAGTGTAAGTAATCAATAGATATTTTGGACTGCGCGGTACGTACGCCAAGCGCTGCGAACAACGACGGGAGCTAGCAACGGTCGCTACCGCCACCGGTGCCACCGCCGGGAGGCCAGCGTGAGAATGTCGGTTACAAACTGGGCAGCGAGCACGTGCGGGCAGTCGTTGGGAGAACTGCGAAGAAGACAGTTGGATCGAGGCGGCCGCCGCCGAAGGATGTGCCGACGTGCGGCCGGCGAAAAGGACATTAGCGCGCGGACAAAAGGGACGTGCAGTGTATTATATAAATTAGTAGCAACTGAAATGTAATAGACATGCGAAGTAAATATTGAGAGTATCATTAAAACAAAAGATTAGTGCCGATAGAACAATTAATCGCACTCGTAATAATTAGCGTGGCGAGGACAATACGGGAATTGTGTTGTGCGGAACTGTGACCAGCATGTATGACGCCGAGGTGCCAGGAGCTGCATAAGGAAGAATTCGCCAGGTTACCAGCCGGGGCGACCGCCCCGCCATCAGCCGCCGACGGCACGCAGCTGCTGCCGAGGTCGGCGACCCCCTCGCCGACACGAGCTGCGCTACAAGCATCGAAGGTATTTGGTCGGGGCCCCGAAGGTATGATAAATGCATATTACACCTAATCTTGGTACCAAGGCAGAGTGTATAAACGTTGTCAGATCATGTAATTTACCTATTTGATTTGCAAATAAATCTTGTTCATGATTGTATTTCCATTTCTAATTAACTTTCCCAATGTTATACCAACTTATCCAGGGACCCATTCACGGAAAAGATACCCTCCTTTAGTGTTATATTGCAGTGAAATACCCGGCATCACCAGGTACGTCACAGCTGGCGCCCGAACAGTGTATTGCACTGATAGGTACGTCCCAGTGGCGGCATTGCCAGGTACGTCACAATATATATATATATATATATATATATATATATATATATATATATATATAGCTCTTGAATAACGCTATTGGAAGGAACACAAAATTGAATCTGTTTTCAACGGACTAAATACCATTTGAATATGATTTTCTTGACATTCTACCTCTTTTTTCGCGGTCTCATATTTTCAGGTTTAATTATAGTTCAGAAATGACTAATCAAGAGATTTATTAAGGAAGGATAATGTTACCCTATTTTACTTATCATTTTTATGGCAGCAATCGTTATGTGATGATGATTTGGGCGTCAGGGCATTTTTTGGGCGTCAGGTCTAGTTTTAGACCTAACGCCCAAAAAATGTAAGATCTGCTCTTCATCGACGTCCCTAAAAGTTGAACCAATGTCATGAAAAGAAAGCATTTAAATGTCTAACATTTTGAAATGGAATAAAAAATGAAAAGTTTACATATAAGTTGTTTTAATGAATTCGAAGAACATTCATGTCACATTTGACAAAAATCGAAACATAGATTTGGTCGTAACCAAGTAGCAAACACATTTAGACACAGACGAAATGCCAAATGGTTGAGTTGAGCTCGCTCGGATATTTTTTGTAACTGCCAAAGAAATTTCCTCTGGGAATTTGACGTTATGTATGCATCTCGTCTTTTCCATTCCGTACCTTCCATTTACTTTGAGTTCCACTAGAATAGTATTTTTTGAACTTTTGCTCCTCAAATTGCTTATCTTAAAATGATTCACAGAAAACGGCAAAAGCTCGCTCATGAATTCAAATGATGTTTTCGCTGCGTTTTCTATGGTTCTTTTTAACGTCATCAGTATCACGAGGACAACAAACGCTTTGCCAAGACTAACAACGGTAAAAGCTCGGTCACTCGCTCTAATATCGCAGGCAGATGATGCAGCGTCCGGTTGCGGGGCGTCGAGGCTTCATTCGGCGCGAAGTGAAGTCGCGAGGCCTCGCACGGCGTAAAAACCGACCGCAAATTGCTTCTGCCGGCCTTCCCGCTCTCGCAGCGCGCAGCGGTGTTTCGCTCACTCTCACGCGAAGTCATCCGGCGCGCGACCGGCTTCTGCCCACTGAGATGCTCCACGCGGTCCACCCGTCCATCCATGTGAGTGTGTGTGTCATTTGGCTCACTTAATGTGCTGAGAAATGTAGGGTATCGAAAACTTTCTTTACAAGCACTTAATGTCAATTACTTAAATTTATTTCAAGACGATTGCAGTCACACACGTTCACCTAACACATATCAATAACCGCCTTCGAAGAATTACTGGTGAAATAAATCTGTGAATTCACTGGAAAAATAGTGTCACTAACGACTACTGTATTTTCCATTTTACAACTCTGACAGTTGCTCTGTAACTGTTGTAAAGACTGGACAACCGAGATACTTTGTATTTTGAGATGGTCACTAAATACGAAGAAATTTTACAAAATACATTCAGAATTCTAAGAATAAAAACAGAGGAAATCGAAGTAGGGGAGTGAAATAGATCATTGTGCGCATCACTTCATAAGCTCTTGGGCAAACGTCTTCTTGGACGCAGAAATCAAGTCTTTTCATCTCGCGGTAATGCGAAATACTACGAGTTTCTTGTCAAGTGATACCCAAACTGACGCTTCTCGTTTAATCGAGGGAGAGAGCGATCGAGTGGTGGTAGAGCTTTAACCAAGTGTGGGTTTACGGGATGGGTTAATGGGGTAATGCGCCAGCCCATACGGTCATCAGCCTGTACCGCGATATCGCATTTTCAATTTTGTTAGATCAGTTGACGTTGGGCACTGCTGCATTGAAGAACCACAATTTCCCACAGAGAGAAGTTTCCTTGTTAAGAATTTATCATGGAAGGGAAACGGAACTTAACAGGCCTGGTCAAATAGGCCAATATTCTGAGCAATATACCCCTTCATTTAAAAAAATCTATTCTCTGAGATGAGGAGGGTGGAGGAAGGAGCGCTTCTACGTACCATGCAATTAGCACGGAGAGCATACGAGTAATGCAGGTATCAACAAAACCCAACGAATGAGTTTCCTTTTCTGAAACTATCCAGCGTTCTCAAGAACGAGGAGGAAGCAACGGACGCTCGATTCCGCAGGATCCCACCGCCCAACGGCCCCTGCTCAACCCCCACGTTTCAACACAAGTTACCTCACAGATACTGATGTTTGAGCAACATCCTGAAAATCTTAGCCGCCGCCCCGCCACTAGATGTAACGCAGGAAGGCTAGGAAGGTCAAGGGGCCGGCGTGAGGTCTCGGGGGCAGGCACTGGTAAGATCGCGAGCGGGGCGGGTCGGAAGCGAATTGTGCGGAGCGGGGCGTGGCGGGACGCAGAGCAGGGAGTCACGGCGGGGCAGGGTGAGGTGGGAACTGGGCTAATTGGGAAAGGACCTCAGGGGCCGGGCCGGGACGGGGAGCGGTTGGACGGAGACGGACAGTGCGAGGCGCGACGGGGAGGGGCGTCGAGTGGCGAGGGTAGGGTTGGCCAGGATAGGACGAGTCGAGACGGAATGGAATGGGTTTGGATAGATTGTGATGGGTTGGAATATGTTGAGATGGCTTGGAATTGGTTGGGATGGGACGGGACTGATTGGAACAGTGCGGCGCGGAGCGAGGTGAGGCAGGGCGGAGCGGGGCGTGGCATGGCGGGACGGGGCGGGGCGTCCGGTCGGGCACGGAGGAGGCTTTCTCCGCGGAGAAATCGCCGCGCTCCTCATTCACCGACCGGCCGGCCGCGGCCGCCCCCCGCGTAGGTCCGTGGGCAGCGGGAATGACGGGGGGGGGGGGGGGGGGCGAGCTGCGTACGCGGAAGGCGAGAGCGCGCGGCGCTGCTCTCGTGCGGTCGTTCGCCGCTCTCCTTCCCTCTCCCACTCCCCCTCCCCCTCCGGCGCCGCTCAAAGGCTACCGCTGCTGCTTTGCACCGCGTACGGCCTTCTGCTTCCTTATTGGGGCGCCATTGCAGATTTCGTTAGTTTGGTGGCAGCGTGAAGTGAATAGTTTGTAGAGAGAGTGAATGTATTGCTCGCGCAAGTTTTCTTGATACACGAGCTGCCCAGTTCTCACCCGGCGCTGAACGCCCGCCCGTTGAACACTGCCCGTTGAGATAGTTTCGACTCGGAACGTCGCATATCAATTTACAATACTTCCAACAATTACCTTGTACCGTCAAACAGTCGTAGAATTTCTCGTGCATTGGCGCGTTATGTTCATGCCCACAATTGGTACGCCCTTTTAAGCCGTGACGTAGCAAAAGCCCTACTCTCCCCGCACCTGCGCTGTGGAATTTCAAAAACCTTGACCGTATGTAGTATGTAAATTAGATATTTACTAGTGCAGGATGGGTATTGACGATTTTCGATTTACAAAATGAAAAGTTCTTTCCAAAAATAAGATTTAAATTATAAATCGATAGCAACTACACGCGTCACTTTTAGCTGATATTTGTATTACACAAATTGAGCAACCGACCAGGAACAAAAATTTAACATAACTTTTAGCTGGCATATTGGAAGTATGTGGAAGATATGCTTATACATACTTAGATACATATCCCCTTATATTGGGACGCAATGTTTTAACTTTAATCTTATAATGGACTATGATAGCAAAGTCTGGCGGGCTCCAAAATTGGGTCACATAATTTTTCAAACCACGGAGTAAATATATACATTCGAATTTTTGAGCATCTACATTCATCATGTTTTGAAATCAATTCGAATGGATACTCGACTCTAACGACATGTCTTTCTTGAACGTTGATTTTTTTTTCGAAATAACACAGCTGCCGAATATCGTTATATTGTTGGCAATTGTCTTTCATTTGTTGGTTTATGATACTCGAGAAATAAATTGCCAATCGATGCTACAAAGTCAACGCGACATTGCCAATACACAAGTCTTCTGTTTTCCGCTGCAGCAGAAGCGGAGGAGTAGGCAACTCGCTTTGATCGCAGAGAATTAGTGCGTGATAAATAGCGGACAATCGGATCACAGGTCGACAGGCAGACGGTCAGCCATAGGCTCCGAATGGGGCAGAGGTTCGCCTCGGCTCAGATCAACCTAACGGTATTATGAGAAAAGTAAAGGAGGTAATAAAATGATGGGTGGGACGAAGATGTCACTGAAGGATACACTGTCATGCAGAATTAGTACACTGCTTACGCAAACATTCGTATTATAAACATTAAATTAAACATTAGTAAACTATACCGTATATTGTTACATTGACAAAGGAAATAGCATTGCGAAGGAGACCCACTGATACATTGGCAATGATGTGATTTAGTGTATGGCAACGATGCAGGCAATAGCAATGAGACAATAGCAACATTAAGAGCATATCATGAAGTGAAGATGTTTTGTGCTATATAAATAAGTAGTATTGTACCCCTAAGACTCGGATTAAACGACCAAAATCATCACTATTTTTTAGAAACCAAAGAATGTTAAATAGAAAAGAAAAATTATTACAAGGAACATTGCAAATACTAAATTTACAAAACTATAAAGACGAATTCTGGGAATATCCACAATTCATTCGCAGGAATGGAGATAAAAATGAAGATACAATGGTTCCAGGGCCGTCATTAAGTACTGGTTAACGATGGACTTGCAATTCTATCCGGTTTTGGATTTTCAAAAATGCAAATTTTAATCACGACGCCAAAGAGCAAAGTGCATTTTAGCAAAGTTCTCGAGCATTATCTTCCTCGCGTATCCTGTCCTTCGGATTATGGAGTCGCGTCGGACACAAACGTTAAATTGCGAGGGGTCACCAGTTAAGCGATAACGGGACATTGGGGGACACTTTGCAACCCCGGTTTCCGCGGTACTCCCCTACCTCGTCTCACTCGCAGCAATTGTTTTGAGAAATAGCTAAAGCAAATGAATAAATGGAATAATGGTGGAATGCTCTGAGTAATAAGTGGTGATTCAAATGCCGGCTTTTGTTAAGGTAGTTGGATGAAGTTAGTTTTGCAAAACAAACGACAATTTTATACGACCTATTTTACTCGCTTCCCTCGCGCATTTCCAAGTCGACAGCGACGCTCCGGCCTTCGGTTCCGCAATGACACCATAAAACATTCTTCAGTTCAGACGATAAAAAATTCCAGCGCATTTTGCATAAAATTACAGATAGTTTATCTTTGACTCGTGACCGGCTGAATTTATCTCACAGCCAGCATTGCCGCTCTCTGCAGTGACTCTGACCGGGAGATCCTAGGATTCAAGTCCAGACGGATGGGGAATTTCGACACTAGCTACATAGCCAGGTCGAATTCAGCCACTGCCTGGAAAAAGAATCCTAGCGACAGGCTGCTCTAGCTCTAGAGACCGGGAGCTGACTGGGCGGTGCACCGCGGGCAGAGATATCTAGAGAGGGGCATCTCGACCTGCAGTCGAATTCGACCTGCAGGTCGACGCCGGTTCCAGCGGGGGAGAAACACTGTCACATCCCGGGATAAATCATTCACAGCTAACGGCCTAGCAACGACTAACGACCATAGCAAATGATATGACCATTCACATTAATGAATCAATCAATTCACTCACGATCCTCTCATAACTACTACGAAAGTATTTGTTCCATACATCCAAATGCTTACTTATGGGGAATAAAGAAAAAAAGGAGAAAAAGTACTAGCGTCCCGCGCCGCTCCACTCTTCCTCCCTTCTACACCCCCCTTTCCACACCGCCATCTGCCTAAAAAAGCGAGGCGGCGCAGCGCCGTGAGCGGTGGGCATGAGAGGGCGGGGCGAGGAGCTAACGGTCCCGGCTCACGCGTCAGGGAAAAGGCCCCGCGAGGGGTAAATGGCCTGCCCCCGCACACAAGAAAGTAGCCGCCTCCAGTCGCCTTCCTAAGCAAACGGCCCCATCGACTTTACAGCGCCTTTGGGAAAGCATGACGCGATTACAGGTGTAAAGTAATTAGTGCAAACTGCCTTGCGTTACCTGCGGCATCACAAGCGTTGTAGAGGAATCACTTCCTGAAAGGGGGCTGATTGTGGGTTAAGTGGCGACGTAATCGGAACCGTCGCCGCCTATCCAATTTATCTCGTTCTCCTCAGGATTATAAAATTCATCGTAGTTTGAAGACTTTTTGCTCATTAGCTGCTTGTGGTGCGTTGATAACTAAGGCTGTTTATTGAAGGCGTTCCTAGATGTCAGTAACAGATATTTATTATGAGGACGAATGTCATCCCACCTACAAAGATGTATCGCTCAGGACTCAGAGGACGCATATCGATGCCACAGGACAAAACAGGATGAACTAATAGACTTATTCTTGGACGTGCACACGTATTATGCTTTTCTTAACTCAGCAGAAGAGTTGAATTTATATGTATTCTCATACATTTTAGTAAACCTAAATGATTGCTTTTATTCCTACTTCGATTGCAAATTCTTCGCAATAACTTGAATTATGAACTTCCAACAGGCTTTTTAATATCAAATACACATTTTTTCAAAGAAACATTTCTTGCAATGTAATTTTATGGCCCGCAATCATAAAAGAGCTAATAGAGATTCACAATTCCAGGAAATCACGAGTTGAGTGCGTGGGGCCGGTCTTTGAAGAAGGCAAGTGGGCCAAGCGGAAAGCGGATTTAATTCATTAAGCCATTACCCCAACCAGCCGGCGCGGCGGCACGGTGCGAGTGGTAAGCGCGTCCTTTGAATGGGTCAATAGCACTCGCAGCGCCGGCGGGTCGCGTTGCCCAGGCGTGTCCGGGCGCGCGCCGGGCCAGCGTGCGGTCGCCTGCGAAGGTCGCGCCGACGCAGCCGCGTCGTCTCGCTGTGCTGTCTGACCCTCCCCCTTGCCCCCCCACGCAACGCGCACGCGACGCTATTGACCCCTCTGCGCCCCTCAGCTTTCTAGGACACGTACGGCGAGTAGGTCGCGGAAGGGAGTACCTGTTTGAAACGAGGTCCGAGTAAACACTAAATCCTCAAAGACATCCCAAAAACATGGCTTGGCTAGAGGATACGTATCAGCTCTTTCTCTAAAAAATGGAAATTTGATCAGATCGTTCTGTAAATGAATATGTTTATATTCAACATTATAGCGTCGAACGCCGCAACATGTGACATGTTCACAACGTTTCAAGACTGTTTTTTCCTGGGTAGGCTAGGGCATGCAGAGTTTCCGCCGACAGGGTGACGTAGGGGGGGGGGGGGGGTCGACCACACCAGCGGTAGTTGCCTCCGAGTTGCTGGAGTGAGCAGATCGCTAATGGTGTAAATGCCTCCCAGTGACCCTTCTCGAAAAATCACCATGTCGAAAATGCAGCGTCATTTGGATCAGCGTTATTCGATTAAGTTCTGTGCGAAACTGAACGAACAGAACTTGTATTCACCCCAACTGTATAGTTAAAAATTGAACTTGTATTAGAATAACGCTATAATTACATGGGAGATCACTGAAACATCTTTAGAAGCTTTGCCGTTAGTGAGCATGAAAAATGCAAGAATATCTTTTTATCAACGTTTAGTCTTCAATAACTGTTTTATCAATATTTATATATTAAAGCCTCGAAATTTCCTCATACTTCGAATTCAAAAAGTTTATTCTAAGAAAACGATGATTCAAGGAACAATAAAGGCGCACTCCGTACAAACGTCCTTGATAAATTAACAAACAAGTGCTTAAAACGCGTTTCTTTTCCGGTCATTGACATCATATCAATGGATATTTCATTCTTGGAGAACTGCCTGGAGTGTCGCATGATTCACCGCGTGGGAGCCAATGAAGCATACATCAGTCCCTGCCCCGCAATTAAACTTAGAGGCGCTGGGAGAAGCCGTGGAGACGCCAAGGGCACGCGCCCGAAGCGGGTGAATTAATGAACGCGCTCCGAGCGCTTTCACGCATTCTGTTTGAGCGACCGCGAGTCGGGAATCTTCCATTCCCTCCTCCGCCCCTCCCCAACCAACCCGCTTCCCCTTCCCCGCCCCGCCCTCAACCTACTCGTTGTCATGCAGCGCGAGGCAGGTCAGGCTCCGCGAAGGAAATCTCAAACAGCTGATTCGCGCGCAAGAGGCTCCTCTGTGGACGCTGGAGGATTCTTTCAATTAGTCGTTTTTGAAACTTTCGAATTCGTTTTTATAACCATAATATAAGTTTTTATAACCATATAACACGAATGATCGTGATAATAAAGGTGGTTAAATTCAAGCATTGTGATGAAATAGATAAAGTCTCTTCAATACAATGAACCGTTATTCAACAACTTCAACATTTCACTATGAAAAAATTTCTGTCTCAACACTCAAAATATTATACGCCAGAAATAGTACAATTAATTAATTAATTAATTAATTTGAGTCGACTGAGACTTTTTTATTTATTTTTTGAATCTTTATCAACGTGTGGTTGTCACCGTGTATGAAAGAGCAAGGTTTACTTTCTGAACTACTAGAGGAAACATAGGCATGAGTCTTACTTTCATTGCAATTAAGAGAATGCTTCCGTTCCTGAGCAACAACACGAAAAGACATAAGGGTGCGTTGACAGCTCAAGGAGGCCACTTTCTATTAGTTCTGGGGGGCGTGGGAGGCTGGGAGCGCGGGAGGCGCTCTGGAAGTAGGCGCGCGCGCCCAGGGGCGGATTCAGCCGATCTTTTGGGGAGAAGGGCATCGTAACTTTTGTTAAATTATAAACATATTTTGTTATCATACTGTATATTATTTATGTACTGTATGATACTATACAATATTATTGTTTAACCAGTTACATAATTAGGACAAAAATAGATATTTAAATCAATTTTGCCAAATAAAGGAAGGTAAACAAAAACTAGACCGGCCTCTGCTTGAACGCCAGAAAATGGTGACTTGATTGTATTTGTGCACTATCCGAAAGAGCTACGTGCAAAGAATGTACTTCTGCGTTAGATCATTTTTCACCAAATGTGGACTTAGGGATTTCTTGCAATCAGCACTTCATATAATTCTCTAGAAATTTATTTTGCTTTCTATTGTCAGTGGGTTTTAAAATGTACTAGTGAATACCCTTGAGGTTACATGAGGCCACCTCTGTCAATTTTACAGCCCGATCTGAGATACGTTGATGGCTAACAGCCGATATGACTTTACAATTAGATATTATTGCCAATATTTTTCATTAATTCTTGCCAAAGAACACTCGTTACATCTGTATTCAGAATTCAACTTGTATGTGGCTTAGGGTACGGATCCAGATTTAAGCAAATGTGCACAAAATACACTTCTCCCCAGAGTACGTCACAGTTTTTAACGTTAAATAGATAGCCATATAACATTCACACATGTTCTGTTTCTCAGCTTCTGCGACATCCCTTCTGCTCCCCGGTTTTTCCCCTGTCACTCCCCTCCCCCCCCCCCCCCCCGCGCTGCAAAACCCTTTCCCGGCGCGGCCGCCGCCCGCTGCGCTAAATGGCGAACGCATTAGGAAATTGCTCGGGCGGCGGGCCGAAGAGCGGGCGAGCGTGGGCGATACTGCATGCGCCACGCCCGCCCTCTCGCCCACTGCCCCCTCGCCCCTCGCCCCGCCCCCTGCTCCCATCCGTTAATGAGTCCCGCGACTTTTCACCTTGGCGCACATGGCAGGTCGCGTATTTTAGGGTGCCAGAAAGTAATTGCTCGTCAAACATCCTACCGCATGAGCAGGATGAAAATTGAAAAATGTTGCTATATTGATAGTTCCTCATAATAATTAAAACGTTTTGGAAAGCTTTTACCCGCACTTCTCATTAGTTTATCTGTTGGCATACTGTCTACCTGGAAATAATTGTCGTTTATATTTCAGGGCAGAAATATAATCGTTTTTTCGGAAGAGCAGTTTAAAATCCGAGCGGGATGGAAAAAAGGCGAGTCTGAAAAACTTCATTTTAGAGCAGCGGTTCATACAACTTTATTTTGTACACTTCTCTAAACACACATAGTTTGAGTTCAATTGTTGAAGATTTCTGAAATTATAATCATAAGGAGGAAAACCATAACTTTATGTGTCATTAGTTTTGCTGATATTACCTTAAGTAGACAATGTAACAGCTGTCTGTAAGGTTTTTTATTTATCATTCGAGGTTCTGCTCATCGAAGTTCAATGGTACTTAGTCGAAAGAATATATTTAAAAATGTATGAAACATAATAAAGAAATAATTCAGAATCAAATATGTACTTAACGTTAGTAAAAAAAATGGTATTGAAATAAATTACCTTTTGACCCAACGTTAAATACCTAAATGAAACTGATAAACAGTTCATTGTTTTTATTTCGTGCGGCGTTGGTTTCTCTCTAGTTGAAACTAGTGTCTTCACTGCCACGAGACAATTAAAGTTTTCATCTTTCTAGAGCGAAATAATTCAATTTTAGGAGGGGGGCCGAAAATTGCAACTTTAGAAGTGAAAGTATTATAATGACTTTGTTATTTTCATCACAGTAAAAATCAAAACATACCAGCGAATTCCAGGAATAAGAAAATTAATATTTCAATGGAATACGGGATATTCCCCCTTGTATTTTCCCCCTTTTCCCCTGCTCGTATAGTTAAGAAATGAATCGTCTGATTATTCCTAACGGGAAAAAACTGAAACAAACACAGGGAACACGCGACCTCACGATGGCGTTCTAGAGATTTCCTTCTGAATGTGAATGCTCATTTTTCTCAAACGTTCTTTCTTTACTGGTGACGTCAAGAGATTCATTGACAGGAACAAAGTAACAAGAAATGGTTCTCTTTTCTTCTTCTACATCTGAATCGTTCACAAGGAACTCACAGACCATGACTGAGCACTCGCTGTTGCTGATGTCAATGGTTTAAGTCCGAGATCAGCACCGAGACAACAAACATCACAAAACAATGCACCGTTATATGAATGTTTTTATTATTAGATGTTCTTTGCAACATGGGAACGTGTAAGCACGTGCGTTCAGACAGTAAAAAAGCTCCTATGTAAAAATATACTCATTGTTAGAACTAATTTGAATTCATGTACCGTTATATCACACAATCCAAAGCCGCCAGGGGTAAGCAAACGTAGAAAAGTACCTGGAGATCGAGTCATGAAGAAGGAAACATTGATAGGTCACGAGCGTACAATCGTAAATATACATAAAATACAATAATTTCTAATACATGAATGATACTTTCATTATTTAGAATGGTAATATTATAGATTACTTCGTTACGAAAGAAAAATTGACACGTTTGAAAATTATCAATTTGAAGGAGATTGGTTTTATTTCAAGACTATACGTTTTCTTAACTTACAATAACAAAACCTTCTCCTGCATATGCGATAGTCTTGTGAACAATTTTCATGAACTTTTTAAAAGTATCTTATTCTTGAAACATTTCTTCTCTCAACTCAAAAACGACGATTTTGAAATGTTTCACTTCCCTTGCGCACCCACGGCATATACATCTATTTTAGTATTCTGAATTTCATACCATCCCCTATTCTTAATTATTTTATATTGTTATCCCCTGCACGCCCTCCATGACAGGCCTTGGCATCCAGCGGAGCCGTGCTGGCAACTGCTCTGAGCGACCCCGATTCCCGCTGGCTGTCGCGGTCGTCTCCTCTTGTCAACACGGGCGCGTTTTTCAGCGCATAAATGGAACGCGTCTAGCCGCTTTCTTGTCGAGGTCGCCCTCTCCCCCCCCCCTCCCCGCGCCCCCACCCGCACCGCGCAGTGCGTGCGACCCAGTATGCGATCGTAAACCCTGTCGCGGTTTCGTGAACTTTCCTCCGGTCGAGGTCTTTGTGGAAAGTTCGCGCAGCACGTCGTGGTTTACAATCATAGAGGGGAAAAATGTGCGTTTAGGTTCAGAACGAATGTAGTACTGCCCGAACAACGTGTTTTTTTTAAATTAATGATTAAAAAAGTCCTATACTATGTTTATACTTTTGGTTGGTGCATGTCCTTCAACTGAACTACAATACACCCAATTCGATCCTTTGGTAAGGGCCTTGTATCACTTTTGTTACAAAGGAGACATTATAAAACAAATGGCCTTGTGACTTCTCAAGAGTTTCAAACCTACTATAAAAATGTGAGCACAATATAAAGGCTACAGTTTACACTTATTACCGAATAATATTTTGTAACGCGAATTGCAATTTTTACACATTCATCGCACATTCATTTTTTTTCACATCAATGTTGACATAGTTCTCTGGCTTTCTTTTCCAATAAATTGGCGAATTCCTACACCAGGAACATTTAAATGTCCAATATCTTGAATATTTCTCGAACTGCCCCTCCAACATTTCTTATTATATTACAGCTCAATAATAAATACACAGCTCAAAAAATCCGTCAACGTCAGTACAATCTGTAATGGCTGATGGTTCTTTCTCTACATGGTTCCCGAGTGTTTTCTGGAACCAGCAGAACACATTTGATTCCTTCCTTTAATTTATTTCTATCAGTAAACTCTCATTAGCACGGACTCGCTTAAAACGAATTTCGCCCTAACAGGCACAAAACTTCCCGCAAGGGATTTCTGTAATATGTTCATTTATAATAATCGGATAACACAAATTTTTATAACACGAACTCCGATCATTTCGGTCTCTTGGAATTCACGTTAATGAGGTTTTACCGTGTATCTGAAATGTAAAAAAAAAAAAAAAAATCACGTGCCTGCTTTTTGGCTAGTCATATCGGCCCGCAGCCGAAGCAGCCGCGCCGCCCACGCGGCGGCGCAATGACCGTCTGTGCGCCGGGCGCGAAATGCGGCTCGCCCAAGGACGTTCACGGCCGCCGCCACCGCCGCCTTACGTAACGGGCGGGCAGCGGGCACGGCGGCGAGGGAAAGCGAACCACTCACACCCGCGCACGCCGCCACGCCCCCCCCCCTCCCCCCGCCGCGAGACAGCTGCTCCGCGCGCCGCGAATCAGGCGGCACCTACGCGGTATTGCGAATTATTTTGCTCGAGCTCTCGCTAACATCACGGCCGACCAACGATGAATATGTAGTACGGTTTGCGATAAGATAAATGAATGAGTAATGGTAGAATGGCAGGCAGGGGAAAAGAAAGAACCCGAAGGAAAACTCGTGAATTCAGTTCTCGAACCTACAAAATCTTCATGGAGTGACCGACATTGGACATCAGCCCCACGATGGGAGGACTATCGTGTTTTCTGTAACTACACAAGTTTCCTCTGATGCAGCACACAATGTGAATAATGTACCTCCTTTGTGAGAGAATCTAACAGCCGTCTCACTAGAGTAGAACCCCGAAATACAACCCTGTCGATATTCAGCGGTTTCAAAATCGACGCAGGTAAAACCGTGTTTTCCTCCAATGAAATATTATTGACAGAGATGGGAGAACCATAATGATCTGTCGATTTGTGAGTGTGTGTGAAATGTAAACCACCATTGTAGCTCTAAATGATATACTTACATCTCGTATTACATGTTTGTTTTGAATAATTCACCAAACAATTGAAATAAAAATAACATATCGCAGTACAGTGTATAAGTAGTGTATTTTTTAAAATATTTAAGTAGGATACACTGGTCGGATAATTAAGCAATACGAAAGTCTTGTTATAATAAAAAAAAATATTACTGGCATAGAAACCACATTATTAGATCTTAAGATACCACAAGTAATTTGACTTTTTGATCATCAATATGACACAAGAACAGTTATTGCTGAACATATGTCATTTCGTACAACTTACGCAAATGACAACATATAGATACGTAAATGTTCATTACGAAACCGTAGATCATTAATTTGTATTTGATGGGTTTCTCCTTATAAAGACGACGCGGAGGCTGATCAATCTAACGAACATTATGATGCAAGATGTTTGAGTGCATCACAAAAGAGCGTTACGTAAGAAACGTTAATGGTCAGAATTAATCAATCAATTCTGCCCCGTTCATAAATTTTGTTTGCATTTACAAGCAGAAATTGCTCAAACGAATGAACTTCAATGTCCACAGAAAATCATATGAGGAGGTTAAAAACATACAATCCCTGGAAAAAAAATTCAAAACTTTGAATACAATAATTTATCGTTCATCAAAACTTGAGTAAATACGTATCATTTTGAGAAATTGAAACAGAAGCTAGAGTTCTGTACACAGGTTACATAAAGGCTATAAATTTTTCCCTTTTTTGTAACGTTTCATTCAAGAATTTACAGAAACAAGAAAATTAATGGATTTCCAAATATGGTGGAAACTATTGTTGATGATAAGAACACCGGCATTTGATATTACTTTATTTAGGTGTTTAAAAGTAAAATGCGTGGGCGTCAAAATCCATTGTTCAGTACGTTTTGGAAGGAAATTTTCAAATTGCTATTTTAAGAAGCGTCACATTGTGCGACGCAGTGATGAATCCTTTACCCTCCCTCAGGCACAACTTTTTATTTTGTAATTTTTCACCACCCATATCAATGACCACATATTGATCGCATCAAATTCGAAAGCATAATTCGAGCGGACAATATTTCAAGAATAAATTCAACTCTAAAAATGTAATACTTTTATTTAACAACGTATGGGGGTAGGAGGTCCGAACTGAATTATTTCCCCTCCCTCTCTGAATCCGCTCCTGGTGTGACATTTATATTATCAGCTATTGCGTGTAAACCGAAATCAGACTAAAAGCGTCCCAATTATCTTGTCAGTCCACATTTTCTTTCTTCTGGAATGGGGGCACACGGACGGTCAACAGGAACAGATATACTGAGAAGGAAGTGCTTTGGGGAATCCCGAGTCATTCAAACAGTAACTCTGCAGACGAACAGTGTCGCTCACCTATTGCTCAGGGCCCCCTCCAGGATACTTATCAACGGCGATAAGGCCCCGCCATCCGGGTCACGGCCCCTTTGCATTCGCGTCGCGGCGGGCGGGCGGCCGGGCGGACGAATGGGCGGTGCGTGGGCGAGCGGGCGGGCTGCTCCAAGGGCGGCTGCCACATTTCGCGCCTCCGCGCCGCGCCTGGCCGCGTGGGCCCGTGCACCAGGTTCGAGTCCCGCCCGTTGCCAAAAGCGGGTCTCCGTGCGTCGAGGTTGCATGGTCTTACCTCGCTTGGCAATGGAGAATGTTTCCAGTTGCTCATAATCCAGTTGGAAGCGTGGTTTCAGTGTGAGAGAAATTTCTTTAATATAATATGAATTTCGAACGTTATCAATAATCTTTTATTAGGTAACTCACAGGGAATTATCGTAAAAATCGAACAAAGTAGAACGACATTTGTCAAAAAAAAGCTACGATAGTACAGCGGACGCAGCTTTTATTCATTTTCTCGCCAGTTTTGTGATATAATGAAGCTAGAAAAAAGAAATAATTTCCATTTTATACGCAATAGCTCCCGTGGTATTCGAGTATTTTATTAGACGCAATGTCTGGGAAATTGAAGCACTAGAATATTTTGAATGTTTGCCTTGAGAAGTCAATGTTTTGGTTTTTTGAACAAACTGCAATAACCTGAGAATAAACGTAGCGTACGATGACCTTTCATTACTAGAGTGCATTATGTAGGTTGGCAGGCTGCTAATAATAGCTTCAAGGCGGACAGAAAAAGTGTTAATACTACGAACTATATTTAATCTAACCTCAAACGACAAAACGGGTTTCCTTCTTTTGTAACCAGACGCAAAATACAGTTCCGATAGGACTCGGCTCGTTGACTATCGCTTAGTCCATAGTGCGGCCACACACAAGTTCTGCCGACCTTCAAGCGACGAGATACGAGCGTTTCCTATCGCGTGGAAAAGGGCTGTGAGTGAGAGGTCGAGGTTTCAAACGGAAACAGCGGTGGAGGAAACATGTGCATGTGTTCGCAATTCCAATTTCTCCTTTTGTACAAAAGATATTCAATCGGTAAGAAATACCAACGTAACGAGAGGAAAGGTTCGCAGCGTGTTCGCAGTACTGACACCGTATGGGAGAACGTGCAGCGGTTTTGCCCACAGAGCATTAATCTGCAATTCCTGCAAACGGCTCCGCGGCTTATGCAATGAAGGAAGTGTCACAAGACGGGCAACAGAAGCTGCATTTCTCCTGCTTTCTCCTTTATGCAAATGTGACGTTACTAAAAGCAAGACTCCTCTTAGCGCGGGGAAATGGGGGACAGGCGGAAACAGAGTCCAGGGGTGCGGCAGTTTGTTCTGCACAAACAGTAGGATTCAGGACAGTGACGACATCGGGTACTTCTAAAGTCCGAACAAATATCCCTGCAAATGGACCTCTCGCCCCCTTTCAAAAAATATCCCTCGTATTTTTTAACGCATATCTACAGCTTGAGTAACATATATTGACAGAGGAATAGGAAAACGATGTTGATTTCTCACAAACTTCATCTTTTATTTAATAAAAAGAGAATTATAAAGCAAACAAGTGATATAGTATGTACGTAATAATCAGAGGGACCTCAGTAATTTCAGACCGCCCTACCCACAGTTGTCATTATTTTTTTATACAAAGGTAATTTATTATGTACATTGAAAACGTTATTAATAACTATTAATGAATGAATGAATGAATGAATGAATGTGCGCGACGATGGTGTAACTGTTGGCGTATCGGACTGTTATACCCAAGTTGGCGGATTCAAACCCGATCGAAGCCGTGATTTTTTAAGGGCGAACAAATCCTTCGAACACCTTCCTTCAGAGGGGAAGTAAAGCAGGCTGTCCCATGTTAGTAGATGTAAAAGATCCTCAAGCCTAAATGACGCCTCTGAGCTAAATTCAAATCGCCTGCTTCTCGACCAAGAAGTACCTCCTTTCTCTGCTAGTTGGTAAAAGGAGCGTAGCGAAATTTGTGTAGTCAGACGGAGGAGCGGGCCTGATGGCCCGAGTCTCGCCACGTAAAATAAGGCATTAATTCAATTCAAATAAAAAAACAACATCTGAAATTCAGTAAAAATGAAAAATGTTCATAAGTAAACGTCAAGTTGGCTGGACATTTCATCTACCCCTCCACGAAAATATCCTGGTGGCGTCACTGGGAGTATGTAGTAAGTGGTATGCCTGGATATAATTATCGGTGATGATACCGCTGCATTGACATAACGTCGGTGCACAAGAAAAACGACACGTCACGTTAATTTGCATGAGGATGGCTTTGTTGTGAAAGGAACCGTTTACATGCAAAGACACAGTGATTTACTATTGAATGAATATATTTACAGTCTGCAATGTAACTCGTCTTTATGTCAGTTTACTACAAAAAAATATACTATTTTCTAACTGAAAAGGACGATTTGTGAGATGTGTCACTTTTCTCTTGTACACCAACGTATGTGATGAGTAATGAGCATGAACATGGAGCAGATATTGGACTGAAATGGAAGGCCCCGGACGAAATCTACCGCAAACCCGTTTTATCCATCACACATTCAACGTGGATGGACCGAAATTTGATTAGAACCCCCAGAAAACTAACGGTTGTCACTACACCTCCGTAAAATTAAATATTCAAAATGAATAACCGGAGTGACGGGGGTTTGAGGGCCAGGCTGGCTCCCAGCGCGGAACGGCGCCTGATGAGCCGTCCCTGGGGGCGGCGTTGGGGAGTTGGCGAGCGCCTCTCCCCCCCCCCCCCCCCCGAGGCCGCGCAGCGCGGCGCGGCGCAACGCAGCGGCCACTAACGAGGTTAACCCTAACGGACGGCGCCGAGGGCGGGGCGCGAATCCCTCCTCCCCCTCTCCCAGGCCCCAAACTGGGTTTGCGCACGGCTGCACAACCCACGGCACGGGAGCGCTTTCAGAAAGCCGACAACGAACTAATAGGAGTTACACTGACTGAACGCGTTGGAAAAACAAATTTCCTCTGCTTATGAGTTAAATTTTTTGGTTGACGGCTGTGACCTCTTATTCACAATCGACTGCCGCCGCAGGCGGCTGTTATTCAACAACGTAGTGTCGCCATGCGTTCGGTGGCGGAGGCCGTTGATGCTCCTCGAGAACGATCGCGCCACACATGCACGTACAAATCTGTTTGCATCATTATTACGTGGCTAATATCGATTACGAATCACCAACATCTCGAGGAAACTTTCTGCAAGATGGTTACGTCTTCCCTTCTCGCGGAGAGACTGCTAAAACTGGCCTATTGCGATGCCATTTTCGGTATGAAGAAAAAACGTCTGCAAACTTCTGCGCCAGTTCCCAACGTTTGCGAGCAGGGCATCGAAGAGGATCCATCGGGATGTATCGCGATCCCAGGGACGACCATTCTTCCGAGACGAGCAAAAGGAAAGAGCGACAACGTCCAAGGGGGAGACGTGTGGATTAAAAGGGTTGCAAACGGGCAGCTCATCAGAAGACACTTTTCAATTAATGAAAGTGATCTTCAAAAAGGCAAATACTTGAAATGCGGTTGAGAATAGAATAAAACTGATGAAAATCGTATTTTTAGTATCAGTAGGAAAACACGAGTACTTGGATGAAATAGTAAAATTTAATGGAAAATCAGTTAATTCTGGAGAGTTTATCAATATAAGCTATTACTGTTATTCCGGAAGGCGTTGAAAACAAAACCAAAATAATTAATGTTGACAGGTACAAGAAAATATGAATGAACACAGCCCACCGTCGGGTCGAAAGGCGCTGTGGTTTCGGAAATGGCGGGCGTCGCTTTGACCTCTGTTCCGAGCTAGCCGGAGCATTATACCGAGCTATTTTTTGAAATTCCGCCAGGTTAATACTATTAAGTTACACACAAAGATACATACAACGTTTATTAACGATATGTGCAGCAGGCACAAAGTGAAAGTCTATAAAATAGGCGCAAATAAATATGTGTCGACATGGCTTTTGTAGACCACTTGAATACTTAATTGCACCTCTGATACACAGCAGTAACAAGCCCACGCACGTTGAACATAGTTGTAAAAGTAATTTTAGGTCGAAAGATATGATTGTAGGAGACTTTCATCTTCTTCTAGTGTTGCTCGGCTCACGCCATCCTTTCCCAGCGCGGCGGGCTAGAGAAAGAGCCCCGTAGAACGCGCTCGTGGCAGAAGAAATGCGCACTCTTTTCCAAAGGCGGTTTCTCCCGCTCCCAACGCTCCGCCACGCCGGCCCGGATAGCTGCCTCGAGCCTAAAGGGTCGCGGGTTCGAATTCCGCTCGGGGCATGGATGTTTGTGTGTGTTCGTATACCGTTACTAATGTTACTTACAGTTGTCGCTATGTAACCTTAGTACAGACGTTAATTTACAGACGTTAATTTTTTTCCCTAGGTTTTTGTTTCTCCAGCATACAGCCGGTTACCCTTTACATTCTCATGGGACGGTATTCGACCATACACCAGACACCAACGCACTTGCGGGCTCCTCTGATCTGAGGTCAGCGGAACGCGAGGTCCTCCGCGCCAACACGTACATGAGATACGATGTACAAACAACCATGCCGAAGGCGGAACTTGAACCCGCGACCTTTCGGACCGAAGCGCTGAGTCGGTACACGCTCTTAGCCACCTCGACTGTCCAGGTAGGCGAAAAGGCTTAAATAAGACAGAAAGAAAATAAACACTCCGTCGCAGCGAGATCCCTGGGCATGCAAAGGCATCCGCGTCCGCCCAGCCTCCGTCACGCCTCCGTTGGGAATGTGAAATCGATGCCGATGTTTTCAAAACATCGATGTTTACAAAAATATCGATATTTTAAGCATCGATGTATTGAAGTCGATGTTTTCGAACACCGATGTCTTCTGCTCGATGTTTGCTCGAGGATGAAAAAGTCCCATAATCACAATTTTATAAAAGTTAAAATGTGAAATAATAATTTATAGTTCCACTATATATTATGCGTTCGAACCACACGAACGCTGTTTAAACTATCTTACTCGCGCAGACTATTCTTCACCCGATATGATCCAGATATCCTAGTATTTCCTTCGTCTTTCCCCGTACGTCGCACACAGAGAGACACCTTTTATCTTTGTTTTCAAGTATATTTCAATTAAAAAAGATTATACACGGACAGTATAAATTTAATTTTGATGCGCACGAATTTAATGCTAGATGTTACTAAACTAGCTTTAAAACATCGATGTTCAAAAAAAGGTAGATGGATTTCGTTCGATGTACAGTACTTATTAACACGAATTCCAAAGGCCGACCGAAATAATTGGAGTTTGTGCAGTAAAATTTCGTATTATCAAATTATTATGAATGTCCTTATTACTATTTACCGTAAACACTTGTCGGGACCCAAGTTGTGTTCGTGTTACGGCGAACTTGTTGTTAAGGCGGCCCCACACATTCGGCATTCACCGAGCAGCGAGATACTGCTCGCCCAATCCCGAACTTCTGATGTGTTGGGCGAATGTTCACTCCCTTTGATGTGTCCTAAAGATCGTCACGCGGTGGGTAACGCGAATACCGAATGTTTCGCGAAGAGCGAGCAACCCGTCCACACTATTGGGGATTCGGCGAGCGGTTGCTGGGCGATTCATCGTGTGCGGTCCGAGCGCTCGCTCGGGATGCGCATGAGTGGAGCCGCCTTTAAGCGAGTTCGTGCCAACGAGAGTTTACTGTATTATAAATTATTAATTATCACTTGTCTGTTCATGTTCATTCATGATTGTGCATTCTTGGCTATCCGGGATGAGCCGGGTTATAACAGTATAGCTCTGAAAAAGGCCACAGCAAGATGGCCGAAACGTCAGTACAATTGACCGAGACGCGGCTCATTCCGAATAGCCAAGAATGCATTGACTCTGGCCGCGGAAGCCTACGAACACATTCATGATTGCTCGATTTGGCTCTTTAGTTTTGAACAGTCCCTTTCAACTCTAGTGATATTCACATAATAATACAATAAATATGCATTTAGTATTAGGTTTTTTGTATTAACATTGCATTTAATATTAGTATTACAGTAAGTATTACAGTAAGTTTATTGTTGCACTTAGTATAAAGTTAACTGTATTAACATGGATGTTTTGTTGTCGATGTCGCATCACTAGCCTCCACCGTCCCTACTGGCGCTGCCTCCGCCGGCGCCCGTCCAATGTGCTTGCGTCTGTTGCAGGCGCGCACCCTCACTTTCGGCTTTGTCTCCGCCCTCTTTCCCACGCGCGGCAGCTGCCCGGACGCGCGTCGCGAGGCCTCGCGGGAGAGAACAACGCACGCGCGACGGGCGCAGGCTACGCTCTTCTCCTCGCGGCGAGGAGCTCCTGCCTGTGCAGATGCGCCCAGGTTCGAATACGCACAGAGAATAATTCATTCTGGAGCATGGGAAAACAAAATGCATTATGATGTACAATATTCAAATCTACACTTTCAAGAGCGACACCTTCACTACGTATTGAAACAGTGCATTGCCGTCCGTAGTGCATTGGTGTCTGATTTTAAAATATTGATGAAATGGAATATGAAATGTTCGTATTATTTTTTACGACTTTTAGACTATGTTGTTAAATACTAGTTATCTAAAAGATGCGTCGATATAAGTAGTAAAATGTTACAGAATAATTTCTATAGTTTATGTTCGTTATTATTTTTATTACTATTAAAATACTTTAATGGATATTTCAAAACATACATGGAAAGTTTCCTCGAAGACCCGGGAAAATTGAGAAGGTTGGTTTCCCTTTTTTGTTCGGAAATGCAATACTAACCACCCAGTTTTCCTCTCGATAATAACACAATTCGTAGGAATATTTCAGGAAAAAGATGTAGGGGTGCCGATAGCCTCTCTCATTATTATTATTATAATATTCAACCCGTTTTATTTTGGCTGCAATCGGTGCAAGCGGGCTGGGCCGTACGCGCCGCCCGGGCTCCCAGTGGCTGCGGTCGCCATCGGCTGCCGATCGACGCGACGCGACGCAACGCGACGGAGCGGGCAGATGAGGCGGGAATATCAAGTAGGCGCTTGACCCGCGCGCCGTTCGAGGCGCCTGCGGGCGGCGAAGGATGCAGGTTCAACGCACTCGCAAGCAATTCTTTTCCACGGTCTGTTGATTGGGCGAGGAGATTGGAGGAGTCGGTCGTTCACGCTTTGGGCAATGCCGAAAGTCCAACATTATCTTCTCCTGTTGTTTTCTGTAATATTGGGTATACGTATGTTATTTTATTATCGCTTGAAAAAAATGATAACTCCGTAGAGCCCCCGAACAGTTAAGATTAAATTCGAATACAAATGGTAGTAAATTGGGAAATTGTGTGATACTATCAAAACCAAATTGTTCTTACATTTCGCTTTTTCACAAATCTGAGAGTACTATTTCGGAGACATCACATAATTGCTTACCATATCTAAATTGGATTGATTACAAGATTGATATTTGATTTTCGGAGAGGAAGTATATGTTTAGAAAGTAAGGAAATGGTAAGAAGTAAAAGCCATCAAAACGTGAAGCAAAGTAAACTATTTTGTTCTTCTCCAAATCCAGAAGAAAGATGTTGGTGCAAAATAAAGTGCCAATATGAATGTATCTAGTATTCGTGAGCACACACACGTCTTCCGTGTCTATAAGGATATCACAATCAAACTGCACTCAATCTACGATTTACATCCTATATATGACCCTAAAAAAGGCGTATTACGATTTACGGTTTAATGGTAGGTTTGTGGTGTCTGACAGATGAATGACGTAATGA
Organism: Gryllus longicercus; assembly: GCA_038098605.1. Taxonomy (NCBI): domain Eukaryota; kingdom Metazoa; phylum Arthropoda; class Insecta; order Orthoptera; family Gryllidae; genus Gryllus; species Gryllus longicercus. The sequence continues at coordinate 1,014,630 of JAZDUA010000253.1, read as the reverse complement.
ATGATGAATGAAGCATTAACGTAAATACATCGCCAATTTGCCACGTGTCATAAATGAAAACATCATTTTCAGGAGATGCATTAGAAAATTCTAGTCCGTGAATGATATAGTACATCATCGACGAAACTGGTGAGTCACAATAAATTTTGAAAATGAAATGGTTACAAAAAAGAACTGGAGACTAAGTTTCGTTTTACCGATACCATCATTCAGTCAAAGTTTTTAACAGCACCGTTGTGGCAGCAAGAGAACGTTTGCTCTTTCACACATTCACTCCACACCTAATCCCACAACATGAACTAAAATTATACGTCCATTCTCTTCAAGCATTACAATGCAATGAATTCATTCGTTATATTTTTTTAGCAAAAGTTTTAAAATTTAGAAAACATTTCGAAAACTTTCTATTTTCCTTTTCGGTTGATAAAATCTTTGTTTAGACTTAGTTTTTTTTACGACAAACTGTCTCGGTTTTGGTTTAACGCTTCCAATGTTAACGATTTCATGCATCGACAGTGGTTCCTCCGTTATGCAGCCAGTCGAGCTGCAGCCAGACGAACGGCCTTCGCTGCCCCCGAGCAGCGGCGCGTGCACGCTTGGCCGACCTCCCGCGAACGCGGTCCTGTTAATCCGGCGGAGGCGGCGGCAGCCGAACGGCAGCAGAGAAGAAGGCGGAGGGGCAGAGCCAAAGGAGGCGGAGAAGCCAGGCGGCTGCGGAGGAGGCACCGGTGGCGGCGGGGCGGGCGGTGGTGGATGCGGAGGAGTTGAAGGCGGCGGGGCGCAGAACGCGATGGAGTTGAAGGCGGCGGGGCAGCGGTGGCTGGTCAATGGCGGGGGGTTGACTGAGCAGTGACGGGGAGTTGACTGAGCAGTGGCGGTGCGGTAGTGGCGGGGCGGAGCGGAGGAGTTGAAGGCAGCGGGGCGCAGAACGCGGAGGAGTCGTATGTGGCGGGGCGGTGGTGTTAGCAGTGGCGGGGAGGTGACGGAGTGGTGGCGGGGCGGTGGCGGAGCGGCGGTGGCGGAGCGGTGATGGCGAGGCGGTGGCGGGGCGGTGGCGGGGCGGTGGCGGGGCGGTGGCGGGGCGGTGGTGGGGCGGTGGCGGAGCGGAGGAGTTGAAGGCGCCGGGCGCAGAACGCGGAGGAGTCGTAGGTGGCGGGGTGGCAGTGGCGGAGCGGTGGTGGCAGCAGTGGCGGGGAGGTGACGGGGTGGTGGCGGGGCGGTGGCTGGGCGGTGGCGGGGCGGAGATCCTGTTGGCCGCGGCGCGTAAACCTCGCGCTTTACGCCGCGCAATAGCAAAGATTGGACGCCGACGCGCGCGGTTCTCCGAGGGCGAGGCTGTAAACCGGAGGCGGGCGTCGCGTTCGCGCGAGCGTGGGACGGAGGGGTCGAGACACGTGGCGGAGAACGGTTTAGGAGGAACGACTTGAGAGGGCGTTGAATGACGGCTCGAGGCAACGTAGAATTTGAGAGTTCAGGATGGTCCGACCTTTCTCTACGTGTACTACGCAAGCGAGTTTATTTTCTTGTACATCTGTCTAGTCTAGGGTCATTTCGCTGACGAAACGTTAACGACAATGAACCACACATCTCTTTTTTTATCTACCTGGACAATGGTGGTTTAGAATGTAAAAGGAGGTTGTACGAGCCTGTACAATCGTATGACTAACCAATAAGTGTCATTCGTTCCGACAACATTCTAAAAACCAGATCTAAAAACCTAGGTTGACGCAGTACCATCAATATCCAGCACCAGGCCTTTTACGCGGATCCATGAATGTTTAATGCTTTACAAGTTTCCTTTTAGAAATTTGATAAAGCATTATTTATGCCTGCAGATTGAGAAGTAGTCAACGAATGGCCAACTTAGATATTTCAGTGATGCCTAAATTTTAGTTAATTCGATTTTCCAAGAAACCAAATTGTCTGGCTCCATACAATTATTTATCACGTTCGGAGTGTAGTGGCACGTCTGAATAACGAATATCATAGACTAAAGAATCAAGAGTCACCAAAAAGTGGGTATCGGCATGGACAGTTAATATGGGTCGTCCAGAGAACTGCATTGTAAGCATCCTTCCTGTTTCGTATTCCGTGGTCCGCTGCCCTTGGGCCGGTGGCGGCCGTGTGTCGCGCGTCCTGCGTGACGCCAGCTGCCGCCCACCACCCGCGACCGCTCGCGTTACCCGCACTGCGCCGCCCCGGCCAATTAGCGCAGATGAATGCGGGCGACGCGGCGGGCAGAGGGCGTGACGTCACGCGCCCAGCGGAATTGAGCGATTGCAGGGGAAAGACGAGAAGTCACGGGAAACAAGGCCGCCTCAGGACGCTTAGTGCGTGCGCTCGCGATGGAGAGAGGATGGCTTGCGACACACGCTTGAAGGCCTGAGACGTCGCTTGGCCACGAAGGACAGGAAGGCGAACACGAACCAAGTGTAACCGTTGTTCACTTCGTGATTGTCCAGGACTACCAGGTATCAATTATATGAACTTTGTCACGAACGTCCCTAAGAATCACATAAAACTGTTGTTTCTTTTTCTTCCTGGGGCTTTTTCTAGCTTCAAGGGATGCCGATTTCGGCTATATGCGCCGGCTACTCGTTATGTCCTTTATGGGGACACATATTAACCTTTGCCCCAGACACTGACACACATGCGGCTTCGTTGGTTTGTGGTCAGCAGACCCACAAGGCCTTCCGCGTCAACACACATACATGAAAGACAAGGGATAAACAACCACGCCGGACAAGCGGGACAAGAAGCTGCGACCCTTCTGACCGATAAAACCTTGGGTATCAACAGAAAGGTAGAAACGTTAATTATCAATGACAATCGTACATGCATGATGAAAACCTACAATTCTAAAAATCACAATTCCAACACTTTGCACCTGAGATGTGAAACGTGTTATTGGCGAGTTCTTCATTATTAACACTACGTTAGATGGATATTAGCAAACACAACTTATGGGATATTAGAGTTTTAATACCTCATCCAATGTCATATTTTTTACATATAAGAATATTAGATTAATGATACTCAAAAAAGGTGATATTCAAACTAAATCATTTGTGTGTAGGGTTCGTTTGAAATCATTAATTCCTGATTTACAGCATCAGCTGTAAGTTGTTTTTTTTTGTTTCGCTCTCCTGTAAAATGTAAGCAAGGAATGACTTACTTTATGAATGTTCTCCTTTGTCCCAGTGTTGATTGAAAGGTATTTCTCAGTTTGTTATTTACTTTTGTATTTTTTGTGTTTTGAGTTGTTATTTATATAAAACAATCCCTCTAAAGCAGTCATGCTGGTCTGTGGAAATACATTTTTAAAAAAATGTAAGCATTCATGACTTATCAGCTTATTCACCGGGATCAAAGCATTATTAATAGAAAGGCCGAATACGTTTTCTTGAGATGTATTACAATGACGTATATTCCCTGTCACCTCGCGGCTCCTCCCAGGCAAAGCTTCAACGCACCTCTCGAAGCCATCCTTTGGACGCGGCGCACCTGCATCAGTCACGTTGCGAGCACATCGGCGCGGCACACCGGGAGGGGGCGGGGGGAGGGGCTGCGGCTCCAGGCACCGTGCACGAGCGCGTGTGGCGGCGTGCCGGCACGCGAGCGGGGTCACCTACTTTCTTCGTCGTTCGTCGCCTTTCGCTCTCCGTCATTGTGCCGCCGCTGGAAGCTGCGCAGCGGACTCCGCGCCATGTCCAACGCGCTCGCCGACTGTGGGAACGTGCCAAGAGCTCTCCGCGGTGGGCGTGCGGTGGGTTTGATCGAGGTTCCCGTTTCTCCAGGCCCTCATTCCATCTATTTCTCGTTTTCACCCACTGCGAAAGCGTTGATGTAGTTGCGGGTACGTAACGGAAGCTTGGTTAATAGGAGATCATTTGTTTCCCCCTAGTTCCATTTCCAATGGTGGTGAATTTTCATTACCAGCAACGAAATGAATTGGACGACGATACTTCCCAGGTGGGACTTCTAGAAGTCGTCTGTTCTGGTCAGTCGTTTCTGTTGGTTAGTAATTTTGTGTTTTCGGGCGCGGAAACTGATATCATTAGTCCCGTTACTGTAGTACATGGTTTTATCACGGAAGGTGGCGGAGTTCTTCCCCCACTGGATTTTGACTCCTTCTTATTGGCTTGCGGAGTTCTCTCCATTTAGGTACCTCCCACCCGCAGGGCACCGCTCTAGTAGGGATTAGCTCTAAACTCCCCAATGGGTTTCTGACGTCTGTGATAGTGTGGCACACTTAAGTGAATGTGTGTGTGTGTGTGTGTGTGTGTGTGTGTGTATAACTGAAGGGTGAGGATTGGACAAGGAAGAGGAAAGACAGATTGCGTGCGGTCCGTGATCCCTTTGTTAAGGTATCGCTCTGGCATTCGCCTGGCGTTAAACGGAGAAACCATGGAAAGCTACCGATCAGAGCAGCCGGCTGCTAGAATTCTCCTTAAGACAGTAGATGAATTCGACCTAACTGACTAGCTAGGTCGAAAATCCTGCCACCGTCGTGACTCGAACCGTAGGAGTCTGCAATGAGTGTTGATGTCTTGGGATACTCCAGCCTGTGCATTTCCGTTCTTCCCCGGTTTAGCAATTTGATTTTTCTTCAAACGCTCTTTTGCCTACAGATATAATATTAATGTACAGATTGTTCTCTAAAAGTTCTAACATGAATCAATAATCAATTCAGTGAAATTCACTTCTTTAAAGTCAAGTATATGAATCTTAATATTCGATAAAAAAAACGGTTTAAAATAATCCTTGACACGACGAAAAACCTCTACGATGTGTAAAGGTTTAGTACGAGTAAGGAGTGAATAGTACATCAGAAACAAGTAGTGTATCTTTAAAATGCATTAAAATAAAGCTAAAAAGCTTCGCGTGCATCACTTTAATTCTTCTCCGCAGTAGTTTCTTCGATGTACGTACATGTTGCAGCAAGTCAAGGTAGCTAATAAACATGAAAATATGTCCACTGGTTTTTCGCATGAAATGCGGTGGATTTCCAGACCCGTTCGTGGGCCGCATCTCCCGCTGAGTCGCCTGGGCGACGGAGGAGTCACTGACTCGCAGGGGGCTTGGCGCCTCTCCAAGGTCGACGTCTGAATCGGGTCCACCGGGCCCCGTGGACGAAGACGCGATTCGGTTCTCCGCAGTTTCTCAAGACTTGAGTTATTTTCGCTTGAATAGGTATGGCAGATGCTTCCGAACGTCGTACATATTTAAGAGGAACGGCCAAACAGTTTCTGAACTTACGATAGAATTCCAAATATTTTAAGTCTTGTTTATAGATTTTAAACTTGAAGCGGTACCTACATAGAATGCTTGCATGGGAAGTACCTGGGCGGAAAGGAAGTCTAATCAACACGCGCAAATAATACTGAAGATAAAAGGACATTATTGAGGGTAATTAGCAAGAATAATTAGGAATTGAGAAAAATCTGGTTGTTATTACCTAACCTCAACATTGTGATGGGAAGATCATGGACAAAAATGTTCCACATACAAGACGTAATGGACGAAAGGGATTGTGATTCAAACAATTTATTGAGGAGAGTGGTTGAGAACCAGGAGCGTTTGCTGAAGAGTCAGTGGATGATTGTCAATGAATAGATTATTAAGCACCAGCAATTCCTGATATTGTATAATTACTTAGAAATGTAATTCTCCATTGTTATTGTTATAGAGACCATTATTTCATTCTTCTCTATTTCAGTATCTAAAATTGATTTCCGATATGTTTAGTAATGTTGAAATGTGAACAGCGAGCATTACGATTTACGGATCCTTAACAGAAGCAACATTTTTTCTTAACATACTGCCTCGAAAGCTGTGATGTGGTGTTCAAGAGAATACACACCAATGAGGAATAGTAGGTCTTGTTCGCAGACCAGAAAGTAACAGGCAGAACAAATGCGGAGAGAGTGGAAAATGAGAATCAGGCACAGAAGTAAAAGGCCTTCCTTATCGATCATCACAAGATATATCATTAGAAATATTAGAAATATGTTCACTGGGGAGTCTTTTATTTCTTTCCCAGAAAGATTTGCAAGATGAAATGAATTAATTATTTCAGGCGTGCTCATAGTCCTTGAAACGAGAACAGTTTTATCGACCAGTACATGGTAAAAATGAAATCATGGAAGCAACTACAAAACATACTTTTCTCTTCTTACGAAGTACCTTCGTAAGGGCGAAGAGAATAAGTAATAAAACTGCAAAATTATTGTTTACTACAGTATGGATTCCATACTATAAGATACAGCAGAGCGTGTTTGATCAAAATGCGATTCTTCCATGGAATGTGTCTCATGGATCTGTAGAAATTCTACTAAACGGTATAACTGTCGTTCAAAATGTATGTGAGTTAGAAGGGATTACGAGCTCCCCTTCTTTATTTGAACGCTGTATAAATTTAGTTAAAATTTGCAAAAAATGTATTTTATTAATCATTTACCCAGAAATGAAATGAAAACTTTTGGCTAATTAATTTTAGTTAAACAAATAATAAAAATGCTTAGTACATTTGTTTATTACAAAGTAAAAAGATTACATGATTTTTAATGACATAAAATTAATAAATTTAAAGATTTAGTATCGACTTAAATTACAAGAGCACTACGTATTTCAATACATGGTAACGTACGTAATATTTTTGGCAATGCGAACATCCAGGGCCTCAACCCGTACATTCGGTCCGATAGAAACACCTTTGCGATTGCCATGAGAAAGACACGTGGCAACTCTGCGTGAGGCTGCCAGCATTGTACTCAAGCAGAAGTCTAGTGAAAAGCACGCACACTAAGATTGTTTCTTTGCACTAGCATCCATCACGTACGTCTATTAACAGATATGTTCCCTCACACCACAGAGTGCAGGGCGGGATGGCGCGTGGCGGGCGGGCGGCGAGCGGCGGGCGGCGGGCGGCGGGCGGCGGGTGGCGGGCGGGCGTGTCGCACACACCCCGCGCCCAGGAACCGGTCAGTGCAGTGGGTGATAGAGAGGTCGGAGGCGTCAAAGCAGCCCTCTCATCTCCTCCCATCGCTTCTGGGCGCCGCGCCAGCTCACCAAGAGAAACACTGAATTTATTTTTGCCGCACTAAACAATCGCCCATTTTCTCACCATTCGTAACAATTAGAAATAAACATAGAGGCGGTGAAGGAACGAAGGGGAACCAATAGACGATTGTTCTTCTACACTGAGGAGGAAGCCACATATCTGTGAAGAATGTTTGTAATAGAAAACTTAAAGAAATGACACAAGTTTAAACAACTGTAATACATAATTTCTTACACAACTTACACTTTCGAGAACAAAATGACGGCATACGCAATTGATTCCTGTTACCTGAATTATTTTTTTTTTAAGAATAATTCATTATTTGTATTAGTATTGTGAGTATACCAAAGAAGTATGGTGTAACTCATTACACAGAAAATTAAAAGGCTCATATTTTTATAATTTTATAGACATTCCAATGGTATTGAAATATTTTCATCCTTTGCGCTGTCTGTCGCTTCGTCAGCCAGTGGCCCTCGTCGCGCCGCGCCGCTCTCTGCCTGGAACCGGCTGTGCCTTTGTTACAGATCCAGGAGTGGCTGCAGCGCTGGCGTATCAAAGTCAACGTGGAAAAGAGCACGGCAGTGCTCTTCACACGCAGAATCAAATACGACCAGCCGCGGCCGCTCGCGCTATGCAATTCGAACATTGAATGGCGCGCCAGCACTAAGTACCTCGGCATTACGCTGGATCGCGCTTTAACTTTCCGCGAGCACGCGGACGCGGTCGCTAGCAAAGTCTGGCAACGCCTGGCCATGTTGCAAAGCTTATTACACAAGCGAAGCAAACTGTCCACAGCGAATGCTATGCTTATATATAAAACCATGATTAGGCCCATTATGGACTACGCCTGCCCAAGTTGGGGAATAGCGGCGCATGTGCACTTAAATAAGTTGCAAATAGTTCAAAATGCGTGCCTCCGTAGAATACTGTGCGCGCCAATTTATATTAGAATAGCAGAATTACACGCTGCGTTAAAATTACCGCTCCTCGAAGAGCACTTTAAATACTTAGCTCAAAATTTCTTTTCCAAAATAAATACGTCAAATAATGACATAATATTAAATTTAAATTTGTACGAGCCCGATCCCACGGCTACGTACAAGCGCCCGAGAGATATGCTACAATAGGCGATACGCCAATATTTGCATGAAAATTGCGATAAACAAAGCCAAAAGCGCGCCGAACGGCTACTGTCATTTCTGACCTATGTTTTTCTTTCTATTTTCAGATTAGCCATAGATGTCCGAAAGGATAGGGATGGCTCCACAGCAGGGAAGTGTGGCGGCATTGCACATTCGCGGCCACACGGAACTGTGCTGCAAAGCGATCCGGTCGGCTGTGCATGCGCGCGCAGTGCGGTGCAGCTCGCGGCGGGGACTGGTCCTATGCGCTGCACGTCTCGCAGCCCGGTCGTCCCCGCCCCGCCCCGCCCCGCCTCCAACTGCAGCCCGCGAGGAATAATCGCCAAATAAAGCCTCTACCGCTGGGCAGTCGACCTTGCGAAGGCCCATTGGGCATTCTACGGCTGAGCCTCAGATCGACCTGCGAGACTTCGTCTGTCGCGGTTATGGAAGGCGCGTGTCTACTGGACGCGGGCTCGGAGATGGCTCACATGAAAATGATTTGCAGTTGGGGATGCACCAGCTTGACGCGGCAAGGCACTCTGCTTCAAAATGGCGCTCTGGATCTCGGATCTCTGACGATCCAGTCTCGTAAACACTTGCTTTTGAGTTTCACTTCCATGTCTTTCTTCACGGTACATATATTTTAGGGGTTCACCACTGCAGAAGAGCACGGAAAGATGGTCAAAACGTTGGGTAACCAGCCCGTCAAGCGGCGACGGCCTAAAAGATAGCCGCGAGCAATCACAAGACATCGGCCATGGGACTCACAACTTCATTTCTGCAACGAGAATTCGGTGATACATGGATATATTAGAACGTTAGCAGAGAACACTTTTCAAACAGAACGCTTGCTCCTTTAGAAAATACAATAATATTTTCTTCCAATATATATATATATATATATATATATATATATATATATATATATATATATACATAATTTACGCAAAAAACTCGATATAAATCCCACATCTTTGACAAAATACCATGCAAGCTCTTAATGAAAAAACTGACGCTTTACGATGATTATGTAAATTGAAACAGTTAATTGAAATTACTGCATTAACCACCCCCTGCAAACGCACAAATCTCTTTCCCTCTCTTGCATTATTTAACTTAAGAATCCTATTCAGCATATGCTCTGCACGTCGCCTTCATTTATTCTAATTGTCAATAAAATTCTGAATTGTTTCCGTTCCTTTTCACTTTTACGAGGCGCCGACTGTAAGCGCCGCATGAGAATGCCTTCGCCGTGAGCTGCTGGATATAAATTAGATCAATGGGCACAGCGGAGGGCTGCTGGCGAGCGCTCCGTTTCCGTCTCGCGGGAATTTGGCAGCCAGCACGCGCGCCGCGCCGCGCCGCGCCGTGCCGCGCCGCACCGCACCGCAGCACGCCGACCGCGGCCAGGACGCTGCGGCGGCGCTGCCAGCTTTCCCTGCCGGGACGGCCAGCCCCGCCACGACTCTCCCCGCTCTGCTCAGCAGCTCCCCGCCCCGCCTCTCTCTCCGCTCTGCACCGCAGCTCCCCGCCCCGCCACTCCCTGCTCTGCTGAGCTGCTCCCGGCCCCGCGCGCCCCTTCTCACGACGCCACCCTCCGTGCCGCCTCTCTCCGCTCTGCTCAGTTACTCCCCGCCTCTCCTCACTCCTCCCCATCACACCCGGCCCCATCTCTCTCTACTCGACTCACCATCTCCCCGCCCGGCCCACCGCTACTTCTCACCCCACCCCACATCGCCCCGCCTCTGCGGTCAGCGCCTACTCCCTCACCAGACATCACCCCCTACTCTGCCCCGTCCTCCAATGTTCGGTCTCGTCCCGCTCTGCCTCGCGACGTCACTCATCGGGACAACAAGAGCTTTTCTGACGGCGGAGACTGTTCTCTCTCTTGCTATAGACGGAATTTTAATCAGTTGCATTCAATTTGCTTTAGCACGAAATCCACAAGCAAAAGCGATGAAATAGAATTTTCTTTGCAAGATATTAATCTGCATAATCTGCAAAGGGAGGACGGGGCATCTTTCGCTTGCAGAGGACTTTATTCGATTTATGCCTCACTCACGCTACAGCCTCCATGTTATAGCGGTTGCGTGGCATTACATTATCGCGTTTTGCAGTCACTCGGCATCTCAAACCGGTTCTCATCTCGCAATGGTTTCTGCTGAAAACACGACTTTTCCTTCTCTGGTTTTGTGATTGCTCCGTAGATCATGTTGTTTGATGAAGCCTTTGATTATATAAGTGGTTGTGTGCCAACACTATTTACAGTTTCTAATTCTCAGTGACACAAATCTCAACTAATTACTAAAAACTCTTTTCATAACTCATTTCATTTTCATCATATAGGTGATCAGTTTTATATTTTCAGAATCACTGGAGTGCGTAACGAATAAAGTGGGTATAGTATTCACAAGTGGTATGAGTTCGAACACGAAGGTAGACAACAATCGATGTTTCCGGAATAATAATCTTCTATAGAGTGGGATTAGTTAATTCCATGCACGATTATAATAAGTTTTCAGTGAATGACAACGCAGAAATACCATTGTCAGATCGTTGTAATTTACATACAACTTCTGCAAATACGTGCTGTATCCTCTCCTTAACGAAGGCTTGAGGAATACACTATCCGCTGAGATGCCATAGCCGTAGCTTCGCTACGATAGGTCATGGGGGAATGGAACTAGGGTATTTACGTATGCCGATTACCGCATCCAATCTCCGCCAGCCGTTGTATACCTCAAGGGGAATTCAAGCGTTTGTGAGGAGACTGAATAATATTCCGTTGCCGAATTTGCTGTCGAGCGGAGTTTGGTCCTCCAACGCCTTCGCCGCCCCCCACGAGGATTCACATCCGGCGGACGCGACAACCGCACGTGCCTGGAATGCGCGGTCCTTTTGCAACGGCACCTAAGCAAAGGAAAATGAGATGGTATCATCGCCACGTGGAACACAATCGAAACACGCCAGAGGCAATGTGTTCCGCTACCGGAGTCACAGGAAGGCAACTAGGTAAACAACGGCTTTCCTCATCTGCCTAAAAGAGTAGCACCATGTCACTGTAGGGCATTGACGTTCTTGACAAGTCTATGACGAAACACTACAACTAAGAAATAATGAGTATGAAATCGTTGGCTTTACACTAGTATAACATCCAGATTAAATAACATACAAATCGCGCATACGATTACTTGAAATCGTAAGTAACGTACGATTACTTTGAAGCATTATACAGAATGAATCATTTTGCATGTAAAATATAAACATCAATGTGCTCTTCTTTGCAATGGACAAAAACATCTTATCTAAATATGCATTATTGTAGCTATAGTTTCGACGCAGTCTGTTATTAAGAAAAGGCCCACATCTCTAAGGCACTTGGCGCGTGCAATGAATCCCAGCACAGCGCGTAAGTCCCAACAAGGACGGTTTCAGGAAATAAAAAAGAAAGGCGTTTTGTAAAATTAGTGGAAACATGTTCCATATTAAATTTTTGGTAATAAATTCTTTGTCCATTACTTTCTTATTGTATATTTTAATTTATAACCAATATGAAAATTGAAAACAACATATATTTACATTAATCGTTTTACTTGCGTTAATATTTCTACAAAAAATAGGCATACCATGAATATAAGTACTCTGAAAATATTTAATGTATTTTAAAAGCATTAATTTTAAAATATCGTTTATATCGTTAATAGCCTCAAAATAAATGTTGAAATAATATTGTTGAAGCGTTATCTCATTTTATTCAATGAAATATCATTACTTTATTTTGTAAGGTGCGCAGAAGCCTCGTAGTCCTCTTCTGGAGTCACCCAAGGCTCAAATCGGATCGCGGGTTCCCGAAGGGAGGAAAGGCATTCGTCTATATTGTTAACACCCTCAAAATTAATGTTGAAATAATATTTTTGAAGCGTTATCTCATTTTATTCAATCAAATACCATTCTACATCCTGAAAGGTGCGCAATAGCCTCGTAGTCCTCTTCTGGAGTCACCCAAGGCTCAAATTCGGATCGCGGGATCCCGCAGGTCAGGCGGAAGCGCAGCGCCGGCCGCCGCCCTCCTTCCGCCACTTTCCTCCGTTTCGTGGCGTGCGCGCGGCGCGGAGCGGCGCGGGCGGCGCAACGCGGAACTGCATGGGCCCGCCCCGCCCCACCCCGCCGGGGGGCTTTCGCGAGCCGTGTCTTCCGCCGCGCCGTCGGCCTTGCCGCTCCGCCGGCGGAAAGCAAGGCATGGCGTTGAGCACGAGCACCGGCGATTCAGCGCACTCGGACGGACGGCTCGTCCGCCGACTCGCCGGCTGTAGGCGCGCTCACGCCTGCGAGAGACGTGACGGTTTTACTGCACGGGTTTCTGTCGCGCCCGTTTAACTGTAAGACGAGGGTTGCCACGGGTTCACTCATAAGTTGGCGTGTCTCGGGTTCGCTCCTACGCGGACAATTGACCCCTGCCCTACAGTGGTTGAAGAAAACAGTCCGGAACAGGTTTACCACAGACAGACGTTCAGGATAGTGCTTACAACTGTATTCCCAAAAATCCGGAGTCGACACTTTTGCTCGTGACATTTTACTTGGTTGGGTCCAGAGTCTGTTCTGTTTGCCCGAACAGGTAAAACGGAACGGATAAAACTATTTCTAGAGTGAATGATCCGCTGATCCGCTTCAGAAATAGGACTTGCAGCTGTCAGTATGAGGATAATGAGGATATGTGGTATACAAACAGTAGTATTTCAGTTAAGAAGCCATCGATTCCCGAACAATGAAGCCGTTAAACTATAACATTCTCTTATAATGCGGTATGGCGTTCGTTGAGTATGGCTCTTGGCCCTACGTTATACAATTCCTTTCCTGGTTCAATATAATGTGACTCCTACTCGTTCAGAGCAACTGATCGTAGCAATCCAACTGCAAATTTAACCTTATCTAACAATTTCTCTTGACGGTTGCCACAAAAATATCATTGAATCTGTAAGTGATAAACATACAATGATTTTAGTCAGAGATTAAAAAGGCTAATCTGTTTCTAAAGGGAAGGACGACTGACTCAAATATGCTCTGAACAACACGCACTTTAAGCGTCCATACAATTCGCCGACAATTATTTCTCAAACTACAGGATCATATTTATCCAATAATTTCCAAACTGTGCTCTGAATGTTTGAGAATGAGAGAAATAAAGAATCAGGGAAAACCGTTTAGAAGTTAGTCAGATGAGTGATATGTTAACAAAAAAATGTTTGGAAATAATATGTTTTCAGTTCTCTGAGTTAATGTATTATGAAATAATTACCCTGCAATTATTCTGAGCACTAGTTTCCGGAATGTCAGAATGGATCTTTGCTTTCCTAATTACGCCGATATATATATTCAAAAGCATTACTTAAAGAACATACGAATGTTCACATAAATATGTTATAAAATGCGAACTAATTCAGATCACTTTCAACGAGAGCAGCATAATCAACTGTTAAATGTACTTCTCAGATTTGTTTCAAAATTTGACGGCGTAAATAGATCTGTATTCTAAATCATATCTTTTATGTTATTTCTGTCTCTTTTCACCAATTTCACAGGGAAATTTTCAATGGATTGTAGTTTCATGTCCTTGTTGTCAATTTTAGATTTTGTGAGTTCCTGGACCAATTAAGGAATAAAATACCTTGATAGATTGTAGCAATTTACAGACTCATTATTTCCACCTGACTTGAAGGTTAGTAGTGATTTGTCTTTTATTCTTTTCTTAGATCTGTAGGTTCTTTTTACTGACATTTAAGTGCGCTTAAAACCCACTTAGTTTGCATCTCTTCATGTCTTCACTTCATTAAGAAAGAGAAATGTCAGCTGTGGCATTTGATGGTTTCAACGAAGTACTATCCTTTCGTTTCTCGTTTTTTCTCTTGCGAGTAGATTATTCCAGGAAGTTGTGTACGCAACCGTTTCCGAAATAGATACAATGTTAGCGGTTATGTAACTACTTACATTGTGAAAACGCCAACATATTTCCATTCGCTCTTTAGTTGAACCTCACATGGTATGTACTGAGATCAAAAGGAGAAACTTTTGTAATATTACGTACAAGTTTTCAAAGTGTATTAATTCATGAGAATGCCAAATTAATTATTTATCATTCATAGATCAAAATAAAGTTAGCACTAATATTCGTACTGTTACTATAATCGATAGTATTTAATCCTCCCCCTCTCCACAGACTCTATAACAGGGCCACGTCAGGAAATTTCTTTCCCAATTCTCTTACTATTGCTACTAGAGTTCAGAAACACCAAAGAGGAGAGGCCGGGAGATGTTAGAGTGAGTAATACGGAGACTTCGAATATTACTTTCGAGCCGCTTAAATTTATTAACCCTAGTATAGCACAATACGTCTTTACATACCCTGTTTTACGGTAGCGTTCCTAAATGCGCAATATCCCAAGAATGTGAAGTGTGGGTGCACACGTAAGTAGCAAGCGTTCGTACCATTGCGCGCGCTGCTCCGTAATGAGCCGAGGGAATGTGCAGAAACTAGCACCGCTCGGTGCAGCCCCTCTGAAGGGGAGTCAAACAGCCGGGGAGAGCCCGCGGCCCCTCCCGTCACGCCACTTCCCACTGAGTCAGTCGGCCACCCCCTCAGGCCGTTCGCGAGCAATGAGGGCACTTGATACGCCACACGCGTCTCGCCCAGCGGGCAGCGGCGGCACGGGCAGACATCCCCGCGAGGGGCGACCGAGGCGAGAGAAGGCGAAGGATCTGCGCGAAGGCAACCAAGAAATGACGAACGAAGACGGGCAGGGGAGGGGTCAACACAAGGATGAAAACCTTCAGGAGGAAGAAATTCCTTTAAAAACTACATAAAGATAACATCATTCCACGAAGGTCACATACGAAATACAAAAAAAGATGCAAAATATAAATATATCAGTCCGCAACGTGGATGTTCGTAGCCTTAACAGACTTTGATCAGACTGTACACTTGGCGTGCTTTGGCTCAGCGTTAACTATAGGCAAGCGGTATATGGCTCGTTGCTTGAGTTAGACCCAAGGAATGAGTGTGGAGGATTTCAGGTTGATGTGCTCTAGTCTACAGAAGGTGAAAGACAGACAACTGCAACGGGCCACAGAAGGCAATCTGGCACGAATTGTTGCATTTGAGCAACACGGTTCCAAGTTATCATACAGCCGCTTCCCCTTCCAGCTACTAGCTAGCTTGTAGTCTGTTTTCGCTACTACTAGCTTAAGCATTCTTTTTTTGCTTACCCCTCGATATGAAGAAGTGGCACTGTCCCTGGAAGGGGCGCCCAGGCGTGGCGGATGGCAAAGGCGAGGGTGGGGTGGAAATAGATGGCCGTGTGTTGAGGTCTTGGAAGGGGCCATAGCCGAGGGGCCTTTCGAAGACAAGGGGCGCCTCGCGTCAAGGCAATAAGGCCTTCGCGCCCTCCCGCGCCCCAAGGAGCCCTCAGCGCTGACAAAGCACATGGCGCGCGCGGAAATTGTGAAACTGGCGGCTCATTATGTGGAATGCGCTGCCTGCGCCTTCAAAAGAGCATGCGGTGAACCATGTTTTTCTTACTTCATTTTCCTAATTGATTGTCCTTACATGGAAGAGAAGCATGCGTATTAGGATTATGTTTCATGTCAAAAGTGCTTTCATAGTCTGTAAGAATTTACTTTAATTTTTATACGACGATAGTCAAAGAAAATTGCATTTCGTGTAAGAGCTCATAATTGTCCAAAATTAACAAAACTTACTTGCTGTCTCAAAATCTATAATAAAAATTCTCTAAGAGCGCAGAAATTGAAACAAAGCTTTGCACCCTCCGTCTTGTGAGAGGTAACTATGGTTTAGGAACTCGGGGAAAAACAAAAACCATGAAATTTTTGATTTTGTCTGACAAATGGAAATATTTGATTGTGTTATGCGATAACATTGATCTTGTTGATCTTGAGCAGTCTGCTTGCTCCTTTTGCGAAACCGTTTTATTTACTTTTGTTCGGCAGTATTTTTGCGGTCGCAGGCCACTATCTTTTATGTTAAATTGAAGTATTGCACCCTCGCACATGTCCGAGGAGTAGAAAATAATGATGAAAAAGAATATACTATATTTAATACCTACGATTTAATAGACTTCAGTACACTTGACATTTGAATAACATTTCGATGCAACGAAAAGTGTGAAGTCGCTTCATTACTGTACGTCTGAGAAATAATTAAAAATGACGTCATCGCCACAATAGCGCGCTTCCTCTCTTCCTATTTCACTGCGCCAGGGCCAATTTATCTACGGTTATTTTTTGACATGGGCGTGCGCATTCTAAAAGAAGAGGGGGGCAACTACTGTGGATTTCTAGGCCCTCTTTACCGCTGAACTTTTTTATTTACATACGTCACATTTACCAGAAAATTACCTAAAAATACAATGAGAATGAAATGATATCTTTGTTGATACACTGATTTTTGTCAAACGATTTACACAGTTGCCAGATTACTTGGAGTGTCTCTTCCCCGAAGATCGTAAAACAATTGCTCATACTGTCGCGTTAAAGAAGTGGCAAATCAGGGATTGAAGACGGTAAGGAAATAAAATATTTTATTACGTACGGCTTCGGGACCTCTTTCAAATTGTTTGGGAGAGAGGGCACGGTCCCTCTAAACCCCTATGCGCACAGCAGTGTTCTTTTATGATCGTTCAAAGAACTTTTTTATGATAGTAACAAATACAATTTACACTTCGCCAAGGAAAGAACACTTCTCGGAAGCAGTCAATATTCAACAGGCATATTCTCTCTCCGATGCAGCAGAACGTGCAAGAAAGAAAGTGAAGATAAAAGGCGGATAAAAGCGAACTTTTCCTGACTACGAGGTCCGCTGCACCGCACTTTGCGTTGATCCGCAGGACGGCGGCGGCGTTTCCTGGAAATTTCTCCCAAGCGCCACCACTCCCTTCCGACTCAACACGTCTCGACGCTTGCACTACTCCTCTTGTTAACGGGTTAATTGACCGTTCCTTTGCCCACATCAGGGAGAGCGAAAAGGTTTGTAATTCTGTTGATCTGCGAATCAGGGAGAAAATATTTGCTTACGCATTCTCCGAAAACCAAATTCATTATATTCAAATTGAATTATAAGTGTATAATTAAGAAAATCCAACAAATAATGTGTAACGGACCTACCATCGTGTACTGTGTAATTCCTGGTCTTATGGATCATTAAAGGCAGATTATTATACTACAATTTCCAAAAACTGGAAAGTCACAATTTGGAGGGAAAGCTGACGGTTTGACAATCTGTAATTGAATAGCTGGGCCCAACACTGCCTGGGGAACAAATCTAGAAGCCAGGTAGGCCGTTTCTGATGTTTGGTTTCAAAAAACGTCAAACGGTCATCAGAGTAGCTTCACTAAGGCACCGACCGCACGAGTTTCCCTTCCCTCTTGTTCCCTCTCACATCTTGCCTAATCAGACTCTCAGGTGAATCACCAAGCGACGGTAATGAATGAGAATAAAGTTGAACTACCGCAAATCTCTTTGTAAGAATAGATGCAATTGAAGTTAGAAATACGAAGACGAAATTTCAAAGAAGTTAAGTACCGTTCGGCACTGTAACTTTGGGAAGAGAATATGACTCTTTCTTTTTCAATAAGCTAAGGAAATAAAACAAGTTTGTTTGATTTATGACGCCTTCTTCACAAAACCCCATTAATATACGACTGCAAAATAAACAATTACCTCCCAGGGACGCATCAAATGGATTTTGACAACCGATGTTTGATATTCGGTGCTGCTTTTTTTCTTTTTAGCGGGGCAATGTTTTACTATCTGTTAATAAACGCTTAGCAAAGTGATACAACACTTCTTGAATGAAAATCCTTAAAACTATTACATTAAATTAAATCTTCGTTTTCTAAATAAATATAAAGCAATACTTCCGTTGTCTTAATACTTTTGAGAATTCTAGTCTTCATTTACTGATATGACATAGAAACGTTTTCCGTCATAGTAGTGAATTTTTCGATTAGGATTTCACTGTCCATATGGACGCCCCTCTTTCCCGTAATTAGTACTGTACTTGCCTGTGCCTACCCTGGCCGCGCGGTGGCTAAACGCTGGTGGACGCGCCGCTTCGACCAGGAGCCTGGAGGGTGAGGGGTGGAGGCGCGAAGCAGGGCGAAGGGTCAGAGGACAGGATTGGCTGGATTAACGAGTAGCACGGGACGAATTAATCTCCGAGCGAATACGTTTCGACTTATCGAAAGCCGATGCATCGGGAATCGATAGGGACGGCCGTCGTTTTGCGTCGCGCATCTAGTGACGTTCGAGAAGCTTCTGCCGGGAAACTACAGCCACTGACTGAGAGCCGAACTGCGGAACTCGCTTGTAATCTATAATTCAACAGTTTTCTAGTCATTATTGTTTAAAATTATATGGTAAAATAGTAACAATACTATCCAAGAAACACCGACCGATATTTTTGAGAACCAGGAAGTAAACAAGTCTTAATGAATAAACATATTAGTTTTGTTTGGTTTTCGTTCCCTCGGACACGTTTTAGACAGTAAAATGTATTTCATGCTACTTTTGTAATGAGAATGTTTTGTAAACAATCTTCTTCCAAAACGTTTTGAAACTAACGCATCCAAGTACTGTAAACTACTACTTGTAAACAACTTGTATGTCATCCTGCACAAAAAGCTCGATAATTTGAAACTGGAATTTCAAGAAATTAGGAAAACTGAATGGAAAATAACAGACACGAATTTTAGGGTGTATTTCAGCTATCAATGGTATAGCACTTAAGCGGACATTATATAATAGAAAAGTAATAAATGGTTGGTCTTTGGGTTAACAGCATTTCTTGTCGTTGTGTAGATTGCATCAAGATTCTCACAAAAAGAACAAAAGTCGATCTGATTTTATACTGGCGGTTTCATCACTCCGTCGTGTCTGACTGGCACCCTCGGAGGCCTTCTGGAACCCGAGCTGCCTGCGCGCTCAGCTGCGGGGTGCCGCAGGGTCCGCGCAGGGGGCCCGCCCGGGCGCAGGGGTCGCCCTGAGGGTGCGGAAGCTGGCCAGGGCCGCAGGGCGTTGGGCGGAGCGAGGCGCGGGGCCGGAAGCGACGGCGCCAGGGGGTGGGGAGTGCAGGCCCACGTGCAGGTCGTGGAAGAGGGAGCGGGGGCGCCAACGGGGGCGGGAGGGGGTTTGTCTTGGGGCAGGCCCCGGCGGCGCCGACGGTCGAGGAAGAATTGCTGATGGCGCGAAGGGTCTGCAGGAGGAGGGGTGAGCCGCGGCAAAGGGAAAAGGGAAGGAAGAAGGGAGTTTCAAACGCTGGGCGAAGGTCACTTCCTCCCTCTGTGGCACCTGCGTGGGTGAGACTCCCCCGCGGCGAGGAAAGAGGCGCTTTATGGCTGGGAAAGGCCCAGCGACAAGGAAAGCGTTTTATAAACCAAAACTATACGGTTCCACGGACATCCATCTATCGTGTAGGGATAGAGCGAGATTGCTTTGGGTTAACGTCTTTGTCCAAGAACAATAACAAAGCTCAAAGGGTCTCGAAAATATTGTGCATACGTGTTCCTACCCAAAGGTCATTTTATGAGAACGTACATCGCACACATTCAGATCGCTGCGGGGCTATGAAAAACATTTCGTGACATTTTGAAACCGAGATACTATAATAATTATACATACAAAACTGCAGTGGTGGTAAATATTGTTTGATCACATCCATGAATCAAAGAAACCAAGTATAAATACACATAGGTCGTGTAATTTAATTAATTTAATGAATTTTAATGTAAATGTTACAATTAATTATAATGTAATTTTGTTTTGAGATAGATAGCAAAGAAGCAGTGCGGGTCTATGAATATAATTATTTCATCAGTCCATTAGACTGAATTTAGAAAACGAGTAAATTCTTTCCAGATGATCAATCGACGGCATCGAACATCTGGCTTTGAGGGTCAGCGGACGCTCCTCCTCGTTGTTGATTCCCCGTTCAATGATTACATTTTGAGCATTGTAGAGCAAAAACCCGGGATTATTTAAGATCTAACAACAACGCAGAACTTCTGGGCCACAAAACGAGGATGAAGAGAAAACACCAAAGAATTAGGAAGCGAGTGGTTTTACATGCTCTGGACTCCGTTGTTATGACGGCACAGTCCACGGCGACGACTTGTAAAAACAAACCGGAGTGGAGACTTTCCCTGAACAAACATTTATGAACTTCTGCTTAGATGAAATCCCTCGCACGAGAAACTCTTGGAGGAAGAATCGATCTCCAGAGGAGCATTATGGCGCGACTCACCCAGTCCAAATAACGCAGGTGGTCGATGGAGACGTCTTAGTTGTCAACTTCAAGGAAACTACGACACGAAGACTCCTCCGAATCGAGGTTGTAAAACGACGTGTCAAATGTGTCAACGGTAGTCAATTACATTACCATCTCTATTATTGAAGGAACGTAACGGTGTTCCACGACAAAAAAGAAGACATGCATGTCAATATTGTCACCATAATAGAATACGAAATATATCTTTAATCTTATAAAATCTACAATTAGTCTATTAAAGTGCGTTATTCCAGTGAAGTAGCGAATCCACATCAGGAGGAGGAGATTAATTACGAAAAGCCCCCACCAATAATATGATGCAACACTTGAGAAATAATTAAATGTTTATATAATTTCGTAATTTTTTAAAAAAGTTTGATTGCAGCTGGGACTCTTTAAACACCGTGCAATTAATATTTTAGTACATACACTATTTCGCCTCAACGGAAAAGAATGTGATATTTTCGCAGTAGATGAAATGGACCAAAAGCCGCAGCCAATCCCCAAGGATCAATCTTGAAGTCGCTGAAAAATTAATAAAGCCTGGCTTGAGATAATTCCTTGAATCCGCCCTTGGCTCTTTCAGGCAGATCAAGTCACGACGCCAGGAACCCCAGTGTTGTCGATGAACGCGCCTTTGTCTCCGCGCCCGATCATCTCACCCGCGCCGCCTCCGCGTGGAACAGCGCTCTTTATGTGCGGCGCGGTGGGGCACGGGGGGGCGGGGAGTGTGTGTGTGTGTCTTTTGGGTTTGCGCAAGGAGGAAACGGGGCCGGCCGAGGGGGCGGCGGGGCGGTTTCCTCCTGCCTTTGTCCCGCGCGTCGATCCATATGCGCGAGGAGCGTTTCGCAACCGCGTGCCCCGGGCGCCACGCCGCACACACACAGCGCGGGTGGCTCTCGCCCCGCCACCGTTGCCACATCTCGTACACGAAGGTTGGGCGCTTTCGATCTGCATCGCAAATATTATATTTTTTTCTACTTCCTTAAAATGTTTTACTGCTAAGTAGATGGCTGCTCGTTTCATAAAGAGAGGCATTTGGTAAAACTTTATTATTGAAATGTTAGTCAAAACCAACCATTCCATTGAAACTATATTCAGAAATAGTTTAAGAAAATCGTTTACGAACCCTTCGCTTTAATCCTTAATAAAATAGTTCAATTGCTGTTTCAACAGTTTTCCCAGAATGTACTGTTCCGTGTTTCAACGCATTTTACGGAATTTATATCAAATCCTTTCCATATCAGCTTGTTTTCTCGA
Organism: Gryllus longicercus; assembly: GCA_038098605.1. NCBI lineage: Eukaryota > Metazoa > Arthropoda > Insecta > Orthoptera > Gryllidae > Gryllus > Gryllus longicercus. The sequence goes on along the minus strand of JAZDUA010000253.1, from coordinate 992,845 downwards.
AAGGAATGGTCTAAATGTTTCTTGCAACGCGCAATGAGCTTTTACGTTCTAACTTCCTAATGCCGATCTAGAAGGATAGCAGTATATCACATAGATTGTAATCACTGGAATGATGGATATTTATTTGGAAAAAGTAGCTTTCATCTTTTGCTGTTCTTACTCAAGTGTATCTCGCTCTTTATGTGAATCATCTGAAATGTCCAGTTTGTACTCCATGGATGTGCTTCAATCCGCTACCCTTCCAAGAAAAATCATTGAATTTTCACAAAGAAACGAAGTACATTAATGTCGCAAATCGTTGAGCGGAAAATCCCGACAGGAGAGCTAAGAGAAAAGAGAGAGGAGAGAGCGAAAGAGAGGGTGAAAAAGAGAAAAAAAGTCAATTAACTCAGAAACGCAGAGTAAGCAGCACAAAACCCCGGGGACGTCGAGTAGGTACGTCAGCAGATGGGAGAGAAAGAGAGCAGGGAGCGACGGAGGGTCCACCTCTCGTAAATCACCTCGGGGGAGCAGTCTTCATTTCGCTTTTAATTCGCTCGCGGACTTAATCGCCCCTCGCGCAAGCCGCGACTCCAATTTAATGACGCACGGCGCGCCGCGGGCTCTGCAGCGCATGACATGTCTGCCTCACGACGAGCTTTCATTAACGCTCTTTTACACATTTCTTGCTCAGAGGAATGAGGTTTCATGTTATAATTCTTCTGCAGTGTAACAGTCTAACGGGAACTTGCGCTTTTGTGAATTGTGTAAATTCTACCCAAATGATGAATCTCATTGTGGTGTCAGAACCAGTTTTACGGAACTAAAGAAGTTTATTTCATTGTTTTCATGCATCATTGGATCTTCATTTTCGACTCCTCCATGGTGTTTAATTAACATGTGAAAACTAGTGAAGTTCGGAAATACGCTACACCAAAAAATAGTGAATTTTAGACTGACTAGCCAAGAATCGTAACTTCAGGGGTATGAATTCACATTCATGCGGAAGGATAGAAGAAAAGATAGTTTGAGATAAAGCTCTCATTACTGCTATTCATCGAAACTAAAGTGATATACCACGAAAGTATTATTTAAAGATCAATATATGTTGCGTCTCTAACGATATTGTCTATAAAACAACCCCTAAAGGATTAAAATAAAAAAAAATACATTCAAAGTTGATAGATAAGTACTAAAAGAATACTTTCTCCAACGCAAACTAAACTACAAACGCGGCTCGTACCACAAATATACGAGTAGTTCGATGCTTTGAAGCGGCGCGGTCACTCCCATCGCTCAGTGCTGGCCACCGCATCCGGCTCTCCCGCACGCATTTCCGCGGTTCATGCACGTAGCGGCGCGGCACATCAATCAGGCGATAATAGAGCCCGAACGCATCGGCCGGAGGTCGCTATCGCCCAGCTGGCTTGTTCCAGCCCCACGCCCCCCGCCACCACCACCACACGGATTTACCGCCCCGCATCCTCCTGACGCACAGCTGGCACCTGGATATTATCACTTTTGCAGCGCGCCCAGTTTCATCCACCACTCTTCTCCTCCTGCTCCCGTTTCACTGCTTTCTCCCGTTCACGTTCCCTATCAATTTCATCCTCCCTCCTTATGCATTCACCCCTTTCTCCTTCTTCCTCCCACTCAGCTTTCCCTCTTTTCACCCGTTCTCGTTTCCTATCCCGTCTCTCTACCGCTGCCGTTCAAGCGTCCCTGTCTCGCTCTCACCTCACCGATTCGCTCTCTTCTCTCTCACCCCATTGCCTTTGCTCTCCCTCCCACACCCCCATGGGCCCCCTCGCTCGGCGTGCGGTCGCCGAAATCAGTGCCCCGCCTCTCCGCCTCCGCCTCCGCCCCCGCGCCGCCCGCCCGCCCGCACAGCGCGTGGCAGCGATCGAAGGCGCGCGCGTGGACAGTGGTCTGCGGGAGGACTATGCCGAGGCCACGGTTGTGAAAACCATAATCACAACGCCCGCCATAAAGGACGCTATGGAAATGGCGTTCATTCTTTGTTCGAGTACTGCTTCGAAATTTGACTGCCCGCTAAAACATAGTAGAGTTATTAACATTTCTTCGTACACAAATCTACTGCCCTCTATTCATTTCTGGATATTCATTTTCGCACAAGCGATACGATCCTCTTACAAACAAACGAACACTAGATTTATCCCAGCCAGAAAGTTTAAAATAACAAATGACTAACAGAAAAAATTTCCTAGTGCTCATTCTGAGTGTATATTGCGATCTACTGTTCACTCCAACTAGATTTCGAATGTTCTTGCTATCATTAATCAAGGACGAAACATTGCAAGTTCTAATAACATAAAAATCCGGACTCCCAACGGTGACAGGATTTTCGACACTAGTTTGAGAGCTCAGTCGAGTTCTGCTGCTGGAGAGTCCAAACGGCTGGCTGCGGACGTTTTGCGTGGTTTCTTCGATCAATTCCAGGCGAATGCCGGAGCAGTACCCTAACAAAGTGGCCAGGGATCGCGGGCTATATTTTCTTCCCCTTCTTTCCTACCATGTACTTACACTACACTTGTACACATGTCGGGAGACCGATGGGAAGCTTAGAGTTTGTCCCACGTGAGGAGGTGCCCTTCTGGTGGGGGATACCTGGTTGAGGAAAGCCCCGCTAGCCGACGGTGGGTGAGCGCTGGATCTCGCCATCCAGCGGGGGAAGATCACCGCTACCTCCCGAGCAAAAACATGCGCAACACTTACGGGACTAATGACCTTAGCAGTTTACGCGGCCGATATCATTAATCAATTAAAAATGCACCATAGGTTGCGGTGTGTCGGTATCCCAGTGATTCTACATGCCGTAGGAGAGGACGGTAGGTGGTGGTGGGGATTGCCGCGTTGCGGGGGGGGGGGGGGGGAGCGGCGGCGCAGGCGACACGTGTGACCGCCATCGACCGACGCACGTGGAGACCCCGCGCAATCCCCATTAGCTTGCAAATCTCCTCCCCCCTCCCCGGCCTGCCCTGGCCCGCCACACGCTGCGTTTGTACCGCCTCCGGGTTAACAGGATCGGAGTCGGGGCGCAGAGGTGCGGCCTCACTGGGCGAGCACTATCCACCGTGAAGAAATACTCTTTTACACTACAACGCAATGTTTTCCCCCACGAAAAAACAACAACAAGAAAACAAACAATACTTAGACGTATTTTCCCTTAGTCATTCTCTGTAATATATATTAGGAATTTGTCTCTAATGAAATTATGTACATTCTATAAATGCAATAACACTGTTTTTATGTACAACATATACTACGAAATTACTATTCTTACGTATTCCACAGACTATGACTATTCGTAATCCGGCTTAAATCGTTTATAGTGCCAATGCATGAAATATGCAAGAAATAAAAATAAAATATTTTACATTGTCAGTCATTTTTGGACTCTTAACTTCATATTTTTATAAGAGCTTGACCATCCTTAAAGAATAATAACATAATGTCTAGCACATTACTGTGTTTTAGATAAGGCTGTGGAAGAAAAATAATGCCTCGTGAGAATACAAATTGTCTGAACTTTCACACTGTCAAAGAGCCAGAGCCAACCTAAGTGACGCCGAGATATGCAGTATCCCTTCGCAAAACCAAAGGCTGTGGGTTGGAATCCTCTGCGTGACTGATACGTGAACGAGGCTCAAGCATTTTCAAGGATTTGGATAATAGAACTAAAAAGAGGCTGTTTGTTATTTTAGGCGACATCAAGATTATAGGCTTTTATGAAGGAGAGGTAATAGCTCTTTCTAAGCATACCAAGCGAATCCAAAATCTTACCAGAATTGATAACTCAATTCAACACCGTTATCGAATTGGTGTAAACAAACATTGGTGTCACATTACATTTTCCTACGAAACGTGAAATATCAGCTGTCATTATCTACACACGAGCGCCTTAAACAGAGTCTGAATACGCCAGTAGGGCAGTGCGTCGCTAATTTTGTCCGAACATCAATCGCGTGTTCCTCCCATCCGGGCGACGTGTTCGTGCGCGACCATCTCGAAGCGACGTGCGTGGGTGCGTTGCGGCGTTGCGTGGAGCCGTCGGGCGCCGCCTGCGACACAGCCGCAGCGCAGCTATCGATTCCCAGACGCAGGCGCCTCCCCGCCCCGCCCCTTTCCCCGCTCCCGCCACACGCCGCCAGCCCGCCCGCCCGCAGCCCCCGCGCTTCCATGCTGCCGCACCGCACGCCGCCACGCGGCCGACAGCCCCCGCGCCCGATGCAAACACGCACGCCTCGCCATGTGTTACGCACGTTGGCGTCGGGGCGCGTGCGGTGGCGAAGAAGTGCGCGGCAGACAGGGGCGGCCCTGGTCCGAAACGCGACTTGCTTATCTTCACACTACGCGATTACGCGAACCGATCTCAGGGGTAACAACGGGCAAAACAGGTTTTTCATGTCTTCCCATTACCTAGGAGATTTGTAACTACGAGCGTTGTGAAAAAAAATCTGTTTTAAAAGACAGAATAATCGTTTCGAAATTAACTATTGCTATGCGTGGTAATGAGGAAATAGGGTGTACAAGTAACTCGTCAGTGATTATAAATCCTATACATAACAAAATTTTGTTTTTAAGTTTTAACTTTCTGTCACATCTAAATGTCACGGAAATCATTAAAATTAAATTTCATATTTGAAGTCGCCCTCTAACGGAAATGTTTTTATAACTGGCAATTTTGTTTTTCCGGTCCAAAGGGCCAACGAAGTTTGTCAAGTCCGATTGGAGCTGTCAATAAAACAATACTTGTGTACAAGGGATAATGCAAAGAAAATATAATTCAAGTTGATTCGAATATAATACTCAGAATTAATCATTGTCTCCCGATGATGGACGACGGATATCCTACTAACCTGCCTTAGTCTGGTAGAAAAAAATGGTGGTACGCTCTAGTCTGGTACTGCATGTGACATCTCCACACAATATTTAATGTCTTAAATGTTACCAACGAATATTTCAATTATGGGTTACAAACGTGTAGTAGAAATAATTGTCACTCTCTTTAATGTAGCCAAAGTGATACGAATTGTTTGGAACCTCAACAAAAGTTACCTAATGAAATTATTTTTTAAAATAATTACGGGTTTACTCATTTCATTACAGTTTAGTTCAGAATTCAATCTTCAAGCAGAGGAACCACCCGAGGCACAAGTTTAAATTTCTGAATGTCACTTAATCTCACATATAAAATGTATCAAATATTAAATTAGTTCGGCAGACGTACTGGCCATCGATGTGATTCAAATTACGAAACAAAATGATTCATACACCATGTATCATATTACAAAATGTAATGTGTAACATTACAAAATTGTAACACATTACAGTGTAATATAACGTTATAAAACGTAAAACGGGGGAAAACGCAATGCTCCCAAATATAGAGAAGAAGAATCTGCATACACGTACTGGGCGTGTGACACCCAGCCAGACTAATGCAGGGTTAAGGGGTTGGGATTAATGTCGCCAAGAGTGTTTGCTCTGGGGGATGGGGCGAGGCGAGGCTCGAGCGAGGCTCCCTCCACGAGGGCCCGGCGCGGAGCGGCGCGTATCGACCGGCGGCGTCCCGGGCACCACCGCGCCTACCCCCCCTCCCCCTAACGAGGCCCCATCCGCCTGCAGGAGCCTACGCACTCGCCCTGCGACAACGCACTTGGACCGGGAGCTTCAAGGCGGGAGGGGCAATCAATGGCAGGCCGGACGGTGTCTGGGCAGTACGGATTCAAATTTCACCGGGCTTGGCCACGTTTTGCGTAAAGACTCGAGATTTGGACGTGGAAGTGATGCGAAGGTTTGGATTCGATGGACCGTTCAAGATATGAGTCTTTGTGAAAACCCCACTCAGAAGACAATTCCAGAACAGTAGACCTTTCAAAAAATTATACTGTCCTTATGAAGCAACACATTCAATGAACAATGAGAATTCACAATCATAGAAATGATTTGTTTAATTTGCACAGTGTCTTTCGTCATCATGATGATATAACGAGTTTCATTTTATGAAAATGATTACTGAAGAATTTCTGGGATTTATTTTCTTTCTACAATCATCGTCGCTTTTGATGTGTTTCATTATCACATTTTGAATACTGCTAACCCCAGATAGAAGAATAATGTATTTGTAGAATTGTGGTATTTACTTCCTATTAATGTAATGTTTCATCCCTTAAGTACTTTGCAAAACCTTTCTTTTACTGTTATCACTCCACCGTTGAGAAGATATATCTTATCGAACAGGTAATTTCCTGCTGCAACATTTCATCGCCGATAAAACATCCTGTTTACAAGCCTCTTTATCAAGAGTCCGAGTGATATTTTCGAAATGATTCAGGCCAGCTTCCGCGATGGAATGTTGAAAAAGAAAATTTTTTAGAGCACAACGCGGAATGAGCTTGACAAGAGGGTTTTGAGAAGGAGTAGTAACGGGACCTTTCTATTGGCCAAGTCCGCTTACCTGGATGACCAACAGAATTGGGCCATAAACAGTCAGCGCCCAACAGTTCCCAGTAAGTCTAGTGCAATTGTTTAGTTGTAAATTCTTCGTTATCGTATATATCTTTGCGGGCCACTCGTAAAGGAGTAGTCTGACTGCTTCTTTTCCACCACTGGCTTCAAGGCTGCAAAACCAGATCTCTCATGGTTGAATTTGTGGACAAAACGAGTTACTTGGAGATTTTCGCGAGTATCCCCTTCACACTCCTCATTATTTCATCCTCTACCGCTCATTTTTTTTATAAATCTCTACTAAAGTCACACGTCATGGAAATCGACAAAGTTTGTAAATACCTTGACGATTCAAAACTTTTCTGAGACCTTGTTCTTGATGTGAATCAACGTAATACGTTTAAAGTATAGTTGTCGATGGTTTCTTTCTCAATATTTTCCAGAATTGTATCGATCGATCAACAATACTACAGTCAGATGCACGAAAAGAGTTTTCGTGAATAAATGACATTCTAGTTAGAAGACAAAATTAACCTGTTTCAGAAATTCTAGTGTGCGTGGTAAACTTCAACATATAAACAAATATATTACTTAAGTTGGACAGAAACGGCTAGTGCCCTAGTGGATTGGTGCATTACAAAACATTAACACTACTCTGATCATCGTGCTGTGACAGATGAGTCAACCACAGACAATGATAGCAGCGTGTCAAAAAATCGTTCCCCGAGACGTACAACCACAATCATCCATGCAGCTCGCAACCCCAGCCCTTGACCAGGAAGAATCTTCCAGTTGGCGAGGATTCCTTTCGGAGGAGGATTGAGGACTCACCTGCGCTTGGGCAGCCGCCTCCGTTTGACGTCCTCATCCTTGCCGAAGTCTCCTTGCACGAAGAGGAACATGACGGCCAGCATCCGCCGCCCGCCGGGGGCGGGGGCGGGGGCTGCGGCGGGGGTGGCGCGGGGCGACGTCAAGGCGTTGGCGCCGGCGCCATCGCGCCCGCCTGCCACGCGGCGCTCACTCGCCGCACACACAGAACACACACGCTCACACTCGCACACACCCACACGTGCGGTGCAGCGGGGACGGCACAGCAGCGACAGTGCGCGCGGGCACAGGCGGTCCCGTGTCCGAGTGCGGAGTGTTCACACCGACTTGACAGACGCCACCACACAGCGCCGCGGACCCGGCCGCTCGCCGCCGCCTTTACTTGCGCTGCTCCGCGACGGCCAGTTCGTAGAAGCGGTGCAACACCAAGTGTCGGAGCAGGTGTGCCCCAGGGGCGCGGGGGGCGAGCGTCCATGGCGGCCCGGGCGGCGTGCGGGGCGCGGGCGGCGGCGACACGGACTGGGCGTCCTCACGCGGCGACAGTCCGCCAGCGACTGGCGAGACCCGTTGCCGCCGCCGCCCGGGCGCGCCGCTTTCCGTCTCGCTCCCACGCGCGCGGGGCGCGGCGGGACGGGGCGGGGCTGGCGGGGCGGAGCGGTGGGGGCGCGGGCGGGCAGGCGGACGGTGGCACGCGGGGCGCCGCACGCTACGCTACTCTCTCGGGCGGTTCCCTTGGCAACCTGCTGCCGGCGCCGCCGCCGCTACCGCCGCTGCTGCTGCAGCCCTGCGGTGGCGCCGGGGTCCGCAGTGGGCGCTCGAACCCGTGGCCTCGGATGGCGCGGCGCGGGCGGGGCCCGACGGGCGGCTCACGGGCCATTGGCAAGCGACGCGTGATGCGGGGCTTGGGTGCTCGATCTCGGTAGATTGTGGGGTCACGAAGCAAACTTGTCATCGATTTTTCTTGATTTCCTCCATTAGCCCATCGGCATTCCCCTCAAGTCCACATAATCAGCGTCGTCGTCCATTGATAATCAAATACGGAGCAGTGGTTGGATCGAATTATTTTTGGAATATTTTAGTCGATATTTCCTAGACAAAATGACGCTTCAATCCTGGTTATCTCTAAGAATACTACCATTACCTTCTTCATTTGTTCTCATTATCTTCCGCTTTACGAACAGTAACTTCACAGCCAATACTATAAACTTGTCTAGAAATGCCATTTAAAACTCATGGAGAGGTTTGAGATGCTTAGTGAAACCATTCTTCTCTGGTTGACTTTGAATACTTCTCATTCTTTTTATGTTTTCTCTTAGATACTTTATGCAAGTATTAAACTCATTCATTGAGATAAGATCAACATTTCATTATTTCATCATTATTAAGAGCTTTTTTGAGGTTACTTTTTGTGTTTCCTTGTTGAATTCGACACATGGATTAATATGACATATTATTTCATTTAAAGAGTACGTAATCTTGTTTCTTTGTGCTTTATGCTTTTGCTTATTGATATGATTAGGCTCAGGGTATCAGGCCCGCTATTCCGCAAACCACAAATGTTTTTAATTGGAATAATTTCTAAATATAATTTACTGGAGATTGCTACTCTCTCTCTCTCTCACTCTTGTGGCACTCAGACATAAAAAAAATGTACATAAAATACCTTCATTTCATTCAAACAGTTAATATAGTTTGGGATACTGAATCTTATTTGGAGGCCATCTATATTTTGGGACCTCTTTCTCATTTAACTTTTTTATGATATAATGATATATTTTTATGATAATTTATATGATTTTATGATATATGATGTGGAATATAACACTTGATATATGTTACTTGTAAATATGTAAATAAAACTTATTACGTGAAGAATGGAATGTATTGCACTAGAACATGTAGCAAAGATCATAACAAGTGGCTAGACTAATATATTCATCAGTTTGACAGAATCCCTCTAAATTTTGAAACGTATTTACAAGTTCTGTAAGTTCTTTTAATCAGATATTCAACACATTTACAAAAATCACATTTTTATTAGTAAGGCTATAGAGCCAGTTTCCAAATTTTCAGAGGGTCAAGCCCCCCAGACCCACCTATGCTCACGCCTATATTAGTTCCTTTTCATTTTTTTCTTTGCAGTGGTCATCAAAAGCGTTGAACAACACTGCAATAACATGTTATTTACTTGTTGCTTAAAATCACAACTATGCTGTTTCAGAATAGGAAGAAGAGAAATGATTGTATGAGAAAAATCTCACTTTAGCTGCTATAATTTTCGATTTCGTTCGTAGGAAAGAACCCCTTTCCGCATTACTCAACAAAGGAGTTCGCAAGAGGTTTATAACATACCATGTAGTAAAATCTGAATTTTGTCGGTAAACATTCAGACGTGTGATAATCAAGAATTTGTTAAACATAGAATTTCAAATGACGGAATTGAATAAACTTTTCAAAGCATTTTATTTGATTAAATACCATTTTGCATCAGAGAAAAATAAATTTGTATCCACATTATATGCTTCTTTATCTTCTAAAACGTTCCTCAGAAACGCGTAAGAAATACAGAAGCATCTTCGCAATGCAATAATGCTTCCTCGAGGCAGACCTTCTCCCTGATGATGTAGCACGACGGCCAGAGAGCACTAACCTTCTCTTGATCCCGTTCTGAACCTCATCAACGCGTGCGCTAGCGTTTTACGTATCGTTAACGCCCCTGATGTTCCTCGAGTAAACTCATAAATCTGGGCCGTGCGGAAAGACGGCTCCGGAATAATCTTCAAACAACGTCGAACGGCGACGCCGTCTCCCGCGCGATTTCTCCAGGGAGCTACCGAACGCCGGGAGACACCCAGTGCTGCCACCCTCACGTGAGACGCGAAGAAATTGCATTTCAGATGTTTTTTCGCTAGTGTCGGCCTTTAGGGATGAGACGGGGGTTGACAGTGGGTGGATTGGGGAGGGGGGAGGCGTGAGGTGGTGAGATATGAGCAAGGGTTAGCGCACAGGGCGAGTGCGATGTTGGGAATCTGGAGGAAAAGAAGCGCTGCGGAGGGGGCGTAGAGGGAAGCCTGACGATGCGGAAAGGGGTGGAAGGCGTGTCACGTGGGGTGACGTGAGCTGAAGGAGGGGCAACTCGCTGTGGGGCAGTGCGGAGAATTGTAGAGCGGAGTGGGTGGACCTTGCGAGGCAGGGCGAGGCGGAGTGCGACGAAAAAGGAAAGAGTCGTGTGGCGCGGGGCGGAGAAGAGGAAGGAGCGTGCGGGGCGTTGTGGGCGGGCCTTGCGAGGTAGGGCGAGATGGAGAGGGACGGGGAGGGAGAAGAGAGACGGAGGGAGGAGGAGACGGAGCGAGGAGGGGTGGACAGGCCTTGAGATTGAGTGGGTCGCGTGGGAGGAGTAGGGTGGCGCGGGGCAGGACGGAGTTGGGTGGGGTGGAGAGACTCGTTCAGGGCAGGGTGGAGGTGGGGACCGAGCGTGTGGACAATGTGACCGACAAAGACGGTCGAGGGTGAAGATGAGGTGAGTGGCGTGGGGTGGTTCGGTGTATGTATGCCGAGGACGTGGCGCGACGGTGTGAGGGGGGGCGCTTTTTATGGCGTGTGCAGTGGCAGAGGATGTTGCGGGACAGCACACGCTCGCAGAAAGTTGAGAGGTTCCATTACAGACGCGCGAGAAAACACCTGCTAGCAACGAGCTCCTGCTTCTGTCTCCGCGCTTGGCATCGGCTCCACCGCCATACCTACGTCGTTCCCACTGTCTTTGTCTTATTATCTGCTCTCTCAACTAGACGACGAATGTGAACAAGCGAATACTATTGGCTTCCGTTCGGCGACCTACATTTCCCCATCCCTGCGTCTGCCCTTGAACCCAATGGACATCCTCGACCTCCTTCCCCTTCCGCACTTCTATCCCTTTATGCCCGGCGTCCTCACGTCTCATCGCCCTAGTTCTACTTCCCCCTCTCGCTTCTACAAACACCATCCAAAGTTTTGTCTTCGATCCAACGCGTTGGTTCCTGTGAGACCTGTATCCTCGTAATTTCCACCGTGAATGTCGTTCTAGACCAGTACTTCTAAATATGAGTTTGCATTAAGTGCTAGATTCGTTTGCGTTTAATAATAATAATAATAATAATAATAATAATAATAATAATAATAATAAAAGTGGAAGAAGAAGGACAACTATCATTTCTGCCTTTAAAAATTAAAATTGCTGTATTTCCTATTAAAGACATTCAAATGAACACACATACACACACGCGCGCGCGCACGTGAAGCAATATAAATAATTTTCGTCAGTAGTTAGGCAAAGCAAAATTCATGATTTTTCAACATCTACAAATATTTCTTGAACTCATAGTTAGCCAAACTTTGATTATTATAATACATTCGTTGCGTCAACATTTGCATCGAGTTCAAATTGTGATGCTCTGTGCCCCCACGAATGGAATGAATTCTCTTTCTACGCAGGAGCACAGATCTCCTCCTTCTCTTCCCCTTTTTCATCCTCCGTATGCTCCCTCCGTCCTCCTTTCCGTCTCAGTGTTCCTCTCGCGGACTCCGCGCGCGCGTTGGCGCCGCCTCTGGTTTATTCAGCGCCGTCGTTAAACTCGCATCGAGCGCGTTGCAGGCGGCGCCGCGGGCGGCATGCGCGGGGATGGGGCGACGCGCCAGGGGGCTCTCCGGCCGCCGCGGCTGGTGTAGGGCGGGACGAGGCGGGGTGGCGCATGGGCAGGCGCAGGGCGAAGTGGTGCGGGGCAGAGTGGTGTGTAGGACGAGGCGGAGAGATGCGTGATGCAGGGTGGAGTGGTGCGAGGGGGAGTGGTGTGCAGGGATGGAGTGGTGCGGGAGCGGAGTGGTGGTGGGGGAGCGAAGTTGGGGGCGGAGTTCTCCAGTGGGTCTGAGCGGAGATGTGAAGGCGGAGTGGTATGGGAGAGGAGTGGTGCGGTGGCAGAATGGTGCGGGGCAGAGTGGTGCGGGAGAATGGTGCGGGGCGGAATGGTGTGGGACAGAATGGTGCGGTGACGGAATGGTGTGGGGCAGAAAGATGAGGGGCAGAATGGTGCGAGGGCAGAATGGTGCGAGGGCAGAATGGTGCGAGGGCAGAACGGTGCAGTGGCAAAATGGCGCGTGGGCAGAGTGGTGCGGAGCAGAACTGTGCGACGACAGCAATGGTCGGGTGTGGGGCTGGAGTGGTGGTGGGGGGGGGGCGACGAGGGCGTGGGGTAGCGAGCGAGCGGGATGGCGTGAGAGCGGTGAGGCGCAGCATGAGAGAGTGGTGCGGGGAGGTACACAGATGCTTTGCCCGGCGAGGCACGACACACCGAGGCGTCGGGGACCGGCGTGAGACGGGTCGAGAAGTGGCACGGTGTGGGGTGGCGCGAGGCAGGGCGGGGAGTGTGCCCGCCAGTTCTTCTGACGCGCCGGGCACCGCCGAGACTTGCATTATTTCTGAGGGCGGCGCGTTGCGAAGATTTCTCCCTGAGCTTCTGCAACCTGTGCCGCTGCCTCAAGGGCACCCCAGACGCCTCAGAACTTCGTAAGTAGGGCAGATAATTTAAGATACCAATAATGGTTACAGTTTTTGTAGTAAATGAAAAAATAAAATAAAAAAGAGACCTCACGAAAATAAATAATAAATAAATTGGGTTCTTTGGATTTTTTCATAACCGTCAGGTGCTTCCTTCATTCCTTTTATTAAGTATTGGAATGAATGCAAACAATCATAAATATCTTCGAAACTGCCAATGTTCTTTCTTTGGAACTAGGTATGGATTAATGGAATTGGTTGTCAAATCTGCATGTAGTATGTTTCGTGGAATGTATAATAGAGTCCGGAAATGAGCTTGCAGTTAAACACACTAGTGACATATTTGTTGCACAATGCCGTATGTTGCCCAGTTTGAGTATATTTACCTAAGTCATCTTGTCTGTTTCACATCTTCGAACGGGTGCACATCGCAGACTATGTTATGTCTTCCCTTCACCACTATTTCTGGTCTATTTCATGCGAATTCCCCATTTTTGAATAGACAATAAGGTTCCAGTTGTTTCCTAATGACTTCCCAGGACATCGTCTGGTGTCTGCAAGAACATGGAACCCAGACCCGTACAACAGGAAGGCTGTAAATCGCAAATGCAATAGGTCTCAAAATCTGCGGGCTCCTCTGTGAGCAAAGCTTGTCAGCCATATTGTCAGCCATAAAAACCAGACAGTTGATTGCTGGCAGCGGTGGAGAAGATCCGTACGCTTTACACTGTAGGCGTAGGTGGAATCCATTGAGGGAGGGATTTACAATCGTTTACAGCGAGTACAGTCAAGACCCATCTTCCTTGTTTCCTTCTGACGGAGCGAGCGTCTACAAGTTCCAGCCCACAATTGTGTGCAGAACGGAAGCGCAAAATACTTGCAGGCCAGTGCGGAGGTTTTACAAAATAAAAGTACACGTAATACAACGAAAAATTTCTCTTTCGTTTCTGTGCGTTCGTTCCCTTTTTACCGCTTACATCACACATGGATTTGTCAATAAGGTTTTGTTTTCACAAAGGGCATGTTATTTTAACAATGACGACATACTATCTCGTGTACAATGAAGGAATGTAATTTTCAAATTCAATTTACAACCACTGATTCAAATATTTTATGTGAAATAATTAATTTCTGATCGTTCCATGAAGAACGTGTGGCACATTTTATCGATTCTTCATTTTGTTCGTAGGCACAGAATTTCAACCCTTTTCTTTAAACTAAAAGAGCCTTTTCCAAAGCCCTCACGACAGGCAACTGTCATGAACTCACAAGTGTCTAACAAGTGTAAACAGCGTTGCGGATGGCCAATTACTAATGCCAATAATATTTGGGCATAAATAGTACATCAAATGTAAATTGTTCAAACGTTTACATTTTTTAAAATATTTAATATATTTAAAGATATTTTTACTATGAAAACTTAAATTTTGTTAGGTTAGGAATGCCTCGTTTTTGTGCATCGAAATGGGATAAAGAAAAGAAAAAATCTTCCGAACACTCGGGGCAATAAGATAGTGCATATGTTTGATTAAATGCCGCTTTCGGTTCGGAATGAGAATCTGGTGGTGGAATAGGTAGGACCTGGTGCCAGTCGCCCCTGCAGGCACTTGACCCCCAGGGCGACGCTCGCCAATTACCCGGTCATTTCGGACAACCAAAATTATAATTTTAAATCATTGGGACCAGGAATATGCACTTTAGTAGGAATATAAATATTGTTAAATAATGGTCCAACAATCATTTCATTAAGTGAAATTACACTCATGATTGTAGCTTCTTATTTATTCGAAAAATATCCTAGAGGTTGCTTTATTAAAAAAAAAACTTATTAAAGTTAAGTATAATTGTTGATTCAAAATAATTGAAGTAAGTTTTACATTTTTCACTACAAAAGGTGTTCCTTCTTGTTTCATATGGGTTTATTACACATGGATTTATTAATAAAAACGGAAATAATGTCTAGATTTTTCTAGAAGCCATCAACATTTTCCCATAATCCTTCCGCGGGTTGGCAAACATTGCTGCAGAGAATAAGTCCATTCGAACTTTTAGTAACTTGATGAAACCGTCAATCACAAGAGAAGAGAACAATACCGCTGGGAAAACCCGCGAAGCTGGCAAAAGTGACCCGAAGGGCCGAGCACTCCACACCGGAAGCGCGGGTGCTATTTCTGAAGCGATGTGGCGGGCGAGCGCTCCGCCGGGGTCAGCGCCTCGGGCGCGGCCACAGCCGAAGCGGCGGGTCACGCACGTGTGGAAGCCCTTCACGGGTCACGTGCGGCCCCGCGAGCCCGCCGCACGCGACCGTACGCCCCCACTAGCACCGCCACCGGCACCGGGCCCTCCCGCCTCGCTCCCCCACTCGGCTTCCTCCGCCTCCGCCTTCACCTCTTTTATTAGGATTTCAATATAGTTGATATGAAAATTCAAACATTCATGATTAATTGGAACTGTAATGGACAAAAGCGGATGAAAGTGTGAATATTTAAACATTACTCTGTAACTCCTGGGGTAATTTCAACTATACTTCGATTTATCTGTAGTGTTACTTGACGTAAGTCAGCTGTTACGGTGTTATCCAATCGGGTCGAACGCCACTAGTGACGTCACTATGGAGACATTTAAGGTCCCGATTGGATGACACCGTAACAGCTGAGAAACGTCAACTGCCATTATAAATAAATCGACGTATAAAAGCGGCATACAATTTTGGACAAAATCTGTAGGGTATTCCCTCTAGGAGTAGAAGTCAAAAAGAACTGAAGGTTATAAAGAAAAAGTACACAAAATACATGTCGAATGCGGGCTGGACACGCATGGCGAACGGTGAGGTAAAGCGGCCGATGCAATTGGTACAATTTCGAATTCACAAGCACTATGCAATCGGTCAACAATGCGTTTGGAGTATAAAATCTAACTGCGGCATTTCACCGATGGTGCTACACAGCTTTCTAAACAGAAGAATCAACTTCTATTTTCTAATGTCGCTTCCAAATGGGTTATTTAAAAATTGTGGAAGCTGCTGATCGAATTTGTCCGGTAAACATGTCCAAATTCGTGAACAATGTTCGGAATCTTGGGGAACCAGCTTTTCCTTCTATACTGATGTAATCACTCTTGCCTAGAGTAAAGGTTTACCCGAGCACTGTGGATCTCCTCCCAACGTAAAAGCGACAACTTCCGCCTCCCCCGCCACACATGCTCTCTCTCCCACCCCGGTGGACGGAACTGCTCCCCAAGGCAGCCCTCGCCAGGTGCAGGCCACCCCTCCGAAGACCCACCGCCACCGCCACCAGCCGTGTTTACGTCGCTTGCCTCGCTCTCGCGCTAATTAAGTTTTCCCTTTGCTTCCCTCCGTCTTGTTTTCGTGTTTGCTTTCTCCCTGTCGCTGTTTGCTCCCTTTCGAATTTCCCCCTTTTTCTTTCTTTATTATCCTCTTTTCTGAATTCTTTACGGGAGAATTTTATCAGTTTCGGGTAATGGTCTGTTTGACTGCGTGTTGAGCTCTATTGAGGCTTCAATATTTGAAAGCACATTTCGCTTAAATTGAACTAATTTTACTGAAATAACATACTTTTTGAAGGGAACTAATTTTACTGAAGAATAATCAAGGCGATGAGAAAAATCATTTAAATAACGAAAATTGGAAATGAGAGGGAAAATGCAGATAGGGTTCGGAGTGAAATCCAAATTCGAGTGTTCTACTTGTTTTTCCATTTACTTCAATCGTAGTGAACCCTCTGTAATATGAATACATTCCGCTATTAAGAACATTGAGAGAAACAATGTCGGGCCTCGCCGTCTTTTTTCTTCACGATACTTTCTAACACACTCATTTGGATACAATTCAGCACCTTTGCCCTTGGTTGGTGTGGTAACATCGAACTCGAATGCAGTTAACTCTCTTAACTTCCGCGCCTAGAGGCAAAACTCGAACACTAAATAAGTTGGTGTTTCGGAGATCAATCACGGATCGTTGGCTGTCGCTCCACTACAGCGCCAGCGTCCTTGCTCCATCACGCACACATCCGCCCACGCGTCGCCCGCGGGCAGAGGGACTGAGTCGTCACGTCCTAGGAATAGGAAGTTGGAACTTATGGTAAATTATTAATGAGAAAAATAATATGCATCATAAAGAGTTGTAATGGATTAAAAAATATATTGAAGTAGAATAAGGACCCAATTGACTGAACATCTAAGATGACTTTGCCTCCTAATTGCGAATGCACCGTTGAAGCTGCTACATTGAAGGAGAAAGATTCAACTCAACACAACGATCATTTTCCGTTGCATATGATAGAAAAGAATATATGAAAAATCATGCAAGCCAAGTCTATTTCTCCTACATAAGACATTACATGTGTCCGAGCAATCCCAAGTTTTTCATCAATATATCTAGCCACACATTCAAATAAATTATCTCAATAACCACTTCAAAACCCTTAAAACAACTTTTGTTGGATGCAACGTTGAATTTAAAAAAACTAACTTTCGAAATTAAAAACTCTTCAAAAATTAAGCAAAGAAGCAATCTTTCCTAACTCAGTATGGTTTATTTTACGTTTGACAACAACGGGTATAAGACTCCTCTCTCAATAAGTCGGCTTAAAACAAATTAATATCATAACACAAAGTCGTGAAGGATCTCTGGAACGCGGATTACGACTTATGACCAAAGTATGCGGCAACTTAATGAAGTTGAACGTGTATAATCATAATACAATGGAAACGAAACTAAACTATAACTTTTCCCAATAAAATTCAATTAGATTATTTCTACATATTTAGAAATGTAACATATTATTTACAAAATTATTCACGTTCCCAATCCAGCGAACGTCTTGTGCATGTCAACTAGTTAAGTATCAAGCATCACGTGATGTATGAGTACAATTAAACTCAACCCTACATACCAACAGTTTATTGTCGTTAAGTAGTTTGCGATAAAATACGTTTTCGTGACAAAGTTAAGAAAAACGACATGCATTCACGTTTAATAGATTAAGTGAATATTATACTATAATCAAGAGACGTTACTTAATATTTTCCTCTAAAAATTGATTAGTTACACTTACAATTAACGAGAGGTAGAAAAATAGTCCCCGCTCAAACTACATTGTAAATGCATTAGCAAACATTAATGACTGAAAATTGGGCCACTTCAAAAGGGCGAAAGGTGGAATGGTGCTTGACAATAACTAGAACAAGTTGCAGACTTTGGAACGCATTTATATAACTGCTAAACCAACCGCGGCTGCCATTTTCCTTCACCGCGCTGCCCACCGGCTCCCGTCCTCATGAGAAGCGAGCTCGCAAATGTCACCGCCGTTTGGCGGCGCGTGAGCGAGCGCCCGAGTGGGCGGCCGCCGCGCTCGCTCTGGGCAGAGACAAACCCACGCGGCGCGGCGCTTCCAGGAAGCAGCCAGAGCCCTGCGCTCACCGCTGGCCCTGCGCCTGGGTCAGGATCACTCGGCCACTTTCCACTTCGCTTCATCTCGGGACAGAAGTTATTGGTTTGATATTATTATTATTATTATTATTATTATTATTATTATTATTATTATTATTATTATTACTACTATTATTATTACGTAAACAATAGTTTCTGACATGAGATAAAAGAGAGGGCGAAAATGGCCGAGAGACATTGGCGACGAGAGCCCGATAACAATAATTATTAATATTATTTTGTTGTTATTACTGTTGTTATTATTATTATTATACTCTAAATTTACGACTAAAAAAACTAGGTGTCGGTGTAATATAAAAACAACACCAAATGGCAACTAGCTTCCCAAACAACAGTTCTACGGAATCAGTGCCTCTACAATACATGTACGTATTAGTACAAAATACGGGCTGAGCCCAATAAACAGACTTTTGAATGAACTCGGTCTGGACAATTACTAACATGCATTTTGCGTAACACATCCCATAGTAGAAAGAACTATTTTCTCAGAGCACCGACAACTGTCGATATGACGGATTTTTACATCCCACAGCCGGTCCTTCTCGATTTACAACCTCTAGTTGGGAAGATGTTGTTTTGTCACTCTGGTTACGACGTTCTGATCACATGACGCAAACTCTGTACATCGCTCAGAAGAGTAAACTTTTTTTTGACAGGTCCTAGAATAGGGCAAAGACGAATGCAGCATCCCTCTCATCTCAAACAGAAATTGATTGCAAATCAGGTACTATTTTGATAAATAGTATTTGCTTTTAAAAACTTGTCTTTTGAAAAACGAATTACACACAGAACAATTTATTACAAGTATTGTTATTCATCAATGAATGTCCTTGAACAAATGGTTTAAAATTGAAGCTTGCCCAACTATTGACCCAAAACGCTCACCAAACTGATTGTTGCAATTGAAAACTTATCTAAGTTCTGGCATATATCTGCAGCCCTCCATCAGAACAACGAGGAGTATGGCCAGTTCTCTTGTGTGTGTGGTTCGATCTCCCGCAGGCAGATCGAATAGCGAGTGCCCGTCTCAGTATCATAGCGACATTATGACCTCTCCGATGCCCGCCCACGTCTCCGTTGTGTTTGCATTTCACCTCGTGCGATATACGATGGAGGTGCGCGCGTTAGCGTCTGGTCCGCATCCGCCCGTGGAACCGCGTGATACCCTCGTCGAAAGGCAGAGAGAACATATTAAATGTCGAAAGATGCAGGTTCGGTGGAGTTTGCGCTTTGGATTCGCAGAACTACGCTTTTCTGTTAAACATTTAACGATTTTTTGGCTACAAGCAAATTAAGATTATGTTCTTACAAACGTACGCCGATTAACAATATTCTAAAGTATTTGAGATAGAAGTACAAAACTTTCTTACCATTAAATTTCACCACTCAATTGTAGAATCAATGCCAACACACTTTCATCGTGCAGGACATTCAAATAGCGGCAAGATTCAGGGAAAGGACAGAGCGCATTCTGTCGACGGTTTCTTCACAAGTATCTTTGGGATTCGCGACGGGAGTAGGCACTTAGATAGGCAGGAGAAACTATTGTCATGCAGTAGTACATTCACCTCAACACCGCTTCTCATTGGCGGGTCAGTTCCAATCTCGTTTCGGAACACTCCCAGGATTCTCCGCGGTGCCGTGGAGCATGAAATTTCCTCAGCGCCTTCTTCTGCAAGGGGGTGGGGCGAGGGGAGGGGCGGGCGCACGCGTTGTGTATTGATCGCGGGAGGCGCCTGCAGCCGCTAACTTCCTCGCCCTCAGCCTCCGAGGCCTCGAGAGACAACGCGGCGCCGCGTTGGAAATGCTCTCACCTCCAGAGAAAACGGCTTTGGAGTCGGCCACTTCGAGGAGTTAGAAGCGGCGCGGAATCTGTTGGGCGGAGCCGCAATTTTTCTTTCCGAAAATGTGTTCTGACATTAAGTCAATCCGCATATAAAAAGGACATTGTGTTTGTTATTTCTCCCAAGAGATCGGAGATCTTGAAACGTTTTTCTTGTTTTTTCATGCTTTCCTGACTCCTTTGCTCCGAGTTTTGTGTTGTCTTTCCTTTATCGGCACAACACGAATAACATTTTCGATGTCTGAGCAAGAAAGAAAAAAGGCCTCAGAGAAAGGCCTCAGACTTGAGGGAATATGTCCTTAAGGGAATATTGAAGAATAATTTGTAGAAACAATGTTATTTTGGATGAGACGTTGGGAGGGAAGAAAACGGAGATTTGTCTTTCAATCCTTTTGCCAATACCAAAACTGCAGTAATTTCTCCAATGTATTAACAAGAATTTAAAGTAACCGCCCAACACTAGTAAATGCGTTTACGAAGTACGTAAATACGTAAGTACGTAAATACGCAAACAATGCAATACGAAGTAACAAACATCGATTTTTTTGTGTAAATAGGTCTGGGCGTCGTGCGATCATTACGAAACGCAACAAGAAATTCGTTGGAAGGTATTAGTTTTTTGAATTATAGTCGCGTTTCGCCCGTATCTTTCTTTTGTTATATCCCTGTCTTAGATTCGTACGTGTTTATTTGGTACGTGGCTTACAATTCCTATTCTTCACACTTATTTAACAAAATACATTCTACAAAAAATTCCGTACGAAACTGGTTTTTAGTGTCGTTCAGTTTTGTAAAAATACCTGACACCGTTCTTTTATGGATAATAAAATAGTAGCATCCAATAAAATTTCAAGCCGTACTGAGAAGTGATTATGAAGTTCCAGAGAATATTGACTATGAAAAAAGAGTAGGAATGTAAACGGAATGTCAACAACTGACACAAGAACTTCTTTTAGAGGAGTCAAGATTTTATACATATTTCTCAATTTGATGACAATCAACATCACCAGTGGAGAATATTTTTGCTAGTCAAACAATTTGAAAATACAATTTTTTTTTACATTTTATCAATTGTTAACATATTACTTTCCAACAGGTTTCTCAAAGTAAACACAATTACAATGTAATTGACATAAAACGCAAATTGCTTGTTTTCAATGTTCTCAAAAGTGAAAATATGAGTAAGCGGGCCAGCAAGGAAAGTGACGGAGTCATAAAGCCACACGCTTTAAATTCAGCATACAGAGATACATGCGTTTAAGAACGTGTAGAGTCCAAGTCAAATGAATTCAATTCCGAAAATGCGATCCACAAATCACATGCAAATCAACGATGATAAATGGGTATCATTCTGGGAGAGTAGCAGAAAGAAATTGAAATACGAGTACATTAGGATGATGTAGGTCAGTAGAGCCTTGATTACCAAGACTCGCCGTTATTAACTTTGGATTTGGCCAACAAGGCGGGAATTTTACTAGCTAGTTCAGTACAGTGCAATTCTTAAATGCAACAAGTGCCATGAAGTATGGTTAATAGTGTTTTGGTGACACTTCACTAGGGACTTCAAAGTCGAAAGGGAACAACACATGTTTTCTTGAAGGAAGTCTGACTCTATAGTTGCTAGAAGTTTATCGCAGATTTTTCGTAGATTTTTCTCGAAGCATGAATCAAAAACTTACTCGCGGTTCAGACAGTAAACGTCTCCCAAATCAGTTTCTAATATTCGACTGCAGTTCGCTTTGTCTGGCAAAAGAGACAGTACTGTAAGAAGGAACGAATTTGACACTTCACAAAACAAATCAATGTCAAGTTCGTTGATGGCTTTACAGGACGTTGTGTCGAATCCTTTTGCAAATGAGCCATGAACGCATTGAGGAATTGAGCGAGTGGACATAACCTGCAGTTATGTTGCCTGCAGTGGCGTTGGACTTGTTTTTTTAAAATATTTTTTATTTTACAAATACACAATGTACTTGTAATTTACACCATTTACAGTGATTTTAGAAAGTATCACGAAAATCAATAGTTTTTAAAAGCCTTTGGAAAATTTTTCGTTATACTGTGTTAGCCACGAAGGATTCGAAAGAGTTATGGGTTCAAAAATATTCGAGAGAATTGGAGCATTCGACAAGAGACAATTCGACAAGTGGCCGCGAAAGCGGTCACTTCTTAGAGCAATCTCCCTTCAGCTCGGCCAGTAATACATGTGAGAGAATACGGGCAGCCTTCCGGGCACGGCGTGGCCGTCCCTCGCAGACTTACTTTCGCGCGCCCAGTTCCCCGGCGGCGGCTGCGGCTGCTGCAGCGGCTGCGGCAGCGGCGGCGACGGCGGCTGCGGCAGCGGCGCGGCGCGCGCGCGTGGCCCGTGCCGCCGCCCGCACCGCGCGCGTCATGGGGCGGGGGCGGGGCCAGCGGGGCGGCGGCGGCTGCGGCGGCGCGGGCGGCAGGCGCCGCACGTCTAGTCCCTCGAGGGCGCTGTGGTTGGTGCCGCTGGCGCGGGCGGCGTGGGCGGCGCGGGGCCGAGGCGCGGGCGGGCGGCGCGGGGCGACGGAGGGCGGCCGGCCATGGGAGAGCGCGCGGGCTGCGGCCAGGGTCGAAGGTCAGTGAAGAGCCAGCTTATACGCGCAACGCCGCTTCGCTTCTCTTCGCGTTGACGTGCTGCCTCACAGTGCATGGTTAGGATTCTTTGGCGGTTATTATTTTTGTTTTTTCCATGCACGCTCGTGTACTGAATTTTTTAGTTTAATATCTTAGTACTTCCTCAAATCTTATTTTTATAATAATTTAATTTTTTTATACCTGTAGAAAACAGTGCGCTAGGTGAACAAATCTTATGTTAATAAAAAAATTATGAACATCCCTTGAAAGACAAAAATGTCGACCAGGCAGTTATTTAATAAAAAAATAATATTTTATTAGAGTATGCACACTATTTTTTACACATCTGCCAGCATTAAAGTTTTCTGGCAACTGCAATAAATCATTATGTCTCGTTTTCAAGTTGATTAAGTCTTCATAAATCGATATCTATTTTCTTTATCAACATTAACTCGATTTAGCGGAATGAATGTTAATATGCTTACGGACATCCAAGGGCGTTCGGAAAACTGCAAAAGCTTTCCTAGCCTCGGGCGTTTGTTTGCGCACCGAATGGAGCAGTGCACTCGCAGATGCAAATTGGGGCAGAGAGGGCGCGTCCCGCAATTATCTGCATTCCACTCGTCCACCGCCCCCTCACCCCCTCCAGCAGCCGGCGCTTGTTTTCGGCCGCTTCGCGCCCCCGCTGCCGGCGCTCTTCAGCGCCTCGCAACTCTCGCCTCGCGCGGGAACGGCGGACTACGCGCGGCGCGGGGACCTGCCGGCCGACAGGGGGGGGGGGCAGGGGAGAGGAGTAGGGGACACGAGCTGGATGCAGGGAAGGATGTCGAATGTTGAGTCTACAACTTCGAAAAATAGCTGTCTATTACATGGTAAGGTTTCATACTTTGAGATGAAACGTTGGACTTGTTTTTTTAAACGTTTTTATTTTACAAATACACGATGTACTTGTAATTACACCATTTATTGTGATTTTAGAAAGTATCACGAAAATCAATAGTTTTTAAAAGCCTTTGGATTTTTTTTTCCTTATACTGTGTTAGCCATGAAGGATTCGAAAGAGTTGTGGGTTCAAAAATATTCCAGAGAATTGGAGCATTTGACAAGAGAAAATTTGCAATTAAATCAACCGAACCGTTTGCAAATCTTTGAGAATTAAAAAAAACTTGAAATATTAATATGTTTCTTTAAAAACAATAACCTCTTTTGGTTACATTGAGCTGTGCTAACAAATATTTAATAAGCTTTCATCTTTTGTAATTTGAATGGTATGTTGAGAATCACATATAATGTTATTAAGTTAACAAATACATTTTCATTTAGTGGAAATACAGAAAGTAACTAATACCAATATTTTTATTTGTTAACACCATAACTTTAACATTAAATAAAGTATCATACAAATTTAATGAAATACAACACGGAATACTGACACGTTAATGTGCTTTGAATTCTCAATCTTTCAGTCTGTCTTCAGAACTCAATTGATTTATATTCCATCTGAATGGAACTCATGGTAGGGAGTCAGGATACTGTACATTTCAGATACATATAATTTAAGATTTAGGACATAGACGTAAAATTAAGATTGGCAATGGAAATAGCCGATGCAGATTGCACTTCGACAACAGTAGTACCTTTAACCTCATCTTTACGACATATCAATGAACAAAAGTTTATACTGCTAATATGCATTTCGAAACAAACTTTAATCTCTTTGGAGTAATTCCCATGTAAAGGAGAAGACTAGGTACATCTAGCAGTGGAGAAAATAAAAGAATAACTAATCGACGTGCGCGTTGTTACATAAAAATGTATCGTTGTGAAAAACAAAGTTACGTAGAGAAATTGGTGGAGAGCGAGGGAGATGGACGGAAGCCGGGGAGCACTGGAGAGGCCGGCAGGTCGACTGGCAGCCCTTCAGGTGCGGCTGGCGCCGCTGTCAGTTCGCAGGCGCCGGCTGCTTCCGCCCCCACCGTAGATCCCCATCCCTGTGTCTGCCCTCCTTTAACCGCGCGTCCATCACGACTCGGCACACCCGCAGGCGTGTACAGACTGCATCCTCTTTAACGTTTCCTAAGCCGTTTACTTATCTTCCCAAAAAGGTATAGCCCGACTGCATCCCGTCCCGTTTCCCGTTCCTAAGGATCGATTTCCACGTTTACAGTGGCTCAGTTAATTCTCCCAATCTTCCTAAAAAGGTATATCCCGACTGCATCCCGTTCCGTTCGCCTCCGTAGAGTAAGGATTGATTTCCACGTTTACCGTGGCCTGCATTGATCGATTATCATTGATTCACTTCTGTTTTCACGAAACTTTTGCACATCCTTTTAGAGCACTGCCAAAGTTGAAATCCACACGTAATAGTTTGTGGAAACAAAACTTGAAACCACCTATCAGGGGAATATTTTCACCTCGCGTATTATACACAATTCCAAAGATCCTGCCGTGTTTATCAGTTGTCTGAGATTATCTCTGGACTAGAGCAATAACATATATTTGCTCTACTTACGAATGTAAACTTCACGAAAAATGCTACTCTTTCCGAAAGCCCGAATGAATGATGCGGTATGCAGTCGGGATATGCCTTCTCAGGTACCGAAAAGTGAATGAGGACTAGTTGGGAAGCGGAGGTGAGGGGAAACTGACTGCGAAAAGCAATCGGGCGATTCTTGACCGTGTTGCACCCCGCGCCGCTCAATTACCAATCCACGAGGGTTCTTCCCTTTCAAAAACCTCTCAAAGGGTAAGCAATTAGTTAGACCTAAAAATTGGTTTTTCAAATTCAACATACCCAATGCAATGGAAATCCTGCACAACATTTTGGACATTGATTCCTTACTGACAAAGAAGAAAATGACAAAATAAAACATGGTTTTGGAAATGCGTATTTGTCGCGCTACCATATGAATTTGTAGAAGACTTCCAATCACGTTAATTGCTAATGAAAAGTCTGGGAATGTTGTTTTCTTTGTTACAGATATAAATATTTTGTGGATACATTACTTCGATGTCATATATCTTATAATGAAATCGTATCTCGTTGAAATTAAGGTGTACGAATGTAACTGAGGTGTTAAGTTAAATGATGTTTGATCCTAAGACTAAAAATGTAATTAACAAAAACATTTTACTAATTACTTTTTCAATATCCATTCGTCAAAGCAACTTTAAAATAAGTCCTTAGCCTTTTCAACAACTGCATGAACTAGTATATATGTAATGTGATAGAAATAAAGCACTGGAATTGACTTCTAATAAGCATCGTTCTGAGTTCACTGTAATAAGTTCCATTTAAACAAGGCCTTGCGCTGGCCTTTGCACGTGAATTTCGCAAATAGGGTGATTTTGGAAAGTACTAAACAGAATGGTAATTCAAAAATATTAGTCTCTAGGTCGTCTTCTGTTTCAAAGAATAACATCTTAACATAATTGAAAATAAGGTTAACATTGTACTTTTGGTAATAATTTCCTAATTTTATGCATAAAGTATAGCGAAATGGTCATTTTTAATGTTTTCAATGTAATTTATCGTTATCACTAACTTCCACCTACAAATGATGCTATTCGTTTGGATGTAACGTTTTCTCGGTAATTGGACAGATGTTATTATCCCATAAATGTTTGTATCGTTCTATGACTCTAATTCAGTTTTGTTTAAGAACAACTACAGAACGATAATGATCGTTGACTCAAACTATGCCAATACAACATATATTTTATTATTCGACAATATTTTTGTATGCACGAGCCGTGTTGTACTACTTTTTCATTAAAACTGTAAGATATGGCTACTAAAAACCCAATTCGGTATCAGAATCTAAAGGAACCCAATAAATGTAAATTACTTCTAGCACATCAAACAGTTTAGCACAATTCACAGAAAACAATTACTATTATGGAAGATGTTCGATAATAGCTAGATACCTATCAAGGTTGGAAAATTACTGTTTTTTGGAAGCGGTTTTGGCAAAAGGCGAGTTCGAAAAATACTTTTCAGCCGGGGTGTAGACACTATTTTTTGTACTCTCACTTCTGAATATTTACAGATGCAGATCCATAACAACTTTCAAATACTTCAAAACTGTTCATTATTTCCGAAATTAATATTTTTTATTTAATCTTTTGCTACTTTAAAACATTAGTATAGCGATGTCAAAGAGTATTAACTGAAACTTAACAGTTTTTATCCTCAAAAAGTCATGAATATTTTTACTTTTTTACATCAATATAAACTTCATTGACGTGAAGTAGCTTTCTACTCAAAAATAAAAATATCAATAAAATTAATTAATTAATAAATAAAAGTTAATTTTTTTAAAATTCTTCATGTCATTTGTTCTCCTGAAGTTGGTGCTAGAGTCTTCACAGATCTAAGTCGCTTAAAATTGTTTGCCCAAGGCCATTTAAGTATAATTCTACAGATGATGAGCAGTACGTAAAATGCAAATTTTTTGGTGATTTTACAAGAAAAATATACATTTTCAACGAGCCTTCAAATAACTCGATGAATGTCAATAATATAAAATTGAGAAATATTTTCATTGTCACGTTGGCTATTATTATTTATTACTCATGAGCTCCGCTATCAATTTCAATGATATTTCAACTTCTTATATTCCTTTGAATTCGAGTTTCTAATAAGCAATAGGAAACGAAATCTTAGTGTCTCTAATGCATTCAATTAAAAAAGCTAAGCACTACTTACTTATTAAATTTCCGATGTTAGCTTGTTTATTTGTAGTGCATTGAGACAGGCATTGTAAACTATATCACTACACCACATCACACAGTAATTGTGATCTACATCATGTAATTACAATGTTAGTCCACCTCGTATACGTAGCGTGTTGGTATCTGCATCGGTACAGGACGATACACTTTCACAAACACGCGCGAAACGTCAACAGCTCGAACTGAAAACTTCCTCCCCAACATACAAGCTCGAGACGCGCACTGCAAATGTTATCATTACCGCGTATGATGGAAATTGCATATTGAACGTTGAGAGCGACAGTGTACGGAAACAACCGAGTGAAAACGAAAGACTCCTGTCCTTGGCTTTATAGCTCCACGAGTACGTAGGCATTACGGCGATAAGATTACTCCACTTGAACACTCTGCCCTTTCAGCCAGAAGCATTTTTTCTCATCGCAATCAAAACGAACCAATTAGTATAATCCGAGAGATTTTGACAATTTAGGACCACGTCGAAGAACCATTCCTCAAGTACGCCAGTAGTAATCGTGACCGTCTGGAAGCGAGAAATACAGTGTTTCCAAACGCGGTTTAACCACCGCTCACGTACGTCGGTAAAAAAAATTCTCCCAGAGAATGAACAACAAATGCACGCCTCGATTTAACTGCTGTCTAAATATTGACTGAACCCCCACATATCACACCGTTTCACACTCGCACACTCAGGGACCAGGGGCTCAGTACGGGCAAAACGTAATAAGCATTCCCGTTCGCAGGGCACGTGCCACCGAAATTCTCGGATAAATATTCCGCGTGCGTCGCGGCGACTCGCGCTCGACCGTCCGACCGACCATCCGACCGTCCGACCGCCCAACCGCCGTCCCACGGACGCGCCGGCGCGGCGCTCGCAGCGACGCGTGCGTCAGCGGCGGCCGTGACCACGGCGACTCCGGCGGCGGCGGCGTACCTGCTGCGTTGCGTGCTTCGCGTCGCGTCGCGTGTCCGTTGCCGGCGGTGGCGGGCGGCGGGGGCCGACTGGCGGCCGGGCGGCGTGGCGGCCGGGGGGCGGCGGCGGCGGCGAAGTCGCTCATGAGGCACATCCTCATTCGGAGGCGGAGGCGACCGCTGCCTGTGGCGGCTCGCGTCGCCTCGCCTCCCCTCCCCTCCCCGCCACGCCCCGCGCCAATTGCCGCGCATCCGCGGGCCCAGAGGAGCCGAGTCGAGCGGAGCGGGGCGGGGTCGGGCAGGGCAGGGCAGGGCAGAGCGCCCGCGCCGCCTCTGTATGCGAATGAGGCCTCACAGGCACCTCCGCCAGGGGCTCTTTGCCTCAGCCCTCTATCCTGGGTTCTGGGCCACCCGTTCGCCATTCTCACCGGGAGAGGTGGATCAGGGCATCAGCTTATTTCGCTACCTCTGACGGGGAGGCCCTACGTTGGAGTCTGAGACGGAGGCAGACGTTTCGACACTAACTTGTCAGCTAAGTCGAATTCAGTCGTGTCTGGAGGAGAATTCTGGCATCCGACTGCTCTGATAGGTAGTGTTATGTGCATTCTCCGAACAACACCAGGCGAAAGCTGGAGCAGTACCCTAACAAACGGGCCACGGACCATGCGCGATCTTTCCTTCCTCTTGTTCTATCCTCGACCGGTCGGAAGCATAGAGATTATCTCGGCTGGGGCGGTGCCCCGCTGGTGGGAGATACCTGGTTGAAGAAAAACCCTCGTCGACGGGAGATCGGCGTCGAATCTCGCTATCCAGCAGGGAAAGATCGCCGCCATCTTCCAAGGAAATACATGCACTACACTTACGAGACTAATTACCTTAGCAATCGACGTGCTTGGAATCACTAGCAATGAATCAATTCACTCTTCTCATTTCCTCATCTTGAGCGCGTTACATCTTCAACCACTCTGCAACAAAGTTTTCAGCTATTTGATGGTCCAAACTTCATTGCGATGTGCATGGGCAGATCTGACATATATTTCGACGAAGTGGATGGGGTAGTTGGAATCGCTCTTCGATAAATATTTGTGAAGGTATGAAAAATATTGCGTAGTAAATAATAGTATAAAACTCTTAGATCTATCAGTCGTCTGAGTGAACGGCTAACTAAACGACCTTGAAGGTGCGTCTTGTCTCTCACGAATTACGGGAACCTTCCGTCTCTCGAGTATGTGATGGTCTTCGCATTGACTCTTGGTTCTACGTAAGGGCCGTGCAACGGTCGCGACACGCGATTGACACCCTATGCCTAATGCCAGCAATTGTGCCTGAGAAGCATCAACAGCCACCGATACCGATCTCGCGGGGACACCACGTTCAATGACGGATGGTAGGCCCCTCGGAAGCAGCCGATGGGTATGAGGGATAGAGTGGTCAATAAAAATTCTCGTGTATGAGCAGTGAGATTTTTCGTTGCGGTTCAACTACAGAAGTAAAATATGATTCTTATTTAATCATTCAGAAAAAATATAATTAGTGAGGAACAAATGCGTAAGAAGTAGTTTCGCCACGTAAAATAAGGCAACAATATAATTCAATTCAACTATTCTAAAAGAACATTATTTGCAAAACTTTGTGTGTAAATAAACACGCATGGTCCAAGTGACGCTTAAATGGATGTGAAATAAAAGTTATAATAATCATATAACTATTCACAACAAAGTAGTTCCTTTCCTGTTAGCCCTTGGCCCTCAACTGTCTCGCACCCACCTACCGAGGTCAATCGACAACGTCAAGAATTTTAAAAAAGTCTCAATGAACCCGTTGCTAACAAGATATGGTATGCTAAACTATTAACCAGGTCGCTAGTTTATCACGTCGTTGTTTTGTTTCGTTGTCTCTGAATGTTGAATGTTGGATAACACATGGTTCTTGAGCTGCAGTACTGGCACATGGACAAATTTGAATTTTAGTTAGGTCATATTTTATACGATTTTGTAATAATTATCATTAAAATAACTCGTAGGAATCCTTAGAGTTACTTTAAAGAATAATAGCTATGTTCATCACGATTAATAGTGACTTTCGGAAAACTACAATTATGGATTAGAATTTTTCGCTTCTCTCCTTTTGTAAAGCGTAGTTTACTTACCATTTTCGAAACGTTTCAGCCGTGGCCTCGTATGCTACCAGATATTTGAATGACGGCAAAGGTTTTCTCCCTTCATTTATTGTGTAAAGAGACCTTGAACGTTGTTTCGCTTGTAATCCATTCATAGGTTTCCCAGGCTATTATCATTTGTTTTACATGTCGAGTCTAACTTCCTCAATCGATACGTCTCCCCATAGCACTCTCTACGGTATTATTTAACCCTGAAGACAGGAGATGTCGAACTACGTTTTCGAAAGCTTTCGTAACCGACGAGCCAAGTATGAGTAAAGACCGCGCCGGTGAAGAAAGGACTAAGTGGAGCCCAGAATCTCGTTATTTTGACGTCAAATTTTTTTATCAAAATCAACAATTACTGTCAAGTTTATTTACTTTTTCAAGTTTTTTGTTTATTGTACTTCTCTCGCATTTTGTAAATATCATAATAATATTACATATTTAAAAGCCTAATGATTTACTTCCTTGAGTGCTCAATTGCCTCACGCAAGTCAGAGAAAATGACAATTTTGTTTGTACTCAGATGATTCATATCGAGCAATTACCGCATTTACTCGAATATAATGCTCCATCGACTCTAATGCTCACTCTATATGTTAAACATAAAATTATAGAAGAAGCTTTTGTGTCGAATGTAAAGTGAATAAATGACAGAATAATAGGTACGGTATATTCTTAAATTTATGTAATACAACAGTGGATCATAAGACGACCTTCTCTATTTGCCCACAATATCGTAAATATAAACCCACAATAGTAGGTCAATGGCAAATGAAATTGCAATGATAAGTTGAATTTGTAAACTCCAGCAATCCATTGTGCCGTGATAAATAAAAAAAATGAATGAAGTTCTTCGGAATGGATTTGTACTCAAATCTAATACGCTATCGACTCTAATGCGCGCCACGAATTTGATTGCTATATTGAATAAAAAAAGGTGCGCATTAGATTCTCGTAAGTACGATGCGTTGCCTCCGTCTCCCTTTGCTATCTCGCAATCAAGATTCTCCAAAGGCTCGTGCTGGCAGACGTCACGCTATCCAATTATGTTGGGGTCTCTTACGTCTCAGTAAAAGCATTTCATTGTCGTATGGAGCATCGCAAAATATGAGTTGTCTATCTGATGAAAGCTAGGTTTTGAGTACTCATAAACAAAAATAATGATATGATTGGGATCTTTCCATGTAAGCGAGACACTTATTATGAACTGTGGTTGTTGATTCGAATTCGGCCTGTTGTATGTGAAGGAGAACAACCAGCGATAAAGGAAATAGGCGGTAAAAATGGAAGTCAATTAACATTTGGCGCGCTTTGCTCACCGAACAGTGAACACACCGCAGAGTCGTGAACATTCATCGACTTCTTGTCGCCTCTATGATAGGACAATAAAGAAGTTCAGTCATATTCTTTCTCTGCTCCAAAAATAGATCATCACCCTTCAGGAGCTGTAGATCTCAGCATGCCAATAAATCTGGGCAGAGAAGTTCTTTTCCAAATCGTTTCTAGAACAAACGGCCCATCTTTGGACATTAAGGGGGAACATTTGGTACGTTTTCGCATAAACTTCATGGAAATGAACCGACCGTCGTTCTGGTGCCGGTGATACACAAATTTGTGCCAAAAAATGGGGTAGTTGTGTCAATACGGCAAGTACTGAGACACCCTGATGCGACACAGACTGTTCATATTCTTTGATAAACAATTATACAATAGATTTCAGAAAAAAATGCTTGGAGTACGAAATTCAAAATTTCGTCTACGATATTTTTTCTGGGAAAAGCGTACTGTTTCCTACATCGGTACAGAGCATTTGTCCTGCGTAAGTTTATTTAAAACTATGCATTTTAAAGTACGATTCACGTAGTGCCTAATCTTGCGATTTTCTTACCATGTGACACCAGATCTGGTTGCCTATCATTCCTGTATCTTCTTTTTGCTGAATCACGGTATTGGGGCTTCTCACAGATACAAGATATTGCATGGCAGAAACCGCATTTATTATGATCTATTTTGAGAAGCCGGCCATTCCATCCCAAATGAAGAGGTGTTCGGATGAAGACACCGCCGCCTCTAGTCTTCCTTCGCTCTTTCCGTCTTGCGCAGCTCCTCTCTGTCTCATGACCATTCCGGTCACCACTCCCTTCAGCTCCGCCCGCTCCACCCTAATCACCCCGCCCGTCCTGTCCAGTTACCAGTTACCCTGTTCCATCCCGTCGCCTTCTCTCCTCATCCTCACCGTCCCGTCCGCCACTGTGCCGCCACGCGCCGCCCTGTCCCTTTCATCCCCCGCCTACGCCTCTCCCCTTTTCTTTTCTAATCCCTCCCTTCCTTGTCGAGACTCAACCCTCTCATTCCCATTTCTCTCCCCCGCCGCGCCCAACGTTCTCCGCCCCGGACCGCCGCCCTTCGCTGACCGACAAGCTGCGGGCATTTCCCTTTGGACCTATCCACCGCGGTGCCGTCGGCGCGCACACACACACACACACACACACAGGCGCACACCCGTTGCACGCGCGTTAGGACGCCAGGCCGGGAATGAGAATGAAGGGGTGGGGCGAGGATAAGGCTCGCACCGAGGGACTGGAGGCTTGGGCGAGTGTGGAAGCGGAGGCAAGGCCGTGGGGGCAGGTGCTGGGGATAAGGCAGGTGGGTCTGCAATGGTGGTTGGGATGGGGTGGTATGGCAGCGGGCGGCGGGAGAAGGCTGGGGAGAGATGTGTATGAACGGATGGAGTAGTAACGCGACAGGTAATGAGGCGGCAAAACGAAGGTAGGGAGGTGACACAACTATGTCCTTCCCATACTAAATGATTTACAAGCTCGATGATAATTTTGTTGCGATTAGGACTGAACTCTGATATCGTTGCTATCCAAGCCTTGCATGGATGGACAAAGCCAAAAGGTGGTGGAAGTTTTTGTCTTTCCATGTTATCTTGAATGGCAGTGTCACATAAACAGTCCACTTCTTCACACTTCCAAATTTTTCTGTGTTATCCCATTCTGTCTGAGAACTTAAGCTAACCAATAACTTTAGAAACTCAACTTAAGCTTCGTGATGTCCGAAGCCCAAATTACTTTATATAGTTTGTATAAAAATGGCCAAGTAAAATCTAATTTAATAAACGAAATGTACTGAATCTAATAGAAAACAGAAAAATATTAACACAAAATGAAAATATTATAAAACGTTACCAACTAATTATTGTCAATCAAGTAATCTTCAGAGACAAACATATTTGGAATCAAATTAATCTCCTTGAACATAATATTTTGAATTCATGTTGTATGTCTAAAATCAATCTTAACAAAACCGAGATCAGGATTATAATACGAGTCATTACAACATCAGTGCTTTAATAATCCATGGCACACTATTAACAACAATGATCAGCTTTGGAGTGTTCGTACGAAATATTAGAACACAATAGTGTGCCCTCCTGGTAATTAATATTAATTTCTGTCTGACGCCTGTGGCAGGATTATTAGTCAAATTTAAAAGAAAACTAGCTGAACTGTTGCGATAACATCGCATAAAAGAAAAACCAGAAAGTTACAATAGAAAAGTACTACATACGCACTATGCGGAAAATCAAAAACTCTAAAAATATTGTTTGATGTTGTGATGTATGTATTCTCCAATACATTTTTGGCTATCCGGGATAAGCCGCGTCTCGGTCAATTGTGCTGACGTTTCGGACATCTTGCTGTGGCCTTCTTTAGAGCTATACTGCTGTAAAGGCCACAGCACGATGGCCGAAACGTCAGCACAATTGACCGAGACGCGGCTCATCCCGGATAGCCAAGAATGTATTGACTCTGGTCGCGGAAGCCTACGAACGCACGTATTCTCCAAGATCAATGAAAAGAGGTAAGTTAACAAATTCTGGAACAAATCAATTACTACTCGCCCTGAACACAGAGTTAAACATGTTTCTGAAAATATAATGAAATGTTTTATATTTACCAGAACCTGTACACGTGTGTTGTAAAATTTAGTAGCAAATCCTGCCATTCACCCAAAATTAAAAACGTAATACGTCACGTAAAATAGTCACTAGAACTTCTGTAAAGGGACACGTGTCAAATGATTGCTGGACATAGCGTTTACATACACTCATTTATCTTTGAATTTAAAAACAGCCAAGCTCGCTAGCCTCGCTTCGCTAACTATATCCTCGTAATAAGAATATATTATACGTTTACTCGAGGTAGACGATGAAACGTCGACTGCACTCAACAAATCTATTGCTACTCGTAAATTTAAACCTCGTAATTAGTATACGACGGTAAATATGCGTTCATTGTATTAATTTTAAGATGACATTAAAGTGTTACGAGTGTTTCAATAAAATCGGTGAAAGTGAGCTTGTGATAACACACCTAGATGATGTGTTAAGATATTGTCAAGGATGAAACGTTTTGCCCACCGAAGAGTCCTAACATTATCATTAACGTTTCAGAGACATAATTGTGACATTTTACTGACAGTTTATACACTATTTTAATCACATTTTCCGTAAACAAAATTAATTCACATATCTTAATGAAAAATTACCTTTAATTTTTTTAATAAGAGGCAATAGATCAAAGTTCAAATTACACAATGATCAGAGGTAATTGTGACCTAACTACTCTAATTCACTTTCGTATTCTGGGATCGTCTTGCCCCTACTGCATTGCCAGTGTTGTGGTGTTCTGTTGGTTCTCATATACTTCAATTATGTAATAACACTTTATCATTCAGAATTAGAGACGTGTGAAATGGGAGGAGCTTGTCATTCACTTCGTTAGTAGATACCTCAGAAAGTATGACTGCGGAGAAAACCGAACGAATTCCTCTATCGTATTTGGCCCGCAGCGTAAAACGCGAAACGCCGTAGTAATCGGGAGGGGGTGAGGGTGAGGGTGAGGGGAGAGGCGGAGGGCGGGGGCGGGAGCGAGGGCAGAAGAGGCAGTGCAAGTGACGTCGGCTGCGGCGGACGCGACATCGTAAATTCCTGGCTGCCGCCCTGCCCGCCCAGCCGCGCCGCGCCGCGCCGCAGCGAATACTCGGAGAGGGGAGGCACTGCGGAGGCAGTCTCCATGGCGACGCCGCGGCCTCATCCCAGGCCCTCGCCCTCGCGCCCTTGACCCATTGCGCGGGGTCGCCGCTCGCCGCGCCACTGGCGGCCCCGTTCCCCGTTCGATCCCCGGTCGCTGCGGAGCGCCGACGTCCATCGTCATTTATTTCCATTTCCATTCCGTTTGGGGCGAATGCCGCACGCGCCGATGGGCACTCGTCGAGTTTTTATTCACTGGGCGACACTCAAAGCAACGGAATTTAATGAACTGCGCAGTTTATTGTTTGAAAATATTTGTGGGATAAGTGGAAATAAATCTGACCAGGAGATCCACGCGTTGTACATTAACGAATTAATCTAGCTTGTGTGATTCGAAAGTATGTAGTCAGTTGATTAAAATAGGTGACATCAGGAGATAATAACATTTTGCCCCCAAACACATTAGCAGATTAGCAGAATAGATTTTAAAACAAACTCATCGACGTACAGTTTTGCCCACTCTAATCAATCACCTGACCTAGTTGCGAAAAGCGATGCGTTACTGATTGATATTATTTTACCTTTATTATTGTTACTTTATTCCTCCCTAACGCTCATATTTTTTTACCTTTACCAATATAATTGTTCAATAATATAAACATTGTACTCATGCATTATGTCATAAAATATATGATTATATAACAATTGTTTGAAGTTCTTTGCAGAAAAATACGTGTCTCTTATAAAATAAAAATATGCAGCAATTTCTAAGTGTCTTCTTTCGGCTTCGTGATACCATGTATCATGTATCATTACTATTTCATAATATAAGTCAACGTTCATTCGTGAGCAAAATTTGTAAATTAAATACGAAAAATGAAAATATGATGAAAAAATACTTTCGTAGTCATGTTTCCCAATGTCTTCGTCCCTGTCGTATTAAAGGCTACTGTCATAACATCATCTCATTTTGCGTTTACACTTCGACTGAGTGCGACCTTTGAATCTGAGATAGTTCGACCGCCCGTGTTACAGAAGAACAATCAGTCAAAATAGATTTGCTCGTATAGTCCCGGAAAATGAATCTTTCGTTGAAATAATTCCTTCCGTAGTGTTGAACAACGATGCACTAAAAATATCAAGATTCACTTCGTTGTTGTCCTTTAAACATGAGAATATTTAAGTTGAGAGCATGCCGGTTTGTTTTCTACCACAAGAACAAGGGCTGCTGAGAAACGCAGATTTTAATGTATCATTTATAAATAACCACAAAGGTTTTTCAAGTATTAATGGATGAAGGATATCAATAAATCATGATTGGGAAATAAACTATTTATTTTATTTTTACATCTCCTATTACTGTGTATGTGAGAGGTAACAGTTGGAGTTCGTTTTACTATATGACTGACGGAGGGTTATAAAAAGGAAATAATACGTTAAAGCAAATTTATCTCACACTCTTACATTTCTCTTTCTTACGTATGGAACATGTAGACGTTGGGGCAATGTCTAAACACAACGTGCTCAACTTGTTTTGCTGCCACGTCTAGAATCAAACATGAAAACATGAGTTTCAAAATGCGCCAAATATTAAAAATAACTAAAAGCGAAGCTAAAATTAGAGGTTATGTTGTAGTACATACGCTGTTTATTAGACATCGACATAGCGATCGATGTATGACGCCTCTTAAGCTAGATGAGGCACATTTTATGATTGACCAGTAGGTAGAAGCAATAAACTTTTTGAGATGCACTGCCCTGATGGGGCATTTTGTAAGTATAGTTAAACACTATTGGTTTTAATTTAACGAGTGAAATAGTCATAGAAAATATTGTTAATTGTGTAAAGGCAGTTTTAATATTGAGAAATTTCTTCATAGGGACTTAAATTAATTAAATGTGTGTGTTTTCTATATCGTATGTAAAATTCTCACAGAATATTGTATGCGGCCCGTGTGATCCATGGACTGCATGTTGAGGTAAGCTTAACACTTCCTGTGTGAAAATAAAATTGCAGGTGCAAGACTGCTTCCGGCCTATCTACTGCTGCTTCGTAGGAGATTATTCGAGGAATGTTGTTAGGACCTGAGCAACCTTCTAGCAGAGGGATTTCCGGCCACACAGGGTTTGCATTTCCTGGAACACTATAGGTGGCACAAGAACAATGCCACCTCACAGTAACGGAACTATTTTTGTTCCCACTGCGCAGGAGATCACAGGTACAGCTAAATCAGGAACGGAGATGATTATTTTATGCGGAAGGACCGGCAGAAGGCACGAAACGTTTGTAATCTGCTAGCGTTCCGTCTTACACGAAATACCTTTCTCTGGCTTCATAAAGGTTTCCTGGACAAATAGTCTGTACATTTATTATTGTTTCAACGTAATAGTTTAAAGAAACACTTTCTTATATTTACAGAAATATTTTTTTGATTGGTTGCAATTTTTCATTCTGCCAAAAAATATATTAATATAAAAATTAAGAAATTTCAGAAAATGTGGGGAACTGTACGAAAGACTTAGAGACAGAAATCACGACCAGATACTCAACTGAAATTTTATAAAGCAATGGCAGTACCAATGATAACCTATTAATGTGAAAATTGAGCCCTCGATAGAGCAGATAAGAGAAAAATAGAAGCCTCAGAAATGAGAGTTCTCAGACCTTTTGCGCGCCATTCAATACTGGATCAAAAAATAAATCGGATATCAGAGATGAAGTGAGGATCTTCAAATAGCCGCATTAAGAAAGAATTGGCACGATCATTTAATGAGAATGCCGGAATATCAAATGAGAAAACGTCTCTACAATGACCTTTTTGTATGTCCTTTTTTTCTTCTTTTTTTTTCATTTTTCGACTAATAATTTCCATTTTTCGCAATTTTTTTACCGTTTTACCTCATTTTTACTGATTTTTTCACTGATTTAATCCATTTTAATGTCATTTTAATAGTTCTCGCTTCAAACAATATTTACGAGGTGCAAATAATTCGCCACAGAATTCCTGAGTAGCCTATTCGATTTCTTCGCTCATATATTGTAATGTCCGCCGTTGTGAGTACTATGAAATCTAAGGTTTCTGTAACGTTTATCGACACCAATGTGAGTTCGGCTGATTTCTCGTTAAATAAAGGTAGAGTTAATTTTAAAGAATAGGCCAAACCCAAAGTTTTCAAGCTGAGTTCACTTGAACAAAAGGAAGAAGCCTTGATTACATGGTATCCAACAGCTTGATTAGTTCATCTGAAGTATCTGAAGCATTTTAAGAGCATTTTTTAAATCATTATTGGCGATGTTTTAGGTCATCAACATCCGCCCCCTAGTTATTATATTTCCCCATCCAAGGGATACTCATAGTATACTAACGCCCGAGTTGAGTGTGGTCGATAAATTAAGATTTTTTATAAACTATTCCATTCGTGGAATTAAAACCAATAGTTTTTAGCCATATATACAAAATGCTCCAAAGAGGACGGTGTATCTCAAAAAGTTTATCGATTTTTCTATCCGATTTTTCTTACCGCTATTCGTCAATCATAAACTGTGACTGATCTACCTTAGGAGACGATATACGAGTACATCGATCGCTATGTCGACATAATCTCTCTGATTTTAACATAGCCTTCAGTTATTTTCAATATTTGGCGCGTTTTCGAACTCTGTCGGACATGATTTCAATCGTGGAATAGTCCTATTAAATACCACTCCTGCTTTGGACATTCTCAGATAAATCCTCTCCTCGTTTCACGAGAGAAGATTTTATTGACAATTTCCAAATCACTCGTGATTGTACCTATGATAATATTTATTGATTAGTTTTAATGCTGATATTCGCTATTGATGGATAGACACATTGTCCAAAATGGTGAAGAAAATAACATGTTTTAGAGAAAATTAGTCAAATCTGTAATAAAGGAAACCCTTTTTCTTATTAAATAAGTATTGAAAATGAGGAGAGCAGTATTGAAAACCCCCAAACATTTCAGGCTGATATTATTTTAACCTAATTGTGCATATTAATTCGAAAATTTATGAAATGCACGTTTGTGAAAGATTTATCATCTCAATTCCTGTCATGACAACTTGCGCACGTGGCGGCCGTAGCTTTGAGGTGACACACGGAAACATTTTCACTCGTGCACAAACAAAAATATGTTTGTTTTGCGCGCCGGCAGAACACAGCTGTTTCTCAGGGGCGTGGGCGGGGGCGGGGGGCAGGGCTCGCGGGGGCGGCGTCTGACGTGGGCGCCTCCGATTGGAGGGCGATATGCGCATTGCGCGACAGCGGAGGCTTGCTCTTATCTCGCAACTGCGCGAAGGAACGCTACACTCGACCGAACTCACAGCGAAAAGTTCACTTCTCCCGCGAGGATCAAGGGGACTCGTGGTAGTGTTTTATTAGGAAATCCTAACGGGTAAATTTGAAAGGTGTTTTTGCTCTGACTCCTAGGATTCTACATTTCAACAAGATGTATTGTATTTCTAAATCTTGGACAGTTCTGGACTACAACCCTACATTATATACCGGCGCTTTTTTCATATCAGTCATCGAGTATTGTACTAGTCAAAAAAGGGAGACAGAAATGTGAAAGTATTGTCATAATTTGTTAATGTCCATACCAATACTCTAGAACATAGATGACCGAATGTCGATTTTTCCCATCTGGACATATTCAAAGGTGGTTAAAACTCAGAGATCAAAATGTACCTCACTGCCGGATAGCAATAAGGATGATTGTATTGCAATCTAACATATTTTCGGCGTCAAAATAGATTTGAAATTATTGGGTACTTTTATTACTCGAATTGTGGCGCCCTGCTGTTCTGAATGGTATTTTAGTGGTAACTCCGTTTAGTACTAGGCGAATGCCAGAGCAGTACACTTTTACGGGGCACGGGCCGCGCACGATCCTTCCGTCTTTCACGCTTTTCTTGACTCCTCTTCTCGTCTTTCACGTACTCTTTCAGTTATATGCTCTTACATTACCAGATGTGTCGGGAGAAGAGTCGGGAGCTGAGAGTTTGTCCCGGATAGGGTGGTGCCCTGTTGGCGGAGATACCTGAAGGAAGAAAACCCTTCAAGCCGACGTGTAGGTCGATTCCAAATCTCAAGTTGTAGCAGTGAAGAGACACTGCCACATCCAGGGATATAACATACACTACACTTACGGGATGGACGAGCATAGTAGTTAACTCGATTCGTACCGAAACGAAACCCAAAAAACGTGCACCGTCTCGTCCGCAATGCACTCGCCAGCGGCTGGAGAGGAGCCAGCGCCGCTGCCCTGAGCGGGACGGCCGCTTTGAAGTCGTGCTCTGCCGCAGCAGCGCGCGTGCGCGGCCTTAGTCACGCTGCACGGGATTGAAGCCGCCCCTCCCTTTCCCGTCCAGTGTCAAGTGGAGGCGAGTCGGCGCGACGCGGCGTCGCCTCCGCGCATCCGTTCCCGCAAAGCGTAGGGGGCAGCCAGAGTTGGGCCAAAGAGAAGGAGAGGGGAGAGTTAGAATTGACGACCAGGAATATGAAGGATCGGAACATGCAAGGCGGGGCTGCGAGTGGCGGGGATGAGAGTGGCGGGGCTGCGAGTGGCGGAGTTGTGAGTGGCGGGGCTGTGAGTGACGGGGCTGTGAGTGCCGGAGCTGTGAGTGGCGGGGCTGTGAGTGGCAGGGCTGTGAGTGGCGAGTCAGTGAGTGGCGGGTCAGCGAGTGGGGGGGTGGGGTGGCTGTGACTGGCAAGGCATGAACGGGAGTGGCGTGATAATGAGGGGCGGGGATGTGAGTAGCAAAGATATGAGTGGCGGGAATCAGGTGGCGAATAAGCGAGTCCCGGGGACGTGGGTGGCGTGGAGAGAAGGGACTTGAATGTGAGTGACGAGGACGCAGGAATCGGATGGGGAATTTGCCAGTAGCGGGAATCAGAGTGTCGCAGTTGTAAGAAGCTGGAATGACCAGCGGGGATCGTGTGAGTGTGTTGGCAGGGCAAGTACCGGGACTGTTTGCTGGGGGCTATGCAAGCGAAAACGTGCAGCGTGAAAGCCGCGGAGGTGAGGATGCATTGCTCATCGCGGATCTGTAGGTGATAGGGTTAACTGGGCGATGAGAAGCACAGCTGGACGGGGAGTGCCTGGGCAACGTGTAGAGATGGCAGGGTGGCGGGCGTGGAGAAGCGGTACAGAGCACGGGGATGCGGTGAGAGACGCGGTGGCGGGGTGGCGGCGGGGACATTGGCTGCGGCGGGCGAGAGGGAGAGTCTCGGGAGCGTGCTTGAGAGCGTCCGCGTCAGCTTGTTCGGTGGCACCCCCCCCCTTCCCGGCTCCGTCTGCGCCGCCTGCCCCGCCTGCTCCGCCCCGCGCGCTTCCCTTTTCGCCTGCAGGTGCGCGACAGTCTCGGCCAGGCGCGGCGCCCCCTCAGCTCCCGGCGGCGGACGACGCGCCCTGCGCTGCGGCGCTGGCAACTGACGGCGCACGGAACTCGTCTCGAGTCACTCCTTCATTAGCTCTTGCCTACATGCGGGATATAATCCTTGAAACACACTGAAAGAGCTTTCTCAATAGGAGCGAATGAACTAATGAGTGAATGAACGTCTTTCCGAAGTGAATCAATTCCATTCTCTCATTTCACTTTTACTACATTCCATAACACCATGCGGATTAGTTATAACTAGCTGAACAAGTGCGAAAACTTCCCACATTTAGGCATGTAATGGATAATAACATGCTATAATTTTAAACCTATATTTAATTCTTAAATGATTAAAGTTTTAAATGATGTATTTTGAGCAAGATCAGTTTTAGCATAACTGAGTTTTTGTACTGTTTTAGTACATTGTTTGAATTTACGTCAGCGACGCACCCATAGGGTGATCATTTGGATTGTCCCTCTCCCGCATGTGGAGGGGGGCGGAACGAAAACTGGTCTCGTGACATCAACCGCCAAAAGGCCAAAGCCCCCAGAAATCAAGTATACTATTGACAATACGTTTTTCACGTACACAAATGTAAATATATATTTCCCTCAAACGCAAAACTTGGAATAAAACGTTTAATATATCATTTTGTATATTAGGGGATAGAAAGTGAAACATGCGAAACGAAAATTACGGGATACGAGCACGGTTTTATGCTCTAAAACGCATCGTATTCGACTTACGCACGACAGTGTGTGCTGCAGCGTGTTGCGGGTTGCATCCACTCTCTAGATATTTAATTTAATATATTTGCAACACATTATACACAAATTTCAGCTTTCCGTACTCTATCTATAACAAATCTCACACTACTCAGTGCGCGCTATATGCTTAAAAAGAGGTTCAAAGTTTTCTCTTCGAGTTTTAATATATCGAGTAGATGACCGAATGTGGTGTTCTATGTAAAATCATAACTATGATCAATAAACTTACGATATTATTTCTTCTTGGTTTGTTTTAAAATAGAGATTATTAAAGACACAAAGAAGGTTTAAGAAGTCTCTTTTTACATTCACGTTCATTACTTACTACAGGAGCCATTGGCCCAACAGGATATAATTTACGAAATCCACGTTGGAAATAAGAAATCGATGTAGTAACCTGTTTTCTCCCACGAAGTTTCAAAACGAGAAATGAATTTTCTAGGAGTCTTGTTCAAACTCTTCCATTTATTTTGATATTGGTGATACACAAAGTGGGCAGAACAGAATCACTCACATTTCTTCTCGCGTTGCGACAAAACAACATTCTTTGTTCTTCCTCAGGGCTTCAGGAAGTTTCAGTGCTTCCTCAATGACGTTAAAGCGTGATCTCCTTTAACTTTCCTAACTTTTCAGATAAAATTAGTATGCTAGACAACTGAGAGGAATAACATAATACTTGTTCAGAGAGAAACGCATGACATTATTAGTTCAGTACATGCACAATACCTCTACATTCTAAATAAAATATTTCTTTAAACATTTCACATTTTAAGTAATACAAATACCACTTTTTCAACAAATACAAATATTACAAGAAACATAAGCAAATTATATAATTAATAAACAAGATATTAATAAAGAAGTGATACTTATACTAAATATCGGAAGGCAGAAAAATGACAGAAGCAGTGTTTCAAGCAGTTATAAAATAGTAAAATATTTTAGAAATATAAGAAATCAAGTTTATGGCAAAGTTCGTGCACAACGTTTTATTTTTCCAAAACGTTTTCCAAATACTTGCGTATGTAAAAAGTTGTATGTGGATGTAACACCGACATACCCCCAGAGAAGAGAAAATCCGTCAAGTGCATGAGGCGCCAGTGTAATGAACCAGAGCAGAAGATTTCGGAGAAAAAAACAACAACAAACAATCAGACGCACCTGAAGGCGGCGGTGGCAGCGACCATGGCAGCGCCATGAGCGACGTGTGCAAGCTCTTGCGAGAAGACGTTGCGAACATCCAGCAACACTCGCAAGATCTTCCGGCGATATTTCTTTTGTACACCATGGAATAAGAGAACTTCTGCAGCTCTTCTATTAGCGATTTCACGTGTCATCGAGCAGCGCGTGTTACTACCTACTGAGTGCAGTTAATAGATGTGTTTCCCTCTGAATCCGGTTTGCGTCTAACTATCTCACGTTCTTTTTGCGGTGACTTGTAGACGTACTAACGAAGGAGAGTGACTGACAACTTCTTCCCGTGCAATTACTTGTCGTATCCGGCTACGAGTTCGGACCTCCGCACAAATGACAGCCGAATGCAACAGGGAAAGTCACACATAGCTCGATCATCACGTTGTCTCGTTGGTAGCGCTGGACCCAAGAGGTTCGAAAACCGGTCTTC
Source organism: Gryllus longicercus (assembly GCA_038098605.1). NCBI lineage: Eukaryota > Metazoa > Arthropoda > Insecta > Orthoptera > Gryllidae > Gryllus > Gryllus longicercus. Next base: position 948,489 of record JAZDUA010000253.1, on the reverse strand, counting down.
TGAATCTGGCATTCATTACGGTACCGAACACAAGAACCAACGCAACAGCACTTTCAATGCCAAAACTGAACTGAGCTCCTGAGAATACGAACTTAATAGGCAGTTTGTAGAAAAGAATAACATATTGTCTGGATTAGGTATAGGATTTCATTTACTGGGAACGTCTGTCAATGTTAAGGATTTAATTGCTATCGATTTTTGTTTTTTTAAATGTAAAATTCGGAATGTTTCACTCTCAAGAATCTGATCGATTACTTAGCTGGCATCGAATATCGGTAACCAACACGCGATATTGGCAGAGGGCATCGCATTTCCTTGCGATTCTCCGAATTCCCATCTCACGGAAGAAGTATTACTTAGTAATGTTTAGTTGGCCTTGAAGAGTATGGAAATTCGCACAAGAAGTCACGTTCAGATGGAGCGTATCCGTAATTATGAATGAAAAATAAGAACGAATAACCCCATTTCCGGTTAACTGTAATTCACAAGTTCTCAACTTTATCATCGATTAAAGCAACTGGCACTATTTCTATAAAACTACAGAACATCTATGTAAATTGTTGACATAATAAGTGTCATATTACGTGAATTTGCTGGCACACTGAAATGTGGTTAAAATAGTCTTGCATATCCATTATGTGAAATTACAATCACTATCCACTTCCATTATGTTTTCAACATAATATTACTATTTCCAGCCACTCAACTTCAAACGTTCCACACATAGAATCTCAGAAGCACTGAAAATATATTACTATTTTTGAATGTTACACTAAAAATGCATGAAGATATAGAATCTACTTCAGGATGAATTATTACACTTGAATATTGTATAATGAAATGGATGAAAGAGGCGACATACGACATACACGTTCATTATTAAGTTGTTGTTTTCGGTTCATGCGACATACATGTTCTTTATTAAGTTTTTTTCATGAGAGAAAATTGGGATATATGAACTTGAAATTTCTCCGTGCGAGTCTGCCCATAAGTTATGAAACGCGATATAATAACAGAGAACGTCTTTCGCTGTTCTATATTGTTCGTTTACCCATACCTCCTTCGTTGTGAAACGTATGCACACATTTCGCTTCCTTACAGCCTTAGTAGCTGTTGCATAATTTACGGGCAGGTTCGCGCAGCAGAATCCGTGACCCACTTTCCACGTCAAAGCTGTTTCGGTGCCAGACCAAAGGGTTGCTAGCAGAGATATTAAACCTCGCCCGGAGGATGAAAAACGCAAAGCTAGACTAATTTCTCGGGTTTAGGGCTATACAACTACCAAGATAATAGAGAAACAAAGTGACGTATCTCTGAGAAATAGACGATAATGATGACGTGAATAATTATGAATAAATACAGGAATGAAATGCAGGGAAAACGAGGAATCTCAGAGAAACCTTCAGAGAGCTCGTTCCGTCCACGTGGCTTGTTTGGAATTGAACCCAGGCTCCAGCTGTGGAAGGCATATGAACTAGCTATTAAGTTACGAGTCCCACGCATCCACAATCACACATCGACTTTTCAAAGTAAAAACATATAGATTTACAATTTCAATACTCTGAATCAAGACATAATATTCTGAGGATATTATCATATTAGATTTAAAAATGAGAAGACATAGTCGACCTCCAAGTCAACTTGATTTTACTGAAATAAGAATCGGAGTTTTCTCGGCAGAATGTATAATATAATAATGTAAATGTGTAAATGAAATTAATAATCTTTCAAAGTTATACTAAACCGAACATTGTCGGAAATTTAAATAAAATTCAAGTAAATGTGATTGTGAGATTATTACTACCTCTCAATCTGAAATATGGCCCGTACGGTACGTATCAAATTACAATCACTAAAACAGAATAAAAATCACTTTAGATAAAACATTGTGTTCTACATTAGAACATGTTCGAGTTACGCGCTTCTTTTGTCTTTTCTCTTGAACATATTCGCTTTATTAAGAAAGATTTTAACATTTATAGTTGAATATTCGTAAGACACGGACAAGTCTATAAATAAGGTAATTAAACATGTTTACAGTGCATTATGAAGAATTTTCAAAGTGCGTACTTGGGCAAACGATCAAATGAGTATTTTGTTTTCAGGAGCGAAGGAGGTGACGATCAACTCTAATAATAATATTAAACACTAATTCTGTGACTGCATAAACGTACTGGATCACTATGGTAATAAAATTTTATTCTTCAAATTTCGTTTACATTTTTTGGAGGAAAATTTAACTATTGAATTAAGTAAAAACGATCAGTTTAGTATACAAGACCAATATTTACTACTTCAATTGTGAAGAGAACAATCAAAAGGAATGAGTGTTCTTCTCCTGCAGAAATACGCTGCGATTTGCACTTTATTGAGAAGTAAAATAATGGTCTTGGATGTTACACGGTTCTTTTGTAACTTGAGTTTGTCATCTCATATTTCAATCGTAAGAAAAGTAAAGATATTCATTGACAAACACAGTTATAAATAAAATAATTATACCATAATTTTCCCGTACCTTATTTATAAACAACAAAGCATAATAAAAATGGAGTGAACGATACTCACTTTCTTTATGCACATTTTTTCGATTTGCAGTAAAATATGCAGCTAATACAAAGTAGCATAAAAATAGCTTGAGGGTAATGAATGTCCACCAGAGAACTCCCCTCAACAGGAGCTCTTTGAGAGGTCTGTGCGAGGAACCGCCCAAGGGGGCGGAGCGGAGTTCGTCCGCCAGGAAGCGACAGTGTGTGTGTGAGGTGTTCCTGTCGTGCTGCTCTAACTACGAGTTCGTGCGAGGGAAGCGCCAAACTACAGAGGCGAGAAGATAAGAGAAGAGGCGAAGCAACGTGGAGGCGAAGAGGGGGCGGAGATGAGAGAAATGCCGCGGAAGAGGCAGGGGAAGAAAGCCAAGGGAGGTGGATAAAGCAGAGAAGTGTGGAGAAGAGCAAGGGAAAGAGCAAGGGAAGGGAATCGACAGGGACGGATGGAATTGGGCGGGGACGGGTAGATGGGAAGGGGTGGGGAGAGGCGGGACAGGGTGGAGCAAGAAACAACCAAGGTGGACGTGTGGACGCTCTGCCACAAGCTGACATCAAAGAACGGGACAAGTGCTGAAGTAAAGGATGCTTGTCGCAGACACGAAATAATCATTTTTAAGAGTACACATATTACCGTTTGAAAGTATTTGCATGAAATTGGGTGCCTTTGAGTTAAATAGAAACAATTTACACGAGGCTTTTCAAGTCACATTGACTTACATGCCAAGAGCAAACCTTGAATAAGATATTGGAGCAATTCACTTAACGAGTCGACGAGAAGCTAGAAGTGCGCTCTGGTTTACTTCCTACTCTCCCCCCTCGGCTCTGTCACCGCCCCCGCACGATATGCGGCAGACACACAATGCGGCATACCACAGGCAATGGCCATAGATGCAACTGCGCATTAGTGATAACTTCACAAAATGATTGTTGAATTGAGTTTTCGACACCCTATCGGAGTGTTATCAGCTATTTCGGGAAGTCATTATTTTAAAATAATACTTTTAATTTTTTACGACAGCGAAAAGTTTAAATGTGTCAAAATTTTGAAATATTTTTCCTTCAATCATTTACATGCGAGGAGAAAGATTTTACAAAATTATACACTATTTCCAAAGAAAATGTTGATGTTTTAGTCAATAATACAGGGCATATCTATTAAAGAGGAAGGGAAATTTGTATATTTTCGTAGTGTGTCGTTCCTCGCTGGGCACGGAAGAAGGGGGAGGGGGAAAGTAGGAGCGGAGCGCGGCGGCTGAGGCGAGCGTGTGTGTGGCAGTGGTTACCTCGTGGTCAGCATATAGTGCGGCATGGCCGGGCGCTGTCATGCCGGCGACGGCGGCGGCGGCGGCCGGGCCCCGGCTCTGCGGCAAGAGAAGGCTGTGAGCGCCCGCGCAGCTGCAACCCCCGCTACCCCACCCCCACTCCAAGCACAGAACCTGCCCGCGCCTACGGCGGCGCCCGCGATCCGGCTTCACTCCGTGTTCGTAATCGATGCTCCTCGGGGACAAGTACAGGGTATGTCGAATATGCCAGCAATCCTGAACATTACGATGAGTTTATGGATACCTCGAACTTACTTCGAAACCTCGGGAGAAAGGTAAATACAAGTGCATTTACATTTGTACATGATTGGCCGTATCAAAATCGCCATTCATGCAAGAATAAGCTGTTCGATTTTACGGGAAAACTTAATTAGAAAGAATAACAATGTCTCGTCATTTTGTATTATCACCATGAATAATTATTTAGATTAAGAACATATTTATTTGATATTATTACTATTATTGTTAATCCTTCTAACAGGCGTTATGTAAAATTGAAACAGCTGATTCTCCCTCTGATGACTATTTTAACCGACAAATGCACGACCAGCGTCTAAGCGTGTTCTATGCTTGGAAGGGTTTGCTGCTCCGTGTGGCACGCGCGGAGGTGGCGGCGGCGTTGGCGGTGCCGGCGACTGGGCCGAGGGCGAAGTGGAAAGTGGAGGCCGCTTTTCGGTGCAGAAGAGACCAGGAAGGCTCTTGTCACGGAGATTTCTATAGGAAGTAACATTTACATCAATGCTCTTCACACTCTATGAGGTTTCTCTTCATTGCGCGATGACTCTCGTCCCAGACTTCAATTACACAGTAATATTTCCTGCTTACGTTTGCTAGCCTTAGAAAGAAAATATACGTGTTAAATGTATTTGAATTGCTTAACAATTGAAGGCCCTTTGACTTTTCTCGACGTTTTCATGGAGATGACATCATAGGGAGAGTGAAATACATTTTTATTCTTGAGTTGTCGTCAGTGAAATTTTGAAGATACCACTACGTGCTTTTCTCTGTTGTGGATGTTTAAGGTTATGTGGAATGAATGTGTATTTGTGGTTAGGCGGAAGAACGGACCTGATGGCGCAAGACGATGGCGCTTTAACAAAGTCGCTATTATTGTTATTGTTATTACCATCATCATTATTATTATTATTATTATTATTATTATTATTATTATTAATGTTACAGCTAGCTTCTCTTCTGTAGCTCACTCAAGAAAAAGTCATGGAAAGTCCCGATACCTGCCTTGGCCGACCAGCAGTGACCCAGCTTCTCGGCCACGGGATAGTGGGTTCGTGTTGTTAGCACGAAGACATCCCTTAATCGTATATACTGGGCTTCTTCGTGAGGGGGGTCCATCGTCACATAGCAATAGATACTGTGACCTATGTTAGGAAAGTGCACAGTTATAATTTGCCTCGGCGGGGAATTCAACTCGGGGTTGCGCCGTGTAAAGCGAGCACACTAATCAACAATCCACTCAAGAGGGTAACAAGGAAAGTGCTTGGAAATAATAATAACAATAATAATAATAACAATAATAATAATATAATAGTGACTTTATTTACGTGGCGAGTCTCGCGCCATCAGGTCCGTTCTTCCGCCTAACCACAAACACACGTTCATTCCACATAACCTTAAACATTGAGAACGAACACTCTGAAATATATTTTTTAAATTATTGCAAAACAATACGATGTTATCGGTACAATTACACTTTTTATTGGGAAGATGATATCTCCGCGGTTCTCATTTTTTATGTTGAATACAAAAAGTTTTTCATATACATTTTCTTTCTTTATGACATGTAAAGAAACAATATAATATTAAACATAAGGTACTCCTTGTAATAAGAATTAGTGAATTGGAAATATAGTCAGAATAGTTGTATGAGTACCAAGATTTTTCCAAAGAGATTTTCGTAATGTGTCATGTGATAACGTGAAAATGTGAAAAAAATGAATCATTGAATTAGCTAAAAGTTTTGTTATTATTAACACAATTTAATTAATAAATGGAGTTTAACAATGTAATATTTTTTTAAATGTTGGAATTCTCCATTTTCATTTAAAATTCGTATCATAATTCTTTATCAATCTCCTTATCATGGTTTATAGTTCGTTCGCAGTCTGTGAAAAATTGATTTAGGACATTTTCGTTACCCCGGGGTAGAGAAGAATGATCTGCATCCAACAAATATTCTGTGCTTTCGCTGTACCGAAACTTGGGATATTTTTACGAGAAAGAAAAACTTTCCTTCTTCAAAGTAGAGCTTTCTGAAGGTAATTTCGCGTACATGTGTTGAAGAATCTGCATCGTTGAGTGGATCTTATTCACGCACAGGCAAGGAAGTGTAATAACAAAAATAATGCAGAAGAATTCAGTTTCCGAACGATGCAACGCAGGCGTTAAGACGGGTGGAATACAATAACAGCATTTCTATCATGCGCTGTGCCCAGAATGAAGCCATTCTACGATGCATATATGGAATATTCGACAAATATATATCGCATTTTAAAACTTGGCGACTCCTAACCAGCTGTTATCGTGCATTTCCGACTGAACAATATTCCATGGGCACACTACCAAATGAACATGGGAAACATGATAACTTTAATGAGTCCTAAGCAGGTTGTCTTGGCTGGGACAACACGCAAGGGTGCTTGGACGCATATCTAATGACTCACGCACGGATCTTACGTACTCTAGGTATCTCGACCACATGTTGACTTTCAAAGCACTTAACTAATTCACGCACGTACGCACGACGACACTTCCCACGAAAGGAACAGGAGGCGTTCGACCTTCACACGAATCACTCATTACGAAAATTTAAGATACCAAGCTTTATGTACCCGAGACATCCTGATAAGGGAGCATCGGAAACATAGTTTGAAATGTGAATGTAGGGCTTGGTTATTGCCCATGAATGACTCTCAGAAAAAATTCTGATAAATAATTTTTTTTACATAAATATTTTCGTCGAGCATTGTTATCTGATGCGTAAATATAAATTTGTAGTACATTTAGATGGTGATGAGTATTCGTATTTCAGATATAGTTACGAGAACTACCGTATTTTAGCTTTTGTAACTTTTCGGAGGTGTGAAAGATTTTTATATCAGTATCACAATTATCATGCTTTTATTTTGAAGTGTTAAAAATACTTTGATTATAAAGTCCAATCACGGAAAGTAATTTACAATACGTGCATTTTAACAAAAATGTTCAAATTTAGTTAAGTTTATTTCTTTTGTAGATGTACTATTCTCTTGTACGTGATGAGCATACGCTCCTTTTGTGAATTTTCCCCATGTTTTAGCAGGTAATTAATGCTTCATCTTTTCAATTTAAGAGATAAATTTGCGGGTTTAATACAGAATACCAGCAGCCGCAAGCAATACAAAATAATAAAGTTAATATACGTAGTTTATTGTTTTGCAATCAAATACGATAAAAAGAATGCAAGGCCTCACTCCAAGCAAAGTTCCGGAAGTTCTAACCCGGAGCGCTAGAGAATCGGGCCGAGCAAACACGCCCCCGCACAAAGCCCCGAGTGAGCGCGCGCCGCGTGTCTGCCTCCGTTAATTCGCAGCTCGTCCTCGGGCGCCGGGGATTTCTGTGTCTCATGCGCGAATCAACAGAGCTCTCCTTGCGTGCGCACAGGCTGCTGGGGCGGGGGCGGTTCCGGGCGCGTTGGGGGCGAGTTTGGGGCGGGACAGGGAAAGTCCAAGGTGGGACACAGCCGGGTCACGGGGCTGGGGGAGGTGGCAGGGGGAGGGTGGGGGTGTGGAAGTGGTGGGACAGAGGCGTGACGCGGTGGAAAGGAGAATATAAGGGGATGGATTTGGGAGGACTGGGCAGGCAGGGTGGTGTGGGCCGAGGGTCGGCAGAGAAGAGGAGGGGATGCAGGCGGCACGTCTCCTAACCTAACAGACTGTCGCTTTAGCGCCGCCTTCACACGGTGCGCACACTGCATCTAATGCGTACGCGAAAGCTGCAAGACGGGACGAGGAAGAGAAACACGTACTAATTCATTAACTAATAAGACGTCGATTTTCCGTTGGTGAATGAATCATTGGCAGGGCGGTTTTTTATGTGCTAAAATATAACAAGACATGACGCCTAGAATGGGTAAGAAGGGTTGTTGCAATCATGTGGACAATAACTGTTGATAAACAATTTAATTATAGCTTTAAACAAAAAGTAACTTCGTGCACGCAATTAAGCGACATTTTCATTAGTATGGCGGACTGTTTGCGACGCTGCAACTATATCCTGCGAACCTTTGCGAGAAAAGTCCTGCGAACCTTTTCTCGCAAATGAACAACAGAAAACATGGGTCATGTTCGCAAAAACAGTTTTTATAACAATAAAAAATCGTTGGGCGAAGGTGAAACCTGCAGCTCGTTTTTTTCCACATCATACCAGTGTCAAAATGTTGCTTCGTGACGTCTATCATATCTATTTTTGCTAGTTTCCCGACTTAATATGACACATGCTGGATGCAATGGAGCTGATAGAAGAATGTGGAGGATCAATAATTACGGAAATGGAAGGATGAGGAAAAAGAAGAGAGTAGTTGGTGAATGTAAGGGAAACCATGGCGGAAATGAAACTGACGTATGAAGTAGCCGTAGTCAGAAGGTGGCGAAGATTGATTTGCTCCAATGATCTATTTAATTATGTAATACTAAAAATACTGAATGATAAGAAAAACACAAGTTATGTTTCATTTCGTCCGTGAGTCATAACTTTAGCTTCACTTCATTATTTGGTAATTGTGAGAATAAAAGAATTTATTCACTAAATAATACTAATTTGATACAGTGGTTGTCATTTTGTTAAAATTAAGTAGTAACACAAGGAAAACGTGCTTCTAGATCAAGCATCACATTATTTTATATTATGTTGTTGCAATAGTTATAAAAGACCTCAAACGAGAGAATTCGAATCACTATAAGCTTAAACTCACTTAACTTACGAGAAAGTTTATAAACTAAACAAGAGTGAATAAGTATTTAATGTAAATTTTGTCCAAACAAAAATTAACCAATTAGTGTTTTTATAGAAAGTTTATATACACATACAGAATCACTGTAATTATAATACTGCCAGTCTCTGCCGAATACGACAAACTTTTGTCACGATACCCTCTCCGGGCACGTTTCCAAGTAAGTGTTTGGAACTGATAGAATCTGTGGAGCGGAAGTCCAAACAGTTTCAATTGCGCTGCGTGCGGGTTCCCTCCAGAACGCAAGTCTGGCGAGAGACGCGAACGCCTCAACTGCGCCTATCTCCTCCCGCTTGGGGGGGGGGGGGGGGGGGGGGCGCCCCTCCGCCTGCGCCGGCGTTCCCGCCCCTGCCGCCCGAGGGCCGTGTCGCCACCGTCGCGCAGCCGGTTAATTTGGGGCCGCCTTCGCCCCGTCCCGTCCCGTCCCGCCGTCCCAGCCCCCGCCCGGATTTCACTCCTCTTCCCGCCCCGCCTTCCACGCGTTGTACAGTGGTTCACGATAAACGGAAAGCAGCAGTAAGTCAATGATGTTAACAGCATGTAATCTCTATACGATTTTAAATTGTAATTACGTAAATTAAATGTAATCATTCTGCAGGACTCGCCGAATTTGAATATCACGTCAAAACATCAAAATTTAAAATATCAGATTCGGTATGGCGTTGATTGTGAAAAACTATGATAAATAAGAATTAATATAATTTTCTAACATGACTTTTAGAAAAAAAATTGTATTAAATTAAAAAAAATAGTTGTTTTAAACTGGCGTCATAAAATTTGGAAATTGGGCTAAATTTTGTGCGACGGACAAATTTTGCAATGCAGCGGGTTTGAATTTTGAATTAGTTTAGTTTTTATTGTAAAATATGATGATAAATAATTAAGAAAGAGTTTTGGGAAGTAATTAAATTTACATTAATGAGATAAAGTTATAAAAGAAAAATATGAGTTGGAACAATGAATATAATCAGCAGTGTAGAAGATGGAAGAAATGAAACGAGCGTCGGTGAAAACAGGTGAATATCGTTAAAGTAGGACGAACGCTTCATTTTCCTTTAAAAAGTCAAGATACATAGAAGAGTAGTTTTCAATAGGGTAAAATATAATAATGATAAAAATTGTTATTAAATTAGTTATACACGCACTAGATGCACACGTACTATGTTTCACTTTTATATGTTGGATTCTGTAATTTCATAAATATCAAACGCAGTTTTCTTTTCGGTATTTTAAGGGTAGCATCATACGTATGTTGTTGTTTTAAGGGGTATAAATGTACATACATAAGTCGAAATAAAACAGTAAATGGTGATATGTTAAATAAATGGCGAATGACATCGCCTATATATCATCACCATACTATTATTTCACGGAAGAGGTAACTAGCATGTTATAGCAACACAAATTACACAATAATATACTTAACGTCTTCGACCTTCCAAAAAAAATCATGTGGAAACCATGCAAGAACATTAATTTCAAACCTTTGCCATTAATATTTTCACAGAGGACACTGATATCTACGAACCCAGATGAAAATCTTTTCTAAAATATACGTAGTTAAATCATTGAAAAATGACATAAATTCTTCCAACGAAAGCAAAAATATCTTTAACAGAGAAAAATTTAAATTAATCCTTACTCTCCCACATTTTAGAAAATTTTGCAGTTTTTAAACAGGCAAAACTTTGCACAATTATATAATATTATAAAAAATTGTAAACTATTAATACGTCGCTAATGACCTTGTTGTTGATGTGACAAAAAATAAATTATAAAAAAAAAATATATCGACTTCCTGCCGTAAGCCGTGCGTCGTGGCCCACTGTCCTTCGTGCCGCCCAGCCCGCCCCGCCGCGCCCCCGGGTCACCGACCGCGGCGCGACCTTAATATAGCGCCGCTCGCAAAGGGGCGGGATGAGATGCGGCGTAGCGGCAGGTGCGAGGGGTGGGGGCGGCGGGGGGGGGCGAGATGCTGCGATACAGCGTCGTCTCGCGCGCGCCTATTACGCCCAGGCTCCTTCCTGCCGCCCGCGGTCTATCTCGCTTAAAAAAATATTTCGCCCCCTCATTAAAATCGGGTTTTACAGGGCTCGTTTAGACAGCAATCCTGTTTGCAGAATGCTTCGTTTGCATTTCATGCAGAATTTGCGAAAATGGTATATAAAATAATGGTATGGTTGAACACAAAGAGTATTTATGTGACTCCAGACTAATGCGGCATGATTTTTAGTCCGATTGATGAAGTTTGGTGATGGGACCTTATAATCGATGGCTTTAGGTTGGCGGTTTTTGTACCCGATATAAAATTTTCACCTTTACACACTTTTATTTTTCACAGAGAAAATTCTTTCTTTCGCATTTCTCAGGAAAGAACGAGAGATATGTTAGTGTAGGGAATAACAATTACGCATTTGTAGTCCTTTGTCGAAGGAACTACTCCAGCGTGAATCTAGAAAAGGTGGGAGGATCCAACCGGCAGAGGACTTAACGATTCAGTTCTCTGAAAATTCAATTCTGTAAAAGTCTCTTGATTTTAGTCCCCACTCCTAGCGACGTCACTCCCCCTACTCAGTTGGAGTCGAAATCTTTCACCTTTGGAACTCAAATCAAGAGCACAGAAATGCAAAACGTTTCAATTTCGAAATCACATACGCTACCGCACCCAGTGGCCCCGCGTTTGGGTTCTCTCGATTTTTCCGCGAGCCCTATGGCGCAGTCGCTTAGTTTTGCCTCGGCAACTAGCGACAGAAAATGTAGTCGGTTCAAAGTATTTCGGAGGAGATCTTCATTAGCTCATGTTCTCCCCTTCTCTTCTCTTCTCTTCCTTTTTCTCGTCTTTTTTTTGTACACCAATGTAAATTTGACCGTGCTTCCAGAACGTGACACTGAAATCCAAAATGGTTTTCAGCCGGCGGCGTCTTTTAGATTCTAACAGGGCGATGTAAAGAACCGATGAAGTTATGAATGTAATCTCTCGACACGATGCACTCGTTATTCTTGAATTCGAAGTTGGTTTTCCTAAAACACGCAGCTATGCACCGTATAGGTGCAATTAAGAAATGCGATGAGGAAGGATATTAAAGAACACGGTACTATGACCTAGAACTCAAAGTTGTTCAACTTGATGTCTGATTAAATAAAACAATACTGCATACCGTCAGACTTGATGTTATGTGTGTAGCATATAACATGTGCTATATCAACAAATTATGAAGCTCATGATTTCAAATTCCTTGCCATCTCTAAGATGAGAAGAAATCTCTCAGAATCAAATAAGACAATGGGGGAGTTTTTGCTTAAAAAATCTACTCATTTCGAATGCCGACGACACCAAACTGATCGTCACTTCATCAACCGGGTAATGCTCACAAGATATTTTTATACGTTCTGATCTCATTGATTATGTGTCGAGCATATTAAATGACGAATAGAAACACGAAATCTTTAAAATATTGCTCCATCTTGCCACGCGCATGCACCTTGGCCCTACCGCCGGTTAACCGCGTGTTGCCGCTCACCTTTCTCCGATCGCGTGAGCGGACGCGCTGTGGAAGAGCTCTAGCGACGCCGGCGCGTGCTGGGAGAGGCAGCGTCGCTTACGCAGACCACGCACAGTGATCGCGTCGGGCGCCAACGAACGAGAGCGGGGAGGCGGCGGCGGCGGCGGCGAGCGCGCGCGGAGGGACGAGCGCAAAGGGCCGCGGACGCATAAACGTGCACGGCGAGAGAGGAGAGAGAGAGAGAGAGAGAGAGAGAGAGAGAGAGAGAGAGAGAGGGGGGGGGAGGGAGAGAGAGTTGCAGACTAAGGAGGTAGTATCATACTCTAGTCTAGTGTAATATCATATCATATCTCTATAATTGTACAGGTTGGTTAGGACGTTGGAAGGGAGGAGTGGAGGGAGGAGGATAGCGAAGAAAGAAGGGGAGGGGTGGGAGGAAGGTAAATGATAAAGGGGATAAGCCGAGCGGGCAGAGGGGAGAGAGATAAACAGGAAGCAGAGGAAGAAAGTGAGGGGGCGAGGGATGCGTGGATAACGTTCCAGGGACAGGAAGAGGAACGATAATTTGGAGAAGCTAGACCAGCGTGGTACAGAAATAAAGGAGATAAATGAAAGAAAAGCCAGAGAAAGACCCAGATACATGAAGCTGAATGATGAAGCAGCAGGGACGATGGGCGCAGGGGTTAGAAATTTGAGAAGCGATTATTGCGAAGGGATATATCAGATGGATGATCATATGATGGAAGGGAGCAGGGGATAAAGAAATCAGGAAGCGACTCAGTGTGAGGAATGAATGGGATGAGGGGCAGAAGGGTGTAGGATGAAGTGGATGGTGGTGGGGCGTTTCCGGGAGGGCGGTTGCATGTATAAGGAAGGGAGTATGGCGGACGGGGGATGAAGAAATGAGGAAGTGAGGCAAAGGCCAAGAAGAAATGGGACGAGCAAAACGGGAGGGTGAAGGATGAAGTAGAAGGGGTGGAGCTTTCGCGGAAGGGCGGTGCACGGTTCATGGAAGGGGGTAAACGGGACGAGTGTTAGAGACGAGGACGCGACGCGGAGGCAAGGAATGAATGGTATGGTGGGCGGGCGGGTGAAGGAAGAAGTGGAAGGGAGCGCGGCGTTTGCGAGCGGGCGGCGCAGGTGCGAGGCCGCGTCCTCTGCTGTTTCCGCCGCGCGTGTCAACAAGGCGCCGGCGCTGGCGCGGCAGGGGCGTCGGCGCCGGCGACCTTTCGTCCCTTACGCAACGAGGCAACGGCGTAATTAGGCGAGAGGCCACGCTCGTTGAGCAGCCGCCAGGCGCATCGGCCCAGCCGCCGCGCCGCCGCGAGACCTGCTCCTCGTCCCGCGAGCAGAGCTCGCCACCGGGAGCTCCCGATGGAACAGGGATGCAGCATTTCTATTCGCACCGCTAGTTCGACTGTTTCTGCTAAAAACACGATTATAAGAAAAAATGATATTTGAAATAAACTTTATTACTACTAGCGGTACCCACGTGATTTCATCTCACGGAAGGAAGAGCTACAACAGAAAAGTACTATACATGCACTACACGAAAAATCGAAAGCCCTAAAAATATTATTTCATGTCGTTCAGTATTTATTTTCGGAGATTAAAAAAATGAGACAGGAAGAATACATTCTGGAAAAATAAAATCACTATTCACTGTGAACACAGTTAAAAAATAACGTAAAATAAACATGTAAAACATGGAATTGAAATGTTTGAAATTTTTCCAAGCCATGCCACGTATTTGTGGACTGTATCAAGAAATCTTTAATTTGATCGAATGCATAGCACATAGCTGCACCCATTGAAAGGTTTTTGTAAACACACATGGCATACGATTTAAGGCGCAGTGCGTTTATATGCATTCAGTAATCTATGCTTTGAAAATAGAAAACTCGCCATCTTCGGTTTGTTATCTATATCCTCATACTCATAACGTTGCTCGCGCATGCGATGCAACGATGACTGCATTCAATAGATTGATTGCAACTCTCACTTCTAAACAACGTAACAATAAATGATAGTGGGTAAGCGTTCTTTCTATTAATTTTCAAATATTATTAACATTTAATGTTTATTTTATAAAATTGGTACAAGGATCAAAATAACACACCAAGAAGCCATTCTTTTACAGAATAAATTCACGAAATTTGGTTATGCAGGAAGATTAACCTTCTCTCTAAACCTAACCTTTCTTTTCAATACAAAGGACATCCATTCCAGAAAAACTCAGAAGAATGATTTGAATGTTGGATAATAATAGGGGTATGATTAGACTAATGATTCCTCTGGGACGCGTGGTCAGCGTGTTAGTGTACCGGGGTGCGATCCCGGGTTAGATCCTGGACTAAAATAGAACTGTAGCTTTCTAATACAATCGTCTCAGCTTCTGTAGATGTGAGACGATAGAAAAGGCCAAGTATGTTAATTACAGTGATGGGACTACGTCATTGTAACCACATGACACCCTTACTCACGGGAGTGAAAAATGAAAAAAGGCCCAAACCTGGGGACAGCGCTAACTGACTAGGATTAATCGGAACCTAAAATGCCAATGCAACTTACATACATTAGACTAAGGATGATGCACAGTGAAATAAGGGACAGGGGAATCGTGAGCTTCCCGAGAAACCCCGCCGCGTAACCTCTTTGTCCCCCACGTATTTCACATGAATACACCGAGATTTGAACCCCAGTACCAAATTGTGGAAGTGGATTGGTCTGACCACTTTTCTAAGGGGCGCATACTGAATCGTAAGAAATTAGATTACTTTGAATATGGTACTATACGTATTTATAGACAGCTAAATTGGATAAATAACGGAATTCAGATAATTCCTAAAAAATAATTAAACATTTAGAGCATTCTTCAATTTGACTGTCTATAAAAGTATATATGACCATTTTCAAAGTAATCTACTTTCAGTATTAAAAAGACAGTCATAGCACAACAAATCGAAACGTAAGAACGTAATTTTCCAAGCTTTGCGCCACTAGGGGGGGGGGTGAGGGGAAAGGAGTCTTCTATAAACGCCACGCCACGCCACGCCCCCTTCCCGTTAAGTAACACTTGGCAGCGCTACTTGGCCGCAGCCGTCGTTGGGTGTTCACTCACCTGGGGGACGTTGCGCCTCTTTTACGCACTTTCTCGAGTAGTAAACAACACCCATTCATTGCCTACCTTCTCGGCACTTGGGTTGAACAAAAAATGTTACCTGTATTTCTTCTTTCCCTTATTGTCTTTATACAGAATATTTTTCACCTGCCTTACACGAGATAAAGAATACAATACATAAATAAGGATATTAACTAAATGAAAAAGTATAAATTATTTCATACAGAAACTCAAAACACGAAACAAAATTTAGTAGATAGTACAAGACAATATTGTGGATAATACTTGAAATATAAAAATTGTTATCTTACTTGAAAATGCAATGTTCTTCAACAATAGATTCCTCTAAAGGAGAAATAATAGTTCGTATTTATCGGTTTCTCAAAGAAACGTAGAGCTTTTTAATTATATTCACAGGATAGCTTTGACACACCGTAAGAATATTAAGTAAAAATTAAAGCTTATCCAACCAAGAAATTTAATATGATATCTCTAATAACTGACGCAAATTGATTTTTACTTATTCATCCAAATTAGACCTGATTCCTGAGGAATTCACACTCAAATGAAACTAAAAAATCTCTTACAGAAATCGTGTGAGAAAAACGAAGAAGACGATGCGATTTATATTTAAATATAATAATAATAATAATAATAATAATAATAATAATAATAATAATAATAATAATAATAATAATAATAATAATAATAATAAAATTATAAAGGTGATAGTGTCGTTATTCAAAGGCGAGGCTCTGGTCATCAATCCATTTTTGCCACGGAAAATATATTACATCAAGCTTCAAAAGACCTTTAACCCAGAAAATACACAAAACTGCGGTGAAGCGCCTTCTCATTTAGTTATATTTATTCATTTGAGGAAAGGTTAAGTGGGTACCTTTGTATATTCATGTCTCGCGTATCTCTCGGCACTGCAGTAATGCAGGTGTGCTTGCAGATTCGCCTCTCCTACGACGACGGGTCGAAGTGGGCGGGGTGAGGGGAGGGGAGGGGAGGGGAGGTGGGCGAGGGGGCGATGGGAGCGATAGCGCGGCTGCAGCGCCCCCTCGGCCTTGGACGCGGCGCGGCGCGGAGGTCTCGGCCGTCGGGGTGGTTGGTGCACGAGCGGCGGAGGGCGACGTGGACTGCGCTGTCCGGGATGCCTCGGGGCAAACCGCAGAAACATCACTCGAAGCGGCCGCGACCGAGTTTCCGTTGTGAGATAGAAATGGTAGGTTTATGGCAGGGAGAGGCACACAAAAATTGTGGTGCTTCAACTACACTTACTTTTGTAACGGGTACGGAATATTATAATACTACACAAACCAGCAAAGTATTTCCAACTATTACACGTGCAAGTTTTCTTGATACACGAGCTCCCTAGTCCTCACCAAGCGCTGAATAGCACGGCACATTGAGATACTTAGGTTCGGCTCGGAACGGCACGTACCAGTTTACAATACTGGCAACAACCATCTCGTTCTTTCAAATCATTCGTAACACTCCTCATGGCACACTTTGGTGAGTTAGTTCATGCTCACAGTTGGTATGCCCTTTTAATCCATGAAATAGCCAGAGCCCCCTGTGGAATATCAAGAATACTTGAGCGTATAGTATATGTTTCAATTTTTTTCAATGCTCTGGGATTCGAACTCAGGGTTCAAAAGTCAGTCCCGTTACCCCTAATTCAGCGGCCCCACAGTCTCTGTTTTTCGACGCTTAATAAAAGTTTAACATTTGCGTTTGCAATTTTCAAATATTCTAATATTTTCATTTATATTACTTCAAGATAGACAGACGGACGTACAGACATTTTGGCGTGAATAGACTTTTCAGTTCAGGGTCCCACATAACGTGCATTTTGAATACACAACGAATCAGTTGAATAACTTTCTAGATATAGAAAAAATATCTATCCACTTTTTTTATTACATGGCCCCACAATACAAGTTGTTCAGTAGAAAAGTCGTCGATTTCCCCCGCAGAATTACAATTATTTCTCTTAACTACATTAGTACGTAGTGACGTAAGACAATAGTCTTATTGAGGCTAGGAATTCAAACTACAGGTCGGTGAACTTTCGCAGTGTTACGTTTGCATCAACGAGTAATCTCAAGAGATGAATACAAAAGGAAGTCGGTGCTGACACGTGATAAATATTGCTTGCTTATGGACAGAAGGTTCATCACAGGCTGGAGTAATCATTATCACTTTAACATTGGCAGAAAAGTCTTCATTTCAATATATTCAATGATAAACTTTGTACTATGACTGCTCAGAAGTGAGGACACTGAATGCCTTGAGAATTACGCACCACTAGCTGCGACGATTTCAAAAGCGATCATTTCCCGGAATTTTTCAGTTGTTTATCTTTTTTTGATTTTTTACGTTAAATTATAATATTTCCTATGACGCATTCTTCTCTTTGGACGCACGAAACTCGGGTTACATCACTCCGTAGATTCATCCAGGTGTATCGTTAGAGTTTCCAAGGAGAGAAGGACATCGGACAGCTGCCGAACGCACAGAACGCAACCGAACGAATTGACGGAACGGGAAACCGCAAACTTCCTTCAACCCTTTACTTATTACGTATTGAACTTTTAATGTCAACATTCAATATTATTCGTATTGCGTATAATGTACCGTTCACGAACGTACATTCCGTATTTCCGTATCCGTTCCATTCCGTTCCGTATTTGTACCGTTCTCGAACGACGCCTGCTTGATAGGCAACCCGTAGAACTCGACCGC
Source organism: Gryllus longicercus (assembly GCA_038098605.1). Taxonomy (NCBI): domain Eukaryota; kingdom Metazoa; phylum Arthropoda; class Insecta; order Orthoptera; family Gryllidae; genus Gryllus; species Gryllus longicercus. The sequence goes on along the minus strand of JAZDUA010000253.1, from coordinate 930,238 downwards.
TTCGTAAAATTGCATATTCTCCAGGGGCCTTTTCGTAATGTTAGTTATCGTCTGAAAATATGCATTTTTATTTCGTATATTTTTGGTCGATTAAGAAAAAACTAAGGTCACATATTTAATACAAAATATTATTGAAATATGCACTGTTTTACATTGTACACACCCAGCTACGAGAGAAGTACTTGAACATGCATATGAACTCTTTCCGAATCAACCACACCATATCATTAAATAAATGAAGTCATCTGTGAACAGTTACTTAGATCTCATCGAATCATCCATGTGATGAAGGTTTGTGTTTGAGCAGCGCACAATATTTTTTACAGAGCGTACCTTATTCATGAAGTATGTTTCACGGCATGTAGATGTGCACATTCGATCATTATGGATAACATAGCATGTGGGGGATAGGGATCATAGTTTCATTGACTTCGGCACTGGACGAAGATGTGGCAAGTACAAGGCACCTCTCTGCACCACCAAAACATCTCCTTTTAACTAAGTCCCTACACTTGGATAATCTTTGAAAGAAAGTAGAGTGTACTCGTACTTCACTATTACCCAGAAGAGAACATTGCCGAATAGAACCCCCAGAGATACTCGAATTCCTACAAATCATCGTGTTCTTATATATCATTAAACTCCTAGCCATTTGCTATAACTCGCATGATTTTTTGCGTGTATTAATCAAATGTGTAATTCTTAATAGGTAGAAAAAATGTGGAGAATATTTAGACCTAATGTCCTCACAATAACTAATGTTTCATAGTAATTAAAGGTCTATGGATCATGGCAAGACCTATCTTGAGCGCGAAAATTTAACGTAAAATTATGATAATTTTACATAAAATATGGTTCGCAAAGATCACAGCCACACCACGAGTTCAAATCCTGAAGCTTGAATATATTCTGGAAACTCTATTACTTTGTCAATGTGTGAGAACTAATTTTATCCGAACGAATTTCTTATACCTGGCAACATAATTTTTGTGTCTATTTTTGCGAAGCATTTAAATGCAGTAGAATTTCTACAGAGTACCTTCCGGTATGTGGTAAAAAGAAACAAGTATCACGTAACATGTATCCGTGCCTTACAAGTAAACATCCTAGGAGTTTGTGAACTAGCACGCTGAGCAAAGAGACTTGCCACATCGCGCGCAGTAGTTGCAATGAGAGGGGCAATGGAAACATTGGGGCGTTGGAAGGGGCAGGCCAACGGGTGAGAATAGCTGTAGAGGAGAGTTGGGGAACGGGGAGGCTTCGTGGTGCGGATAGATGCGGGGCACAAGAAGAGCTAGGGAATGGATTAGGGTTTGGTTGCGAGGTGTAGGAAAGCGGAGAGGCGTAGGAAAGTAGGGAGGTGCAAGAAGGTGGAGATGGGTGGAAAATGGGAAGATGTAGGAAAGTGGGGACGCATAGGAAAGTGCGGACACGCAGGGAAGGCGTAAGAAAGAGGGTATGGATAGGAAAATGCGCAGGAACTTGGGGAGGCGTAGGAAAGTGGGGAGGCGTAGGAAAGTGGGGATGCGTAGGAATGTGGGGATGCGTAGGAAAATGGAAAGGCGTAGGAAAATAGGGAGGCGCAGGAAAGTGGGAAGGCGCAGGAAAGAGGGGCGGGCGTGGAAACGTGGGGAGGGGTAGGAAAGTGGGGCGGGCGTGGAAACGTGGGGAGGGGTAGGAGAGCGGGGATGCGTAGGAACGTGGGGAGGCGTAGGAATGAGGGGATGCGTAGGAAAATGGGTAGGCGTAGGAAAATAGGGAGGCGCAGGAAAGTGGGGCGGGCGTAGAAACGTGGGGAGGGGTAGGAAAGTGGGGACGCTCAGGAAAGTGGGGAAGCGTAGGAATGTGGGGATGCGTAGGAAAATGGGTAGGCGTAGGAAAATAGGGAGGCGCAGGAAAGTGGGGAGGCGCAGGAATGTGGGGAGGTGGAGGAAGTGGGGCGGGCGTGGAAAAGTGGGGAGGGGTAGGAGAGCGGGGACGCGGCGTGGGGAGGGAGCTCGTCGGGCGCGCGCCAGTCACGCCACCGCGTCGTTACGGCCTTCGCCTTGAGCCGCGGCGCGGCGCCGCGGGCGCCGGGGATCGAACCGCGCCCACGGACAGCGCTGCCGGAAGCCGCGCGCCGGGCGAGGGGGTTGGGTGAGGCGCCGAGCGCCCGCTCATAGTATGCGCCGCTGACCTTCCACGCCATGCGAGACGGAGCTTCCGCGCAGCTCCCCTGCAGCTGCCATGCGCGGCCTTGCGGCGGCGAAGAACGGTTGCTCGGGGACGAAAATAAAGCTGGTGCTCTCACTTTGCATAGCAGGTACGTACGACATTTGCAATCATGATCTGTTATGCGAGAATGCAGCATTATATTGTTTCATGTTAACAATATTCTTCAATAGTTACCTGTACGCTAGAAAGCACGTTAACAACATCTTTTTCAGCAATTCCTTTCCGGTTTGTTTGTGCGGTTCAGCGTGTCGATTAGCCCTTTCGGACGTAGTAAAACACACTACTTCTTGATAGTGATGATGCAATCACCACGAATTCCATTCTTTACGTTTGTATAATCTCAAGTTCATACTTAGGAGTCACTTATCTCCTTACAAGATTACTTAGGTATCGGCGTCCGCAAGAATCGTTTTGGATCATACAATATCAAACCATATTCATATTTAAGATAGAATGTTAATGCAACTAACAGTACTACAGGACCTTCACCGATGAATATCACGATACAAATTAAAATATAAATGGTGAAATAGCAGTAAACTAGGAAAATGCTACGATGCCTTGTAGATTAAGCACTAGTTCAAATACTAAAATGTCACTATTTTATCAAAATCAATAATATATAAATCTAATAATAACAAAAGTAGAGGCGTTGATTTTTTGTAGGACAAAATGTTTACAAGAGTTGAAATACCCATGTAAAATCAAAAAAATATTGTGGAAAATGCTGATAGAGCTTACTGAAGAAAAATTTCTTACAATATAGTACACAAAATAATATCATTAGTCCACCCTTCACCATATTTTCACCACCACCAATAATGCCCAGCACCGCCACCTCAGCATTGAGAAACAGATTTGCAGCAGAGAAAGGCCAACTCGCCAGGCTCGAGTTGAAGACCGAGTCTTTTCAACTGGGAATATCCTTTCAGGCATCTAATGGACGTAACGCGCCTTTTGAATCGCCAGGTGGATAAAAAGTTGACTAAGGGATCGGCAACCGTTTCATATTGCGCTCTGAGAAAGTCTTCGGAGCAAAGGAGCGCACGCAGGAGCGGTGAAATACGGCACTTCTAGACGTTCAAAGAGGATCAGGGAAGGGAAAGAGAAACGGAATCGCAAAGAAACATATGCAAATTGCTGCGCAGGAAAAGACACAGAAGAAAGACCGCAGTCTCCCGAAGGAAGCTCGGAGCTGTCTCAAGACGGGGCAGTTCGTAAAGAAAAGGAAACGATTTCCTCTTGGAAGTTTTAAAAACTCTATCTAAGATACGATCGGTTTTCCTATGAAAAGCGGGAAGTCTTTTCTCTCAACTTTCTCAAGAACAATCAGACCAGAAGCTATCCGACGGACAAGACAGACTTAAACGGAATTTTGTTTCGTTTCTGTAACTACTATTACAATTGTTGTCGTAACTATTACAAACTACTACAAATGTAAATAATTTATTTTTTCGAAATTTTCAGTTATTAATCACATATTAGAATAGCGTGGTTCTTATCAAAAATAGTATATTATAGTAAAATCTGTCTTTAAAAATATTATTTCTGCAGAGTGTATATTTAAAATTCAGTATTGTGAACTTAAAGTTACTACAGAGCATTGCATTAATCCAACTGATAAGTGTAACAGTTTATCTTATCAACCATAAAGGTAGAAAAAATCAAGATTAAAGTTAGTTTTCGGAAGGACATAACTATTATACTTTGTATACATAGATAAAAAAAGTTGATTCAATTCTACAATTTTTTTAATGTGCTTGTTAGTCCAGCCATGGAACCAAAATATGCTTATCTGCAAATAATGTTAGCGTCTTAACTAATGATTGATTTGAATGGCTTGAAATGCGATTGGTTAAGCTTATCAGAGACATTTGTTTAAAAAAAACTGCAATGAAGATACATGTATTTTATTTTCCTAAATGAAACATTATTTTAGAAAATGAAATAAAATTCATGTTTGTGCTTTTCCCTGCAAAGAATAATTCTTGGCTTCGTTGATCTATTGATATTTGACTCGTTTCGAGGTAATTTAGTATTAGGATTCCGTTTCAGAGAATTTAGGATTTGGATTTGGTTCGAAAAATATAGGACTGGGACTTAGTTTCGAGAAAATATAGAACTACGACATAATTTCTCAAAAACATCGATCTCAGACTCAGTTTCGAAGAAATATACCTCGGAATTGGTTTTCAGAAAATCTAGAACTCGGACTTGGGTTCGAGAAAATGTAGACCTCCAACTCGGTTTCATGAAAATATAGGACTCTGAAATAATTTCGAGAAAAAATGTTGGTCTTGATCTCAGTCTCGACTTGGGTCCCGATCTCAGTCTCGAAAAAATCTAGAACTCAGACTAAGTTTCGAGAAAATTTGATCGCGTTTTATCGCGAACGGCAAGAAGTGGGAGGCGAGCGAACGATAAGATAGGTCGCGATGCAAGCGACAGAAGAGAGTGGGAAGCGGAAGAGCCAGAAGCGAGCGGAGGATGAGCGGGGCTCACGCTTCGTCGATGCGGAAGAGCGAGCGCGCGCGGGGCGTGGGCGGCGCGGGCTGCGGCTCCGGGGTGGGCGGCGCCGACGCCGACGACGACACGAAGGCGCCCGGCGACGGCGGCGACGCGCGGCTGCCCGGCGACAGCAGCGACGCGGCCAGGCTGCGAACCAACGCGCGCTCTCTCAGCGCCCGCGCGCACTGCACCGCGCGCCCCGACTCGCCGCTCGGCGGCGGCGGCCGGCAGCAACCGGCGGCGGCGCTGCCCGGCCACGCGGCGCGGCTCCCACTCACCCGCCGCTCGGGCAGCGCCAGTCATCTCAACTCAGTTGATCAGTTTGAGCCGGATGCACAACTGCAATGATTCGAAGTGCTGAAAATCGTGACTGGTGTCTGGTGTGTTGTTAGGGATGCAATCGTCTCTGTCAATGAAAATGACAACGTATTGCGTGGCATTCGGATGTAAATAACGCCAAGAAACTGTAGGCTAGATGCGAATGTTGTTAGGTGAGATATTATGTAGTCGCCATTGCTTTAATAATTTTTCAAAGGTTTGCCGGCGACTATTATTTGCTATATGTAAATCTAAAGAAATTATTAAACATACGCAAAAAAAAAAACAAAAAAAAACAAAAAAAAACACTCCTCTGCGTGAATACTTAAAAAGTATCAAAGAAATGAAAGACTAGATGTTTTAAAAATATTGTAGGTAAATTGCAATTTCAAAGTATTAAATATTGGTTATCTTCAACTTTTTATTCAGTTTTAGTGAACATAAAAGAGAAAAAATGTCGCTAATTTCTACTATTTGGTTCTGAGATACCTAGGCCAGAATACGTAAACGTTCACCATCATGGCGCAAACAGTCACGATTTCTGAGCACAGTAATGTCTCCAGTCTACATTAGAGCACATTGAGCAGCGATGGCGGCTGCCACAGACTGGCTCAAGTGCATTGCTGCCACTGGCGCTCTCCAATTGAACGTCATTACGGCTTGGACATTTTGTTGCTAAAAAACTGAAAATACTTATATTTATGTTCTTAAAAGGTGAAAAATGTATTAAAACGTCGAAAATATTTATTTATTCCGCATATGAAAACGATGTCGCATAATCAAGATCGACAGAAGTTTTGATGTAAAACGTGACGTCATCCTCATTATCACTTTGCACATTTCGTCAATGCAATATGAGGAAGTTTGGGAGCTGTTCGTGATACGGGTGTATGTTATTGCTCAGTGTATCATTGCTTGAATCGACAGCAGTATAACAAATGTCCCTCACACGATTTGCAACTCACTCCATCCAATCTCGGGAAGTCCTACAGCAACATGAGATCAACCATTGCTTTCCAAACACGAACGATTCCCATCTAAACGTTTAAGTATACTTGGAGATTCTCCAAATATGCACTTATTCATATAAAATGGGGCAAAATAAGTAATAATATTTGTTTCGACGAAAATATGTATTTTTATGCAACTGAATCAAAATATTTATTTTTAGGTGATATGCAATTTGGTATATGTTAATCATGGGGCGCTTCTTGAATTTCCACTTAACTTTCAACGCTCAAGATTAAAGGAGAAAATATGTATTTACCTTAATGTCTGAGCCCCCAGATATCACAATGCCTACTCAATGAAACATAGATTTCACGTAGGCCTTGAAACACTGATGTCAAGGTTGGCTACCAGCGGCTACTAGTGGCCTCGGGCCACCATCAGATATCACGAGATCATTAGCGCAACTTGTCCGGGAGAGAAAACGATCAACAAACTCTGTTTTCCTATAGCAATGGCGATGTCGAAATCTGCTGATAGGAGTTACTAATCGCGAGCCTGATACCGAAAATTTGTGCACGAAAGAAACAAATCTGTGTATCAACTGTTTGTTCATTAGCTTGGCAAAGTATAATTTATTGGAAAACTTTACCTCCCTCCAGCACTCTTGAAATGCCAAACGTTGATGATTAAATTTGTATAGTAAAATACTTTCTTATAAAGGCTACAATTTACGGAGTTGAATCCAATTAAATTATATTGACACACTGAATTATTGACATTGGCGACACGAATGGACAATTTCGTTTCCTTCAGTCACTTGTCATGTTACATTTTATTTTCGCCAAACTGTCTGAATTTCGGTAGTCCTACGAGTGGAGAGCTAATACAAATGCAATCAGTAATTACTTATTACTTCTAAGACATCTCGAATTTCAATTAGTATTTCTCGAGGATTGTGCGGAAAGAATATGCTGACGCAAAATATTAATCCTATATTTATCACTAACATATTCGACAATCTCGTAAAACGTGAATTTATCTGTAAATATCACGTCAAAATATCACTTCACTTTTGTGAAGAAACCTGCGAGGTCCTTGAGACATATTATTTATTTAAATGAGCATATTATAGACTTCCATGAGATCTCTAAAACAGTATGTCAGTTTTTAGGTGAGCATTTCCTAAGATGTATGTGAAACTGTACAACATTCTATACTTTTCTCCTATTTTTCACTCATCAACATTTTTCTTCGAAGATTTTATTGACGAAGCGAGAATAACATTAATAAATGATTCAAATCTTACTTTTCTGAAAGTGAAAACAATATTAAACATTCCAAACACAGTATAAAATAGTAGAATTTATACAAACGCCAATGTGGCCAAATCAAACGAAACAATAACAATGAGAAAGACGAACGTCATAAAGAAACTTTAAGAAACGCAATAAACGTCACAACTTAAGTGAAAATTTTACTGTACACAAAAATCCATTTAATTAGAGATCTACAAACTAAGAAACGACACAAAACACTGATTCCAAACACAATAATGGGAAATTTGGGAGTACATACAATACTATGTGAATATCGCAATAATTAAACTTATAATCCACATTCTATGGCTATCAACATCAAGAAGCAATGACAAAAACAGACCAACGCAAACAAACGATGTCTACGAATATCCACGAGACGATAAAAAAACGAAGGACACAAGAAACAGCGATGCACGACAACAATTACGTTACGAGACCACCCGCCCAGTGTGCGAAATTCTGCAGGAGGGTAATCATATTCAGTTGAATTTTGAATTGAATACAATATTCCAATGCTTAAAATATTCTGTACTCACATACACGAGTTTGTAATTATTATGGCACAATGGCGTTCATTCAAGTGGACGGATAGGCGTTATCTTAAATACGTGTAATTATGAAATGAGAAGAAAAAGGCGCAATATTTTGAAAAAGGTCATTAAAAAACATTTAAGGAGGAAAATTGAACTAGAGTCCTAGAGTTGAAACGTAAAGTGCACTATCGTCATGGGCTAGTTACGCAACGTTTCACCCGCCTTAGTGAAGGTCTCCTGGGACGAATTCTAAAGCGGTAATAAACAGAATTCGGATTCTGAAGACGTCATCTTTTCATTGGAGCATCTTAGACGTTGAAAGTCAATGTTTATCACAACGTATAGGTGATAGGAATGTATAGATATTAACTCATTTTTGTATTTTTTTCAATTTTTCATTTTCTTATATTTGCGTCATTTTTACGAATTTTGTTTCCTTTTCGCGATTTTTTGTGTTCCAAAATTGACGGTTCGAAGATCGGAGCAAAGAATTACATTTCCTTCTAAAATAAATACTAAGTATATTACATTCAATTTTAAATAAACATATTTTATTTTAAATTATAAAATTTATTTGATTAATAAAATAATACACATTTTTGAGTACTTTTTAAAAATTAGATAATTTCCCCTTAATTTTTAAGTCATTTTATGGGCCATTTTTCTAATATATACAAGTTATTTTTTAGGTCATTTTAAAAGAATTTTTAGGTCATCAGAATCCGAGCCCTGGTAATAAACACGATTCCGGCCATGGAAGCTCCCGATCAGAACAGCAGAAATTTCGCGAGGTGCGCCCCCCCCCCCCTCGTGGGCGTTTCGCACAGTGGGCGCGCGGAGGCGTGGCTCACTCTGGTGCGTGGGCGCGGAGGCGGCGGCGCTGGGGGGCAGGGGTGGAGACGGAGCGCGCGAGCGGCGGCGGGGGCGGCGGCGCCGACGGCCGCATGCTGCGCACGGAGGGCGTGGGCGAGGGCGGGCGCGGGGGCGGCGGCCGCCGCGGCGGCACCGCGACCTCCGCCTCCTCGGCCTCCTCGTCGGCGATGGGCGCGAGCGACTGCTGGCTGCCCGAAGAGCTGCTGCTCCTGCAAACGCCCCTCAGCTCAGCCACGCTCAGCGACGCTCAGCCACGAAGTGCCATTGGCAGCTCGGCGCCTCCGCTCGGACACTCAGCGCCCGCCAAGGCACAACTCGACTCAGCGCCTCCGCTCAACCAAGCAGCGCCCGCCGAGATTCAGCTTAGCGTCTCTGCTCAGCTTCTCAGCGCCTCCATTTAACAACTCAGCGCTCGGCCAGATTCGGCTTAGCGCCTCTGCTCAGGAACTCAAGAGGTCATAGGCCGTTCGGCGTCCAAGCACCAAGCTGAGTGAGTAATCAGCTCTGCCTTTCTGCTCAACGTACACCAAAAGCTGAACTCAGCGACCCCACTCAGCGCCCGCCAAGACTGAGCTTAGCGCCTTTGCTCAGCCACTCAGCGACCATCGGTCGCTCATCTCAGCCTTATAGCGGCTTCCTCATCACCTCAACGCCTCTGCTCAGCCACTCAGCGGCCATCGGGGGCCAAGGTCAGCGGTTGAGCATCCGCACACACAACGCTGAGCAATTGCAAATTGAATAAAATAAATTAGAACGAACTACACATTGTCGGCAAGCTGAAAATATAAAGAAGTATATAAACATGTCGATATCAAATATCATACGAATGGATCCAACAAGTTCGCCCTTTCATATCTGTAGAATGCTTTTGATAGAAGGGGCAATATGTCATAAACTGATGCAGAAGACTTACTTAATATTAGAAGGAAAATCGTGTGCAATGAATGGAAGTTTGTGATGAAGAAAAGTAGAAAAATATAAAAGGAAATAGTCCCGCCTTTCTACGACAAATATCAGAAAAAATTAAAATTATCAATATTCAGCGAAATAGAGTTCAAACAACGTAGAACGTACATATTTGTTCTAATATCCTACCCAGGAAGGGAATCAACCTTTAAGGCTGGTTCAATTTGTGTTATCAATCCACAAATGGAACAATTGTCTACGTGATCAATTTTACTTGAGGGCAACCAATGTAATAGAACTGAAGATAGACGCTCCCACCTGATGGTGTAGTAAAGGAAATACACTGTATCGTGTCGAGAATGGGATGAGCCGCAAGTAGAAGAGCAACATTTCTTTTATTTCACGATTCTTGTGTAATCACGAAAGTCAAATTTACGATATTGATTATGAAAATGGTCAAATTCTATCACAAACGATAAAATTTTATACGATGTAAAACTCTTTTACTAACTATTCTATAAGTTACCTATGAAACAAATAGCACCAAATTACTATTTACGCCAATGCAGCACTTTTACATACGAAATTCATTATGACTGTATAGTACACGAATTGAAAGCACTAGAACGAATTGTGAGTGCTTGTACGCTTCAGAAATCAGGGAACACTAAATACAAGAATTTCCCATCACATAAATATATGCGAAGACAAGTCAGAATTCCTGACATGTTATACAAAAGTCAAAAACAATGTTCAAGAGCCGAAGAGGATCCTGATACATACTTTTCAAGTGTTGTTTCTCTCATAAATTTAATTTTTATTTTCAACCTTTCTTTGTCATACGTTCATTTCAAAGGAGCCAACATCAGGACATTGACCGAATAAGATTTTCGTTAAGCTATGTTTAAGTGCCGATCATTGTACTTTATTCTCGAAACATGATTCATTCAATTTGATAATGTTTCAAACGGCCAAGATGATGTACTACATTGACTCATAATTAAACGGTATTCTTCATGAAACGTAAATCTCTTAATCGACCCATTTATTCACGTTCATTTGAAATCATTCGGTAGTAATGGTCACTTCTCCTCACACAAATTCTTCAATATTTTATCTAATTATATTCCGTGAATATTACTTTCTTTTAATGTCAATACTTTTCTACTATCACACACATCCTCAGCGAGATTAATCACCGGGTGGTGTCTGCACGAGGCTGCTCTGAGAGACCGGCTGGCCAACGGTCGCTAGCGATAAGGCACCTTATCTGCGCGCAGGTGCCGCCGCCGGCGTTGCTCACGCCGAAGGCGCGCAGAATCCTCTTTCTAGGGGAGGGGGGACTTGTGTTTATAGTGCGTACGAAGGCACATGGATCTCGTCTTCACTATACGAGGTGCTCTTAGTGAATGGGGGCGAAGGATTTGGCTTCTTCCGGCAACGCAGCGTAAGAAAAGACGAACAATTACTTGATTTGCGAAAGTTAGATAATGAATCAATGTTTTTCTTCAATTGCTTTAGGTGTTAAGATCACTCGTTTCAGTTAACATAAGATACATCTCAATATTATCATTCGTTGCATTTAGCGAGTTTACATATTCTGCTTACAACTTGGCTAAATCTAATGGAAAATAAACTAATTTTAAAATGCTCACAGAAAATTATTTATATAAAAACGAAATTCCGGAAATTTTTCTTTAATGTGAGGAAAATAATTTCAGGGAATGCCTTATTTGGAACCTCCACAGTGAGATGGACATGTTAATCAGCTCCATATTAGCCTAACCAGAACATCATACCAGGAATCCCTCAGCTGCCTCCCAACAGCGAAACATCATAAACACTTAGAGGAGATGGGAGGATGTCACGCCGAAAACAGCGCGTTGACACCGGCAGCGGGTTTATGCATGAAGTAACTGACGCTGTTTACTCTCGAGAGAGACTGGTTTAGCGTTTGCGGGAATCAACTGCCCCAGACAAAGTTTGTTCCTGCGCAACAAGCAATGTTTCTAATTTTTACACATAAAATGCCATTATGTAGACATTTGGTTTCTCGCCTACTGCTAGGTGATTTTGGAATCGTAGAAAAGTCTCAATACTGGGCTCATGTACTAGTAGCTGTATCACTTTACCATACTAGTCACGCTAGGGAACCAGAACAGCATGGCACGTAATGCCTTTATGTTGTAATGTTTAATAACCTTGTAGAGTTCTATCGACAGGATGTATTCTCATGCTTTTCCGCCTTGTCAGAAGAAACTGCAAATATGTTCACATTTTGACGGAAGTTGTAAGAATGCAGATTTAATAGCCACTGATCTCACGTATAAAACATCAAGTAGCAAGAAGAATGAAAGAGGATCAAATTAAATTAGATGTCAATAATACCAAATTTCCTTAAATATCTTAAATCATTAGAATCTTTCATAATTCTGAGAAGAGTGCTCCTCAATGACTTCAAGGATCATTCTTGTTAAATTCAGAACAAAATCAAACGCTGCGTTCGGGCATGTCTGCGACAGAAACAAACTTACAGACTGATAAAATGTCTGGCCGGTGAGTTAACAAAAAAATTTTCGCTTTCCTAGCTCAATAAAAGTATTAAAAATACATTTAACTACCAACAAAGGAAACCTGATCACTTATTTTGAAGAAAACTTATTTTGAGATAAATTTCATTAAAATTAAATAATTTGATAGATAATCTGTAGTATGTTTAAATATATAAAAGCTCAGGAACCTTTGCTGTAAGTTATGACAAATTTAATTTGCATATATGAAAGAAAAAATATAAAACACGGAATGCGGAGAAGAAAACGAAAATTAAATATTTTAAAAATATATAATTCGAACCGCGAAGGTTCACATTTTTCATTTGTATGTGTGTGTGTGTGTGGGGGGGGAGAGGATTGAAAGTATTTACGAAAGAGAATGATCGAAACATTCGAGAATTAATATTTCACATCCTTGTGATTTTTATACACATTCTACAAACGTTTACAATATACGGAAAACGCTTGAGAGAGGGAGAAAATAACAAAATCGACTTCTAAGACGATAGTCATCGCGTGGAATTCTGTTCAAGTCTTTCCCCCTGTTGCGGGAGGAAGGAGAGCGGGCCGAACGCGATTGCCGATAACAGATCGATAGGCGCACGCGGCAGCCCTGTTGAGGTGCGAGGGCGTGCAAAGATACGTTATCACTGACCAGTGGGATCCTGCTCGCGCTCGATCGGGCAGAAATCTTGTCGCGTTCTCGGAGGTACATCACGCTGCTCACATACGGAAAGCCAATGGAGGTGGGCGTTATAGAGAAGTTACTCTAAGAAGGGACCTCTTTCACAGGGCGGGACACAAATGATCGTCACGCTTGGCAATGACGAAGCGAAGAATAGAGATGAAACCATTAACAAATGAGATAACTGAAAACGAACGCCCTCCGAGTGACCGAAAATAAGTGCGTGGACATAACCTGCAGTCATGTTGCCAGACGTGGCCAAGCAGTAGCTGTCAGAGAGGATACTTCTTACAAAACTCTCTCTATAGCTGACTCGCTCCCAATATCCATGTTCGTGGTTCACACTTGAATATGAGCGGTAGGTTTTTGAAAAGGCCGAAAATCCACAGCGCCCTCTGTAATGCACGTAAGATGTAAATGAACCCTTGATAAATGTCAATCAAAATTAAACCCTCTTATTGTTTCCATTCTAATCAAATCTCTCATCCGCTCAGTCACGCACGTCACGGATAAATATAATTAAAATCGTTTCTGTGTCGGTCCCTGGCTTCGAAACGGTATTCAAAAATCGGTAATGTTGGGAGCCGACGTGAAGTAAAAGTAGAAAATTCTCAACAATTCAGCTTAAGTCCGGTGTGGGGTTGAATCTTGTTTCCAGAGATCGGACGTCAGGCAAGACAACATTATAGACAGGTTTTGTGGGTAGAAATGGCTTATTAGTAACCGTAATGTGAAATTAAAATGATATTTTGCATTGAAAATTATAGTATGCACTAAGTTACAAATCGCAGGGGATTCAGTGATTTGTCTGATTTATTCTCCTGGCGTTGAAATCAAGATTTCTTCAAGATTTCATAAAAAGGACAAAATAGTACTTGCATTTTTGCAGATAATAGAATGTTATAATCCCCCTTAATTTTAAATGACTAATGTTTTGTGTGTTATGAAAGACAGCCCGATAAAAATACTTTTATTTTCAATCAAGAGAGGTTTCTCTTCCAGCTGCCACAGATCAGGCACTTTTGCACGCACTATTTGGTTAATTATTGATAAATGAAAGGACGAAAGAGTAATGCCATTTATGACTAGTTTCCCGTGAAAAAAACTCAACTGTGGCCGCGTATTACACACGGATGCGACGGTAAGGGACAAAAGGTTCGCATGACGTACAAAACAAGTTTACGATTTGTAATTATGCCGTGAGAAGCAACTGAAAACCACCGACCGTCCCTCAAAACATGTCCTACATTTCATCACTCACTGAATAAGAGCGTCATTAATGGAACTGATTACAAAGAATCCACAGTTTATTAAGAAAGCATACTGAATATGATTTTCCTATTGTTGTGAAATCACTTTCTTGATCAGACTGTTTTGTATAGATACAGATATTGCGATTCGAGAATGAAAACTGACCATTTTCTTTCAAGTCTCCAAAATAGGAAATCACAAGGGCATAAATACCATAGATCCTTCTGTCCCATACTTATCGTATTAAATCAAAGGGATAATTGAACGGAATAAGAATGGTTGAACGCAGCTCTGAAAGAATTTCAAGAATAATTTCACTCCATACAACTAACAGTTTTCGATGCCAAAGTTTCGTCGAATACTGCATTGTAATTTGGGGAGACGTGGCCGACGCCACCCCCGACCAGTGAGCTGGAGTTAGAGCACTGTGACCCAGAAAACGCTCAGGGCATCGTCGGGGCCTTTTAATGCTTTCATCCCTCTTTTCTCTAATCTTCCTCCTCAGCGGACGCGTCGCCGCATTTCACTCCTCAAACCTATCTTGCCAGAACTGAACTTGAAGTATCGCGCGAGGCGCCGGTGGCACCGCGAGAGCCGCTGTTGTCAGGGCGGTGGCCATAGAAACACTTTTGTGCAAATCGGACCCAGGCAGCGATGCCGACGTTTCCAGCACGTGCTGCGATCTATTTCAGATTGCTATTCAAAGATGAGGCCTCGCATGGTGGATTAAACGCCGATAACAGCACGGCATCTTCCAAATAACACTCGGACTCCACTAGTAGAAGCCTTCGCCTGCAGCAGGCCTTCTCAAACAGCGCCTCTCCTCTAGCCCTACGCCCCTCCCGTAGACTCCCGTAGACTGCCCAGCATAACCGTTGCACCCGGGTTGCCACCTGGGCCACGCGCGATACTTGACCGCCGAAAGTAGTAAAATACGTTCATAGACGGGAGTGGGGGAAGTGCCACCACTGTTCGACCAACGTGACGCACTGGATATTGTACATGAGGGGATGAATGTTTCTATTAACTATGAGTTTCCCCCTTTTTCCTGATTTCCCTTCATGATTTTCAGTACAATCTCAGTATAATCTTTTTATTACAATAATTAATACGTTGCCATTTGCGTACGTCAGGAACAATGGGATGCTAACATTAATCTGTGAAAATGATAATCTCACTCTCAACAGAACGTACGAGTCACCTGAATACATGAAATCCAATGGATTTTTGGGGGTCAGTTTTTAAATTCGGATGGCGTCCGATCGCCCCGGTTGTCCTCGAAGAAATGCTGATAGCCGAAGGGGCCCTAAGGGCATCGACCTGAGGCGCTCCCATAAGCAGCGGCGGGCGCGCGCGGGTCGGCGCACGTGGCGAGGGCGAGAGGGGGGGGGGAGGGGAGCGGGCATGAATAGTGCATGGGCGGAGCGGGGGAAGGGGGGCGGGAGCGTCGGGGTCGCTGCAAGTCAAATGCGCCCTCCTCGCGCCGCCGTCCGCGCCGCCTCCGCCCCTCGCGCACGCCGCTCTCCTCCCGCGATTACCCCCGCTCCGCGCTCCAGCGCTTACGCAAACGATTAGTGATTCCGGGCGCGTCAACGGCTAACGTCATTAGTACCTTAAGTGTAGTGAATTCTCCCCCCCCCCTGGGACGTGGGAGTGATCTTCTCCCGCCGGATGGTGAGATCCGACACCGACCTACCGTCGGCTACCTGAGGGGTACCGGCCGAGGTACAGCCAGGAAAAGGTCTAAGCTCCTGACCGGTCTCCCGGCATGTGTGGTAGTGTAGGGCGTGTAAGTGTAAGGGATGAGGATACAGCACGGAAGAGGAAGGAAACATCACGCGCGGTCTGTGGCCTTCTTTTTAGGGTTCCGCTCCGGCATTCACGTGGTGTTGATCGGATAAACCAACCGGAAAACTACCGATCAGAGCAGCCGGCCGCTAGAATTCTCCTCCAGACAGCGACTAAACTCTACCTAGCTATTTAGCTAGTGAAATTCTGCCACCATCGGGACTCGAATATAGGAGCTTCCGGACAGAGGCACTGTAGTGACATCAGTTGATGTCCAAAGCCTCCTCTCCGGGTTTATGCAAACGAAAACCAATGGATCAAAATTAGAGAATATTTATTGAATTTTTAAGGCTGAAAAGTAACTTTTCGAAAGAGCTGTTTAAAAGAAAGTCCGAAAGATATTATTACTGTTCAGCTAAGATGTATTCAAATATTTTTACACTCCTATCTAAGCATTTACAATTGTATCGAAAATCTTCAAATGTGATGATTTTTCCAAACGCAATTTATACACTCTTGAGATATACCCAATGCTAGTCAAAAAGTAGTTGACATATCGTTCTACCAAAGTGCTTGATCCTTTCAGGCCATTCCTGTAAACATATTTCTTCATATATTATATTGTAGAATCGTGGATGTTTTGTTAGACACAGCCAAAGAAATATTAAACTAGATTACTGATGAAATCAGTCTCTGAAACTGAGTTTCAGTTTTAAATTAGTGAAAAACTAAGGGAAGGCAAGCCAGCTTTACTACTTTATTATCTTTATTTCTTCCCTTGAGTGAATACGGCATTATCCGAAAAGTAACTTGGTGCTATTTGCTTCATTGGATGGAAGATCAGGATAACATTCTGACGTAAGTAGAATAATAACAATTGGCTTCGACCAGTGCAAATATCGCACTTTGTAAATAAATATATTAAACAGGAAAAGAGCTTTCATATCGGATCCCAACGTCACGTCAGACGAGAGCCTGTCAAAACGGGCCTAATAACAGGACAGTTTAATGTAATACAGTTTTCCATATACTGCTTGCTTCTCCCCACCCTACTATGGATAGGGGTATCCAGAAGAGCTAAATATTCACCAAATTCTTTGCTCCGCCTAATCCCCGCAAGTTTCCTTTCATGTTTCCCAATACACTCCCCTCGCATGTTCATCGCTTGCCTCCTCGGATGCTCACTACAAACGAGGAAAGTCTCTAGTACAGTAAGCTAGGCAATAAGCACACGTAAATGGTAGTTAAGAATGAATTAAAAATATGCATTATATGTATTGTAGCGTCACGTTGGCTGCCCTGCGTGGGAGGAGGACGCGGAAACCTCCCATACCTGAGAACTGTAGTTAGTAGCCACGGCGTTGGGGGTGGCACATACTTTTAGAGCCAGGTAAACACAGGCTTGTATTGCAGTGCGTGCCATGTGACACCTCCCTCCCACGCTGAACGGTGGTCACGTGGCGATACGCCGGCGAGTATAAGGTGGGCCGACTCGCTTACGCCGGCGGGTTTTTTCTTGTAAACCTCGCGCTTTGCGCGCCCATCACCCCCAGGCTGGTGCGTATTCGTGCGTTACACGGGTGACGAAGGGGCGCGGTAGGAGCGTGCACTCGAGGTGGGGTCTTAAGGTACATGTGGTGTATCCACAGGATAATAAGATCGCGGCTGGCAATCGGGAGATACCGTAGAGTGTATACGGGGTAGTCGATAAATTTGTAAATTTTATAAATAAAACTGTATATACTTTTAAATTGTCTGTGTGCTTAATTCCATTAACATTGCATGTTCACCACATGTTTCCGACATTTACTCCCACTTGTAACTCCGCACATTATCCATATGAATGGATGAAAACCAGAACGGTATGTGACATGTCATAAATTCTAAGAAATCTGTTTTTTAAGTCGATGGGCCATATGAATAAAAATGAGCACTGGCTCCGAGGTACTTGCTCCGGAGCAAAGTGAGTGTACTCCGCGGCACTGAGCAAAAACTACATTTCGAATAAATAAAAACTTCGTATGTCTCCGAAGAACTTTCTCATGTCTCGCGAGCATTTTATTGTTGTGAACAAGTGATAGTGTAGGCTAAGAGTTTTAAAAATTGGATTCGTGAGTAACAAAAAGGTTACATACATTACGCGCGTCACGCACATTTGTGAGTAGCAAAAAGCAATGTTTTGTTGTCTTGTTCTTTAAATTCGAATATGAGTAGCAGTAACGAAGAACAGGCGCCAGAGGCCCAGCTAGTTTTTGCCGAAATGCTAAGCAAATGTAATTTTTTTTAAAGAGCCAGCTTCCAGAGGTAAGCTGTGGCCGAAAAGAAACATTACAAAGTTTTAAAAAACAGTACCCCGAATAATTACGAGTAGAAAAGAGCTATGGCCAATTAACATAGAAGATATACAATTTGAAAACGCGTCTCAAAGCAAACGCCGATAAAAATCGTACCAACCATACATTGTCCTTCTCGAATCAGTAAAGATTCTAATAATCTACAAAATGAGAATTTCGCCTTATCTTGTAATTTTTTTAGACCGCTGTATCTGCATATCCACACACGGTAAAAAATCGGCCAATTTAACCTTACTTTTCAAACGTGAGTTTGCTACTAAGGTCCCTCTAAAATTTTGGAGAAAATGCTCAATCTAAGACTAAACGCTTAACTTTATTCATACCAATTCTGAGCATTTGCTCACCAGTTGAGAGTACGCTCAGAGATGGAGCAAGTGCTCAGAGACTGAGCAATTGCTCACCCACTTTATTTATACGAAACTGAGAAGGATCTCCGAAACTCGGAGCAAAGAGTAATTGCTTACTTTTATTCATAACACCCGATATCACTGTAAAGTCGTGGTACTTTGTTTTATCATTAAAAACACGGCATTTCAATTGTTCATTAAAACCACGAAAAACATTGCCACCGAAATATAGCCTTAAAACGTGGATACCTCTCATATCTGAAACTTGTAGTTTTTCTCAGAAAGTTTAAAATGTCACATACCGTTCTGGTTTTCACCCACTCATTTGATGCCGTACTTGTTTCTTCGCATATTCATCACAGTTACCACATGTTTCCCTAAATGTTTATCAAATGTTCCCCAAATATTTTTTAAATGCTCTCCCAAAAGTTATTCCAATGTTCTTTCAAATGTTTCTCATATGTTCACTTCATATTTCAACACTAATCTAGAAATTAAATTGGAAACTAAAAAAAGATTTACTGGTTTTCTATTACGAAATATTTTTATAAAAATTATGGCGCAGAAAATTTCAATGCTTCTCTGTTAAATGAAGCGAGTTGTTCGGAATAACTAGAATATCCAAAGGAGCTAACTCTCCCCAAACTCATCCCAAAATGTTCCCCCAAAGATGTAATATATATGATATGCACCCTGTGATTTAAGATCTTCAGCCAGGTAAAACTTACAAATATTGAAGAATGTGAGAACATCTCTAACGACACAATGAAAAAAATCGCAGGGAATTACACAGATCAGTGAGACTTGTCCTGCAGTCCGCCCTGAACTCCAGGAATAAAATATATGCAATCAGTAGTTTGTACCTGTAGCCGATTACAGTTTCGGAGTAGTAAACTGGACAGAGTAAGAAATTTGAAACCTGGATCGGCCTAAACTGCTTATAATTTATTATGTTGCCCACCCTCGAGCTGATGTATACATTGACTTTTTGTCACGTAAGGAAGGAGGAGGAGACCTGAGACAAATTGAAGCATCCTGGCACAATGCAATAGTGGGGATGAGAAATATGTAGCCATCCATCAAGATAACCCACTAATGAGGCACGCCATTAAATATAACTGAAGAATGGGAAATAGCGGCATTGTAAGTGAAACAACAGGCATTACGAAAAAAAAACTATTCGTATGAAAGACACGTAGAACAATACAAATACTAGATTCTGACTCAACTTATCATGAAATATAAGACATAAAAAAGATTAAAGAAATCGCAGAGAGAGAAACTCTTCCATGCACAATATCTAAAAACCATGAAAAAGGTGCAGATCGATCAAGATCAATCATTTATGTGGCTTCAAAGGGGACGTACGAAGCGCGAATCGGAAGCAGTTGTAATAGCTGCCCGAGATTAGGCGTTGAGATCACGAAATTATGATAAAGCGGTTCTCAAAATTTCCGAAGATGATAAATTATGGCATTTGCTAGAAGCAAGTTGAAACCATTGATCATAGCGTCCCAGATTGTCCTCTTCTAGCAAAGACCGAATACTTGAAAAGACACGACAGGGTATGAAGTTACCTCCACTGGCAGATCTGTTGAGTCCTTTAAGTTCCAAAGTTACACATGCTCCAAGTGGTACAAAAACTCATCAAAACAGGTGACTTCTGTTGGAGTGTGTACACTATTGAACGACTGATATATTCAAACTGATCACACGATAGCGGCAAACAAACCGGATATTGTTGTACGGGATTTGGAGGAAAAATCGTGTCTACTAGTCGATGTTGCTGTGCCTCGCTCGGATTAAAATGTCATGACTAAGGAGGCAGAAAACGTCTTAAATACAAGAGATGGGAAATCGACATCGGACGAATGTGGGGCGAAAAAACAGGTCATCGCGATAGTTATCGAAGCTCTTGGATTTTCTCTGCAAAATTTGTGTAAGAACGTGATCTGAATTTGAAAATTTGTGTAAGAACATGAAGTTTTTTGAAAAGTCTCTAGATCTCCTCCTTACTAAACTGGTTGCACCCCGGAGTAGACTTTGTCATCAACCTATTCATAACATATTTAGTCATTAATTAGAGGAATGATAATAATAATGATAATAATAATAATAATAATCAACAAAATGGAAATTTCATCTTTTCTATATCAACAAAGATACAAGGTTTTGAGAAAAACAATCTTTAAGACCGTATTCTAGTTATCAGATATAATTCTAAAAAAGAATATTCTTTAGTCTTTTTTTACGTGAAGGAATGTTCCCACGTTTATCAGAACAAATAATGTTTTATCTCTGGCACACAAACACGACTGAATGGAATAAATTCGTGTTAAAGACGCAAAGATGCATTACCATTATTCAGCGTTCCAGACGTACACAAGCAAATATGAAGCAGAGAGTGATTGTACGACGGTCGACAGTGATTTTAGTGAGATATCTCCAAAATTTTATTGATGAAAATTACTCGCAAGAGTTACACATTTGACCTATGTTAACACTTATGACAGTTGGATAAGATAGTAAATCACGTGGTTTGAAGACTCTGCGCTTTCTGATTAAGACAAACAGATGAAATATCATTGTAATACATTGAGAGCAAGTTAGTTTGAAACGACGAAAGAAGAGTAGTAAATTAATGGAAAGATAAAAATGAAAGATAATATTTTCAGCGTTCAATGTTCTGACACGTGCATTTCTGTCACTTTGAGGTGACAAGAGATGAAGAGAAAACAAGTTGTACCAATACACATGTTATGAGTGTGTCATTACAAGCGGTATTTGCCATTCATATTAGATCTGTGGAACACCATTTCATGCTTTCCTCCATACCATGAAACAACGTTAATAACCAATTGATAATTAGGATGTGAAAATGCTCTAGGAAACACGTAAAAGGAAACTTTACAAACATCGTTCAATTTCGGTTCCAGAATTTAAAAAAAATCAACAAAAAACGTGTTGATATAATACAAGAATCTGACAACAAAGTTTAAAAACCTTATTGTATGCCTTTAAACGGTCAGTATGAAACTGTCATCCCTGACAGCTGACAAGATAAACAAAGTAAGGGGTGATAAAACTATCTTTCAGCATCTTCTACAACGCCTCATTAATAACACCACACCCACTAGCGGATTAAGCAATTCAGACAACCCAAGACGAAACCGCAGCAGAACATCAAGTGGGCAGGAACCTGGTGGAGAACTCGATAACCATCCGAGAGACGAGTTTACACCAACCCATCCGACGGGGAATTCGTGGCGGATGCGATAATCATCGGAGAGACGAGACTTTATACCAACCAGTCCATCGAGAAGGCGCCGGCAGCCGCTGCCAGGAGCACGGAGAAATGGCGGCGCCTCGCGAAATAGAAAGCGGAGGCGAAAAATAGAAATTCGGCAGCGAGTCAAAAGGCCGCAGGCCGCTGCGCACCGGCTCGCGACCTGGACCCGCGGGCGTACCTGGACTTGAAGACCGGGAGGCTGAGGCGGCGCGGGAAGATGACCGGGATGGCCCATTCGCGGCTGGAGCGGGAGCTGCCGCCCCCGCCGCCCCCGGACGCCGCTGCCGCCTCCATCGCCGCCTTCTCCCCCAGCGACCGCAGCGAGTCGGACGCGTGCAGCATGGCGCTCGGAACGCGCTGCGCGACTGGCGCGGGGCCGCCGCGGCCGCCGCCGCCGCCGCCCGCCTTATCAGCGCCGCCCCCGCCCCGCCCCCCGCCCCGCCCCCCGCCCCGCCCCCGCGCCCAGGTGCGGTGACGTCGCCGCGCGGCCGGATGCGAGCGCCTTCGCGCCCGCGTGCGCGCGCCTCTGCAGCCGAGACAGTGTCGCTCATGGACCCGCCCCCTCCACGCTCTGCTCCGCCCCGCCCCAGCTCGAGCGCATGGCGTGGACCACGGCCAACTCTGCCTGCCAGTAGTATGACGGCTTCATGCTAGAAATGCGACATTAATCACAAAACATCGATGTTTCTAAATATCGATATCTATAAAACACCCCAAAACCATCGAAATATTAAACATCGATGTTTTTAAAACTGGATACGTACGCATTGTATATTTCATGGGGTGGGGTAATTTGAAAGTGGTCTCGTTTATTAATTTTTAATTGAGATTTATCTGACAAAAAGTCACAGTCATCAGGTTAATTAACAACACTGTATTTCATTCGATAATTCAAAAATATTATAAGCTTCTTTATTGACGAAAACTCTTTTATTACTTTTCACCCTAGGTCACTTTCGACTAAAGTATATTCAATTTCTGGATATTTGAATATTATTGTAGAATTTTTTATGGTTTCTAATTTAAAAAATATCAACGACGTAAAAACATCGTGTACACAACATCGATGTTAAAAACATTGGATTAAAAAATCGATTTTAAATACATCAATGATAAAAAACAAATGTTTTGAAAACATCGACATCGATGTCACACCCCTACTGCAAGGACAATTTTTATTCCATGTTTATTGCAACCAACCGGTTTTGGTTTGTCCGCTTTAGCACATTGACAGTTGGAGAAATTTGTCTTAACAACGATTGTCTAATAAAGAACCACTATCGTGTTTTGTTTGTTTTTAGTGAGTATAGTTGAGGTCGTTTTTTACTTTCTGAGTATTGTGAGCCCTCCATCCAGGGCATATCTAAAAGTCGCGGTACTCTCAAGTAGAATCGACCCGACCCGAGTCGATGCACCCCTCGATCCCGTAGAACCACTATTTACCGAGATGTTTTGTGTTATTATTTCATTCTATATTGAACGAAGCAAATAATGTACTATTTTCCCCCATTTCAACAAAAAGCATGTAAACTGATATTCTTCCATCATCAAATTCGCATTTTCATTCTACAATATATAGTTAATCTGCAAGCAATTTACCTGTTGCTAAATCATTGTGAATCTTCCCATATCTGAATTCTCCCATATTTTGTGATAATTGCAACGTTTTGACGTATTTGGAGATTTCCCTACGCATGAATTTATGAACTACTTCCTGCAAAAAAAAAGTTGACCCTTCAATAGAAATTGTTATTAATTTTATCTGCGACGGTGCGCAAACAGATGAATAGCGCACCCATTAGGGAAACACCATAATACCATAGCGCACCCATTAATGTAATACCTGTTCTTATGGACTTACAACATTCTTTTTTATCCAAGAAAGTAAGAGAAACTGACAATAACTTTTAAACATTATTGCAATCCTACAATATATTTAACTGACAATTTCAGGCCATTTAATCTGATAAAGACAACAATATTGCGAAAACACGATTCTTACAATACTATGTAATCGTGGTTTGTTATCGTAATGTAATATGTAATCATAAGTTATAATATCTGGAAAATTAAATGTAATCTGTAAATATTTATTCAAAAATATATTACGTTTTAAACGTCTTAACATTTTAAACTCTAATACTTACGTAAAAATTTTGCAGACGTTAACATACTACATAACATGCGTGTAAGTATATTGAGTAACACAATTGCGGGCGCATATACTTTTCAACAAATAAACTGATTCGAATAAGTCTATCTAGGTTTCAAAAAACGTTGGAGTCTATATGATACATTTCTGAGCAAAATCTCACAAATCATTTATTTATGTACTGAGCAATTTCTCATAAAGACGCAATTTAAGTTTTCTTATCCACACTCCACTTTAAAAAATACTAATGCCAACAAACAGTTAATAGGTAAGTTAATAGTCACAGCTGTAGTGCTATAACGTACTTTTCAGGATCTATACACGTCGTAAACCAAGGCTATATATTCACTTCCAGTTCGAATGTAAATGTCTTCATGTTCGGTATGTTGACAATTATTATTATTATTATTATTATTATTATTATTATTATTATTATTATTATTTGCTTTTTAGCAATTAGGAATTTCACTTATTAAATTTATTTTCGCTTCCCGAAAAAAACAATGAAATGCCTCCATGAAGTGATTTTAGAAAGCAAAAATAAAAATTATCACGTTTCTTCTGTAGGTGAGAAGAATCCACACTTGTTGCATCATTTCAAATGTACGATACCACTTATGTAAAACTAAATTTTTTTTGACTACTGGTTGACAAGAAGAGGAGCAAGTGAACTCTCTCATCCATCTGTCTTTCTGTCTGCTTGCCTGTGTCTCTCCTGGCCTCTTTCTTTGTCTGTCTGTCTGTCTGTCTGTCTGTCTGTCTGTCTGAATACTCTCTGTCTGCCAGTCTCTCTTTCGGCTCTCCTACCTCGGTAGCGACCGTTAATTTCAAAGGTCAATACAGAAGGTTGTCGATCGTAGAATTAAACTCGACTCCGGTGTTTAGAAGGTTCAAAACTACAAGCTGAAAGTCTCCTTGATGGAATCTTCCCCGATCTTGTTAAGAAGAGCACAAATCAACTACCTCCCTTATGTGCAACAAACAGAGGCCTCGCAAATGTTAACATCCGGTCATGAACAGCTCTATTTACAAGAGATGATTACAATTTGCGTAAGCGAACGACGAATGTTGAAGCTAGTGACAAATTTAGACCACAGTGCAGTTCTATTACTGAAACCACTTATGCTATTATGGAAACTAAACATAGAGGGGGTTATTTCCAGTACTTATAAAAGGGAGAGCTAGGAATAGCACTGACTAACACGTGTGGTATCCCAGATCTCAATTCGAATGATAACATATTTACTGTGTTTACTTGGAGAGGTATGAAACAAATCAAAGAAATTACACCCACAAATGCGATCAATTGGTAGGGTAATGAATTCCAAGTAATTCCGGTTAATAAATAACAGATAAAAGAATATAACATTTTTTAAATGATAGAATATATTATTTCCAATGCACTCAGAAATCGAAAAAAAAATAGTCTTCGGCCATTTGAGAGGTGCCGATGGTTTCGTTGGATACCCAGGAACGTAGGAAAAAACTAAAAACAATGAAATAGTTTCGATTTTGACTGATAAATGCAAACATTCGTTTGTGTTATTCCAACGTTTGTCTTACAACGCGTACCAATTGAGTTCTCTTACCTATTTTGAGCTGTCGAGCGATTTTTTGGAAAACCATTTAGTGAAGTTTCCTTCTGTAGTACTTTTCTGCTGCATGTCATTAGTATAACATAAAATTGAGAATGTTTTCTTATAATCAAGCGATCCTTGGTTTCACCTGGTTTCATCATGTTAATAAAATACATTTTATTAGTTTTCTACAATTGCAATGTGCTTTTAATGCACTTAATAAAATACCGCGTGAATATGACGAAAACCCATCATCAGCGATTTTCTTGAAACATTAGTGGAGAAATGGTTAATTACTCAGTGTATGCTTCATGTATCATGTATGCTTCAAAACTTCTAAATTCATGCTTTGGAAGCACAGCACTGTTCATTTCACAGTAGTTGTACTCCTTACTGCAATTAACGAATCTTTTTTCTATGTTTGCACTCTTTACTTTTTGGGGAGATGAAACAAAATATTTAATTTTTTGTTTTGAACGATACATCATAAGGAACATCACACATCACAATTCTTCCTCGAGAAACGCAAAGTAGTAGGTATAGGATAAATATGTAAGAGGATCACGCTACACAACACGTGCTTCGACACATTATAAATCAATACATTCATAACATTGGAATCTGTTGTAAGTCAATTGTTTTCAACGTTGGCGTCGTTCAGATGACATCCGGTATATCCCGTTTGAAAAAGGGAATAGATACCTTTGTTTTCTCTTTTACCACCATCTTTATTTTCTTTAGTCCTAAACACATTGAATAGTTTTCTGCGTATACGAGTACAACATAAAACGTTGTTCTTAGAGCGTTTATTACCGTGATGATATTTTGGATTGAATCTTCTTTTAATATTTGAATTTTTAATACGGCATACGACTTTATTTTAATTACTTTTATTTATCTATTTGCTTAAAATCCCACTTATAACTGTTCATTTTAGTGCCTTAAGAAACAGGTTCACTTCACAGGTGGATCAGTTTGTTAAGAGCCGTCGATTTAGAGATTGACTCTGGCATTGACATTCACATTTACAAAAACAACTAGCAAAAGAAACTACAGACAGAATGCGTCGCCTCCCTCTCGTAAGAAACGAGGTCCTAATTTCCCGCTATGATTCGTGCTTCGTGGCTTATAAATTACTTTTCTAGTGATTGCCCACTTCCAGACGAGGCGAGCATGAGGGGTGGGAGGTAATCAGTGAGTGATGAGCGGTTGGCGGCTAGCAGAGGTTGGGAGGAGGTGGGCAGTGGGCAGCGGTCGATAGGTGTAATGGAGATGGCGGTGGGCGGAAGGGGTAGAATGGGCAGAGGGTGCAGAAGAGGCAGAGGGTGTAGAAGGGACAGAGGGGTAAGAAGAGACAAAAGGGGCAGAGGGTGCAGAGGATGTAGAGGGGCAGAATGGGCAGTGGGTGCAGGGGGAGTAGAGGGGGAGAAGAGGCAGAAGGGACAGAGGGTGCAGAGCGGAGCAGAAGGGAGAGATTGGGGCGAAGGGTGCAGAGAGGGATAGAAGGGACAGAGGGTGTAGTGGAGGCTGAGGGGGTAGAAGAGGCAGAGGGGCTGAGAGGATAGAAGAGTCAGAAGGAGCAGGGGATTAGAGGGGGCAGAAGAGGCAGAAGAAGCAGAGGGGGAAGGGCAGAGGGGGAAGGGCAGAGAGGAAAGTAGGGGCAGAGGGAGCAGGGGGAATAATGAGTAGTAGGCAGTGGGCGATGAGCGGCGAGCCATGAGCAATGTGCGGCAGGACGCGAGCAGTGAAAGTGAGCCATGGGCGGAGTGCAATGGACGGCGGGCTGTGGGGCATGTGCGCAGGTGGGTTGTGGGCGATGGGAGGAGGGATTAGAAGCAGGGGAGGGGGAGGGGCTGTGGAGGCGAGCGGGAGGGCGGAGGGGGAGAAGGCGGCGAATAGCGAAAACGGCGACTGGTGCGCAGTGAGCGTCTTCTATCGCCCGGAATAACTTTCAGCGCCCCGCCCCCTTCCTCAGCACGCCGCCGCCATAGCTATTTCGTACCCCCACATCCGCACCGCGCTTCGGGCCAATATCAGTTCCAACTGGACGAATATTTGATGCATGAATTTAGCGCCAAGAAAATTATTTGTAACAAATGGTGAGTCATAAAAACGATAGGAACACGGGTGAAAAATCGTTTCTAGAAAAAGGAACTGTAAAATAATTCGTGTTATAAATAAAAATGTAGGAACTACAACACTTTTTGTTTCTCGTATAACACTGGGTAAAGACATACTGAAGTGAAAGTAATTAAATGCTGCAATAACATCGATGACCAGATTTTAACGGAAGAACATGCTTTTTTCAAAACAACTGTCCATCCATTCGTTTGTCTCACTGTGTGTCTCTTGACAATATTAGGTTCTCAACTGGACATCGAATTTTCTCCATAAAGGAATATTCTATGACTGAGCCAATATCGATGCCCTGCGAATTTCAGTTGTGCTATTAAGTTTGGGGAATGGTCTTACCTCTTTTAGAAGAAAACTCTAAGACGTTTTCAAACTTTTCTACGAAATGTCTCGATTTATTTCTTTGAAATTCTTTGGTCGAAAACTGTAAAGGACTTTTAAATTTAAATTTATAAATATGCATGTAGATGGTTCCGATTTTCCTAAAAAATTCTGATGTTTTTCAAAGTTGCAATATTGAAATTTTCTGCGACCTCTCCGACAACCTCGCAGATACTGCACATTACCATACCGCAACCTCGCACGCAACCTTGTACATTACAGAAGCTATAGATTTTTTCTGAATGAAATTTGATCTGCAATAGTAGTTCCTTAAATTATACCATATATATTTCTAACAAAACTTGAATATTTTTCGCGTATTGTTGAACTAAATCGTAACAATTTTACAAAACTATTGATTCTTGACTGTCACTTTCCTAAACGTCTCCAAAATAAACATATTAATGTTTGTTTCAATAGAGAAAAATAAGCTTATAAATATGTTATAGGTCCTATTTTCATTGAAAACTGTGAAATTATAATGAATGCAAAAGCTTTAATTTTCCTCAATCTTGTCATTCACTTCAAATATTAAAACTATACAGTAGTGCTAAAAAAATAGCATCACCTTGCTCACAGTTGTAATCTGCAACCTCTTAATTCGCAAAAATCGAGTGAGCTTTGAAGGTAGTGGAATCAGAAATATCATATAATCCACATACAATATATGGTTACCACTTTTTGAGAGCATATTGCATTAGGAAAATACAGAATGCCCATTTTCTTTAGAAGATGCGGTTTCTTTGAGCACTGCTGTAGATCTCATTTTCCAGCCAAATTTTCCACAAAATTAGATTTTTAATGCCGGGCATGCTTGTTCAAAATATTAATATTTTTGGCGTATTTTGTGAAATATTGACAATTTTTACAAACACGTAAAGATGATTGCTTCCAAAACGGTTCCATTTTTTCTTTAAAACATTTTGTTAGGTTAGAGCAAAAGATATGAAAGACACACAGAATATATCCTATATGGAAATGTATTAACCCAACCAGGAAGACATGACATCAGGTTGTCATGGGTTAGGTCGGAAGGAAATCAATGAGCATCACTTTATTATTCAGTTGTCATCAAAGAATCTGCGGGCAACTTTACGCTTCCTCCTATTCCGATAGGTAAAGAATCATATCCATTGAAAGCTTCCAATTTAGAGACGGGATAGGGGGATTAGGGGGTCAACTGATGTCACTGCAGAGCCTCTGTCCGGAAGCTCCTATGTCCGAGTCCCGACGGTGGCAGGATTTTTGACACTAGCTTGCCAGCTAGGTCTATCTCAGCTGTCTGGAAGAGAATTCTGGGGGATGGCTGCTCTGATTGGTAGTTTTCTATGGTTTCACCGATCAATATCAAGCGAATGTCGGAGCAGCACGTTAAAATGGACCTCGTGCGATCTTTCCTTCCCATTTCTTGTCCTATCCTCACCCCTTACGTACACACTTCCACTTTCACGCACTACAGTACTACAGATACCGGAAACCGGTACGGAACTTAAAGTTTGTTCCGGCTGGGGCGGTGCCCCGCGGTGGGAGATACCTGGTTGGGGGATACCCCGCCTGCCAACGGAAGGTAGGCTTCGGATCTCTCCATCCAAGGGCAAGATCTCAACACTTGCATCACACACGCAAGGCGCTACCTCTCGAGGCAAAACATGCTCAACACTTACGGGACTAATGGCCTTAGCACTTGACGCGCCTGGGATCATTAATCAGCCAATAGCTCCCGTTTAGAGTTCGAGTTCGTTCGGGCGTTGCGCAACCCTTGGATGCCGGCGAGATCTTCGTGGACGGGGCGCTTCCTTCGCCCCGGGCCGGCGCCGACAGCGCCCCCGCCCGCGCGTCTTCCTGGCCTACTTGGCACTGCCCGGCGCGGCGCGCGGCGACGAGGCAGACGAGGGGACTCACCGCCCTGCGCTCCCGCACCCGCCAATACGTTCGGTGGAGGCAGAAGCGCCTCCTTCTGTCAGTTGCTCCATTCAACTCACTCAAATGCAGAGATCCTAGTTCACTTTCAATACGCAATTGTATTGAATGAGGTTTGTAAGTGACCAGAAATTAGTCTACAAAATATCTCTCGAGAAAATTCTTTATTAAACAAATATCCTAGGAATAATGACAATAATAATAATAATGATAATACTTATGTTAATTGTAATATTAATAATACCCTCTTATAAGTGCAATCATTATAATAACTCCAGTTCTGAATTCCAAATTCTAGAAAGATATTGAGAAATCTTAAAAATAATTACCACGAGTATTTGTCACCTACTCGGAAAGCAAATTGTAATTTTTTCAAAGAACGTTTTAGAGATCCTTTTGTAGTAAAACAATAGTAGTAGTTGGCTTACATGTCTCCGCAAATTAAGGTATCATTGCGACGCATTCGTGTCAAAGAAGTCCGCCACGTCTTGCCGAAACATCAGCAACTTCGAATGGGACGCGATGACTACCCACACACCCTCGAATTCATTCGTTGTGGGTGCCTTATTGTGAAATAGTTGCTGCGTACTAAAAACAAAAGTGTATAAGGAAAGTGTAATTTCCATTTTTGACGTTAAACATTTTCCTTCCCCCCCCCTCTCTCTCTCTCCCTCTCTCTTTCGCTCTCTCTCTCGCGCTCGCTCTCTAGCTCACTCTCGCTCGCTCGCTCTCTCGCTCGCTCTCTCTCTAGCTCACTCTCTCTCTCTCGTTCTATCGCTCTCTCTCTTTCTGTCTCTCTTTCTCTCTCCCTTACACTATTACAATTGCGGAAAGTTCGTGCACTCAAGTGGTGCTGGGAGGCCATGAGACGCATCGGACGGGCACATGAGACCGCAATTGAGCGGAATGTGCGTTGCTGGATTGCTTGCTCTCTGCGCTGGAGACGACCACTTGACTGTCTAAATGACCCTTCCTCCTCCCTTCCAAAACGTAGCTACATCCCAAGTTCCTTCCGAAAAGTGCAAGATCATCCCCGTTAATTGGGACGGCTAATAAGTGGGATATACGTTACTGGAAACGAAGGTATTGGAATAACCGAATTCTGAGAAACATTGAAAACTACAGAACTTTAATATTTGCGTTTTTTTTGTTATTTGAATCCCACAACGTCTTATTTCATGATCTGTCTTTGAACAATAAACTTTATTGCAAAAAAACCCTCTTCAATACTGTAGTTGTAGGAAGATGCCGAAAAACATACTTTTTAAATTTTTAACCAATTAAAAAAACAACAAGAATTTCAGCGAAATTTTTTAGCGTTCTTTACACTAAACGAGGAGTAAGCTTAATATAATATTGAAGCAATTTTTGAGAATTGTTTGCAAATATTATGTATTTTTCATGTAAATTGTACCCTCAAATAAAAATATCCGTTTCACATTCGCAGGGGCTCAAATTCGTTTAGATAGATTAAGGTATATCAATTGTGGAGAAAATCGTGTTTTGACGCTCGCGTTGACCACAGAAAAACGGACGAATAGACGGACTGTCACACGTTTAGTCGTCAATGGATTTTTCGGTATCAAGGTCCCACAAAATACAGAATTCGTTCCAAATAACGGGCCCGGCATTATGATTTTTTTCTGCTGATTTTAGGTGCACGATTACAATACTTCCTCTTCTTACGAAGAATGACGAGAAAGTGAAATAGGAAGTATGTATTATAAGATCTGTAAATCCTATTTCATATTCGGTTCATTCAGAAACGTGTTACTTCCTCTGTTCCCTTCATATACAAGAAATGTAATTTCGTATATCAAGGTTTAAAAAGGTTGATATATGGAAATTATGCAAATTTAAAGGATTCGAGATGTGGAATTTGTCCCTTATTTATGGTCAAAGTTGGATATATTTCGTCTTGAAAATTTCCGTTTCTGTTACCTTCCTTCAATATTTCAGTGTTTCTTTAATGCTGTTACAATATGAGCTTCGAAGTTCTTTTCTTTGCGATCGCATGTTTGAAGATGCTTATGAGCTTGGCCTCGAATAACTATTTATAGTCGCAGCAAAGAATTCTTAGACCAATCCAATACGACTTTCATATGAAAAATACTGGAACATATCGATTCTACTCTAGTAAAGTAATAAAACAGTCTGAACGTTCCTTTCTTCTCTTAATGTTAACTCGAATATATGAGAACGATAGAAGCACGTAGCAAAAAATATCAAATGTTATTTGTGAATAGAGAAAAAAGTTGTTTTGAACATAAGTAGTGTAATTATGATCTATTTAACGGAGTGGTAAAATTAAATCCGCGATCAATAACCGACAGTTTATTCGCTGTTTTATTTCCAGCAGTACATCTACTGTTTTATTTCTGACTCTAATAAATTTCCGAAATGTATTTTATATTTTGATTAAAATTTCAAATCTTTTAACAAAACACGAACCATTTTATTACCAATGCTTTTATAAAACTAGTACTATTTAAATACTATATTATATTGCATTATATTTATATGCAGGAAAACACCTTTTTTCATCTCAGCATTCTGCTTATTACAAAATATAACGAAAGAATAGAGATTTGCCTGCAGGTATAAACGCATGACAGTATAACACTGATTTTCTCCTGTGCACACATTTGGAAATAAATTCAGAAGGAAAATCAATAACAAAAAACCATTATTATAGGAAGCACAAGTAGCAAGATCAAGTGTGTATACTTTAATACTTCTGTAATGGGAGAGAGCTGTGAGATCCAGCAGTGTACATGTCAAAGCATCAATCGTTCCCCGCTATCTCTAAACGAATTCTCTAACATGATTACCAACATCCGTCTTTTTGTAAATTTCCACAAAAGAGAACTTTCAAACTGTGGATTTCTGAGACAGTCATTTGGGATTGCTACACGTCATGCGACTTGCTAGCGCATTCCCACCATTTCCCCACGATATGACAGCCGTCGGCAACACACGATTTCATCAATGAAATAAAATTGCGACAGACTGAAATTTGCTTTCTCTTAATTCCCTTCAATTTGGATCAGAGCGTAAATATGCCCACACTGACTACAAACACGGAAGATACTTTAGAAATGAGACGTTGCTAGATCCTAGTACCGTTTAACTAATTATGCTACGCAATATTATTATTTAACCTTTTATTCGATTGTAGCCCAAAGGTTCTACCGCAGCTGTTCCATCATCTTAATTTTTTATTTGCGGGTCTGATAGGCCGTCTATATAGAGTTCCGGCGACGAAATATTTTCGTAGGATTGGGAACTCTCCATGTGACTATTTTTGAAACACAATACTTACTTCTGTTTACAATATCACCACTATATTGTGCTGTAAACATACATTTGAGTACACCTATCTCAATTCAACCAATATTAACAGTTTTTACAAATACAACATTTATTTTATCAAGCCCCTTTTATCTTCTAATATACTTCTTTAATAATTCCCTCCCCTTGCATGCATGAGCAATTTTACCCTTTGAAGCATTAATGCTAAATACTTAAAACTACTACAAAACCTGCTCTTTCTATAATTACGAATTCAAAATTTACCCCGTTTTGTTACTTCCCTTTTCTGTAGAGCAACTGCATTCTTGGACGTCGAGATGTTCATTCCATTTCCATTTGACTGTCTTCATTTCAAAAACCAATGGTGTCCATTTTATGTACACGTGCGATTATACTCTCGTCCTCACTACGTGTTATTGTTACCATTTACTTCTTCCCAATGACGTTACTACTCATAAATTAAACGAAATGTGCCCCCAATGCTACCACGGAAAATCATACAAAGTTTAACTTTGACTTTTACTACATCGGAACCTCGCCTTTACTTCCGACCACTTCCGCGTTAGAAGCCCGTCTGTCTGAGTTCGTAATCTTGGGCGACCGTCAGCTGTCACTTCTTGCGCGAGATCCTTCACAAACGTGTCTTTCTTTCCCCCTGTTGTGCATATCATTCGATATCTCGAACACGATCTCATTTCTGATCGGTCCTTCGCGAATTTTCATTGGATTTATATATTCCTTGGTCCCTTGTACGTAATATTTCTTGTATCTTATTCATATACCCAGGGAAATTGCTCAAGGGCCCTATCATGAATTTAATTATTAAATTATTCACACTTTCCCCCGTTATCACTTGTGTTGACATTCCCTTGTAATGTTAATAATTACGATTCCCACTTCATTTATCATCTCTCTCCTATTGTGGTGGTCGTCCATATTTACATTTAATATGCCTTTCCTCTTCTTATTTATCTATACGTATGACACCCCATCACAGAAACAAGTCTTTCCTGCATTCTGGTTCCCCCAAGCTATTCTACGGCGTTCGTAGAGTAAACAACCGAATGCCCACCGCCCTCAGAGCGCGGAGCAAATCCAGGTCTGCGGACATTCTCCGCGCTCGTGACGTCTCCTCTGCGCCCCCCCCCCCCCGTGCCCCCCGGCGGCGCGTGCGAGGGGGCGGGGCGGCGGCGGGGGGAGGCGATAAAGGCGCAGGTGTTCGCGCCGATAACGCGCACCTGCTAAGAAGTCCCGCGCCCCGCCTTCGGAGACCCGCGACGCCGGAATGCTGACGCACTGGGCCGGAACGCACCACCGACGCGCAGGTATCAGGAATAAATAAATGAACAAGTAAATAAATAAGAATATATAAGAATATAAATAAGTAAATAAATAAGTAAATAAATAAGTAGATAAACGAATACTGCATACGTAAATGAATATTCATGATCAGTGGTAATACACCTCAGCTTAAAATGCAACTCTTTTGGCGGTAAAAAGCGATATAACAATATCTTTACGCAATGCTTCACTAACTTATTTTATATTTATTATTATTATTATTATTATTATTATTATTATTATTATTATTATTGTCATAAACCACGTTCACTTCTGTGAGGGATATTGGCCTCTTCCTTCTGGTGTATGATGATACTGACGAGGAAGGTACGGGCTCAGTCATTCCCGCCCGGAATGGTGGAGATTTCCCCACTTTCGCCAGGAAGAGTCCAAGGAAACAACCCCGAAAGCCCTCCTAACTACAGACAGGTCCTGCTCGTGGCTCGACAGTTCGATACGGGCCTTGGCCGACCAGCGATGACTCACCCTCTCGGCCATGGGATAAGGGGTTCGTGTGGTTAGCACGAAGACATCCCTTTACCGTGTATACTGGTCTTCTTAACCTTAGGGTGGGCTTTCTCATTGTCACACATCAATAGATACTGGGACATTTGTAAGGAAAGCGCAGATTTGCCTCGGCCGGGAAGTAATTTGCCTCGGCCGGGAATCAATCTCGGCGTTGCGCCGCAGAAAGCAAGCACGCTAACCAACGAGCCACCTGAGAGGGCTAAGTACCGACCAATAATTTTTATTGCTACATTTCCCAAAATATTCACAAAATAACTGTGGACTGAACTCCGCAAAATTCTTACCCAAAGTAATTTTATTCCTCCAATCCAATTTCTTTTCTCTCAAAAACACTCAAAATTATTACGTCTAAATGAAAGTATTTATTGGTTTTTTTTGCAGGTCATCTCTCATTAGCAGTCTTCTTCGATGTCGCCGAAGCTGTTGACAAGATTTGGCACAATAGTTTAAAATAAAAACTGAGAAAGCACAAAGTGGTTATTCAATACACTCTCAAATTTGATAATAGATCGCACATTTGTCGTTCAGATGGAACCAGCCATCTCGTCATCACGAATGGGTTCAGCAAGTGTTTCCCAAGGCTCCTCTTTCCTTAAATTCTGTTTAGGGAGGTTGCCTTCACTACCCACTCCACACATCCATGAATGAAACTTCTAGCTCTTTTATTTTATTTTCTGCATAATTTACAATCTGTTCCTATCGGAACAATAAGCAAATGGTGTCAATACATTTCAGACGTGAACATTTTATGACATTGAAAAATTTCATTTACAAAATCGGTATGGCAAATCTAAAATACTCTCTCTCCTCAGTCTGTACACATGCTCACTGTTATCTAGAAGGCTTGTTGAGAGGTGATTTGGGTGGTTGTACAATCTTCTCTGGTATGCTAAGCTCTTCGTGGCGATTACTTCCTCCAGTGGGATGATGTCGAGGTCACTGTATATCGTCTTGTTTGTCACGTACCATGGTGCGTTGCATAGTTTTCTTAGTGTTTTAGATTCGAATCTTTTTAGAATTTCTAGATTCGATTTACTGGAAGAGCCCCACAATTCAATACCATAGGTCCATGTTGGTTTGATTATAGTTTTATAAATCTGTACTTTGTTATGCAAGGACAGCTTTGATTGTCTGTTTATTAGCCATGACAATTTGAGGACTTTAAGTTGCGTTTCTTTTCTCTTAGTTTTGATGTGGGTTTTCCAAGTCAGGCGTCTATCCAAATGCAGTCCAAGATATTTGATTGTATCAGCTTCGTGGAGTTCTGTGTTGTTTAGTTTTACTTTTGGGCAGTTTTCTTTTCTTAGTGAAAATGTTATATGTTTTGATTTTGTTTCATTGACGGTGACTCGCCAACGATGACTCCAATCTTCGATTTTGTTTATATGTTCTTGAAGATGTTGTGATGCGCAGGAGGGGTCTTCATTTGCAGAAAGAATAGCTGTGTCGTCTGCAAAGGTGGCTATTGTAGTTCTTTCTGTAGTTGGTAAGTCTGAAGTTGATTTGAGATATAAAAAAGGTCCAAGAATACTTCCTTGTGGCACTCCTGCAGAAATAGATTGGAATTCCGATAGAGCGTCCTGATATTTCACTTGAAATAGGCGATCGCAAAGATATGATTTGAGAAGTAAATAGTAGGAGTGCGGGAGAAGTTTTTTTATTTTAGAAAGAATTCCTTCATACCATACCTTGTCGAATGCTTGCTGTATATCTAGGAATGCTGCAGAACAATATAGCTTTTTTTCCAGGCTTTGAGAAATTGTGTTTACAATACGATGGGTCTGTTCTATTGTTGAGTGTCCCTCTCGAAAGCCGAATTGAAAGTCAGGGATCACTTCTTTAATTATAGGCTTGAGGCGCTGTAAGAGAAGTTTTTCAAATACTTTTGATAGGACTGGTAGCAGGCTAATAGGTCGGTACGATTTAACGTCCGTGGCAGTCTTTCCTGGTTTCACGATCGCAATTATTTGAGCGTATTTCCATTGACAAGGATAATGGCTATTTCGAAGTATCGCGTTGAATATGCTTGTTACGAGTTCATATCCTTTACTTGGCATTTCCTGCAACATCTTGCCAGTAATAAGGTCAAACCCTGGACTCTTTGCAGGATGCGTGTGTTTTTTGATTGTTTGTTCGACTTCTCGTGAGTTGAAATGCTCTATGGGCAGAGATAACTGTAAAGGCACGTCCAAATATTCTAGCAATTTATTTTCAATAGTACTTACATTTTCTGCTGGTTTGAAAACTGAAGCAAAGTGTTTTGCTAAGCATTCGACCTTTTCTTCTGCGCTTCTTGCCCACGTGCCATCTTCTTTTCGAATTGGTGAGATGTGCTGTTGGGGTCGCTTTAGTTTTCTAGTTGCTTTCCAAAGCGAATAATTAGTTTCAGCAGTAGGTGATAGTGCTTGAATGTAATTAGAAAAAGATTTGTTTTCATATTCCTTAATTTGTCGTGTTAGTTGTCTGGCTGCTGTGTTATATTTTCTTTTGTCATCTGGTTGTCGTGTCGTCATGAATATTCGTCGGAGTCGACGTTTTTCTACCACTTTTTGTCTTATTTCTGCGGGATACGTTGACGATTTATTTATTGTTTCTCTTGGTGTTGCGGCCCAGGCAGCGTCTTGTAATGTATCAGATAGGTGCTGTATTGCGTCTTCGATGTTTTCTTCAGTTGTTAGCAGTGCGTTTGCAGATAGTTTATTGTTCACGTAATCGCGGTACTTGTTCCAGTTTGTCTTGTTACTTGTTAGTTTTAGAGGATAGTTTCTTTCAGATATATTTGATCTGATGGTCATTTCTACTGGGGTGTGGTCTGAAGAAAGGTCGTAGCAAGATTTTACTTCTACTGTACCAAGATGCACACCTTTTGCTAAGTAGAAGTCCAGGAGGTCAGGAAGCTTATTGACGTCAGTGGGCCAGTACGTAGGTTCACCAGTCGATATAGTAGAAACATTAAGCCTGTTTGTTACTTTAAGAAGATTTTTTCCTCGTAGTGTGTTGAGTCGTGAGCCCCAATGCTGATTTTTTGCATTGAAGTCGCCTCCAGCTATGAATCTTGTTCCTAGTGTGTTTATAAAGTCTTCAAATTTTTGTTCTGTTATTCTATGTTTGGGCGGGCAGTATACAGATGTTATCGTCAGTAAAGCTTGACCTTCTGTCACCATTACAGATGTTGCTTGTATTTCTTCAGTTTTATACTTGCTCATTTCGTAATGTTTGATTGTGTTTCGAATTATTATAGCGGTTCCTCCATGCGCTGTACCGTCCGGGTGCTTGGTATTATATATATCATATCCCGGTATCTTTAAGTAGGATTTTTCAGTGAAGTGAGTTTCGGATATTAGCATAATATCTATATATTTTTCTTTGAGAATAGTTACGAGCTCTCTTCGATGTTGGATTAAACCGTTTGCGTTCCAAAGAATAATTTTAATTCTTGGTGCCATTTAATGCATCTTGGATATTAATGACGTCAGTAGGTTGAGCAAAGCCCCAATTTGTTCAGATTGTTGTTTAAGGATGCTTTCGAACTTTTGGAATGAGGTTTCTATTATTTTGCAGAGATCTGTTTGGTTTTGATTGTAGGGTACAGCGTATGTTGAGTTTTGGGAAGATGCTGTACGAGAGAAGGGATTGGGTTGAAAGTGGCGAACTGGGAGGGGAGGGAAATCTGAGGCGTTTGGCACTTTTTGTTTCTGCTTGTCGATGGTGACTGTTTCTTTTCTGTGCTTGTTACGTTTATTAACGTAATCTTGATACACCTGGCAGCCTTTATAGTTAGCTGGATGGCTTCGCGAACATAGCGCGCATGTTGCCGGCTGCCTTGCATCTTTTTTGCAATCATCTGTGAAGTGTTCTTCACCGCATTTCACGCACCTTGGAGTTGCTTTACAGTATTTCTTTGTGTGACCATACTCTTGACAGCGATGGCATTGCACTGGAATTTTCTTTTTGTACGGTGCTTCAAATTCTATTTCTGCATTTACAAGTGTGTTGATATTGTAGATTTCTGCATTGTTTGCGCTTGGTTCTAGGTCTATAAAAAAGAGCGATAGCGGCTTTTTGCTTACTCGATGAAGTACATTGTGCATGTTACGAACGGTGTGACCCTTGGATTTGAGTTCAGCTTTTACTTCTTCTATGTTTGCTGACGGATGCAGGTATCGAAGCACTACACGAAATGCTCTATCTTTCTTTGGTTGATAAGTGTGGTATTTGGCCTCGGATTCGTCAAGTTGCTTAATTATTGCTCTGTAAGCTTCAATGGTTTTCGGTAGCACTTTTACATCCTCGCTGTACATTTTGTACGTAAAATCCTCGTCTTTTACTTGTAGTTTAAGAAATTCTATTAATTTCGATACATTGGTAACACTTTGCACGAATATTGGCGGTATGTTATGATCTATGGGGGGCTTTTTAGGAGTTTCAACTTCTGATTTGTCTTCTAATACTGCATATTGATTTTTATGCGTAAATACTGGCGCACTAACATTCGAGGGAGTTGGTATGGGCTGGTCACTGTAGGCGTGCTTTTTTCTTTTTCGAGGTTGTTGCCACTCTAGGGTACTCACGGTTTTATTTGAGGTTGTTTCAGACGACCCCGGACCTTGTAGTTGTTGAGTCCATTGCTGTGGTTGCGTTCCATGAAGTTCCCAGGGCTGGCCCTGGTGATGTGCTGTATAGAAGCCTGTTTGATCTCTCATAAGTAGTTGTTGTTGATTTATCTGCGTCAATTGTAAATCCTGATTCATTAAATATTGATGTTGCTCTAAGTTTTGCTGCGCATTTTGTTGTATTTGTAAGTTAATTATATCACTGTTTTGCCCCACGGGGCCACTTGCACCTTGACCATTCATTGGTGTTGAATTAATATCACTGAATTCACTGTGATGATTTAATGCTTCCACTGCTCTAGCGATGTGCTGCCCCGTATCAGGGGAGCCACTTGAAAACATTGTCACTACACACTGTACACTGAACTCGTAGAGTTGTACTCTGCTAAACTTATCTCACTGAAGTCGCCCGTGAAGGAGAGCGCTCGGCGCACGTCCGCTCGCTACCGTGTTCGGGCGAGAACTCTCTAGTTCTTAACAACTAAAAAGTTGCAGAAAGATCTATTATGACCATTCTGTTAACATTTTGACAATGAAAAAGAAAATAATTTATCATAGCAATTAACCTAGGAATTATATCTCGGTAGGGACCACAAAGTTTTTGATGACACTTGTTTGGATAAATGATAGTGAATCCAATCCACTATAGTATATTAATTCCACTATCGTCCTGGAATCTCCATATCCGAATTGTTGCGTTGATTAAGCAGTCACAATTACAGCTTTAATTATGCCATAAAAACGTTGAAACTATATTAAAATACGGCAACTCCAATTCATAAGAGAAGCTAAATAATAAATAATAAACTAATTTCTTAATGAAACTTCATAAAAGAGTGTTTTCAAAATGGTACAATTCATTTTAACATTTCCGTTCAATTTTGAATAGCGAAGTACTACGTATTATTAGTATCCGAACATTCTTTGTCGTCACAATTAACGTTGATTCTAAACAGACACATGTGAACAAAAATTAATAAAATACAGGAAAACTCATTTATTTATGAGTGTTAAACATTTTTGTCCGTCTTGTAATGGATGTTCTGAAGTCACGAATGATGTGATATTTGTGGTGGTGATTTGTAATCTTTGTCTAGTATGCAAGTAGGCCGAGAAGGAAAATTCTGTACTTCGTACAAGTTTCACCATGCACAACATTTCTGATGTTTTGTCATAAACATAATACATAAATACAAAACATTATCTTATTAATGATCACAAATTTTTCTATTTTAACTTTCATAAATAATAATAATAATAATAATAATAATAATAATAATAATAATAATAATAATAATTATGTAAAATTTACTCATGCATAAGAGGAAAAAGTATCAATAATGACATCGCCTTCCTGTTCACGTTGAAATACCGTATTGAAAGTGAAAAGGAATATCAATTTAATTTTTTTAATTTGCTGATTAGATATCATGTTTTTGTGGAATTTTCAAAATGTGTTTTTGTGTGGATAATGTGTGAATGATAATTGGAGG
Organism: Gryllus longicercus; assembly: GCA_038098605.1. Taxonomy (NCBI): domain Eukaryota; kingdom Metazoa; phylum Arthropoda; class Insecta; order Orthoptera; family Gryllidae; genus Gryllus; species Gryllus longicercus. The sequence goes on along the minus strand of JAZDUA010000253.1, from coordinate 888,900 downwards.
GAAAAAGAATCACTTCTACTAAGTTGTTTTGAATGCGATCTTAGTTCTGATCACGATCGATAAAGAAAAGTGCTACCAAACAATACTCTTATGTTGATTCGCGGTGGCAATTTCATGGAATCATTTCCAGTTTCCGTGGAATCATGCTAATGCATTTCAAATTCTATGAATGATATATTCTCGCAAAATAGAGTTGAGTTCTTTGGACTCAAACGTCTTTAAATACAAGAACTTTCCTTTCACCTGCGGTTCGTAGTTCACAATACAATGTTGCTCTCCGAATGACACATCTGATAATAAGAACTTGTATCTGAGAAGATATTTTGTAAAGATATCTTTAGAGGCCAGGAAAGGTATTAAGAAGATTGCTGTGCCTCCAATTAATTGAGTTTTTGTTATGATGCGAGTTTCACTAAATGTCGGACAATTTTGAGAAAGTGTGTGCTATCGGTATTTACAAATGAAGTTAATAATTTTAAATAATCTTCACGAAAAATGCATTGTCAATTCATGTCATTGGATATACGTGGATGAGTAAGACCAATAAGAAATACTGAATAGGAGTAAGAATTCATTTTCATTTTCTTTCTCTACACTTATAATAAGATAATGTTTAAGGTCATTGTAATCACAAACGATGTTAGCCTGATTTAATAAACATCCTTCAATTTCTAATTTTTGTAGACGTTAACAATTAGTATTCCTCTTGTATTCTGAACATTTTACATATTATTTAATTCCCTTCTTCCTTAACTATATTATCGCCAGATAAACAGATACATTCAGTTTCGTCTCCTCTAGTGATGATGCCCCGAGCTGATATCATTTTCCACTCAGGGATTTTACTAGGCTCGAATGGAAAGGTGAAATAGAAAAAAATGTTACTCTTGTCAGAATTCCAATTCGTAAGCTAGTATGAGTAAAATGTTTTTGATTCCGTGAGAAATATCATTCTAAGTTATTTTATTTTATTATTGATTCACATTACTAAATCCACTCTTCAAGAAATAACGACTCATTCATTGAAACCTGGTGTGTAATACTTTGAGACTAGCAGGATTGCGGTCTCGTGGCATAGTGGCTAGCGCACTCGACATCCTTTGCTGGAGACCTAGTTTGATCCCCTTGGTGGTTTGTGGTGAAATTCGTGGTGGATAAATTGAGTTATCGGGAGATTGTCTCGGCATTCTCTCGTTTTTCCTTCTCATTCTCCCTGTTTTATATCATCAGTCACCTCATCATCGTGGCCATTTTCTACTACTCTTACCATCATCACTCATGATCCTCAATGACCTCAGAATTTGAAGAGCTCTTAAACCAAAATAAATGAATAAATAGGACGTGCGCATGTTGCTCACAACTTGGTGTTCATTACTGCCTTATTAAAAGGAAATTGTATGGTAACTATACTCACGAACGACGTTTATTTTGTCTTCATTTATTTTGTTGGTGCGCCGGCTAGCTCCAGTGACGTTGAGTTACCTCGTTTCGGTGTATTGGGAGGGTGAGAGTTTCTGTAATAGAAAACTCATATTTTGTGGGATGAATGAACAAAATTTAATGTTGTGCCTTTCAAAATTATAAAAATAGAAGTTTAAGGATATCTCAGTACCTTAATTAAAATTTGAAATTAGAATTAAACATATGAATTAAATTACAAAAATAGGCCACAGCGCGGCCACGTCAATTTACAAATAAACCTTTTAAATTCCCTGTTAATTCAGAAGTAATCAAGAGTCTTTTGTCTTTTTTAATTATCGCTTTCGGAGCTAAAGTGTTAAACCTTTGCCTGGTTTATTACACAACATTACCATGATCTAGCCCAGCTATCCTCACTGCGGCAACTTCTGGAGGTCGATGACCCATCAGCCCTCTCCGCCTTGATAGCCGAGGGGTCGGCCTCTCAGACTGCAGCCAGATGGTAGGCCGTGGAAAGTAGGCCTTTAGAAGTCCCTTCGTGGCGTACGTTCACTTTAGGCAGCAGCGCGGTCCACCACCGAGCGTCACACACGTTACGCCACATTTATACGAGCACTCGTCGTCAATCAGTCTTTGATCGAGAACGGCATGTTGGGACAATTCACGGAACCTTATTCAGGCAGGAACGGCAGAATGTGTACTAGGATGCAAACTGATGCACCGGGCGACCAACGCTTGAAGTATGCGAATGTCCGAACGCGACTCTGCGCTCGGCGACCCGATCTAAAGTACAAGAACACATTCGCTCGTATGCGACTGGTATCCGGCGACGCGACCTAAAGAACGGTCTGGCATGGCGTGCGGCCTCTGCTGAAGTGATTTTCTTCCTCGTCTACTCTTCCCTCGAAGTTTCCGATATCCCTGTTCTTTCTGCTCTGGAAATTTTGCGTCACCTCTAAATCTATTGCGCGTTTAAATTTCCTCATCTCTTAAGGTTGTAGAATATTCCAGAGTGGAAACTTCCTTTAGAACGCGCGTTCTCTCTCTCTCTCTCTCTCTCTCTCTCTCTCTCTCTCTCTCTTTTACAATGTTCATATAAGGAACGGGCATGCAGCAGCTTGCAGAGAGCTCGAAGCACTGGTCATATTTATTTATTTACAGCAGTAAGGTTTGGCTGACACAGTCGGGGATATCCCATTTTCGCAATGAAGTACTTGCCCTGGCAGGTGGGTGGTGGGGGGTTAGGGGGTGGACGGGCACGTGTCTGCGTCGAAATACACAAACAGAAGGGGGGAGCGGCTCAGTTGACGGCGGTCCGACGCGGACGTCGCTTCGAAGTCCCTAGGGGCGAAGGGGAGTGTCGCACAATCTGCGTTTCACATACAAAGCGAACTGCGAATTTCGCAATACTATGTAATTTTCGAGATAATTTAGCCAAATGTGATTTTAATTTATATGTGAATAATCCCTGTAAACTCTGTGCCGCCAAACTATGCCGTAAAAGTACCGCGAACTCGGATTCGCCTTTAGCACGTGCTCATAGATGTAATCGATGATTAGGGTGTCAGCCTTACTAAAGAGGAAAATAACCCTTGGAAGCACATGGCTAATGATTTATTAAGTGTTTAAAAATGCTTCAGTGTAGATGGTAATTTCCTGATATTGCAGACTGTCAGACAGTACAGAGAAACGACCTTCTGGAAGATACTCGCGTTTTTCATGGACAATTTGATTGACAGCTTTTTTCTTTTGAAATAAACGAAAATAAAAAAAAAGCGTTTTGTACATATCTATTTATTTTTAGCGAATAATGATTTGTGGTAAATATTTTTTAAATATTTATTTAGTAATTTGGGTAATTATAAAATCTTTGAAGTAATTTGAGGCAAATAAATTCCGTAGTACCAATATAATACGGCTTATTGAATTTTACATTAACATTTCCAGATTGACGTTTAATTAAAAACATCAATTTCTAAAAAATTTAATGTGAAATGATCGATCCAAGAGATGAATGTTTAATTAAAGCGCGTCGATCTCTCGATTCTAAAGCGTCAGAGCGCCCGCGCCGTCGCCGGCGAATGAAATTTGAATAATTTGATGGGAGCGCAGGCAGCTGCAAAGCACTGCGTCTCGGCGGAGACCCCGACCCGCCCGCCTCGCGTTCCAACCCTCATCCTTCCCAGGCGAGCGGTCACTTGGAAATGCAGTGACTATGGTCTGACTGGGTAAGCGGTACAATAACTCAAATAAAAACTTGCTCTTCCAATATTTTTTTTCTTGCTCGCGTTTACTCAGCCTCTGTGTTTCTCTCTCTCTCTCTCTCTCTCTCTCTCTCTCTCTGTTTCTCGCTGTGACTCTGAATGTTTCTCTTTCTCATTCTGTCTCTATCTCTCTGTCTGACTGTTTCTCTCTCTCTCTCTATGTCTGTTTCAGTTTCTCTCTCTCTCTCTGTCTGTTTCAGTTTCTCTCTCTATCTCTCTCTGACTGTCTGTTTCTCTCACTCTCTGTCTGTCTGTCTCTATCTCTCTCTGTCTCTCTCGTTCTCAAAAGTGGGCACAGCCCAAATATTGCTCTGGCCTGGCAACCTCACAGTGCTGCCGCAGACTTTGTAGAGCATGTGGGTCAATGCAAAGTCACTCCATCGATCACAAAGATTGAACAAGCCTCAGGAAGATGAAGGAAGGGTTGCGCGTGCTCCGATGTCTGTTATGTGCGATACTACGCAGGCGTGTGCATAAAATTAATCAAAGGAAAATTTAGGCGGGAATAACCACTTGGATCAGACAGGCACTAATGTTCCCATCCATGCACTGATGGTGTCCCGCTCAGCTTCTTAGTTAATGAAAAAAGCCGAACGTGTGTTTCTAAACTGAGATGTAGTTTCATTCTGTAGCACTTTCTGCACACAAAAGTTCCGTTCTCTAGCTCTTTCGCAACAACATGCAATTCAACTCATTAAATAATATGAAAAAGCTGGCTTCAAAGAACTATTACAAGTCGTGTGAGAACATATAGAACTGATAACATACGTCTCGTAAATCACTTCTAAATGAAGACTGTTGGCAAACATGCGTGCCTATGTAGTGTGGTCAAGAGGCTCCCCCCAACGCGCTCTGGAACCCGACTTAAGCACGTGACCACTGGGATTCTCAGACCTTTGTACTGAAAGAAGAGGTACTAAAATCAGGCGATGGTCAAGCTTTGAGATGGGAATACAGAAGCAGCCAATGAGAAGTCAGAGATGCGACATTTAGCGTCACATCACTGTCGGCCGAAACCTCGCATCTTGCACACAGCATATGGTGAGAGTTCAATGTCCTCGGTTATGAAGAAGGCCGTCCAAGAGATGTTTCTCGTCCATCGCATTCACGGAGGTGATAGACACCTACGAGTACCTGACAGCGCATGGAAATGATGCAGATGAAACAGAGAGCTGCGCTACTTGTGGAAAAAACTTTTAACAAAAGTTTTAAAAAGAGCCAAATAACTTGGGGATGCGGCACATTACTCTCAGCTATTGAGCCTACGCCACTGCCATGTTCACTGCAAATTCATATTGCCGCGATACCCAAGATTGTTGCCTATTGCATAAACATTATAATTGTTCTTATTACGATACTTGTATGTTTTAGATGTTTTCAGTTCCCTTGAGGAGAATTCGCTCTACGCAAATAGCAGTAAATCATCGCAAATGACCTTACCAGAGATACGTTTGGAATATAAGTCACTTGCATAATATTGCAAGGTCGTTTGTCAACCTTGATACTTCAAGGTTTGCTTACTTGTGAGTGTTACCATCTCCATACTTGGCGAGGATCATAATACTTCAACAGAAGTTAGTAAAACTAAATTTCGTGCAACATGCATAATTGTTGACTTAAAAAAATATTTCAAGAATATTCTATAAAAACTGCTGGTAATTTACAGACACATCTATTGCGTTCTAGAGACACTTGAGAGTTCTGTAGTATTGTTTTGAATTGATATTCACCGCTCTGTAACTAAACATTTTTTAAAAGCTCCCTATCATTCCAGCATTGTGGTCTGAATATCTGAAACATAGAAAAGTATTGAGGGAAAGTCAATAACGACTCTAATCGGGGAAATGGGGACCGTAACATAATACATTTCACTATGCTAGGCTGTAAAACCAACAGTGAAATGACGGATCTAAGAGATAAAATAATTTGCACGTGAGTTTCATAAACCTATTTATTTTATGAAGACCTGGCTATTTTCTTTTGCTGGAATCTACAAGCTAAAGGTGTTATTACATTTCTACTACAACATGCAAGAAAAATGCATCAATAAATATCGTTTACCATTGTTGAATATATTGTATTGGTGTTTATTATTTTCCTGCAATTAATTAAAAATAAATATTTTGTTGATTAAGAATAATTCAATTATTGACAGCGATATAAAGTCATTTATATAATGACATTTTGGACATAACTTATAAAAGAGGCGAAACGTTTTTGTCTAAAATGTGGCCATTCAAACAAAATTAATATGTTATGTGGGTCCAACATAAACACTTCCGGCAGAAGGACGTATCCATTTTCCTGAGAAACCTAATTTATGTTTAGGGAGTTATTCTGCTATTAAAGAAGCTATTGTCCATTATAAATCAAATGTGAAGAAATAATAAATGTTTTGTTGAAATAAACATTGTCCACTTATAAAAAAAAATGATGATGTGAATATAGTCGGTGAGCATTATTCATTGTGCCTACATAGTTCCGGCGCAGGTTATCTCTGCGCGGAATGGGAGGTTTTGGGTTCGAGTGCCGTAGGACATGGCTGTTAGCAAACTGTTACAGTGGCGTCAAGACAAAGGTAAACAACGTGTACCATAATTGCATTCATTAATTGAAGTGTCGGCTGGAACAACATTTTCTGTTTTCTGTGGAATACTTTTGTATACGAATCTGTTTTCCCATTGACAATTTATTAGAATAGTTAAGTTAATTTTTGCATAAAAAATATGGCTTCAAATATTGTCTAACTTGGTACAACGTAAGTGCTGCAAGATAACGCGAAAAGAGCGTATTTTACCGACCACTGTGCCAGACAGTAATTGGGGCAAGAAAAGAAGAACAAATGTTGAAAAGTAGAATTGTAGTGTAAGAAAAAAGTGTAGAGATTCTTGTGAAAAGTATATAAGATCTATGAATGTAAGAAAATCAACATTGGAGCGTTTAAACGAGGTAGGTGAAATAAAGTTTGAATCCGCCAATTCATGCTGTGTTATAATTCGTTTTCGCTGAAGATAAAAGCATCAATGATGTATAAGTTTCAGAATGTATCCTGTAAAAGAAGAGTAGAATGCAAAGCCGTGTTGTGGCCAGAAAGGGGAGCTCTTTGAGAAGTTCTGTGCACGGGACAATGATAAATGCTATGATGATCAGTCAGTATTTCTAGCATATCAATGTATGACAATCTCAGATCCGAAAAGAAGAAGAACTTCAGAATGCGTGTCTCTTAGGTATTATACCATTACATGTTATATGTTATTAAATAGAAAAAGGGCACGTGTTTGCCACAAAAGTTTGTGTGATACCTTGAAAGTGGCAAGACTTCGAATACTAGCAGAAAAACTGAAAATAAATAAAGACATGATAGATAAACGAAGGATCTCCAAGAATCTACCGTATTCCACAACAGAGCAAGTAAGAACAAATGTACGGGAGCATATTGCATCATTTCCCAAGCAGGAGAGCTTTTCCCGCCACAAGGTAAACAAGGAATGCTTATCTGAAGATATAAATATCACAATCATGAGCACAGAAAGGGGAATCAGTTCTCAAGCATTTTCACGTTTTCCTGTTATTTATAATTTCCAGAACTACTATATTAGAATAACAACATTGTATATGTTCTGGATATGTAACGTTGTTGAATGGAATGAAATTACATTCATTTGTAAGTCGTATAACATACTTTCTAGAGCATTTTTCTTTCTAAAACACATTTCTTAAAACTCCTACAAGTATCTAAAGAGCATATAGCATCGATAGCAGTAAAAGTTAAAGAGGTAATCGATTTTGTTCTCTCTTGTAAAATTTAGAATATGTCGCTTACAACGTTACTCTAGCGAATGCTTCGGTTCATAATTTGTTCGGAATGATGTAACGCCTAAACCAACCGAAAGGTTGAAAGAACAATCAATCAATCAATCATCAATCGGTGTAGGGAGCGGTCAGCAATGTTAATTTATGTTGCTAATATTCGCGGTAAAAATATTTCTGCAATGTTAAGTGGCCTGTTTGGAAGAGCGCCGTGAGACTAGCTGTTGTTTTCAAACCTTTTCGGCTCACAGCACACACATTGGTCGTGAAAAAATATTACGGTACATCCATATTAGAGAAGAAAATTTTTGTGTATTAGAACGCTCGGAAGTCACTTTCTGTACTATTTCAGTGTATGAACGAGCTTCAACAACTTCACCATGGAAGGATTTTCAATACTGCTCCTGTAACAACAGTTTTCCTGGGTGCATGTATATGGATTAATGTGTGTTTGCAACTCCTCTCAGTTTAGAAACATTGGGCAAAAATAAACAAGCCTACATTCCCTACTAAATTAAGAAAATATAATTACTGATATAATTTTTTAATTTCTCAACTTGTAAAACAATTGCGTTAAGTTAGGCAGAGTGATTAAGTCGGGCGTGCTCATATTCTCCTTATCAAATTCATTTCCGCCCTTTGGGCAGCGCAGAGCTAGAGCTTCGGCGCGCAGGCGCGGGCCCCCATTGCCAGGAGGCGGCGCAGGCGGTGTTTAGGCGCCGGCACCCAAACAGCCGCTGTCGGCGCCGGCGGAGGCGGTGACGCTGGCGGGTGGGGGCGGCGCAAGGTCGCCCGCGGGGCGATAACGCCTCCCGGAATAGCGCGCGCACCGGCGCGGCGCAGCCTTACGTAAGGGAGCGACCTACGCGGCGCCCACGGGCGGCAGCGGTGATGAGACGAGATGAGATGAAGGGCGAGAGGGTGACGACGGTCTCTTGAACCGGAGAGTGGAAGGACGCTTGAGAGTGAGAGTGAGAGAGAGAAAGAGAATGGGTGGATGCGAGAGAGGGGGCGTGGAGGAAGGGAGGGTGTGGGCGGGAGAGGGAATGTGGGGGAGGCGGTGCGTAGGAGAGAGGGGAAATGGGGGGGAGGGCTTGAGCGGAAAGGGAGTAGGGGGAGAGTGAGCTTGGGGAGAAAGCGCGTGGGGGAGAGTGGGCGTGAGGGAAGAAGGGACGTGGGCGGGAGAGGGGGCGTGAGCGAGAGAGGTGGTATGGGTTGGTGTCGGTGGGAGATGGGTCGTGGGGGAGGGAGGAGGCGATGGCAGGAGAAAGACCGCCGGGGAGGGCATGGGAGAGAAAGTGGGCCCATAGTCATGCCGCGAGCAGAGGCTGGGATGGAAACCGAGGACGGGTGCTGGGGTGGGGACGGGAACAGTGGCGGGAGTAGGGAAGCAGTCCACGCGGCGTGCACGGGCGGAAGCAGGTTGGTAGTAGGGTCGGGCATCGGAGCAGGGGTAGGAGCCGGAGCGGGGACGGAGACAGGGCGGTGGGGGCGGGTACGTGCTTTCCCTTCTGCCTCTAGACTTCCTCCACTTTGCTGTCGTGTTCAGCTCTGAAGATTCATCGGAAAACAGTGGATTGCTCTCCGTCTTCATCGCTCATTCGAGCAAGCTGAGGCGGTCAACTTCTTTAGCACTGAATTTTGCAACGCACTCGTAACTCACGAATGTTAGACAGATTAATATCAGATAACCAACACTATACATCGAATTCTCTTTCTATATTTTATTTACTCTTTCAGTCGGAGTGTTCAATGCAACAAAAATACGATGAGTCAAAAAGGAGCGGTTGTCGCTACACGTATTAGAGAAGCAAAGTCGGGATTACTAAATACTTTAACTAGAAATCTTGAGAGTTTTTTACATCATCGATATCATTATCGTTATCAGCACTTGTATCCATGAGTTGCAGATGTACACACGCAGTATACGTTTTTCGTGCACTGGCAGTAATACTTCATCAACATTCGAATTACTTTCTTTCAGTAGACAGTTTTAATTATTATTCAAAGTAAATTTTAATGTTAATAACAGTAAAGAGTGCGATAATATACAAGGCGTGTTGTCTCTTATATCCGGGACTAACGATTTGTCTTTAACAGCCAATCATTTCTGCCACCCACTATCGTGGAAGCAATTTCCACGCTTTCCCTTCCTCATTTCTTCAGTTTTCTCTTCTTGCTTCCCAACGTCAAGAGTTAAGCTGCGGGGAGGCAGAGAGAGACCTGTCTTCTGATTTGCTGCTACGCGCACGCGCACGTGCAAACTTTTGCGCGTGCGCAAAAAATTGCGGCAAATGTTTGCTACCGTGTCTCTGCCAGGACGCGTGTTCGGTTAGCTGCGGCCGGTGCGGGAACAGCGTCTTTTTTTATTCTCTCAGGAAGGCAATGTCTCTTAGTTGCGACGTGGCACTTATTACAGAAATATGTAAACCACTTAATTGAGTTTGATGATTTCGGGATTCTGTTTAATCACGTTTGTGTTACTGGTGTGAAATACACGAGGCACTTCTGCCTATGACAAACTAAAAACTGACTTAACCAAAATCAGAAATGCTTGAGACGATAGTGACTGCAAGATTAAAAGTGACTATACAAAATAATTGACTTGGCGCTGAAAACTAATATCTGCAAGAGAAGTAGAATAATTCTGTTTTAACACAACGTTAGATAAGTAAATTAATGTTAAAATTCCTTCGTCGATATTCATTTAAAATATTTAAGCACGGAAACTATGATTTCATGATTAAAATCCAAACTTCTAAATTTTGTAGACATTTTGATGTATTATGTATCATTTTCTTTGTTAATTAAGGTCGCATCAATTTCTAGGCCATTAGCGACCACTACTGCGTGTAACGGTACGATAACTTTGAGGATGATACGATATGATGATGATAGGGGGTGAAAGGACGAACACAATACAACCATGCCCGTGGCGGGACTCGAACCCGCGATCCTTCGGTCCGAAATCACTACGGCACTACTGCCTTAGCGGTTTCGACCATCCGGACTGGCATATGTACGATTTGATGATGTATGATACATATTTGTATGTTATTAACCATTAAGGTCAATTACCTATCTTTCCATTTTGTTCGTTGATGTGCCTCACAATTTCAATGCATAAGAGACATGAACGAAAGATTCATAGCAGTAATTCGTGGCATGTAACTGGGCCTAAGTGTAACGTTCTCTTATTCAACCATTTGAAATAGTTAAGTGTTCACTATTGTAGACTCATATTTCTTGAATTGGTAAAAAATCACATGGAGTTAAAAAATTCAGTGGAAGTAGCAACAGTCAAATTTTGTAATAGGCTTCAAATGCATACGCGTCACTACTTCTACTTCCAACAATGGTAAAATAGGAAAAAAGATATGTAACGATAATTACAGAACTATTTTCTTTCTAACATTTTAGCGCAACGCCAAGTAAAATTCTACAATTATTTACTATGCATTAAGTTACAAAGTGTACATTCGGAAATTGTACTCAAAAGAGCATAACCAAAGCAACACACTTTTTACATTTTGGAATTCGCAAAGTCCGCTACGCAAACTCGGCGTTCAATTTACATTAATGTACCTTGGTTAGAATTTCAAACCCACTCGCGCTTGTTTGTTCTGCGGTTGAAACGACTCGTCGGCGTCGCGCTCAAAGCGTTCGGCGCGGAGCCTCGCCGCCCCTGGATTGCGCGCCGCCTCCGCCCCCTCCCGCCGGCAGCGCCAGCGTCGCGCCAGAGCCACAGAGATGCGGGGCTCTGATTTCACGGAAAAGCCAACGCAAAGAGCACGAGGTACCGCCAGGGGACGGAAAATGGGGGATACGGAACTCTGGAAAAGCAGAAAATAAATATGATTGAAAAAAAAAGCTGTGTAACTGGGGAGCGCATGAAAAGTAAACACGGGAAGACGTTTCCTAAATCAGGAAGTTAGGGAGATGGCTGTGTTGCTGAGAACAGTGTTGCTGGAAGACGACAGAATAGTTGGCTACAGAACCTAGGGCGCGGTGCCTAACTGATCGTCAAGAGTTTATTCTATCCGGAAGAGGAAGCCTTCGGTTACATTTACTACTTACACTTAGTGATAGCACTAGTTAGATCTAGTGAGAGGTGAGATAACAAGACTACATTTAGCGATAGGAAACAGAGATGAAACTAGTAACTAGTATATCTACTATGGCAAGAGCCGGGCGAAATCAGGTGAATACGTCAACAGACCCAGCAAGATCATAAGAGGGTGTGCTTGCGAGCGCGCAGGCAGGTGTATGTACAGGTACGGGTGGGCGAGCCGGAGAGCTAGTCGGAGAACAAGCGGGAGAGCGATCCGAAGGGCGATCCGGAGGGCGATCCGGAAAGCTATCCGGCGGGCGATCCGGAGGGCGATCCGGAGGGCGATCCGGAGGGCGATCCGGAGGGCGATCCGGAGGGCGATCCGGAGGGCGATCCGGAGGGCGATCCGGAGGGCGATCCGGAGGGCGATCCGGTGGGCGATCCGGAGGGCGAGCCGGAGGGCGAGCCGGAGGGCGATCCGGAAGGCGATCCGGAAGGCGATCCGGAGGGCGATCCGGAGGGCGATCCGGAGGGCGATCCGGAGGGCGATCCGGAGGGCGATCCGGTGGGCGATCCGGAGGGCGATCCGGAGGGCGAGCCGGAGGGCGAGCCGGAGGGCGATCCGGAGGGCGAGCCGAAGGCGAGCCGGAGGGCAAGCAGGAGGGCGAGCCGAGGAGCGAACCGGAGGGCGAGCCGGAAGACGAAGCGGAGAGCGAGTCGGAGAACGGGCCGGAGAGCGGGCTGAAGGGCTGGTGGGCCGGAGGTTTGGCAGGTGGGCGGGCGGGCGAGCTGACGAAGTATGGGAGGGTGGGTGACGGGCGGGCGGGCGCGTAGGTGGGTGGGTGGGGTCTGTGCGTGGGTAGGTATGATTGGTGTGGGTGGATGGATGGTCGAAGGACGAACGGACGGAAGATGGGCAGGCGGTCGGGCGTGGGGGGGGGCAAGATAATATGATGGTGGGTTTACGGGCGGGCGGGGGGGAGGTAATGGGCAGATAGATGGGTGGATAGATGAGTGAGCGGCAGGGTGGGAGGGCGTGCGGGTAGGTGGATTTATGCGCGGGGGGCTGGGTGAATGTACGGGCGAGTGCTTGGGTGGGTTTATGGGCGGGCGCGTAAAAGGGCGCGTGCGGTGCGACGCAGCGCCTGCGGTCGTGCGCCGCGCCAAATGTCAGGTGTCGCCGCCCCGGCATCTGCGGCCTTCGGCAGCGGGGCTCTCCGCGTGAATGAACGCGCACGCGCGCGCCCGGGGTATGCGAGGGCTCAGCGGATGACTGCGCGCGCGCCAAATTACCCAGCAGGGAAGCGCTTGTGGCATTCACGAGGGTTCACGAAATTAAAAACGCTGCAGAACGCAATTCGTCGAATCACATCTCAGAACGATCCGACTGAAGTAGTAGTAGAATTTCTAGTTCTCTTTTCACAGTCCAGTTTCGGATGTTTTCTACTAAAGCAAGACTGAACGTCAGTTCGACAGAAAAAGTGACAGGTGCTTTGTTTCCTATCCATACCACATTCAATTCAATCCCATTCCACCTGGATGCATATTACTTAATCGCAAGCCCATGCTATAAAATTGCTTATAGTATTGATGTTAGAGACTGTGTGTGCATTTGCGGTCTTTTTTATTTCACTGGTGTAGTTTCTTAATACTTAGAATGATTACTTCTACAATTGTATTGAATCGTGTTTAAACAATATTCTTTTGTTTTGTATGCACCTAGGATCCTGTGGTTGAATTTAGAAACTTTTCAAGAGAAATGGGCACTATTCTATAATCAACTTAGTATACATCGTACATAGTGACTAGACGAAACATACTCAACCCGAAACACAAACACATATTAAATTTGTTCAAACGCATATTCATTAAAAACGATTTGATGGTAATCCAGTCTGTCAATTAAAACCGGATGACCAAAATGGTAATAAAGTAAGTATAGAAAATGAATTAAAAATGGTAAGTGGACTATGATGAAACTTGTATTAAAAGAAAACGCCAGGAATAAGCATTGATAATGGTTGTCAGAGAAGTATTTGTGGGAATTGCATGCCAGCATCGATCTCAACAGCACTGCCATTTCACAGACGCGTGATTAGCAACTTAATAACCCTAGTATAATAACGCTCGACAGGAGCTCTGCCCGACCGTTCCAAATTAACACCTCTGGACACCTTCCAAACAGCGTCAAACGACGCGGTTGCCCAATCCCTTGCGACACTCTCCTTCCGGGGAGGGGGGCGTAACTGTTGACGCCACTACTCATTCAACGTTGATAGCGGAGAATAGTGACGCAATCATGCCAAGTAGGTTAGCGACATTCGGCAATACAAAATTAAAGATAACATGGGCAACACGTGATATTAGACAATTAAAAATTTCGAGATCGTTCACAATTTGTTTAATATATGAATTGGGTGAACGATTCAAAGTGTGATGAAATATGAGTGAAGTTTGTCCTGCATCAGCACTTCTCGTTTACTGTTAGTGCATGGTGATGAATGAAATTATTATATTATATGCAAGGATTAATTATTACAATATTCACGAAGCCTGTCAGCTTAAAGTTTGGTTGCATTATTCATTTCTAGTAGATTAATAATTTATTAGGAGAGGAGAAAAAAATGTTCAGAGGCTGAGAGCTTGCGCGAGATAAGAAATAACCAGGAGTCAATTGAGTGGAGACGCATAAGAATTATGTGCGCAACACGCAGTACAGCTTGGAGACGGATTGTCAACGAAACATCGATCGAATCAGTACAGAAACAATGTCCATAAAGAGTGACGGACGCCATGAATCCCTAAATTTGCAATGTAACGATATGGGTAGAAACCTTGAAATTTGAACATTGATTTGACAAAAGATTTAACTGTATAATGCACGCAGCGGGCCACGAAAACTTTGACTTGTGGCAATATAAACCCAAAAATCACACCAGGTGAATTCTGCACCCGCTGTGAGCAAAAACATTATTGATCGAGAGTGGCCTGTCGTCTACAGACGGTAGGGTGTCTCGACAAAGAAACAGTTACCGCGTCGTGATCAATCATTCAATCAATCTATGATTGTCTTATTTTACGTGACGGCTATCAGGACTGCTCGTCCGTTTGATCACACAAATTGCACCATGCTCCTTTCGCCATCTAGCAGAGAAAGATGATAACAAACGGGCGACGAAACAGACCATTTGAAATTAGCTCAGAGACTTCGTTTAGTCTTGAGGATATTTTATATGCAGTAAATATACAACATGGGGCAGCCGGCTTTACTTCCCCTCGGAAGGAAGGTGTACAACGGATTATTTCGCCCTTAAAAATTCACGGATTCGATTGGGTTTGAACATGGGTATACCTGTCTTATACGCTAACCGCTACACCAACGAAACCGCCTAAACCTACATGATATCTGCGGCGCAGTCGTTGAATTCAGCCGCTGGTCACCATTTTGTCTTTCCTGTCTTCTGCTGAGTGGATGTCAGAAAATCGCGTCATGTATTACTGCGACGTGAGGTTGTGATTGCAAGTTCGCACGTTTGCTAATTGCGCCATGCGAATGAATCTCTTTGTTTAAAACTTCTGAAAACGACCCTTTAATTGATCTTCATTCTTTACGGAGATAGTATCCATTTTCAGAGTAGTACAGAATAGTGTAAGTGCGGACGACGTATCGATCGCCCAAAACCGGGGAGCGTCGTCCGAAGAGCCGAGTCGTCGTCAGTCACCCGGCGAAGTGCTGTTTCAGCCACTTCTACCGCGCTTAACTGATCCTAGATAAGTGCCTGAAAGTTGTGTCCATGGGCTCCAAAGCATTTTTGGCACGTGCGGAATGCAGTTTGGTTCACTCTTTAAAGCAATCACGCGGAACTGCGCCGATTTGCTTAATGGAACGGTGAAGCTCTTTCTCTCAATGAAGGTTTCCTGCCAACACCTGATCAATCGCTGATCTATTACACCTGCTATATAACGAGTATACTCAAAATAAGAGGATACAAAGATTTACATCTGGTCATGTGGGAAGTCATAACCCACAACACTGGGTCGTCATTAGCCTGCATGTACTGATTACAAATTCATGAATGGTAGAATTACACCAAACAAATGCAAACTATGGAATACTCTGCTCTATAGAAAATTTTATCACGCTGACACAGTTTAACAATTTCGGTCACTAAATTGGCGGGGAACAGAGGTTCGTGTATCTTTATAAATAATGATATTTTTAGGATTAGGGTACATTACATTTCGTTTGTGTGGGATCGAGGCTTCTTGAATGACATGCCGGCCGCACAGTACATGCGCCAGACTGAGCTGACCGCGCCCGGCATGAGTTGCACTCGCTTCGCAGCGGCAAGGTATACTCATCTTCTTCGAAAGCTATTCCTGTTGTTCACCCTGTGCAATCTTGCGGGGAGGCTGGGAACTCGCTGGGAGTCCTCGTTAACTGTACTTACTTTCGTAATTGACGTAATTACACCCCGAATGAATGGCTGGGTACAAAGGGGCACTTCGGGCCTCCCTTCCAGAAGCAGAAATGGCGGGTTCACCAACATACATTAGATTCATTTCGTAATGATTTACAGAAAACCTATTTTATCTGATGCTTTTGCTTTGGTGGATGTGAAGTTGGAAAGACTTTTTCGAGATGAATTTAACTAAATCATTTAATCAGAATAAAATGCATTATTGATATTTGTGTTCTAATTTTAACCTACATATGTTAGATTTAGCTGTAGAAGCGATATATACGTTTTTCATATTACGAAAATTTATGATGACATAATTCGACTTCTTCCGTTCATATAAATAAACCTATGTGATGCAGTTGATAGAAAAATCTATTAGTTTTATATCTTCGACAATGACGGTAATAAGTTTATTTTTGTGTATTTTTATCAGGAAGTATGTTCAATTCGACGAATAGTGTTTAATTAACGTGGAATATTGAGGCTTATATTGGAGATAGGAGTAGCCACATCTGTTTTTCAACAAATTATATTGAGTTAAATTTGTATTCATTACTGCATTGTATGAATTAATGTAAATTGGTGGATTATATTGAGAGCCGATACATGGCACAAATTAGATTTTGGATTATGGGAATTAAACGATGCTTCCACATTAAGGTCGAAAACGTGCATTTTTTTCATTTGCACGACATGCCACACAGCAATTTCATGAGCATCAAACTTATCTTCAAAGTTTATAAAGTCTTATAATTTCTTGGAATTTGAAATTTCCCAATAATATAACATTTCACAAAGATAGCCTCATACATTTTATTTTAAAAAAAGTTGAAGTATTTTAATTTTAAATTCCAGGAAATAAAAATCACTATTTAAAACTATACACAAATTAAAATAAAAATGTCTTAATTGAATACACGCTCAAATATAATGGTTTTTGTTAATGGTTTTAAGAAGCAACATCAGGAGATGTCGAAGGTATATGAGGTGAATTCACATGATCTCCTGCTACCCCTTACTTCGTCTCTACACAACTTACATTTATAAAGTACTGTATCACTAATGAAATTTTAATAGCAATGCAAAATAATTTTTCTCAGCGATAGGAGCACTATAATATTTGTGCATCTTCCACAATAAACTCTTCTTATGGTCAAGCGACTGAGGTCTACTGACGCATCCCTCCCATCAATTAACTTTCGATTGGTTATTTTACTCAAATATAAGTCTCTCTTGGAAAAATAGTACACAGAATTCGGCGTTTCAGTAATTAAAGAAGTGCAAATAATATGAATACAACTATTGTCAATTGTTTATTACAAAGCAACCACTGACTTTCATTTAATAATTAATTTTTATCCTATGGTTTGGGAAAGGAATAATTGGATTCGTCTTAAAGTAAGAAAATCTACATATGCACACACTAATCGGATATGCAACGCCCTCAAAATATGAAAATATTGAAAATATTACATATATTTGAACATACAACCATACGTATTAATCCCTTTTCAATATTAACTATTTCTATAGCATATTTAACAATTTTAGCTTGATAATTTCAGAAGGATTTAAGGAACATACATACGTCCTCATTGAATATTTAATCGAATTGAGTGTAAAAAGATAAATATTTATCCGTAACTACGACATAACAAAAGAATTTGTGTCTTGAAAGCCAAGACATTTTCAAATATTCGGATTTAAATAAATAATTATTGGTTAATTTTTGTTTGCAAGTAATAAATCATTGGATTAAAATGTGTTAATGAATTGTAATGAAAACATAGTTGGGGAATCTGAAGAATCTTGCTGTATTAATTATTGAAATTGATTTGACTGAACAGTTTTGCGCAACCGCTAAACACAGATAAGGTGTGATGATGTACACGTAATTATTCACTAGCATAATATACACTATTCTCAAATACTATTGTATAAACATTAGGGAATTTTTAGGGAACTGAACTGGTTAACATTAGGGAACTGAACTGGTTAACATTACAGAGCCTGCAATGGCGATTCTCGTAAAGTCCGTCCCTAACAGATCTCTAAATCCATTTGAATACTCACAGATAATGAAAAACAGTTCATTAATATGCAAAATCAGACAAAGACTCATTTCCATAACAATGTGGCTGTAACTAATCATGGAGGGAGGAGGCAGCTCCAGCTTGGAAGTCAAGACCATATCGTCCATTAGGAGCACGTTCAAATGCGCAAGCTAAATTGTTGGGTTTGCGAACTGCAAAGCATCGTTGGCCAGTTTGGTTCACCAGCCTAAGAAGCGGCACAACGCCGAACGGCAACTAGAATTGGCCGCACGACCGAACGACTTCATTGCGTTATAATACACTGTAATACACTGCATATGCTATGCATGCGCCAGACGTATAGAGGGACTTCCCAGCCTTAAACAAGGGTACCATAACATCTCCCGCCATATGGATTGCTCGTATCCGCACGCATACATAGATTGCTCAATAACATTGACCCGTGTGCTCAACTATGTTCGAGTTAATAAGCAGCCTAACCTGTGTTTACGGAACAGTTACAACAGCAGTCGAGTCACGATAATTCGCAAGTTTAATTATTATGGCGCTATCAAAACCTGAAAGAGCAAGTCCATCAAACTATACGAACTATTTCAATCACGTGTACAGAAAAATAAAAGTAAAACCGTAATAAAAATGACATCAATAATCGTCATTTATTTTATTTTCCTAAACTTCTAATTCGTAAGCTACAGAGCCCCTTTCACTACTACTTCCCATGTGGCGAAGTAGTGACCTGCGTAGAGGGGAGATTATATTGCGTCACCCCTGCTGGTGGCAATTCCTCTTCCATGACCGCTCTCCACGTCTGGCGCACTGGTGCAGGGAGCGCCTTCACTAGCAAGATGGCGAGTGAGGGTGGGGGTGGGGGTGGGAGGGGGCGCACTCACCCATCGAGGAACGGCGCGAGGCCGCCGGGCAGCAGCGCGGCGCGGCGGCCGGGGCCGGAGCCCTGGCCGAGGCCCTGCGCGGCGGCGGCGGCGGCGGCGGCGGCGGAGCGCGGCGACGGCGAGCCCTCGCCGCTGCTGGCGTCGGCGTCGGCGTCGCCGGCCGACGCCTCCTCCTCGTCCTCGTCGCTGGACGGCGGCGCGCGCACCAACAGCGGGGGCGGCGGCGGCGCGGCCGGCTGCGGGGGCGGCTGCTGGCCCGCGGCGGCGGCTCCCGACGGCGGCCTGCCACACACGGCGCGCGCAGCACGCGCTGTCAGCCCCGCTGGCCTCCTCGCTGCCACGCCCCCACCACCCGCCTCTCACCTCGACCCCTGCTATACCACCTGCCACCTGCCACGCCGCACAGGCGCACCGTCCCCCCAACGACTCAGCCACGCCCCCCCGCTATCCGCCTCTCATTCCCCCGACAAACTCCGAGCTATACCCTCTGCCACGCCTCTACCATGCTCCTTGCCACGCCCCTGCCGTCCGCCTCTTACCTCGTTCCCTGCTGTATCTCCTACTACGCCCCGTGTTGTACTTCTGCCACCTGCCACGCCTTGCAAACGCTCCGTCTCTCTCACGATACTGCCATGCCCCCACCATTCGCCTTCTCGCCTCTTACCACGTTCCACGCGACACCCCCTTATATACCCCTCTGCCAAGCCCCAGCCACGTGCCTCGCTTCGCCCCCTCCTTGCCACGTTTTCGCCATGCTCCCTACTACACCCCTCGACTCACGCCCCCCCCCCCGCGCACTCGCTAGATGGAGGACACTATGAATCGCCCGGCGACGAAGGTCAGGCCGACTCTTCTCGATCTTACATACTCCTTTTGCACATAGTGGAAGCCATCGTTATCACACTGAACAAGGAGCATACCCAGACATTTCGTAAAGCTCATATTTTATATACGATAACTCATTGTAGGTAAAGTAGCTTCATATTAAAGGCTAGCACAAAGTTAATCGTCGCATAATTAGGAACTCTCTTTCACGCGCGTAATGAATAATAAATGCTTTCAGAAACCCGGCAGCTGCGGTTGTATCTGATGCCTTGTCAATCAAAGATTGTCTCAAAGCTTCTAGCTTAGAGTGCGCGATACTAGACGTGGTGTACGTATGGTGGCATGGGGACCTGGTGAAGAATGCAACTCCCCCCCCCCCCCACGTGTCAAGCGCATCACCCAGTCGTTGCGTAAGGGGGGTTGGGGAGCAGGCGAGATGTACGCACGGCGAAGGCACTTGCACTTCCCTGAGTTGTCAAACAGGCAGCATCCAGGCTGCTTTGCTGCACTCGATCCCGTGAATGTGAATTTTGGAACCCGCAGGTGGTGATAATATTTAATGATATCCATTTAAGATCTACAAGATCAATAATTATTCCTAGAGCTTGAAAAGGGCCACAAGAAATACTGAATGGATGAGAGGTGAACACTCGGCCCTGGTCCACCTCTAAGACGTCCTAAGACGCCTTCGGTAGTTATCATAAACAGAAATGGAGAAAAAGAAAGTGATTGGTGTTTTGAAGGAGTTTTACTCTATATTTCCTGAGAGTTCAGAATAGACTTACCGAGGCAAACGTATTGTTCTGTAACAGAAAATTGCGTTTAAGATGATGAATTTGTCTTTAATGGAGAAAGGGTATTTCTGTGATAAACAAGAGAAGAGATTGCATATTTTAGCTGATTCATTGATAGGATGGCTCACAATGAAGTGATTAGCATTTAGCTGAAGGTTCAGGCTTTGCTTAAATTGCTTTATTTTCGACGTTGAAATTTGCCAGGATCGCTAATGATATCATTGCGTCGCCGGCCCCCTCTGCCTATGGTTTCCACAATCTCTATTTCCTCGTTTATTTTAGTACCCGTCAGTGTCACAAAATCCATAGCAAAATCTCGTGATGAAACGTGACGGAGATCTCGGAATTCCACAATACGTAATTAACAGTTATTATTTTAGAGGCGATTCTCTCAGGCAATTTTGTGTTTATATTCCAAGAGAATTTTGTGAGCAGATATTCATTTATTGACAGTTGACGTGACGGGACATTTTCGACATTCCGTTATAACATTTACATTGAAATCATCCAAGTATTGTATTAGCATAATAGTAAAAGCCAATGGCGGATCCTTGATTCAATGAAGTGCGGATAATATTACAACGCATACATCTGACTGAGAAGCCCGGAAAAGTTTCATTAATTAGTAATTATGCATTACAGTTGTTAAAATCTTGGGTAATAGTAATTAATTTTCTTATATTTATTAATGATGAATGTGAACATTGTCTCATTAACATATTTATTTGTATTCAATGTGTGTCTGTTCATTACTTTTGAAAATTGATGTGTATTATCCACGAGTTAGTAATAGTCGTAATTTTATTTATTTATATTTATTATATGTGGTATTTTTTGTTTCAGCATCATCGGCATTGACTGATCGGGCATTGAGGCAGTACTGGAATGGACCTATGACCTTTCTCAGTCGTAAACAAAATAACCGAGAGGAACGTTCTCTGGTACGCCGGATGGAGCAGCGGGCAGCTACTTGCAACGAAGTAACTTTAGGTTGCGGTGTGGCTTTAAAAGCTCCTCCACGATATTGGAAGGGAAAAGTCGAAGACAAGGGCACGACTGCGCAAAATAGTAATCTCTGGGGTAATGAGGAAAATGTAATTGGGGATCAAAAATTAAGTCATTACCTACCTATTCTATCCAATAACATAGTACATCATTTTAAATGTTTATTGCACATAGTACACTATGATTGTTGCTTTATTATTGTTGGACTGGGGATAAATGGTGTTAGATTTCTCTAGGGTTGGTGCATTATGATCTTTTGTAGCTCTGACTTAATTGGTGCATAAGTCAGAGAGATGAATGTTGAAATGCTCATTCCGTGATCGGGTGCCCTAAAGCAGAGGCCTGCGAGGGGGAACAGCGCTACCCCTGCACGGAGCGCGCTTCTCCCCGAGGGTGAAGATGTATGGGGGAGGGGCCACCCCAGCGCCCTCGGGTCGCGGAGAAGGTCAATTAAAAAAGCTTCCGCGGAGGAAGTCGGGGAAGATCTTGTCGTTTGGGAGATACCGTCATCAAATATTGGTTTAGAAGACGCGCGGTAGGGCTTTTGATCCGAGAATTTGGCCGAAATTATTATGCACTTGTTTGCGGTGAAAATTATTTTATTATTGGAGGTTTATGGAGAAATATGAAAATTCAAGTCATTTTTATATGAGACTGGGAAAACGCCATGAGACTGGAGAAATACCTAACATTTTTTGTCAAAAATAACGAAATGAAAACATGACATCGGCAAACAAGTTAAAAACGTGATATTTCTAATGAACGGCATCTCCTTCGAAAGAAAATTCGGAAAGGTGGGTTGGAATTTGTTAACCAGTTTACGTGACGCTTATTTAACAGACAAAAACTTTGCAATACAAATGTCACCCACCAGTTCGCTTATAAGATGCTTTGTTCATAATACAGTGAACGAAGAATGTGTATTTACAGGCTCTGCCCACTGCTGTAAATGATTCCCATGGACGTTGACTTCACAGTTTGGTGCAAAAGAACGTGGCCCTAGAACCTCTTCTCAGCGAAAGTCCAACTTGTTAAATCTTTGAAGCTTTAATGAAAGGTGAATGTGAAATTTTTAAAGTGAAATTCAAGGAAAGTTTCGTGTTATTTTTTCTGCAAATCCCTTGAGTAGTAGAAGACCTCAAAAAATTTTATTCATGGTTGTACATTTTATTCATGGTTCGTTTGAGTGAGTTTTGTTGCAGTTGTTTGTAATGTCGCTCATGGGCGATAAACGAAATGAGGTGAATGTAAGAGTAAGAGAAATTTAAGAGTGACAGTGAGATGCTACACCGGATGAGGTTATGTCGGATATCTCATCTGTGCCAGGACGTCGTTGAGTTTCAACTCTTCACACCAATATTTGATTCACGAGGACAAGTAATGCACGTATGTGTCGAATTCTTGGGAAGAAGAGAACGAAATGAGGGTCAGAATGTTGTCTATCCCTTAGATATATTCTGGTCAACATAAATTATGACAATTCAAAAGTCACCCAGCGAGAATCTTGGAGATTTGTGTCTGCTTTTAGGGTCAGAGGAAATTGTATAGAACAATTAGAACCACTGTATGATCAGTAGTGTGTCTAAGTAAAATCGAAGATATCCAAAAAATTCGAAAACTGCATATACCCAGGAATGAAGCAAATTATTTTTTGACTAGAATTTTTTTTATTGAATTTTTATTTTTTTTAAAATGTACACCGTCGATGCACAACAAAAGCGACACATCTTAATAACTCATTTTGACTTATGTGAGAATATAGGTTTAGAAGTTAGTAAAATTTCTCAATTTAATATCTAATACATAATGTTTACATAATAGTCGTTGTGTGGAGTAGAACTGTCTTTGGTCCCCAAATTGACAAAATAATAACTGTTATCCTGTAAAATTGCAATTTTTAATCTCTGAGCTTTCTTTTGCACTGACATCATCAAATGTTGAACTAGTTTCTGAGTTTCTAGTATTATTCTTGGAAAATCCATTTCTTATAGCAAGTGTGCACTACCTGCGTACAGCCCGAGCCCTGTTCAGCGACGATGCTCTACCTGGGATTGGGTTCGGCCACAGCAGACTGTCAGCACCGGTGTGGGTAAGCGCTCCCTGCCACCGCAGCTGACGCCCCTATACTGGCTTCGAAGAGAGTGTGAAGAAGGAAGAACCGAAAGAAGGGAGAAAAGAAAGATAGAGACAGCAGACATACACAAACAGAGATAGACAGACAGGCAGTCAGAAAGAAAATATCAATACTTAAACAAGAAATTTTCGCAGGAGTCATGTAAGTATTGTGCTTAAAGAAAACATTAGTAATCTGAAAAGTAAAAGATGATGTGTCTCATAACAGAAAAACGAAAGAAGATAAATGAAGTTATGTGATGTCAGTGCACTGGGATGCCTCGGGCTTGGTCTCTATCCCACTCTAAGTTATCACAGGTAATTCCAGGAGTGCTTTGAAAATTGTCGATAAATTTCAGAATCGCGAAGTGACGAAGGGGTTATCTGAGAATTTCCATAGCATGAGCGAAATTTAATATGACTATTTCACGAATGAAATTTTATTAATATAAGTTAGTTTAATAAAAATTACTACTACATAACTAACATTTATTCAGTTAGTTATATAGTTATTTCTTTGCAGAAAAATGTAAACAACATCATATGATCAAGAAAATAAACATAACCAAACAAAAAGAACGAAATTATATAAAAACACAATTATTAAATACACAATTTACAATGTTTAAATTTAAATTTAAGGGAAACATGTTTTGTTGGTTTATTTTTAGTGTAGATGATTAATTGGTAATTTATATTCTTTGCACTGTTGTCTATTAAACATTCTTATATCTCTATAATCTTTTAAAAATATTTTCTATCTCTTGATTTCTGTTATGTGGTAAACGCGATTAATTTGCATTTTCTTTCTTTACTAAATTTCTCAAATTGTTTCCAAAGATTTTTTCTATTATTAATTGTGCTACTTGGTTTACATTCGTAAATAATTTGGCCCATTTCATCATGAGAACCCAAACCAAACCTTGACTCCAACGTTTTGTTTTCAAACTAGCAACAATTGATGCAAAGAGGTCATAGAATATTAAAAAAAACACTATTATACAACATCGATATATAAACAAAAAACTGTGCAAAAAATATCACCTTCTAGCACTTGACATGCATGGTACGTCGTCTCTAGTTAGTAGGTATGGTTCCAATTCTTGCACGCTATTGAACAAAATTGCATTATTGGAATAGACGCTATAAAGTTCTTTCACCTAATAAATTTATTTTTGTAATAAAAGATCTTGTTCCAGAAGTGTTACAAAAGACATATCAAAATAATTAAGTGAAATAATCATTGTTATATCATTATTACATTTTTAAATCATAATCTTTTCCTACGAGATTTATTTTACCTCAGAACAAATTAGACTTTCAGACGAATTGCGCCCAACTTCATATTTTTCAAAGGGCAATTAGGCGTGGTCTGAGGCGAAATTCACAATAAAGGAGTAAAAAATGAAGTACTGAAAAAATATTAATATTCGTAGTTGATTCACTTATACATACCGCTTTTTTGTATGATTCTATTTTTACAACTATGATAAATACTGTAGTAATTATTTGTAAGTGTTAATTATTTCCCTTTGAAAGCGTTTCCAAGCTCTTGAAAACTTTCGTTGTAGTTGTTATTTATTTTCGTATTAGTTGTTATTTTTTTTCTCTATATCGGGAGGCACCGAGCGCCGCTTTACTGTAGCGACATTAAAGATTTTCACTGACTGGCGCGGGAGATCCGCAGCGGGTGCGGCGCGAAAAGTTCCGCGCTAGATGCCGCGGCGGAATCCGCGGGACCGTTCACACCGGAGCGTCAATTATGACTCAGCGTTTGGTGACCCTTTTTTTTTCTCATCCGATAAGCTAAGCAAGGGGAGCTCGATCCAGAGGGGAGCGAAGACGTCCGAAGGCGGGCGGACTTCCACGAAACTCGAGCGGCAGCGGTTGAAACGCGTCCGACTGCTTTCCCAAATCCGCAGGTAAGAAAACGCTGCCAATCCGCAGCCGCGACGCTCGCTGTGCCGCTCAGGTGTGAACATGCTCATAAAGCAACAAGTGATGCGAAATTTCCATTGCGGCCATTCCGCGTAGACTGCGGGTTTTCCGCGCCGGTCTGTGGAGCCTTTATTCTTCTGTTCAAGTGTTATGGACAGGAGCGGCGAGCGAAAGTGGTTCATTGTTCAGAGAACCTCCCGTGAAATGTAGCTTTCATTTCCTTTATGGTGAAAGTAAATCTTATTTATAATTTTTCATTTCAAGTAATTCATTAGTCCAGGGGACATCCTATGAAATGTAGCTTTCATTTACTTTAGGGTGGAAGTAAATAATATTTATAATGTATCATTTCGGTCGGACACAGTACTATAATTAAGATAGATTTATTTTGCTACAACGCAGCCTGGCCTCAAACTTCGCGAGGTTGCGCGCGGCTGTATTCATTCTGGAGTTTGAACCAGCTCTGAGCGAGCCTTTGATGGGGAGGGGTGTGCGTTCATTAAAATGATCTAATACATCAGCCTCCACATTTCCCTAACCCCTTCTTAACTACCGAACCCCTCATCACCCTTCCCAGCTCTCGTTCCTTTACAGTTCTGCTACCACATTTTGGTTCCGTCCACGACTGTTCACCTCATCATCTAGGCCTAACAGCGCCCGCACTAGCTACTTGCCCGTCTGGGGAGCCCGGCGATTCTACGGGTATGGATAACATCCCCGGACTTCGCACTCATTTCCCCTTAAAATTCAAAAAGGAGTGTACATGCGTAAGCTAATGCGGCGCGAGGCGGTGAATATTTGCTTCATACGAAAATATGTGTGCCGGATTTTTATAACAAATTACCGAGAATTGTATTATGTTTATATTCTTCATTACTGACTTCATTACTATTTGATGTTTATTTTCTTATTAAATTATCCCTAAACATCTTTGCTAAGTGAGAGGAATATGTTTGAATGGCGAATTCTTTCGTTGTTTTCGTTTTGTGTTGTTTATTAAATATTCAGTTATTTATTGTATTTAGCAATAATGCAAAATAATTTAATTAGTCTCTATAAGTTAACAATGAGGCTGACGGACGCAATCAGCTTTAGCGCTTTTAACAGATAAGAATTTATTTCTGTTAAACCTCCTAACATGAACGTAGAAAGCTCATGGTTTTATATCACTATTAAGTAAACAGGGTCAAAATACTTATGATTCAAAGTACAAGGAACAAAATCAAGATACTTCTGATTCAATTTTTTAAAAAAAATTCTTATTTGAGAATTTGAAACTAGTCATATATATTACATATTTGTAAATTGATCATTTATTTGCCTTTATGATAAAATGAAAATGTATATAGTTAAATTTGTGACAATAACTGTCCATTAACTTCTCCCAAAGATGTCATGGGCCAGGTATCCAATGATGCACAGCCACTCCGTATCATTGTACAACCTTTATTTTTAAATCACGAGCAGTGCCCGCGAGCTCAATTGTTTGTTACCTTGCCCGTGACTTTGATAAGCCTGATCTAGGCCATTCGATCTAAAATGTTCATTTTTACATTTAAAACACATTCATCCACTGAATATGGCATATTTAAGTAATTATTTTAAAGTATTGAAATGGTGATTCTCTCTCTGCTTGCTTTGTACTTCTGTGTTGTTTTTAAATAAGTTCAATAATTGATTTTAATTTTTAACCGTTTCGCGAAACGTCGTAAATGCAACGCAAGCACTTAAACAATTCCAAATATATGTTTTAATTGATGTGTTTCTGTTTTAATCTTTATCAATGATTGTCTCAAATTAGATTATACAGAAAATAAATAACTAATAGACAATAAATAAAGATTAATAATTTACATAATAAATCAGTCAGATTTCAAATCGACAATAGTGAGTTAAATAAAATGTTTTGAAAATAAAGTATCTTGATGTACTCATGTTTAGTTAAAACTGCAATAATTGCATTAACTTCTTAGATTACGAGTAAGAGGTTTAAAAAGATTTACAAAGGTTATTGCCCATTAAGGGCTGACCACATGTAAGTGACAATTGGTAACTAATAGTCTTGATACTTTATTTTACTTTATTGATACGTACAACAATAACAGAACGATTTAAAACAACATAACACAAAACGAAAATAAGGGAAGAATTTGCCCATTGGCAAAATACTTATATAAGGCAGAAATATACACGAAATAGTAATATGTAATAAGGAATATAAATATAATTGAAATTTCGGTTGTTGGAGAGAAAATATCTGATAAACATGTTCATATTAAGCTACTACTCCCCGCCTTGCACCGCTTTAGCTTGTGCGCGTACAGTGTACCCCACATCTGGATTCGGACGGGAAGCGAGAGTGAAGTGAGGGGGAGTTGCGTGTGGTCGCAGAAACGCCGGGCTTCCCAGGCGGGGAAGCAGCTCGAGCGGGCGCAGTTCGACGTGCCTGCGCTATGTGCTAGTCGAATCGGAATCTGCCTTCGTCGTTCTTATCCCACTCCGATCAAGCGAACCGTTTCCCCTCGTTCATCAATGTGGAATGGGAAAGGGAACCCGTTGAGATTGGGAGCCCCTACGAATAGGGGGTCCCAACCACTAAAAATAAAATCATAGACTCACATTTTACATAAGATTCGGAGTTTATTATCATTTGGTAGGCATGCTACTAACTGAAAATGCCAATAAAGGTTGAAATTATGCAGAATGAAGTAATTAAATAAGAGCAGTGTGTTTTTAAGGAAATGTAGGTACTTTATTTTAATAAGACATGCCCACTTTCTCTTGGAGAGTTTTTCAATGTTTCGCACACTGAAATCGTTGTTCTTTGTGATGGCCTCACCCGCCGGCTGCCCGTCAGTCGCATTCTAGATGCTTCTAGTGATAAGTTCGTCTTGGCAAACGTTTTAAAAAGGGGTTATTGTAGTCGTGTTTGTATAGTAGTGTCATGCATTGTATCAGCAGCAAGATGAAAAGCGTACAGATGTTAATTATTCATTTTACAAATAACAACGAGAAAGTAAAATTAAAAATTAAAGAACATAGCTCCACCTTCGTTGATGTTGCGACAAAAGCTTAACAGGACGCGGGAAGGCATAAGCTGAATATTATTGATTAACGTTAAGTTATATAATTTTTTCTGATTCCAGAGGATGAAATTTAGGTAGTTAATTTACATAAGTGTGTACACGTGTATTGTGTAGAAGTATTTTTTTAAGTTTGGTTGGTATTGTTGAAGAGTGAGGCTCATGTTAAGCAGATCAGTCCGGTCAAGCTCGCATCTCTGATTTTCTCACCACCTAGGCAACACTGTACAATATTGTTTTGACACGATAGAGGGAAAAGATAATCCATAACAGTTTTATTACCGTGAAAAAAGTGTTCAGAGGCATACGCTAGCCTCCACTAAGAGCCTTCACTAAGTTCCTGAAACCTTAGCATTGTTGTTACGTTCTAGGTGGTTAAGTTCTTTTATTGTGTTAGTACTCTCCAGATGTGTTAATGTTGCTTGTGTTGGGTACCCATATTTTTTGCCTTGGGTTGTTAAGAATTTAATGACAAATGTAGATAGACTGAAGAGAAACGTTTAATGCTTGATGTGATTTTTTATGCTTGAATGCTCTCAGGAAATATCCTCTCAATTACTCACCACTTCCCTGTTGGCTCATCTCCGCAGCCACACATTTATTTATTTATTTACCGTTATAATCAATAAAAGCTATATATTACGTATAAAGGAGGAGAGAACATTTACTCGATTTCTCGATTACGAACTCCGACTTATCCTCCTATATATAGACCAGGCATGTTAAGGGCGCGGCTAAGGTGACCCTAGCTATTTCGTGAACTCTGCTCCAGCAACTGGCGCGAGATTTAAAAGACAAGATTGTACAAATAGTTTCAGAGTGGCGGTACATCACTGGATATCTGATCTAAAACAGTCTTTCGGAGAAGTCGGTTCATAGTTATTGCTTCAAATTTAGTTATGTTAATTCTCATTGCATCTAATAAAGCAAAGAAATGATTAATTAAAATATAAAAATACATCAGTCAGATTTCAAATTTTCAATTGAAAGTAAAATTAAACTTTTTGGATCGGAAGTAGTTTGATTTCTTAATCTGTGTACTTAAGAGTACAATGATTTTTTTAACTTCATTAAGGTTTGGAAGTTTAACAAATATTCTTGTCTTTTAAAAGAGCTGTACATGCGTAAGCGAGAATTGTTAACTTATTCATAGCTTGAGACGTATACACAATAATTCACATTACCTACACAATAATCACTGAATTATTAAATAAAACATAAAACAAAACAAAAACAAGAAAAGAATTCGCCATTTAAAAATATTCTTGCTACTTCGCAAACATATTTATACAAGGCCAATATAAAAATATAACAATCATGAAGCAGTAACAAATAGTAAAGAATGTAATCATAATTCAAACCTGATGTTTGACGGAACAAATCTAGCAAACATCTTTTCGTATGTAGCCACTATTCCATGCTTTGTTCCGCGTCAGCTTACGTGTGGACATCCCTTTTGGATTTTGGAGTGGAAATGAGAGCCAAGTCGGGGGAAGTTGCCCGTGCTATTAGAAGCGCTGGGCTTCCCAGGGAAGCAAGTAGCGCGGGCGCAGTTTGACACGCGTGCAAGATCACAGTTATATTATTGTTGTATTAAAGGTAGAAATGAGTGTGCCTTAGCAACACTTGATTACAAACATCTAGAAATTACGACACATCTGTAAAATATTTTTTGAGAAGGTCTGCTTTAACGTCTTCCTCACGAAAACATGCAACATGACTTCATCGAGAAATTTACTTGAATATCTTCAAAAATTGTATCACACAATACATCGTTCGGCTGTATCACACAATACATCGTATGACTATGTAAGACTATGCATTTGTCTCTTAGGAATCTTGCAAATCGTAGCACGAAACTTGTTTGGTATTAGTTTCCTTCAGAGGCAGATCAAGAAAATATTTCAGAGGCGTGCCAATTTTAGCTCGGACTCCCTCTCATAAATTTTTAATATAATAAAAAATAATTTACAACATATTAGCTTAAAATTAATACAAATTTAATTACGAGTATACTTCTTTGTATGTGTTGCCATCATTATGTGATAATTGTTTTTAATTAATTGAATGAAATTAAAAAAAATATTGATGAGGGGGAATGACCTGCCAGTTTCCTCACTTTTCCCGATGGCGAACTACCACCTCTTGTGAGCACGCGCCGTCACTGGTGGTTGAATAAGCCTTATTACAGATATGTGAAGGGTCTGATATTCAATACAATATCATTAGCTCACTTCCGGTGAGAAAAAAATGTGATTCAATAATGATGTCACAAATTTCAGATAACCTTTAATTTAGAACATTGAGTGTCCTGCGAATAATATGTTCGATCATCAAGTGTGATCGATCACATACTTACATAAGCCAGACATTTCACTTCTCACCAAAACCGAGATGCGATCTGACTAGCGCAGTGATTGACCCCGCAACCACGACGTTCAGCTACGAAAATATTAGAGTAGGTTCGAGCGATATCTCGATCGACTTAGACTCGGCACCTGAACGATTCGCAAGCGTTGAACGATCCCATTCTATGCGAGTAAATGAGAAGTAGAAGTAAGAAGTAGAAGTTGTTGTAATATTGCATAAAAAATTCTCTGCTGCGGTAAATATTATTCTTAAAGTCCTATTTCATCTGATGAACTCTTCATGGAATTGTAAGACAAAATATGTGGTTGCAGTGTGAAAATTGCAAGCACGT
This sequence comes from Gryllus longicercus, assembly GCA_038098605.1. Classification (NCBI taxonomy): domain Eukaryota; kingdom Metazoa; phylum Arthropoda; class Insecta; order Orthoptera; family Gryllidae; genus Gryllus; species Gryllus longicercus. The sequence goes on along the minus strand of JAZDUA010000253.1, from coordinate 857,491 downwards.
GTAACGCTGCATTCTCATTCCTTATTTTTTTCTTCACAGATTTTTGTGCCCTGAATTGAATACTAAAATTGTCTTAGATGGTAATGGAAATGTTACTTGCATTAAGTAACATTGGAGCAAATTCATGACAGGACCCCGACGCATGTACGTGTTTAAGCAGGCACGTGGTTATAGAGGTGTCTATGCGTGTCGCCTGGCATGGGTATCGCTGCTTTTCTGTCCTTCATCTTTGAATGAGAGCCTCGGAAGCTGAATTACTCCACCCAGAGGCGAAATTGGAAGCCACGAAGCCCGAGAAACGTGAAATCTAGGCCGAGGTGCGGCCCATGGACAGTAAGGATTCTTCACAGAAGCATTTGTCGCCCCCGCCATTCGCCCCCTGGATTCACAGAAAGAAAGGCGCTACGTTTTTCTTGAATGTGTTTCGTGCGGAGGTATTTTCAACGCACCAGTTCGAAGCCTTCAGTGAAAGCAAGCGTCGCAATTTGTTTTGCTCAATAGTCAGATCTCACTTCAAAATTTCATTGCGTTCTCGCCCGAACACGGTAGCGAGCGGACGTGCGCCGAGCGCTCTCCTTCACGGGCGACTTCAGTGAGATAAGTTTAGCAGAGTACAACTCTACGAGTTCAGTGTACAGTGTGTAGTGACAATGTTTTCAAGTGGCTCCCCTGATACGGGGCAGCACATCGCTAGAGCAGTGGAAGCATTAAATCATCACAGTGAATTCAGTGATATTAATTCAACACCAATGAATGGCCAAGGTGCAAGTGGCCCCGTGGGGCAAAACAGTGATATAATTAACTTACAAATACAACAAAATGCGCAGCAAAAATTAGAGCAACATCAATATTTAATGAATCAGGATTTACAATTGACGCAGATAAATCATCAACAACTACTTATGAGAGATCAAACAGGCTTCTATACAGCACATCACCAGGGCCAGTCCTGGGAACTTCATGGAACGCAACCACAGCAATGGACTCAACAACTACAAGGTCCGGGGTCGTCTGAAACAACCTCAAGTAAAACCGTGAGTACCCTACAGTGGCAACAACCTCGAAAAAGAAAAAAACACGCCTACAGTGACCAGCCCATACCAACTCCCTCGAATGTTAGTGCGCCAGTGTTTACGCATAAAAATCAATATGCAGTATTAGAAGACAAATCAGAAGTTGAAACTCCTAAAAAGCCCCCCATAGATCATAACATACCGCCAATATTCGTGCAAAGTGTTACCAATGTATCGAAATTAATAGAATTTCTTAAACTACAAGTAAAAGACGAGGATTTTACGTACAAAATGTACAGCGAGGATGTAAAAGTGCTACCGAAAACCATTGAAGCTTACAGAGCAATAATTAAGCAACTTGACGAATCCGAGGCCAAATACCACACTTATCAACCAAAGAAAGATAGAGCATTTCGTGTAGTGCTTCGATACCTGCATCCGTCAGCAAACATAGAAGAAGTAAAAGCTGAACTCAAATCCAAGGGTCACACCGTTCGTAATATGCACAATGTACTTCATCGAGTAAGCAAAAAGCCGCTATCGCTCTTTTTTATAGACTTAGAACCAAGTGCAAACAATGCAGAAATCTACAATATCAACACACTTGTAAATGCAGAAATAGAATTTGAAGCACCGTACAAAAAGAAAATTCCAGTGCAATGCCATCGCTGTCAAGAGTATGGTCACACGAAGAAATACTGTAAAGCAACTCCAAGGTGCGTGAAATGCGGTGAAGAACACTTCACAGACGAATGCAAAAAAGACGCAAGGCAGCCGGCAACATGCGCGCTATGTTCGCGAAGCCATCCAGCTAACTATAAAGGCTGCCAGGTGTATCAAGATTACGTTAATAAACGTAACAAGCACAGGAAAGAAACAGTCACCATCGACAAGCAGAAACAAAAAGTGCCAAACGCCTCAGATTTCCCTCCCCTCCCAGTTCGCCACTTTCAACCCAATCCCTTCTCTCGTACAGCATCTTCCCAAAACTCAACATACCCTGTACCCTACAATCAAAACCAAACAGATCTCTGCAAAATAATAGAAACCTCATTCCAAAAGTTCGAAAGTATCCTTAAACAACAATCTGAACAAATTGGGGCTTTGCTCAACCTACTGACGTCATTAATATCCAAGATGCATTAAATGGCACCAAGAATTAAAATTATTCTCTGGAACGCAAACGGTTTAATCCAACATCGAAGAGAGCTCGTAACTATTCTCAAAGAAAAATATATAGATATTATGCTAATATCCGAAACTCACTTCACTGAAAAATCCTACTTAAAGATACCGGGATATGATATATATATATATATATATATATATATATATATATATATATATATTCTAACCGTCTTACCTATCGTACACCACTCGTACCTTCTCTGCACACTCAGCATGCACTTTAAGCAAGTCGTTAAGATATTATGCTCGTGAAGCGAGCTTAGAATCTCAGGAAGCAGGATCTTTGGGGTACGAGAAAGGTCTGAACCCTTGACACAATAAAAGTCACACAAATCACACATAAACGAGCATATAATTCACACAAAATTCTGTGGCATGAATTAATAAAAATGAAAAACAAATCACACATAGAATTACCCTTCCAAAAATGATTGAATAAACACAAATAAGTAACTTTGACACCTATTCAACAAATGAACATTTAAATTTGTTTAGAACTGACTTTCTGAATCAATTTCTTTAATCAATACTGGGAATTCCCTTCGAAAATTCACTACGTCTAAATCTAACTTATTCTAATTACAATTGCACGTGAAACTAATCCTAATTTACAATTTCTTGCCTTTTTAAAATTTTACATACAATAATCAACTTGTGGGCAAGCGCACTACTCTCAATTTCTCCTTAAATTCAAAGTGCTGGTAACAGAATAATGGCTGCTACAATAGAATGGTTAAAGGCAAGCAATTACGCATTAAATCTCCCACTCCCAAGCTACAAATTATTAATATCCGTGTCCTCAATTTTCGACACTTCTGAAACTGTTCTTTCCCTGCCGACGTGAACTTGACCTAATTTCAGTTTTACGGATTACCTCGAAACTGTCCGCCTTTCAACCTTGAAACAGCGTGCTGCGCTCCGCAACGCGTTGCTCGACTCCGAAGTTCTGCGCTGCTCTCGCCGTCCTTTTGCTCAGTCGTCGTCTTCTCGGTCGCCTCGCGTATTCTTCCGTCTCCACTAACCGATTTCTTCTCCTCCCACGGCTGCTATCGCCTTCGATTACGCCCAATTTGCAGAAAATGTCCCTTGCACTTCCCTAACTGCCAGTGCAAGTACTTCGCTCGTTCCTAACTTTTATTCTGTTAATTAAGAACTTTCAGAGCTTTCCTGAGAACGGGCACACTTTTACTTCCCGCGTTAGTTAATAGAGGAATATTTCTCTAATTCCTGACTACTGCGCGGATGACTAGCTAGACGTTTCTCTGCAACGCCGTACACTCCTATTCTAGACAGTCGTTGCGGCAATTTCTAACTAATCTAACGCTCTGATAAAATCTGCACACTTGCCAAGCGGTGCCTTACGTGAAGAACTGCAGACCTGACGCGTGCTAGCAGAAGAGATGTTGACTCCAGGCGAGATGGCGACAAAAGAGGCTTTCTGTATGCGCGTCAGCCTATTTATTAGCGCCGCGCTGGGGAAATTCTGAGCAGATACTGAGAAGGGGGGGGTAATTTCTCCTACTTCACTCCTTTCAGGAAAAACGTGACTCGATAGTTTGTGGCTGCTAGTGCGAGCAACGGATACCAGGCTGCGCGTTTTGCTACTCAGGTATTCGACTGCTCTTCTCGCCGTCTGTGAGCGTTGACGCCGACGAAACTGTGGTGTGACGGGGTTGTATAATCCCGTCTCGGCACAATATATATATATATATATATATATATATATATATATATATATATATAATACCAAGCACCCGGACGGTACAGCGCATGGAGGAACCGCTATAATAATTCGAAACACAATAAAACATCACGAAATGAACGAATATAAAACTGAAGAAATACGAGCAACATCTGTAATGGTGACAGAAGGTCAAGCTTTACTGACGATAACATCTGTATACTGCCCGCCCAAACATAGAATAACAGAACAAAAATTTGAAGACTTTATAAATACACTAGGAACAAGATTCATAGCTGGAGGCGACTTCAATGCAAAAAACCAGCATTGGGGCTCACGACTCAACACACTACGAGGAAAAAATCTTCTTAAAGTAACAAACAGGCTTAATGTTTCTACTATATCGATTGGTGAACCTACGTACTGGCCCACTGACGTCAATAAGCTTCCTGACCTCCTGGACTTCTACTTAGCAAAAGGTGTGCATCTTGGTACAGTAGAAGTAAAATCTTGCTACGACCTTTCTTCAGACCACACCCCAGTAGAAATGACCATCAGTTCAAATATATCTGAAAGAAACTATCCTCTAAAACTAACAAGTAACAAGACAAACTGGAACAAGTACCGCGATTACGTGAACAATAAACTATCTGCAAATGCACTGCTAACAACTGAAGAAAACATCGAAGACGCAATACAGCACCTATCTGATACATTACAAGACGCTGCCTGGGCCGCAACACCAAGAGAAACAATAAATAAATCGTCAACGTATCCCACAGAAATAAGACAAAAAGTGGTAGAAAAACGTCGACTCCGACGAATATTCATGACGACACGACAACCAGATGACAAAAGAAAATATAACACAGCAGCCAGACAACTAACACGACAAATTAAGGAATACGAAAACAAATCTTTCTCTAATTACATTCAAGCACTATCACCTACTGCTGAAACTAATTATTCGCTTTGGAAAGCAACTAGAAAACTAAAGCGACCCCAACAGCACATCTCACCAATTCGAAAAGAAGATGGCACGTGGGCAAGAAGCGCAGAAGAAAAGGTCGAATGCTTAGCAAAACACTTTGCTTCAGTTTTCAAACCAGCAGAAAATGTAAGTACTATTGAAAATAAAGTGCTAGAATATTTGGACGTGCCTTTACAGTTATCTCTGCCCATAGAGCATTTCAACTCACGAGAAGTCGAACAAACAATCAAAAAACACACGCACCCTGCAAAGAGTCCAGGGTTTGACCTTATTACTGGCAAGATGTTGCAGGAAATGCCAAGTAAAGGATATGAACTCGTCACAAGCATATTCAACGCGATACTTCGAAATAGCCATTATCCTTGTCAATGGAAATACGCTCAAATAATTGCGATCGTGAAACCAGGAAAGACAGCCACGGACGTTAAATCGTACCGACCTATTAGCCTGCTACCAGTCCTATCAAAAGTATTTGAAAAACTTCTCTTACAGAGCCTCAAGCCTATAATTAAAGAAGTGATCCCTGACTTTCAATTCGGCTTTCGAGAGGGACACTCAACAATAGAACAGACCCATCGTATTGTAAACACAATTTCTCAAAGCCTGGAAAAAAAGCTATATTGTTCTGCAGCATTCCTAGATATACAGCAAGCATTCGACAAGGTATGGTATGAAGGAATTCTATTTAAAATAAAAAAAAACTTCTCCCGCACTCCTACTATTTACTTCTCAAATCATATCTTTGCGATCGCCTATTTCAAGTGAAATATCAGGACGCTCTATCGGAATTCCAACCTATTTCTGCAGGAGTTCCACAAGGAAGTATTCTTGGACCTTGTTTATATCTTATATCAACTTCAGACTTACCAACTACAGAAAGAACTACAATAGCCACCTTTGCAGACGACACAGCTATTCTTTCTGCAAATGAAGACCCCTCCTGCGCATCACATCTTCAAGAACATCTAAACAAAATCGAAGATTGGAGTCATCGTTGGCGAGTCACCGTAAATGAAACAAAATCAAAACATATAACATTTTCACTAAGAAAAGAAAACTGCCCAAAAGTAAAACTAAACAACACAGAACTCCACGAAGCTGATACAATCAAATATCTTGGACTGCATTTGGATAGACGCCTGACTTGGAAAACCCACATCAAAACTAAGAGAAAAGAAGCGCAACTTAAAGTCCTCAAATTGTCATGGCTAATAAACAGAAAATCAAAGCTGTCCTTGCATAACAAAGTACAGATTTATAAAACTATAATCAAACCAACATGGACCTATGGTATTGAATTGTGGGGCTCTTCCAGTAAATCGAATCTAGAAATTCTAAAAAGATTCGAAGCTAAAACACTAAGAAAACTATGCAACGCACCATGGTACGTGACAAACAAGACGATATACAGAGACCTCGACATCATCCCACTGGAGGAAGTAATCGCCACGAAGAGCCTAGCATACCAGAGAAGATTGTACAACCACCCAAATCACCTCTCAACAAGCCTTCTAGATAACAGTGAGTATGTGTATAGACTGAGGAGAGAGAGTATTTTAGATTTGCCATACCGATTTTGTAAATGAAATTTTTCAAAGTCATAAAATGTTCACGTCTGAAATGTATCTGTTGACACCATTTGCTTATTGTTCCGATAGGAACAGATTGTAAATTATGCAGAAAATAAATTTAAAAAAATTTCATTGCGAAATATTCGGAGCAGGGGAGCCTTCAACTACCGTCGTCAGACGACGTCGAGGTCAGGTCGCGCACTGTATTCTTCTCAGACCCGCGGAGGGGAGAAAAATCAGTAGAACGAAGGCCAGTTGAACTTTCAACGGTAAAATTTATCATGTTTTCAAAAGAGAAACTTCGTGTTCTGGATAGAGAAAACAGCTGTGAACTATAGTACGTATCATTAATTCTGATTAATGCAAAGAATGTTGTGTTAAAGATTTCATTTCTGGAGGAAAACGTGTGTAATATATTTCAAATTTATGACATTGAATATTATATTGTGTAAATTTAATTTGTTTATTTTTTTTCTTCTTTAAGCTTATAAAACGCTAAGGTTACTATCTCAATGTTAATGCAATTTATAAAAAAAAACCTCTGGGTAACTCGTCATAAGGTTTATCAATAACGTTTATGAGAAGCATTTTTTGACAATCTCACGTCAATATTACAAAACATTTAGATCTTGTATACAAAAGTGCATTTTTGTAAGGGTATTCTATTTTTTGTGTACCATTGCATTTGCATATATTTGTGTATTGCTTTTTTTGTGTGTTTCTTTTTTTATGAAAGTGTATTTTAGTGAGTACAATTATATTGTGACTGAATAGTTCAATCGAATCAAGATGTATTGTTTTCGCCTTTCTCCTCCATTATCATCTTTTCCCTGAGATTATTCTTTTCAAGATTTTTTTTGTGGTCAAGTTAAAATCCTGGGCCATAGGCTGTTTTGGGGATGCTACACCCATGTTTCTTGTAAACCATTGTGTGTTATGTGAGGTCCCTACAGCGTACAGTGGATGCGGACATCGCAAGAGTCGGGTCGGTGCAAAAAGTTGCACTGAAAGAGTGTGCGTGGGAAATGGCAGAATTGTCATAAAACTTGACCAGAATTTTAGGATCAGATTATTTTTACAACCAAATATACTTGTAGAAGAATTTAAGAAAATAACTTACGAACTGTTAATAATGTTGAGTGGGTGAAACTACGAACCAAGTGTTACAAATCTCGAAGTAGCGCCATTGTCATATCAGAACGTGCACATATTCGGAAATGCGAAATATTTGTAGCAAATAATTAGTAAATGCCAGTCATACATTAATTGCATTGGTAATGTGAAGAATTAAAAGTGTTTTTAACAGCATTTTAATATTCTATCTTGCGCACAATTGTAATAAACTCGACGTAGTGGATGATAATAAATAAAAGAAGTACCATAATTTTAAGCTAATAGCTTGAAATTGCATAGATTGTACAATATATTTAAATTTATGTACAACAACTTACCAAATTTTACACAGCTAAATGGATGTGACATATTCAAGCTTTTTACTGCACATCTGAAGCAAAAAAGGCATTTTACAAGCAGAGATTCTTCCGGGTGAGCAGGTTCACGGGTCTGGTGCCCCCTGGTTAATTTTACGAGTAATGCAGCAGCGGTTTGGCGAGTATATCTGGCTAGTATATCTGGCTAGAACGAGATCACCCTCAATCCATTTGTGTAGCTGACGGTGGCATTCAATTATAAGCAGCTCATTTGAAACGAAGCGAACAAAACGTCGAAAGATCTCTCTAAACGGACGCTTGCTTTAAGGACATGTAGAATTTACAATGCTCTTTCTTTATTCGTGCTTTAACAGCGACATATTTTTTTACTTCGAATGTAATGCACAATTTTGAATAAACATGGCTGCAAAAATTTTGTATAATAGTAAAAATACGATGATTAAAAATTAACATATTTTAGTGCTGATAAAAATCTAACAAATGATACGTTACTTCATTAATTTACGACGTGTTTGGACATGGGGCAATGATAATTCTTGTACGGAACAGATTTTAGATCAGAATGCATCAATACTTAACTCAGATTTACTAAATGAGTCTGAGGTTAAAAATTGGAGGAACGTGACACATCGCTGCCGAAGATGAAATTAAGAGGAAAACTTGTGACAGTGGCAACTGGGGTAAGGGTCAGGGCGCACCTCAGACCGAACAGAAAAGTCAGGGCTGTTGGGTTTTGAACTGGAAACTTCCAGTTGTAATTGTTAAGTGACGCACCCAGGGAGGCGCGGTAATTCACATCCCGTGAACAATGTAAATGACTTGGCAACCTCCCCGAAAGAACAACAGCCCAGGCTAGGGAGACACATATGTGGGCGACCACATTAAGAGCAGTCTGCGATGGCTCCACATTAGGAGTACTCTTGCTTTGGTGATTGTCGTCTGTATATTGTATGTGCACATTGCATAAATAGTTTATACATAAAATTGTATATATCACCTTCCGACTGATATTGACAACTACGACAACACAGAACACATTCGGACACCGAACACAAACACGGGTACAACATCGAGGCACGACACAACGGCAGCAGGCAGGCGGGCTGAAGCCCACGGGCACCGACCTGGCGGGCTGGTGGGGCATGGGCGCGGCGGCCGGCACAGGTACCCGCAGCGGTGGCGGCGTTGGCGGCTGCGCGGGCGGCGGCTGCGAGGGCGGTGGCTGGGGCGGGGCGACGCGGGCGACGCGGGCGGCGGCGGGCGACGGCGCGCGCGGGCTGCGGGCACATCGCTCGCGCTGGGGAGATCGCCCGCCCAGCGCCCCAGGGGTGTGGCAGGGGGGGCGTGGCGGGGCGGGGCAGAGCACGCCGCCCGGGCTTAGTGGAGCGAGGCACGCGGGAGAGAGGAGCCCGCCGCTCGACGTCGCCCCACGGCAATGAGAAGCCCCGCCCCTTCAGCACGTGTGGCAACGCACCGGTGAGGGAAGAAGTAAGAAGAGTGGGGACTACTTCGAGTATCGGAAGAGACGATAACACATAAAAAGAGCGGGGTCATAGATCCGAAGAAAAGTGTGTCGTACTAGTGGAGGCTACAATACCTTAGACACGCTGAGCCCTTGTCAGTATTATAATAGCTGCTAGCGGTACGAAGGTGTGTCAATTCACCTATTTGTCAGCATGATACACCCTCCTCTTTCTTGTTTGAATTTATTTGGTTTCTTTCCCTGCTGAAAACAATGAATTCGGCTTCTTCCTATTAAAAGTACACGGGTTCCTTTAGGTTCGTTTTCACTTACTACCGCACAGTGCTTCATGCTGGCTAAGCCACTTGCCCATCTCATGAAGAAAGGAAGCACTGCGCGAAAATCTTCAGCAAGTCAATGGTTGCCATTAAATTTGAATGTTTAGGCTGCTGATGTATACCAGGGTGTATCGAAGTTACGATGAATAACGTTTGATTCATAGGCTTCACTAGTCGTTTTTTAGAACATTTTGAGACAGTATGGGGTAATGGCAACTTTAAGAGCAAATACTGTGAGGGTCGTGACGACATTAGGTCATGTTTTCCTGTGCGCCTATTGATATGAATTAAATGCCACAAAAGTCGTATTTCCCTATGACGCCTTTTGTGCGTCGAGACATTAATGCATTTCAGCAATGATGCACTTATGAAAATTATGCAGTAAAAATTATGAAATTAAACGATCAAATGAAACTGGTATCAAAATGATATATTTAAAGTGTGAAGCTATAAAAATTTGAAATTTTTTGCGCTCAACCAAATGCACGGAATGATCAAGAAGAAATATTGTAAGGAAATCCAGTTCAATTTTTATCCTCTCTGCGACTGTTACGCACGAAAGATACAGCCACACTTTTTTTAACAACAAGCAACCACTGCCCTCTATATATGTAGGAAAAATGGAAATCGTAGGGAAAATGAAAGAATGAAGCAAGTGAAATGAATGAGAAATCGAAGCAAATAAAGACACAAAAGTACTGATTGTTAAATAGCTGCGAGAAGTAGTAAGAAAAGAAGAGGCACGCCAGAAAAGAAGAGAAATTATTTTCAAAACCACAATGAAAAGCTTTTATAAATAGAAATCACAAGGAAGTGCAGTACAGACAAGATGAAGTGTCATTGAGTACTTAGTGAAACATGGTACTAAAATACATAAAATGTATTTGAAAAATACATAAATATAAAGTTGTAAATTTTTGGTTTGGAATTATATTTTTGACTACATTGAATGCAATTTGGTTTTGAAAAATTACATAAAGTATGATTTCTGGTAACATAACTAATGGAAAATACTGAGTAAGTTCTGTGTACTTAACCTAATTCTTACATCTCAAGTAAGTATTTGGATGTCATTTATTTTCCACTTTTGGAATAAATGGATTGCACACCTGCCCTTTTTTAAAAGAGTCAGCATGAAATTTGTTTGTGTTCTTGTACATCCCGTCACTTGAAGAAATATCGCGTACATTGTCAAAAATCTTTTTAATTTATATTAAAAAGAAGTGCAAAAGAATGTAAAGAACACCAATGCCGTCATTTGAGAACTGTGACGAGAAATTTAAAGAAAATCATTTTTTACCTTTTTGCTGAAGCATGCTGCAATGCATTGCCGAAGGACAAATTAGAAGAAGCCGGACCCTTCATTTCCCAAAATATTAACAGTGTAAAGTTAGGGAAATAAACGAACGTTTAAACTTTTGCCGTTATACTGACTGAAAAACTCTTATAACTGTGGAGATTCATAGTATTTCAAGGAAGAGATCTTTAAAAGAAACAGCCTGTATTAAGTCATTAAGTATTATTTTTCATTCAAAAATTTCACTATTCTATATTAGCTGGTAATGGGACGGACTGATTATTTTTGTGAACAAGTGAAAACTTGTTACAGAATTACTCGTATTTAGTAAAGTTGAGTCACATTAAGAAAGCATTTTCCTTTTTCATCTTAGCTGCCGTACACACTATTTTCAAAACATCAGCTAATAATTATATTAACTCAGTTTTCATAATGCGGCCCTATTCACATTCAGACGGAAAAAAGTTATTTAATTTTGCAAGGGCTTAAGAGATCATATGCATTACATGGTGCTCTAGAAAATATATTGGCAAATAATTTTAGTACTATAGAGTATTCTATTAAATATTTTTGGAAGTAATTCATACTACATATTATTTCATACTAAACACACCAAATAGTTAGGCCTCTAGTGTGAAATATTTCAGTGGTGTCTCTTTATATACGACACAGCTCTACACTTAACTATTTCTGAATTATAATTATAATTCAAAAATATTTTAATTATAAAACAGAAATATATCCGTCTGTAACTTTTATTGAATTGTAAATAAGTTATTTAGTAACATATCTGATGATACTAAGTATAATAATATTTTTGAAAGATTTTTAGTCCCACGTGATGCACCAAAAAGAAACAGGGATTTAGGTTGTTGAAGAGTGCTTGGATTGTCGATCGCATGCAAACTCGTAAACAGCAATTTTCATCGTTTTTACAAGTAGTTAGAGAGAAAGGATTCGTACTGCAGGAGTGATTATCACTTTCATTTGAGAGAGGCGTGTAAAGTTCTGAGACATTTACACGTAAGATGAAGAGTAAAAACGGCACGTGGAGAAAGACAGTCGTTATGAAATATCTGTTTCTCAAAACTTCATGATAAGTAGGCATAAGGTTTGCAAGAGACCTACGTAAATGAATCACTTTTGTTCAAGAAATTGAAAATCTATAGATATTTTATATATATATATATATATATATATATATATATTAAATATATAACATAGAATACAAAAATAAAGCACAGTATGTAGTAAATTATGGAAAAAATCGCAAGATAATTTGAAAACTATGAAGCGTAATATATTGGAAATGTGTGTTATTTTAACATACAGTACTACAATGCACGTTATTTATTTTGGTAATGTTAATGTATCATGTTTTATTAAAAAATTATTGTAAAAATAACAATAAAATATAAAATATTGATTGGAATTGTATCGTTTTGGCTGGAAGATAAACAAAACTCCCAATGTAATCTTATTTAAAAAGCATACGTTCTTCAATGTAAAAAATGAAATATATTCTTGTACCAAACGTATATGCAAAGTAAATCCTATAATAAATGCTGATGATAAAACAGGTATAAAGATAAAGATTCATAAGTGTATTTTACCCCTCATATATAGCGATTGACTACAAGTTTTAGAGCTGGAACAAATCTCCACTCATGCACGATTTATGGTTTCTTATCCCGGACAGTTCATAAAAGTTCTTGAATGCACTCTCTTAAATGGATGAACCTCCTCGAAGGTTAGCGAAGCGGCAGTGCGATGTAGGAAACATCACCTTGAGCCAAAATATTAGCATTGTGCCACCGGAAAAACTACATTATTTATATTAGTACTAAGATTCTGTTATTCATGATTTCTTGCACGACTTCTTAAAACGGCCCAAACGATATTATTTATAATTATAATTATAATGCTGATATCATAATCATGGTAAATTATTTATTTAATACTCTTAAGCATTGGCATAATAAAGCAGAATTAACTTACTTCAAACGAAATATAACTAAATTGTTAAGAAAAATAACACTGCTTTTACTAGTTGCTTACCTTTCGTTTTCTGCAGAGGTTCGGTGTCCAAATTAACTCATTTACAATAAACTGTAAGCTAAGAGGCTACTGTGGCACATTTCTGGGATTCAATCAATGGTTTATTTTCATTCATACTTTCACTATAATGCCATTCAATATCAGCAAGCGTTGCTACGTCTCTCCCATTTATCAGTCGTGACACAGGAGACAAGGGAATTGTCTATTTTTATTGCGCTATAAAACTACTACATACTTTGATCTAGTTGTAAGGAAATTACTACAACACAAGGGGTCAAAGGTAATGGTACAAAGATTAAAATGCACTTATGAGTTGAACTTTATTTGAAGATTCGTGATATGTATAGCAGTACTTTGTCTATTTTAATTAGCACATTTGAAGATTTCATCACTTCACTCATGCACGGAGCTTTTTAATGTTAAGATATGAGATGTCATATAAATTGAAACAAACTACGACCTAATTAGCTGAAAAACGTTTTCCACATCACGAATTTCTTTTCAAATAGTATTTCAGGAATTGGCATGCTTATCTTCAAAGGTTTTTATTGTGGTGTATTGTGATTAAGGGTAGTTAAATGAGTCAAGTTACTTTGTTTTGCAAAGCAGTGCAGGTGAACGTATGTCAATACGGAAATTCTGAAGGTTTTGCGGGAGGATATTGTTTGTATTAATATTTAATAACATTGGAATATAAAACAGTAGTTATTGATAATTCAACATTACGCGTGTGAATATGTTATTTTTTGCAACTACAATTAAATTTTAAATATAAAGTTATCATTCAAATTGCACAACTATGTGTTTATATTAAATTTCCAAAATATGAGTTTTCCAACTAATTTATATTCAGTTGTGCGCTTTTGAAATAGATTATAATACTATATTTAGTTAATTACAGGTAACGACAATACTTATTACACTGTTTAGAATATTCAGTAACGAAAACGTTGGGTCGTTATATTACACTGAAGAGTAAAAAAAGCTGGTACACTTGCCTAATATTGTGTAGAGCCTTCGTGAGCACGCAGAAGTGCAACAACACAACATGGCATGAATTCGACTAATGTGTGAAGTAGTGCTGGAGGTAACTGACACCATGAACCTGCAGGGCTGTCCAAAACTCGTAAGAGCACGAGGGGTGGAGCTCTCTTCTGAACACCACGTAGCAAAGCATCCCAGATACGCTCAATTATGTTCATGTCTGGGGGATTTTGGTGGCTAGTGGAAGTGTTTAAATTCAGAAGAGTGTCCCTGGAGCACTTCTGTAGCAATTCTGAACATGTGGGCTCTCGCGTTGTTCTGCTGGAATTGCACACGTCCGTCTGGATGCACATTGGACATGAATGGGTGCAGGTGATCAGACACGATGCTTACATACGTGTCACCTATCAGAGTCGTATCTAGACGTATAAGGGGTCTCATATCACTCCAAATGCATTTCCCCATACAATCATAGAGCCTCCACCAGCTAGAACAGAACCCTGTTGACATGCATTCATGAGGTTGTCGCCATACTCGTACACGTCCATCCGCTCGAAACTATGTGAAACAAGACTCATCAGACCAGGCAACGTGTTTCCAGTCATCAACAGTCCAATGTCGCTGTTGACGGGCCCAGGCGAGGCGCAAAGCTTTGTGTCGTGCAGTCATCAAGGGCCCACGAGTGAGTCTTCGGTAATATCGATAATGTCTCGTTGAATGGCTCACACGCTGACACTCGCTGATGGCCCAGCATTGAAGTCTGTACCAACTGACGGATGAGTTGCACTTCTGTCACATGTAATGATTCTCCTCAGACGGCGTCTGTCCCGTTCTTGCACGATCTTTTTGCGCCTGCAGCGATGCTGGAGGTTTGATGTTTTACCGGATTCCCAATACTCACGGTACACGTGTGAAATGGTCATACGAGAAAATCCAAATTTCATAGTCACCTCCGAGATGCTTTGCTCAATCTCTATTGTGCCGACTATAACACCTCGTTCAAACTGACTTAAATCGTGATAACCTGCCATTGTATCAGTAGTAACAGATCTAACAACTCTGCCAGACTCTGGGTGTCTTATATAGCCTTTGCCTAACGGGGCGTCTTATTCTGGTTGGTTCCAGATCTTTCTATTTCAATACGCATGGCTGTACCAGTTTTTTGGCTCTTCAGTGTATAACTGCACAGTATGTTTTATTCTGGACTATGTGTTTAACAAAACAAACCGGACCGGAGTTCGACTACAATGGCACTGAAACACATGCGACGTCATAACTGATCGGTGATCCAAATTGACACAGAGGAAAATGATTACAGAGAAATAACAACATAAAAGAAAAGAAACAATGAAGAAAATGACAGATAAAAAGAGAAAACACAAACGGAGAGGATACATTTAGAAAGAATGATTCAGACATTGAGAAGTAGGAGAGCAATACAAGAAAACATTTAAATGTAACACCAAGAAATAAAATATACACTATGTACACCACGAAAACTATAAAGAGTCATTAAAATGCAGGGCAGAAACGAAGACACACTTTAATAAAATTAGAAAAGGAGATAGAATTAATAGCAACGCAGAATCCGTGGGGAAACAGAAACCGACTTAAAAGGAAATCAGAAGGACGAATACAGATTACAGACAGAAGTCTAGTAAAACAGGAGCAGAGCAAGAATTTGGAATACACAGATCAGATATAGATAGACATAAGCAGATAAGAATGGGTCGGAAGTGAATGATAGCAGCCTTTCTAGACATTCCACCCGCACAACTTAAACAATACGGGGCATAAAACCAACATTTTGAAATTCAATTTGTAAAAATATTGTCAATATTCCAATTTTTATAAGAGGTATTCTTCATTGGCTTGCTTAATTCAATAAATGCAAAATACATTTTCATCGAGTGAAAAATGAGACCCTAAAATTAAGCCATCTTTTTATAAAGTGAAATGACACTCCCTTGTAACATCACAAACATTGGGTACCATGTTTAAAAATAATGTCACTACGAAATAAAACCATTATACCAAATTAAAGAGTAATATAAATATTTGATAATGTCGGTTTTCAATACTTGAATCCGACTACTAGTGATGGGTTTGGAAGAGTTTAAGTTTTTTGAGGATAGGCAAATTTGTTGTCTAAATTAGTGTTCTCTATGAATAGCGTGTTCTTCTTGAATATTTCTTATGAATAGTGAATAGTTCTTTTGGGGAGTTGGCCCAGGTGTCCCTGATGGGCGAGTGACGCAGGGAGGCGGCGCGGGCGGCGCGAGCGGGGCGGGGGAGGGGGGCAGGCGGGGGAGGCGCGCGTGCTTACGGGCGGGGGCGTAGATTGCGGTGGGGGCGGGTGTTGACATTCGGGGTGTCAGCGAATTCACAGACAGCGCCGCGAACCCATGCCCTCCTCTCCTCTCCTCTCCTCTCTCTCCATTCTCCCTCGCTTGCTCCTTTCATCCCACGTCCTCTTACTCTTGCTCGGGGGCACATGATCAAACATCACCACAACAATACTTGGAGACACAGAAATTGAGCTGCCGCTCAGAGATGGAGTGCGACGAGGCGACGAGGTTGGACTGCGCCCGATGGCGGATGCTCCATCCGAAAGCTAATTTCAACCTGCAAATGCCACGCCTTAACAGCGGCGTAAACCACTTCCAAGATAATTTAATTAATAATTTCCGTATTTTTTTATATTACAGCCAAAACAAAACATCTCTCTAGAACTGGAGGGCGTCTATTGGAATGTAATATGCTTGCATACATTTAGTCTGCTAGTGCGGCAGACTTGAACATATGAGAGCGTAGGCTTCCGCGGCCGGAGTCAGTATTTACTGGGCTGTCCGGGTGACGCCGCATCCATGGGGAAGGTGCCTTTAGCACCTTCGCCATGGACGCGGCGTCACCCGGACAGTCTAGTAAATACAGACATGAACATAGGTAGAGGGTCTGGAAACAATTTTAATAGAACACGGATCTACACACTGGAAAATGATTTAACTGTCACTCAGGCAGCGCAAGCCTTCAGTGTTTTATGTAAATGTTTGTAAAATGTAAATTTGTAAATTTAATATGTAAAAATGTAAAATGTAAAAATGTAAATTTAACTCTTCTGTTTATCTATTCTTTATTTCTTTGAATAATACTTTGTTAAGAAGTTCAATGAAGTTAAGTTAATATTAAATTTTTCTGCACATTCGTAACGTTTCACGTAACGTTGCACGTGATAACGCGATGTTTATTTAATCCCTCCCTCCGTGTCACTTCTGATTGAATATTAGCATGTTCAAGGAGTAAATTCACATTGCATCCGGCGTTGTCCAACGAAGTCACTCACATGTATCTCTGAACGACTGTTCATTTCTTATGACAAGAAGTACAAAACACATTTATCAACAAATTGACAATTTTGCAGAAGAGATATTCATGTTGTGACCTGCTCAAGATCCAGTATTATTTTAAAACCAATGCATTAAACTGGAACTTTGCGTGAGAAAAGAGAGTAAAACAGTAAGTAATAATAGTTTGACAGTTTCGAATACATTGAATATCTCAGCTGCAAAGTGTACATGGAAACACAAAACATGCAATAATAAATGTTAATACACGATACATTCTAGTTTTTAGAGGAATACATCTATATGGTTCAATCTACATGTGAAATATTATATGATTTTTTAGATTAGTGAGAAAGATGAATAAATGTGCATACAGAGATTAGAAAGGAAAGTGTAAGACTAGGAGTCTACAGTGAAGAATAATAAACACCCAAACATGCTGATTCCCTCTACTTTCCAAGTAATGACGATTACGTAACTCTAATAAAACACATTTCAGAATGTTGCAAGTAATAATCATTCTACTTAATAGCACTAAGTACGTTTCTAAAGCGAAAAATGCCGATGAAAAAATATGATGCCGCTGGCTTCACCGCCTTAACTACCTTCGGAATACACAAAACATTTTCACAAAAATGCTGTCGTCTTAAATGCTGCATTGCTTGAAAGCGAGCGTGTCGATTGCAGCCATCCTTCGCTAGTCGTGAGACATTCAGAAGTGCTCCCGGCGCGTGTCAGACAGCTGGGCGCGTTCCATCGCCGCGCCCGTGCAGGCAAGCGGGCCGTGCGCGCCTAGGGCGGTGCGTGGGCCGGGACTGACCTGCGGCGCGGGCTGGCAGCCGGGGAGATGGTGGCGGCGAGGGCGGTGGCGGCGGCGACCGCTGCGTCCACGGCCGGGGTGTCGCGCTCGCGCTCGCGGTCGCGCCCGCGCCCGCGACGGCTCATGGCTGCGCAAGCAACTGCGCCCGCCCGCTCACGCCCTCGGCGACCGAAGCCCCGCAGCCAGCCCCCTCCTGCCCCCGCCCCCGCCCCCGCCACGCCCCCGCTCCCAGCCACTCGGCTCTCCCTCAGGCAGCGCGTGACTCGTCACAAGAACAAGAGGGGTCGTAATAATAATGATGATTGTTGATAAACACTCCGTGAACAATAACTAAAAGAATTAGTAAAATACAGATCAACGGCATACTTTTATGTGGCTTAAAAGGGCAAGAAGTACACCAGAATCCAAAATGGTTTTAACAGCGGCCCAATACCAATCATTCAGAATCCAAGGTTATGACGAGGCGTTACTCAAAATTTCTCAGAATGATTGTCGCATTTGTCACGAACACGAAGAAACCACCCTCAGGAGGATCATATGTCTCAGCGTGTCCAATTCTAGCAAAATTCGAACACAAGAAAAGTGACGAAGTTAAACATCTGCTACTGGAGGTAACTGGAGGACCAATTGTAGTTACCTCCAGTAGCAGATATATATCTTATACAATATGTGTTCTACACGGTACGAACACTTTCTTTTAGTCCTAGTAGGCATTTGGACATTACTATCTGTAGGACACTACCTTCGTTACCTATGTGATTATCTCAAGTCCAAACTCGTATCAATCAGTCTGAGGACTTCGATTGCGGTTGAATAATAATAATAATAATAATAATAATAATAATAATAATAATAATAATAAAATCATAAGAAAAGAGATCTTCCGATACAATGTAATATCTTCAAGGTTCAGAGTATTCCAATTGAGGGAAAAATATTCCTGGGATGCCTATCGATGCTTACACGCATTGTCACAAGTGTATACTTAGAGCTTTCAGTGGACCTTACGACAAATCGAGCTCTTGAAAGACTGATGTATGACTTAAATAACGAATGGTCTATCTAAGCAACTAACTACAATAAATATGACTATTATTTGCCACAGAATAAAAACGTACCGTACACTAATACACCTAACTTGCATGTAAAACACCGTAAGACTTTGTGTTTCTTATCAGTAGTAGCACACAATGAGACCATAAAATTTAAAAATGCTGAAACATTGAGGTGTAAAGTTTTCCTCATGGATGTCAATCACATTCAGAATGCATGGTAATCGATAACATGGATTCAAAATGTTTGTGAGATTTCCCATTTTCTAGCAGGAATGTCAACAAGGATGAATAGTTAAAATGAGAAAGATACCTTTATCTCACGAATATAATGATTTCTTCGAAGAAGTGTGAGAGAGTAGTGAGTAGTGAAATATGTCTTGATTCAGTTTCGCGTACATGTATTTCTGCAATATCTTCCCCACTAAGACGATTGAGATAAGAGTTACATAGCAGCACGTGTACTAAAAATATGTTACATAATCCTAAGCTCCACTGATTCAATTTTTACATCTCAAATAAAGTTTTATACTGCGATCTGTGTTCACTGCATAGACCCTTTGTCTAGAGACCCTGAAATGAGCGAAATATTGGTGTTCATGAAATGTATGGAGATTATTTAGTGGTAGGCATAGGTATGAAGCGAACGTGATATAAAACACTACTAAACTTGTACATCTAAAACTGATTCATGAAGGGATCAGGCTTATGATTGCAGTTCTTGCAAGCAGATTTGTCAACGCTTTCCAATCATAGCATCCTCGTGACGTGCTACGGAAGAAAACAAGTGGAAGCAAAAACACCCAGCCTCCACGACGTCAACATGAGCCTCGCATCGGCCGGTTCCGTCGCAGCTGCAGCCTCGCCCGAGGGCTGGGCACGCTCCTTTGCTCCGCAACCCGCCTCTCACCGCCCCGCCCGCCCCCTCGCTTTGCTCTGCCCCGCCCGGCCCCCTCCTCCGCGTCAATCCACTTACCAACTCGATCCCGTTAGCAGCCCGCCTCCGCGACCTCCCCTCCCCGGCCCCGCCTCGTCCTCTTCACGGAATCTCGTCATCCTCTCTCCGCCCCTCATCCTCTTCTTTTCTCTCCCCACTTCTTCACAGCGGAGGAGTATGGAGCGCACCAAAGAATAATCGAAAGCATGTTTTACATGTGAAGAGATATTTGCCCATTCAATATGTGCCATTGAGTCTTTACGTCGACACGAAGGACGATTGTGAAAGATATAAAATCAAGTTGGGCACTTGCTTACACGTATATTAAAAAAAAAAAAACACGAAACATTACATATAAATCGGAGTACAGTCATCCATTTACCTGTGTCTGTCCGTCAGTCACTCACGGTCCATTATTCTCGTTCACCTCACCGGCAAACTCATCATTTTTTACAGATTCACTCAAAAGGAAAAATAATTTATCTAAAAAGCGTGTTTTTTGAGCTACTAAAACGCGTTTTGGGTGACTTGTTATAGAGATGAGATCAATAGCTTATTCCATTCCTCTCGACAAGACAAATCGATTGGCAAAATTCCTCGCCGGTTACCTCTACGATATTCTGGAAGAATTCTAGAAAAACACTGAATTTGTATAGTTTCAGCGCATCTGCACAAACACCGGTGAAATTTTGTGTATTACTATAATCTCTTTCCGGCTTTTACACGAATCGTTATGATTAGTTTGAGCATCACAAAACTGAAATGTAATTACGTAATGAAAAAAGTGTAATGTATTTTAATCGATTTTTTTCATTTAACTTTCCATATCCGAAAACAGTCAGGCTGAGCAACTGTAATAAGTTTAAAATGTATTTTAATTATGAATTTGCAAAGCACAAAAAAATATTCTAAAATGAAAATACCCGTCCGAGGTGCTACGGAAATCTAGTTGAAAAGGAGCAATTGTACTTTGTGCAATTGAGTTTTGCGCCATATCGCGCCAACGTTTGAAGACAAATTGGCAGGGGGCGTTGACAAGCATAATTAGTTTCGTGATAAGAGACTTTAAACTTTAGGCAGTGCCAGGCAATTTTCAACTTTTCTTTTGATGACTTCTCCACAGGGAACAGCGGCGCCTGAGGATATGATAATTCTCAACGGTGCTGCAGAATAAAGAGCAGACGAGTGGCGAGCCCGACGTCTGAAGGCCGTGAAATCACAAAAAGCGAGATGTAACACCTCCGCTTTTATTGCTGACTGGCAATGGAGGAACCCGTCAAACGGCTGGGAGAGTAGACCACCCAAGGCGAAAGGTGGAGCATTGGCGGGGAGCGGTTGTCGACACATCACGTGGTGCGGGGCAGGCAGGGAAAGCCTCCGCCCCCTCTGAAAAAGGAGAATTATGCGAGGGAGCAATATAGCTCACAACATTCTCCTGCACCTTGCACGTGTATGGTAGTTAGATTGCCTTCTGACCTTTGTGATTTTGTTAAGTTTATTTTCCTGGTTAAATAGTATCTGTGGCTTGAAATATTGACTTGATTTGTGAACAATTGGATACATTTCGACAAGGATTCTTATAGACAGCCTGGTCATTGTATTTGGATCCGAAAATAAATGTTGTTGTAAAATGTTGACATAGTTGCAGTTATTTAACCCCTGAAAAAACTTTCGTTGTTGCAAACAATTGTCAGAACCCATGCTCGAAATGTCACCATGCACGAATGGCAACATATGACACGCACTGCAAAGTTCCGTCACCTATTTCCCAAAGTTTCGACAATGAGGAAGACCACGTGGTCAGGTGACGACCAATAAGAGTTCACCTGGAAAATAAAGTGTTTTGTAATCGATTCAACAACGCTGACACTCGGCACAGCGGACGGCGCGTCCCGCCCGGTACAATCTCATATTAATTTTTCAAAGTTTACAACGCGTACGTCAGTCGTGTTTTCGTCGTTATTATACAGCTGACAGTGTCTACAAAATGAATGATGGCCCCTCTACTTACTACACTTACTACACGATGATTTCATGTGCGGGTAAAATGATACCCTTTAGAAACGAGTAGTTAGTTATCTAAAAGGGACCAAAATGGTATTTTTCGCCTTTGAAATCTTCATTACGCATACAAAACATTAGAATAATCGCAGCCCAATCCACATCACAGTTACAGCTGCGGTTTGGTATACAATTACTGGAAGACGATAGGGAACATTAGTCTTGTTTTTGACGTCTGCCTTCTCTTTCAGGCATTGATATTCGTCATAAATACTTTTTTTATCGTTTATGTCACAATAAATGTTAATAATGAAGTCTCTAGCCACGTTATTCCAATGCACTTCAGACGCTATATAGGTTCTTATTCTCTTATTCTCTCTGATCCCAGCACACACTTATAGAACTTGTTCGAGACATTTTCATCTGCTACATTTCTTATGAACCGATTAAACATTTGTGAAGAAATGTGTCCTCATTCCTCTTCTGCTTCATTTGAAAAGCACGTGCACGTGATTTGTGCAAGACGACGTAATCTCTACGTACCACGTCGATAATTACTTTGTTTTGATACGCTGAAAAAGAATGACTAAATATTGTATTTGATTTCCACATTTTATTTTTAATTTTTTTACTTAATCCTCTTCATTATTGTTTTTTATTGTCTTCATTTCATCAGTCCTTTAATTTTTACACGTAATAAGTGACTTTCCTTCTCAAATTGAAAGGATGTAAAGATATTGTTTACTCACTCCTGCAACTATTGCAGGAGAAATCGGCAATTGGTTTTAATATCGGAATACAACACGGTAGGATTTAATGTGCTGTGCGACGTTTGTTTCCTGTAGACAAAATAATGTCCCAGCACTTGAAAAATGAGACTAGTAATAATACTTAAAAGTAAATGAGACGCTTAAATGCACTCCTCCAATTAACATATCTACATCGATTTATCAGAAAACAAATTGTTTTACACACCTGTTCTCTTTCGAAAACAAACGTCCCGTGCTTCCATGTCTACTCGTGAAGAGCGCAGTTTGTGTGGTGCGAATAATGCATCTGACGATTTTTTTTGGTTATTAGGACAATTAAGGCCTGCTTTTACGGTTTTGTGTACAGACTGTAAGGAGTGCTGTCCACAGAAATATTAGTACCAAGCCCCTGACGCAAAAAGAAAAGTCTTGTCTAGAAAATCGTGTTGTAATTTCCTCGCACACAGTTCGGCAGGAGGAGTGAAGCCGTCAGACATCGGGAAAAGCGCAACGCGACTCTGTAAGGTTGACAGCCGAGCAATCGATTCGCAATCGGCAGCTCCTCCTCGTCCCTCTCCCCAGCTCAGCGCGTGCCTCGCCTACCGCTCACCGCTCAATTCCACCCGCTCGCTGCGTTACCTCTACTTGGCTCTGAGACATTTCTGCAATTTCGCTTCCTGATGCTTATTATTCTTTTTTCTGATTGATATTGAGGGCTTCCGCGTTCAGTCATTCGCACGATCTGGGCTGTTCGAATGACTCTGCGTTTAAGGGTGTGATGCCGATGTTTCGAACATCTAATCGTGATCTTCAGTCCTGAAAACACTTCAGCCCTTAGGAAGGCCATAATAATATGGTCGAAACGTCGGCGACAAAGCTTTCTTTTTTTTTATTTATTTCTTGCCCGTTCGGCCCTACGGCCTTTCGGGAGTTTTTAATAAGATACATACATTACATAAGTATATAACAATCTCAACTCTTCATAACAGAGCGCAAGTATATTTACTTGGGCTGAGTTTTTACAAATTATATATTGTTCGTGTTTACCTTTATATAAACAATAATATATAAAACCAACTAATTAACCAATATTCAAAGCTAAATGAAAACTAACTCAAATATAACTACTAAATAAAAACTATACAGAATTATACAAACTATACTAATATACAAAGATATACAGACATATGTCTTAAGTGGACACAGCAAGTTACACTTGTGAATAACACTTAATTACGTTTTAACAACCCAAACTTGTTTACAGCAATAGTACTCGCAATTTATGGTGGCTTTAGGCGATCTTTTGGAAAGCGTGACAGTATCCTGGATGGAGCATAGGCAGTACGGCCAAGGTTGAAAGTTCTTTTGCTAGGACAAGCTTCAAGCCTTAAATAAAACTTATTTGATAGTTTGTATATGTACTCTTTAATGCAGCTTATGTTTAATTCTCTTTGGATTTGAGCGTTAGGAATAAACCAGGGAGCTTTGGAGATCATTCGAAGAAATTTGTTTTGAATAATCTCCAATTTGTTAATATGCGTGTTTGCGGCACCTCCCCACACTGAGCATGCATAGGTGAGCGAAGGACGAATTATAGATTTAAAGATTGTTATACCATTTTCTAATCTTAATGCAGTGTTTTTATTTATTAGTGGGTAAAGTTTGACTATTTTTGTATGGGTTTTGTTAGCCGTATCAGTTATGTGGTCTTTCCATGTTAATTTCCTATCTAATTTAACTCCTAAGTATTTTACGGGTTGGTTCTTGTTTAGCCAGAGAACAGGATTGTTATTGATTGTTAACATAGGGGGGATTATGAATCTTTTAAGTGAGAAAATTTTTGCTTGTGATTTGTTTGGGTTTATCTGGATTCTCCATTTATCAGTCCATTTAATTAAGGTATTTAAGTCTCTTTGTAGGTTTTCTAGGGCGATAACCAGTTCTTCATGTTGTGAGAGGATGGCGGTATCGTCTGCGAACAAGGCTATTTCAGTATTTCGGGAAATCGCTAAGGTATATTTTGAATAAGGTCGGTGAGAGTGGGGAACCTTGAGGAACTCCGGCTGAGATTCTATATTTCGCCGACGTGGTGTTATGTATTTTAATATTAAATGATCTGTTAAGTAAGAAACTTTCTAAAATATCTAGAAGATATTTGGGGATGCCTAGGAGGCGAAATTTGTATTTTAATCCTGTATGCCAAACGCGGTCGAATGCTTTAGTGATGTCTAAGAACAGAGCTGCCGTGTACTTTTTCTCATGAAAACCCTTCGCTATCAAATCCGTCACTCTTAAAATTTGGTGTTCAGTTGAGTGATTTGTTCTAAAGCCGAACTGGACATCAGGTATGGCGTTCGTAGCGTGTAAGTATTTATTTAGCTTTGCTAAAATCAGTCTGTCAAATACTTTAGCTAATGAGGGTAAAAGACTAATTGGCCTGTAGTTATCTAGCAGCTGTGGACATTTATTTGGTTTGTTAATTGGAATGATTATTGCGTTTTTCCAATTGCTTGGGTAATAACCCAGTCTTAAGGCTGCGTTTAATATAGCTGTTATTGCTGCAATTGTGGAATTCGGTAATTCTTTTAATATCTGACTAGTTATTAGGTCATTCCCAGCTGCTTTTCTGTTTTTAAGTTTATTTATTGTGCGTTTAAGTTCTGCGGGGGATATGAATTTTATTCTTACATCTGCGGAGTGTATACGTTGCTTCATACTGTTTAAAATTTCCTCGTTGAATTCATGGTTTACTATTGGGTTGGGTTTAAAAGAATTTGAAAAATGAACAGCAAATGCTTCCACTTTTTCGTCGTCTTTGTAGAGCATATTCGTACTTGATTTTAATGGTGGTATTCTAGATTGTTCTTTGGTGATCTTTTTGATAGTATTCCATAGTGAGGATGAGCCGGGGGTGATTTGCGCTAGATATTGTTTGAATGAGCTGTATCTGTGTTCGTCGATTAGGAATTTTACTTTTTTGCTTAAGGAGTTCCATTTTCTTTTTAAGTGTGGCCTTCTACTCAATTGCCATAGTCTTCTAATCCTGTGTTTATCTTTTATCAAGTCTACGATGTTTTTCGGTAGCCAGTAAGATGAATGTTTGTTGTATTGCGCTGGTTGACATGATTCTTTAACTGCGATGTTTATTGCTTCAATTAGATTATTGGTTTGTAGGTCGATATCAGTACCGTTTTTAAGAGCTTTAGGGAACGAAAATTGCGTGCTTATTTTTTGTCTAAAGATATCCCAGTTTACTTTACCATTTATTAGTTTCTTTGAAATGTTAACTTGTACCGTGTTCTGAAATGCTATTATTATGGGGTTATGATCCGAATCGAGTTCAGGTATTACCGAGTGAAAAAAGGGGGAATTTATGTTTTTGGATAGACTTATGTCAAGTATGTCCGGGGCGCCTTTATTGTTAAATGGATATCGTGTGGGTGTAGAGGGGGCGTGGATTAATATATTATGGTTTTGTGCGAACTGTAAGAGTTTGCGACCTGCTTCAGATGTGGTATTGCAGTTCCATGCTTTGTTTTTGCTATTTAAGTCGCCTATGATAATTATTTTCTGCTTATTATTGTACATCAAGTTATTATTGGAGTTAAAAATTTTATTCAAGGTCTTTGCTGGGAATTTTTTGTTGGGTGGTTTATAAGCGGTTATTATTATTATTTGTGAATCAGCTGTTTTTACATTTATTGCTATCGTCTCCAGGCAGTCGGAGGTGGGGCACTCAATTTGAGAGTGATTAATCTCTTTACGCACTATAATCGCTACCCCGCCCGCAGCTTTATAAGAAGGTCTATCATTTCTGTAAATATTAAAGCCGGGTATTTTGAATTTATCAGATGGGCGAAGGTGCGTTTCCGTAACGCAAGCAATTTGTATCTCGTGGAAGAATAAGAAGTTTCTAAAAATATTTTCTTGTTTACTTAGTCCATTTGCGTTCCAGTTTAAAAGTTTTAGGTTCTTGAGCTGGCTACAATTCATTTTTGTAACGCGGTCTGAATCATAACTTGTATTTGTGGTAAAAGAAAGTTCATAATTTGAGTAATTACCGTATTTGTGATCGATTCGATTAATTTAATCCTATCGATGTTTTGATTTGTGAACGGCGTCGTATTTTTAACGCTCTCCTGAAAGTTATTTATCGGTCTTGTCCAAGGGCGTGGTCTTTCGGGCAGGGGAGGGAATTGGGTATTGTTATAAATTGGAGGTTGGCTGCATCCGGCTTGCCTGTTATCATAATTTATCTCTTGACCTTGTGAGCTATACTGTGCCTTGGCTTGGCCTGCGTTATGTCTCTCTCCAGTTGAGGGTTTATTAAGTTTTTTATTTAATTCTGCTTTGTAAAAAGGGCAGCCACGATAATTTGCTGTGTGATTTTGTTTGCAATTCGTACAGGAAGGTTTTGCTCCCGATTTAGGGAGTGTGCATTCAGAATAGTGGTGGTTATTGAGGCATTTCACGCATCTCGGGTTGTTATAACAGTTAGCTTGCGTATGCCCAAAGCGTTGACATTTTTTACATTGGATGGGAAGTTTGGTTTTAGTGCGTACAAAAACTCTAACTATGCAGTAGTCTAACTTATTTAGCTTTAAAATGGCTCTACCAGCCACACTATTCTCGACATCTACAGCTACAATCTGCAGGGGTTTTCTATTTTTGCCATAAAGTCTTGTTACTTTTAATACAGGGAATTTATCATTAAGTTCATTTTTAATATCGTTAACATCGAGACACTCCGGTACATCTTTTATAACTACTTCAAATGCCCTTACAGATGGGTCTTTGAAGGAGTAGAACTCTATCTCGTTATTTTCACAGAATTTTCTGAATTTCCTGAAGTCATCAATGTTACTAAATTGTACTTTAAATTTATTGTTACTGTATTTGACTTCAAAATTTTCAATTTCATTTTTCATAATGTCCTCTTTAAGTAGTTTATAGTTTAGTAGTTCATCTTCTCTTTTATTATAATTTTGAATAATAATTGGGGGGATTTTTACTGATTTAAATACATTATCATCATTTTCCTCAATGTTATCTAAATATTCAAATCTATTTCTTACAGTTACGTTATATACCGTTTGATTTACTTCTGCTTGCGAACGTTTTTGTCTCTTATCATTTAACACTTCACTAGAATCACAGTTTCTTTTGAGTATATATCTACCTTTATTGGTTGACGTGTTGGGAGTACGTTGAATTGCGGTCTGTCCGCGCTGCTCCAAGTTCTTTTTGGCGTGTGGTGATTCCTCGTCAAGGTTTTGCAGAACTAAAGGAGAAGGCTGCTCCCCGGTAGTGACATGATGTAATTGTGGCGGTTGAACTGATACTGGTTGTGTTAAACTTAGCTGATGAGTTTGAACCATGTTTTGCATTACGCCCTGCGGTGGCAAGTTTACACTCATTTGTGGCTGGAGTGGAATGTATCCAGCCTGATATTGCTGCAACATTTGACCATTTTGAAATGCGAACATGTTATTTTCCATTGCGCTTGTGTGAGAGGTCTCACCAATAGTTGAAATAACACCGTTTGTAGCGTCCATTGCCATTTTTATATGCTGCCCCGTGCCGGGGCAGCCGTTTTCACACATATCACTGACCTAGTGATAATGGCTTGTTATATACACTTTAAACAAAAAAGTAAAAAATAAATAAACGAAGAATAACTAAAACCTACACTGGTTTTATTAGTATGCACTTTCACAATTCCTATCAGCGCGTCGATAACACAGTAAACTCACTGGTAGTAGTGGAAAGCTTATCGTGAGGAGCGACTCTCGCGGAGGTCTTACCCCGACGGGAGCCGAGCTCGAACTGATGACAAAGCTTTCTACGCAGTGTCACCCGGACAGCTAAGACTTTTTACTTTTTTGTTGCACTAATTTGTTCATTAAATGTCATTAAAAACACAAATCTTTGTGTGTCTAAGTTCTCTCTGGCAGAAATATAACGTAACAACTGACGGATGTCACGTGACACGTTTGAACTAACACAGGGATGAAAGGGCTTTAACTACCAAGACACTTTGAGGGTCAGTGAAGATTTGGCAGTATATTCAACATCATTGTCCTCTCTGATGGCTTAATTCACACAGTCATACATGTTATCAAGAGCACTGTGAAATGATTTATTTCAATTCGTACAACTTTTCGTCTTCAATGAGAGCGTAATAAATTTTTCTTTCGTGAAAACTGTTACTAACCCTCACGCGATGGAATTACATTCAACCACAATCAACTACAAAACCCAGCCAGAAAGTACGCTAGACATTACTGCTACTCAGCTGACAGGCGAAAGAATATTTTTCGCAGAGCGATGCGGTCTTTGGTGATGCTCATTTGTCACAAAAGCTGTCAGAAAAACTGTCTAGTGGCCTCAACGTAAGTGTCTTCTTACTTCTGACGACGTTGAAGACGTAGAGTAAATGAATAGAAATAGCAATATTGATGTTCTTTATGCCTGTTGAGTGCCAAAACCTTATGTTACTTGGGAAATACTGAGTTTGGACATGTTATATTGTGCACCAAACTTATCTTTTAAAAATTATTTTAAAAGCTTGACTTCTTGTGTTCTCGGTTATATTCTCCATTAACCTAGTATATTAGTAAAAAAATCATTTAATTTAGGATTATTGTATGAATTGTCAATCTAATTTACATTTTTGTAGACAAATATATAAATACAGTGGTTTTAGGTGCATTTCGTATTTTTACTTTCCCGTATACATACGTATATACAGAGCAATATACACATTACAGGGAAGTTATGTAATTCTGCGCGCAAAAACAGCGGATTTTCGTCAGAAAAAAAATCATTGCCGGGACCTGGTAACGAAAAAGTGGATAAATATAGTTGCTAAATAATGAAAAAACTCTCTAATACATGGTCTAGCCAGAGTTCCTGTTTTATGGGTCCTTGATACCGAAAAAACAATTGACAGCAAAACGTCCGTCCATCTGTCTGTCCGTCTGTAAGAATGAAAACACCACTAGCGCCTAAACAATATATATGATTTTTTCAAAATGAATATTCCGCATTCTATCTGGGTGCAGTCAAGACGCTGCGAGTTTGAAAATCTTTCTTCAAAATTGGGGGGTACTTTACATGAATCCCCCCAGATATTTTCAAAATTTTCTCAAAAACGGCAGCAAACTTTTATTTAAATTTATTGTAAAAATAGAGTAAAATACACTTATAAACATAGCATAAGCCATATTTTGCTCTACAATTTTTGAGGGGTAGTGCTTATGGCACTATTTAATATGACGTAAATTTTATTTTGAGATACTTTTTGTTGTTGTTTTTCTTCAAAATTTACACAAATGTAATTTTTTGAAAAATTTCTTACACCATTAATATGCACATATCCAGCAATTTCTAAACACAATTTTATTTGTGAGTGAATATGCTTTAAATGACTTCAAATTAAGTTTTTCGAAAACTAAATGTTTTGTGAAAAAATTCGAATTTACAGTAGCGCTTAAACGACATCAAAAACGGTTCCAAATTTTTCAAAAAAAAAACTGAGTTTTATAACGAGGTTTTCTGTTATTTAATATGCTGAAAATAATACTTCCGTTAACTATTTGGAAACCGAAAAATTAAGGAAGTAAAAGGAAAAAAATATGGGCGGCGATAGATGGTAGCTGGCAAGGTTATGTGGCCGAATAGCTTGCTGAGACCAAATGAACAAGAAAACTAATACGGGAAAGTTTGTGCCACTGTGTAGCATCACTAGTTTGTCAATCATATCCTTAACTTTTCGAATCATCTTTTCAATTTATACCTGATACCTAGTCTATAACCGGACAAAATTAATCAGTATTTTCAGTATTATCATGTATTATGTAGGTAAAAACGCTGTCTAAACACACGTATGTAAAATATAAAATAATGTACTACCTAATTTTCTGCATAACACTAGTAAAACATTACATATCTCGTTACTAGGAACATGTGAGTTTTCTGTATTACTTAGAAAATAATCATCAAATTTTTTATCAACACGGGAAAGTAAATGGAGAAAATGGAGTCATTCTTTGGTTGATACTGCAAAATATATTGTCAACCATCCTTAATTAATTGTTTGAAGATTACAACAGTATTTTATTAGGTGAAAGTTAATTGTAGTAAGAGAAAAGATATAATGGAAATTACTTAGCAAAACGTAAAGGATTAATGAAAAATTGAAGGTCTGCAGATACGCATGCTCAATGTTTAGGAGGTAGCACTGTGTTCGTGCACATCTAGCAGTGACAACAGAAAATAATGTAAAAAAGGCATAAATTTATCAAACCAAACTATATTTAGTGTCAAACAAATATGTGTTTTAATTGTGCCTGAATTCAATACATTTATTATGATGATAAACAAAAAACAGCCACACAACTCGTTTATGTTGCTTTATTGCATTTGTAAAATTAATAAAAACTTGCCTCTGATAGTAGTTCTTTTTAAATTTACTAACGAAATAAATCTTAACATTATAAACGTGTTGCAAATTACGATTATTATTATTATTACTACTATTATTACTATTATTATTATTACTACTATTATTATTACTATTATTATTATTACTACTATTATTATTACTATTATTATTATTATTCACTCCAACATTAACGACTAAAGATGATAGGTGTCGAGTAAATATAATATTTACTCCAAGTTACGTGGAGCTTTTTAAGATGCAACTCTAGTTTCTGTGGATCCCTCTACAATACTTTACCTACGTCGGGCTGTTCCCAATAATGCGCTCTCTTGCACTTCCCAATCTTCGAATGAACTGGCAGTTTGGACAACTTGTAACATACCCTTTTGTGAAACAAATTCCAGGGCACCGATAACTATGCGTACGATCTGGGTTTTCCATATCCGGCTGATATCGATTTTTAAACTTTTGAATTCAATGGAGTGTCTTTGACTACTTGATTACGACGTTCAGATCGATTGGGACAGCGTCTTCCACAGGCCGACACGATTTTTTCGCCAAATCCAGGATGACAATATTGTGTTTGTTGATATCGTACGATCAGTATGGCTTTGTTGGTCGGTCGATATTGAACGCAGTCCAAAGGCGTCACATGTTTTGACGAGTTTTCATATCTCTTGAAACACGTGTTTATAACTTTGAAGACGTAACTGATCTGCCACTTGTCGGCAGTCCCTATCGGGGCTCTTCGTGTATTCGGATTTTCGTAGAATTAGATGGGTTAAAACGCAATGTTTATCAGTGTTATATTATTACAATTATTATTACTATTATTATGTATATTGTTATTATTATTGCCGTTGTTTGGTGTTGTTGGTTACTTCGTTTTAAAGCGCATTTCCAAGGAAGGCACAAGTGCAATGGCCGATATCATTTAAGAAATTACCCAGAGTGAATATCATTTAAGAAATTATTACTTCAATTACAACCAATATTAATAAAAAATTCTATTTACGAAATGTGAGTTGAAAGAAAAGTAAGTTACAGCCGTTATGTTTTGAGAGGGGAGCTTGTGTAGCTCACCTCTTAGCCGTCTGTCGGGGAGAGGCTCCCGCCGGATGTTACCGTCCCTTGGAGCGGGGCCCGGGTGGAATCCACTACCTGGCGAATGGTCGCAGTACCAGGTTTAGGTTAGTTATTCGGAAGTTATACCCGTCGATCGACGGTCTGAATCTGTTGATAGTGAACTATTTTTGTAGTTAGATTCTCCAAACTCTGGAAGGCGAGCTTGTTCTTGACAATAGGTCGATTCGTCGTTGCTGAAGATCTGCGAGTCCAAATCCGTCTCCAGCGTGAGTCTTGGGCGCGACCCCTGCAGGCAGTCGCGAATCAACTGTAGGGCTGTTCCGTCCTTGCCGCTTCAGCCACGGGGGTGGGGTGGGGGGTCCGCCAGGTCTAGGCGGTGCAAGTGGGCATTGAACGGGTCGTGGCTCGGTAATTTCAATGTTAGCTGAATGTGGGATGAAAACCCGCATAGTGGCATCTTCTATCGCGTGTCATCGCTTCTCTCATTTGCAGAGGACGTCTGCCGTAAGGACGTGTTGGGTATCTCCGCCAAACTCAGTAGCCAGTAGTGGTTGGAAGCAGCTTTCTGATCGCCTAACGGACAGCAGCAAGAGCTACCGTCAGATACAAGGTCATAAGAATCTGAAGATTAGTCAATGTCGCTGCCAACATGCCATTGTTAAAGAAATGTGCGCAGCGCACTGTGTTTTGTTTAATTCTCATGTGCACATTGCTCCCAGACCTATGCGAAAAAAAGAATAATCGGTAGGAAAAAAATACAAAAAAGGTATTTTTTTAACTAAGGCTTCTGTTCCGGAAATTCACCGAACGATCTGGCTCTTGATAATCTTATTTTGACATGTTGCTAAAAGATAGCCCCGTCTCAAGCGTGTCACTCCAATAAGCCTGTACCTTTACGTGGGGAATGCAAGCCCTCATGATACTGTATTAACGGCGATCTACCTTCGCAGGGGGTGAGACGCCACCGATCCTGTATAATTGACACGTGTGTGATCATAACCATGCAGGCCGATTTCGTAGCAGGAATGGTGAGTGTAAACTCGATTTCTCTCTCCCATACCTGGGTAATCGCTTAGGATGCCGCAACATCAGCCTCCATTTCTCTGTAGGAACGCCCGCGCGAGGGAATCACCTCATTGTCTGTGTAGCCTTCACCCTCGAAGCGGTAAGTCGCGTCAGAACGGTGATTATCATTATATTCCAAAACAGGGGTTCAGAATTGGAACCCTATGGGCAACCGTTCGTAAAAGTGTGCTTTATCTTTTCCTCACCTTCCTTTATGACTGCGACGCTTGAAAGAAGCTTTGGAACAGCTTATTTGAGTAGATATTCTTGTCGATTCTTTAATTATTTCGGAGTTGTCAAAAAATGTACGCCCACCATGTATTGCCATAAGCCCCAACAAAGTACAGAACAATACACACCTCGAATTTGAAATAACTCACATCTTTCAACTTTGCCGTTAGGTTGTGTACAGCGTCTTTGGTGAAGCTGCCGAGCCTAAAGACGTATTGATTTGACAATACGCTGCCCTCATATTTCCTTCTAGGCGAGCTAGAGCTACATTTTCCAAGGTCTTGTCCAATTCGGACAATAGGCAGATAGGTCGATAAACCTTGGCAATATTGTAACAGCGCCACACGAGCAACCTTCCGGGGTGTTGGAAAATAGCCAAATGCTGAGTATCTATTATAAATATCTAACAGATTTCGACGAATAAGCGGTGGTGCTTTTTTCAGTATCTCAGGGTTAATCCCATCCACGCCGGGAGCCTTCCCCGCCTTCACCGCCGAAATAGCCAACTCTAGTTCGACATGGGTGAATGGGTCCCAGAGTCAAAGCTCGAAACCGCGCATGGTGGTGATCATTACCCTGTTTATCATTTGGGACAAGAGAGTTCAGGAAACCATTACCTCTGTCATTACAGGTTGATTTGTGACCAACATTCGTGTGGATGGTGGAGAGTACTTCATGTATCATGAAAATGACGGAAGCGATCTTGTAAAGAACGCACCATGGTTTGCGTGTAGTAGTGACCCTGACGTAGACCTCGAAATATATTATTTTTATGGCAACAATTTTTTGTATCAGGGAAATACGTGCTGCAGAAAAAGCGCGTTTTTCCTCTGAATCTGGGTACCCTTACGGTAGTCTCCTTTAGTATTGCTGCATTGCTCTTCACTTGGATCAGACTAATTTTTTAATTCAAGACATGAACACCTCCCAATCTTGGACCTTGTGACGGACCCCTGCGGTATGCACATCGCATCGTGGAAAAAGACATGTGTGACATTCGAAATTTTTTCGTCGATAGTAGCCTGGTTCCAATTTCTTTAATCGGCCTTATCTGTCGATCCATAGCCTTAGCCAAGGGCCCCCAACAGGCATACCTCAGCCTGAACCTTACTTCGTTAAATTGTGGAGCTGGAGCAGACCCGTCGTGCAGATGTTTCAGTCCATACATCAGGATGATTCTCGGATGTCACAATGAGTCCATTCTCCACCCACCACCCAATTATCCGCGGACGGGCGTCGTCGTTCATGATTATT
Organism: Gryllus longicercus; assembly: GCA_038098605.1. NCBI lineage: Eukaryota > Metazoa > Arthropoda > Insecta > Orthoptera > Gryllidae > Gryllus > Gryllus longicercus. The sequence goes on along the minus strand of JAZDUA010000253.1, from coordinate 822,472 downwards.
CGATCTATATGTGGGATCACCTCCCTTCCGCCCAGGAGCCGCGAGAACGTTGGTAAAGCACCATATTTATTTATTATTTGCAGGGCATTTCTATGAATGACTTTTTCCAATTGTCCCCTATCTCAATTGTGTGGTAGTAAAACCACACTTCCGAATTCGAGTCAGTGGCGGATCCAGGGGGGCATGACCCTCTAAAAGGTCTAAAATTTTTGTTTGTTATCTTCCTTTATTTGGAAAAATTGATTTAAATATTTGTTAGAATTGTGCAATTATTTAAAAATTAATATTGTACGTATATCACATACACGGTACAAATATATAAAGTATCATATGTACACTACTAAACTAATATATCAATATAATAACAAATATGTGTATTATTTAACAAAATTCTATGATGCCCTCCCCCCGCAAAAAAGATCAGTTGGATCCACCCCTGATTCGAGTGAACTCCTAGAGATGTTCAACGAGATAATCAATTGTGTGTATGTGTTCCTAACAAATACTGAGTTTATTATCCTGGTGATCGCCACCACATTGGCAGCAACCAATGGGGAGGGAGCATTCTTTCCCCTCACCGGACAGCGAATCCCAACGAGGTGAGTGACCACATGGAACCGCGCTATCACATTGCATGAGGGCAAGATGCCGAAGGCAATATGATTTATATTAAACGATGTTGTAGCAGTAACCCCGAAAACATCACACAACCTTTTGTAGCTTATGTTTATTTATATTTACAACTCGTTCACACTTTTCACACTAGGAGCGTAATTGATTGTGATAGTATGAAACTTGGTCATTTCACATTACAATTCTTGTAAAAATTTACACCGTATTCTGCACTATTGTCGGTCTGTCTTCACTTTAGGATACTGTTGTAAGGGCCTCCTAACGTTCCGCAAAGTTCTTAGAAATGAACCTCCGATTTCACGTCACTTTTCAGTCCTGAAGGGTGTCCGCATACAATGTCGACATAAGCTACTGCACAGTAAAATAATGTGTGTAGTATCCAAAAGAAATCAATTTCTAAAAATGGATTTATTCCAACCACAATCAGTACAGAGGTAGACAAATTCAAGTCAGATCCAAACAATTTGCCAGAAGATGTGCCGAAGAATGTCCAAGTCATAATTTCCCGGGGAGGTGTCCAAAATCGCAGCCGTTGTACCGCTCACTGTTTCACGAGAGAGGAAGTCCGTATCCGTAGCCGTGTCGTCGCACTAGTCCACCGTCCACTAATCACTTCTCGATGCAGGCAGGCGCCTGACTGTCTCTCCGCTCGCCGGGCGCGGCTCTTATAGCCGGCTCGGACTGCGGGTCCGCTGGCCAGCTGTCCGATACGGATGCGCCCGTCTGCTCCGGAGCCTGGTCGAGCGTGACGGCGCCGCGGCGTCTGCTATCGCCGCCCTCTCTTGAGTGGCGCCGGAACTAATTTGCGGCGGCACTTTTAAAGGCACGCAGTCGACCACTGCAATGTGAAACATTTATTGGCAAAGCTGATTTGTTTCAATAGAGAATGGCTTTCAAAACTATGCAGGCGCTCCATAAATTTCCGGCGTGACCAAATATCTTTCAGCATTCGGAAAACCTTCTAAGCAGTATTTAGTCTTATCTTCAAATGTTGTAATGCTATAAGTTTGCAGTCGGCATCTTACTCAGTTTTGTGAGAGAGGTAGAGTTGGATGCGGTATGTGAAATCTCATGGTGTTTACCTTATTCACGACAATGCACCTGTGTTTACTTCCAAGATTGCAAAGAAAGTTGTGAAGGACTATGGCTTCAAGGAATGGGACCATTCACACTAAAGATTGGGCACCCAGCGACAACTACCACTTATCAAAACTGAAAAAAAAAACTTCAGAGAAGAAACATTCCAGACAAATGACAGGTGAAGGAAGCAGTTTTCGACCATTTTGCAAAAATAAAACGAAGTTTTTTTAAAGGTTTGCAAGTGTTAATATTCAGATCTGAGAAGTGCGGCGGCGGTGATGGTGTAACGGTTAGCGTATCGGACTGTTATACCCAAGTTGGTGGGCTAAAGCCTGACCGAAGAGGTGGATTTTTAAGGGCGAAAAAATTCTTCGTACGCCTTCCTTCGGAGAGGAAGTAAAGCCGGCTGTCCAAGTGAGTAGATTTACTTGCATGTAAAAGATCCTCAAGCCTAAATGACGCCTCTAAGCTAAATTCAAATCTCCTGTTGCGACACCCAAGAAATACCTCCATTCTCCGCTAGGTGGTGAAAAGAGCGTAGCGAAATTTGCCTGGTCGGATGGAAAAGCGGGCCTGATGACCCGTGCCTCGCCACGCAAATAAGACATCAATGCAATTCAAAAAGTGGGTTTGCTTAAGTGATGAAAAGACACATAATTGTTTTTTTACTTTGCATCAAAAATAGAAGCTAATAAGGCCAGAAACGTCGTATATCTGTCGCATTCCTGGTTCCACCCATTGTCCCTTCCGTCTCCGCGTCCGCGCGCCCAGCCGCCCGCAGCCACTTTCGGCACCCGCGCTCTATCTCTCCACCTTCGCCCGCGCACCTCACATATTCGCGCCGCTTGCACCCCACCTCCCTTGCGCTCATTTCATTAAAGTTGTTTTCGGGGAAGCCACCCGCGCGCCGCCCTCGGCTGGCAACGATCCCGGCCCTTCTTGCACTGCCGCCCGAATTGCCACCGCACACGCCGCAGCCTCCTCCGCAGATGGGGGGGGGGGGGCTAATGACACCCTGTCGCTCAGGGGACGCCCGTGCCTCTGCCTTCGCAGCCGCCGTCACCGCTCAGGCGACTCCGGGATGCGTCGGATCCAGGGGCATCAGTCGGATCAGTCAAGGAACGATTGAATGGTTGGAATGCAATTTCTTTGCAACGTCATGACAGTTGATTTTCAATAGATATAAGTATTTTTATTACTGTTATTAGTACTATTATTAATTTTATGTAATCACATGTTTCAAAACTTTTTAGCAGAATGGTATTTTCTATTTCAGTTTTCCATTTATTACTCACCTAACCCATTATTCATACTATGAAAACAAAGTTTACTGTTATCCACCCTCCAGTCCTTGAATATTAATGTACTCCAGCAGAAACCAGTTCTTCTTTAATTGTTCTGTTCTCGGCGATAAAACGTCAAAACAACAGTGACAATCATCAATGCCAGTGGCAGGGTTCAGATTCAGAACTCTCCAGACAAGGATGTCGAGCCAGTAACTAATTACGGTAAATATTTTATAATATTTTAATATAATAATTTAAGATAAAAAGCGTCCTGATATTTTTTGATAACAAAACTCAACGTTAGTTTGAATTGGCTGAAATGATCGAAAATTTGCATAATTCGTTCGCTGGGATCCGCTATTCCACACACCTATCACTGTCCGTTCCTAAGGGTTTTCGGCCGCGCCTCCCCGTGTGGCCTTTGGCGGGGCCAGGCAGGGGAGATAATTCAGTTCGGAAGGACGGCGTGACGGACGGCGGCGGGGCGCCCCCTCGTTCCCCGCGCCCCGCCATCACTACGCGGCGCTTTTTACGACGGGCGGGCGAGGGGTGACGCGGCGCGGAGGGAGACGCGAATTAGCACGGGGAATCCCCTCCGGACGAGGGGAGAAGAAAAGACAATCGCGCCGCGTAAATAGGAGGCGAAGCGAAGTCGACGCGACAGCGACAGAGGGTGCTGCAGGGCAAGGCGACGCCGCGGCGGTGACGGTCTGTCGACGGGAAGAGGCATATGAGAATCGAAGGAATGCACAAAAGCAAGAGAAGGAGAGCTTCGGACAGAAACAGGCAGCAGGACGAGAAGGGGAGAAAGAGGATAAGCACGTGTTACAAAAGGTGAGAAAGGATAGGAGACAATATTTCGACAATGTAACATGACATTAACATCAGTGGTGCAATAGACAGAATCAATGCAAGAAAGTGGCTTTAATGTTGAATAACGGCTGTTCTAAGAATGTGAAAGTTATTTTCGATTGCATACACTTTCCCGTATTTAGGACGTGTTATTAGCATAAGTGTACAACCTTGAATTGTTATCAGAAAAATAATTACATACAAATTTTTGATATTCTATGTAGTTTTCAACTTTTTACACATTTGTAGCAAAATTATAAAATTTGCTTTTTTTAATAACTCGCTAAATTAAAAAACAAAAGGTTTGAAAATAAAAAAATAATGTCACGAAATAACTTCAAGGAGAATAAAAAAAGACATGTAAGAATCAGAGTAGAAAATATGTAATTCCAGATGTCGACTTTTACTGGGCCTTCATATTAAAGGTAAAATAGTACCTGACAAGAGTACTCAAATTGATATCATTCTTCTAATAGCACTGGAAGAAATAAAAAATCAATTTAGCCACCGAAACGTGACAGTTATGTTTGTTATTTATCGATTTAATAATGCGTGAATAATAGTTTTGTAACTTGGCATTCGCTTTGATACTGCGCTCAATGCAATCATTGATCAACGAATTAATATGTATTCTGAATTTTGATTATCACGTAATAAAGGACACAGAGGAGTGAGAAACTAACAAATTGGTGATATGAAATCGATTGAAATGTATTGCGAAGAGGACTGAAATGATTAATTTTTATGGTATGCTGTATGCTTGCCAACCAACGTCTTTACAAAATTCGTATATATTTTATATGCCTTCAGTATATAATGTGCTAAGGAATGTTGACGGTCTATACGATGCCATTGACAAGAAAAACTCGTAAATATGGTAGTACGTATAATCGCTCATAAGTGCATCAACTAGATTCAAGACAAAACATGAAGTTTCAATATTTCTCTAAAAGGAAACTCGAAGATTCACATTCAGAAACACACGCAGCACTGCAACACACGTTATCATCTTTCGTATCTCAGAAAGAGTGCGTTACAGGCTCTTAAAACGTAGAGGGTTCCAGCTAGAAGGACTAAGTTATTCTTAGGTCGTATTTCCCAAATGAAATTGTTTGGATTAAGTATTTCATGTTAGGAGTCTTAACTCTTCCGGATGATAGTTCGAGTATATTATTGTGTGTGTGCGTTCCACACGTCATTTGTAAGGTGTGAAATATTCGTGTATGTCCAATTAGCTTGAATTAATTAATTTTTTACAATAATAATAAATTGTTCCGCATCTACTTATATTATTCATAGACGAATAAAATAAATGTGGCCACGAATGTAGTATTTGCGAATGGTACTGATTAATGAGACAGTGGTGTGTGGCTGCCGACGCGGAATTCTCCTTGAGGCGGCGGCGACCGCGGGCTCGCGTGACGCGGATGCGGGCGGCCCTTCGCGGGGCGGCGGGAGGGTGAGGGCGGGGGTGGGAGGGGCGGGAGGGCGGCTGAAGGGCGACACGTGCAGCCGCAGCGCGAAGCCCTGTGGAGGGCGAGGGCGCGGAGCTATCGACTCACTGCGGGCGGCCGCCGCTGCCCGAGCACCCCGCGCGCCTCCACGCGACCGACTAAGGCCTCAACAAGATCCAATGGTGGAAGGCAAAACCACCGGCGTGCACGTGCAGGAGCTCTGGCATGTGGAAAAGCGAATTCTACGACTTTCACCTGCATTGGAAACAAGGGGAAACATTATATGCTTTTGAGGAAGGAGTTTAATAGAATTCGATAAACACACTGATTCTTCCATACCAAGGTGTGAGGGTATTCAGAAGAGCCCAAGCTACAAAAATGTAATAGGTATAATATCTCTCATTTTATAGATTAGGCTTTAGATCAACGATTATTTGTTGCTGTTGAAGTTTTAAGGTCATAGAGCTCACCGTTAGCGAGTTACGTCAATGTCAAAGAGAAGACTGTTTAAGTGTCACGTACGTGATTGGATTACCATCTACTTATTTAGACGCTTTTTAATAAACATCACTATTTTTAATGTTGTAGTGTCATTGGGTCACTTTTCTGAGAAATCTCATTTGTTAAGAATGTTTTGGTTTGAAAGTGAGAAAAGTAACTAAAACGAAATTATATTCGTCATTACTATCAGCAAACGTACAGCTTATTCATGTTATTTGCGTGTAAAGAACCGAACTTAATTAAATATATTAGTTTTTTCACGGTTTTAAGTAAATTCTCTTGTTCATTTTGAGTAATCTTTTACTCTTTCATAGCGCAGTAAATATTAATAATTTCTTGTATGCATTATAAGGTACGTAACAAGAAATAAGAGTATGTCACATTGCAACGATATCGAACGAGTCTGTGGCTTCCTGACGATTCATATATTCATGATCATATTGTGTTTTTCACTTCGCCACTGAGCCTTTTACCTCCCCTCCTACATATGGAATTTTATTGTTTACGTGTAAAATTACGAACAAAATAGCTTTTACAAAATAAGTATCCTATTCATTTGATTGTGTCATCTTATTCATTTTGATTGTTGAAAGTCAAATGTACGATATTGAGATCAGTGACGTAGTAAGAGCTATTACGATGCAAGTGTTCTAAAAATACGTTGCCTGGCCAATACTGTAATGAAAGAAATATTATAACTAATAAATGACCTATTAACTACTGACAATATGAATATGTCAGCTTTGGGTTTACGAATACACGAAAAGTATAGTTTATTAGATTTCTCAAAAAGTGGATAAAACGATATTTGATATACAAAACGTAACATTTTATTACAAGACTCTATACTTAAAAAAATATTATTAAAACTGAAGAAATTATTATTATTATTATTATTATTATTATTATTATTATTATTGGAGTTACTTCATTTCAAAAACACTAGTAATGAGATTAAAAATACTTCATGATCACCTCAAATAATTTAAGTAAGCCTCCCTCCCCCGCCTAGACCCCGCAATCGAGTGTGGCTCTTAAAATAAAAATTACGCAAGTCTGCGGGAGCGGTATTGATTTCGCGCGGGGTTTCTTTCGTTCGGTGCCACTGCGCGGGCGGCAGGGCTCCTCCGAGCGCGCGGCGGCGGCGGAGGGCGACCCTCCAGCAGAGGCGAGTGACGGCTCTCCAGAAGCGCTGCCGGCAAGCGGCGCGTATTACGCGTAAGGGGCTCAGGAGCCTTACGTAAGCGAATCGGCGCGCGCCCCGCCCACCCCTGTCCGCACTCAGCTGGCGCTCACGCGACCTCGTTGCGGGCCGCAGCCACCGCCGCCGCCGGAGATAAGAGCGGTAAACATTTCATTCAGCGGAAGCGCGCAGCCTCCTCGCACAAGCAGCTTAGTCACGCGGTGACATGATCCCTGGAGTCACAGTGGCGACGCATGGAAACATTTGTTTACTGCGCAATCGTACAAAGCCTCGCCAAGATTTGTATACGCGTTCTAATAATGACAATAAATTACCTGTAATTTGGATAGTTTGTATTGATTTTGAGAGCCAGGGTATGGAAGACTTGCCATCAGCAATGTGCTGAAGGTGAGAAATCGGTAGAAAATGCATATCTATGCACACTTCAATTAGGTGAAAAATACATCGTGATTATCACTATAAATATAAATAGTTTTTTAAAAATATTTTGTATAGAAAAAAGCCCTATAATTGTTTAAACTCTACAGGAATTACAACTTTTCTCTTATTGTTCATATTTACGTGTGACTGTTAATCAATTTAATAAGAACTAAATATGTTTTTCAGAAAACGAAACGCCAGGAAAAAGAAATGAGAGAAACAATTTTGTCTGCCAGAAAAAAGTGCAGACGTAGAGTAGGACAGGCGTAGATGGCTCAGGGTATTAATTTATGTCACTGCGGTGAATCTGTCGTAGAATTCGAGTTCCGATGGAAGTAGGACGTTCGACACTAGCTACATAGATAGGTCGAATTCAATCGATGTCTGAAGGAAAATTATAGTGGCCGGCTGCTCTGATCGGTAGTTTTCCATAGTTTCTTCGACCTGTACCAACTAATTCCTGAAAAGTACTCTAATGAACGGGTCACGGACTGTGTGCGATCATTCCTTTCTCTTCTTTGTCCTATCATCCCCGACTTACATACATTTGCACTAGCATATACTACAGTAACACACATGTACGGAAACTAGTCGGGAGCATGGAGCTTGCAATGGGACGCTGACCTGCTGTTGAGAAATATATGGTTGGTGCAAACAACGCAACCACGTGTAGATGGTCACGGTTCCTGCCATCTAGTGGGGGAACAACACTCTCGCGATAAAAGCACGAAGTACATTTATGGGGTAATGAGCAGTTAACGTGCTTCGAAATACTAATCAATCAATAAATAACGGAGAGTAAGGAAAAATAAATATACTGTCAATTATGCAACTAAGAACTGTAGGTAATATTTATGATACTGCATTCAGGAAAAAGAAATCACATATTTGGAGGGACTCATGTTTTGCACATTTTAATGAACAATGCAGAAGATGCCTAAGGTACATGGAGGCGTACAAATCGAAACCGTAAAACAATTAGATCAAAGCTGTCAAGAAAAAAACAATGATACTTACTACTCGGCACTAGCAGACTAGGAAATGACCAAAACTTTTGAGCTAAGAACTTCATTACTTTTCTGTGCACCGAGTCAACTGTATTTGGCTTGCTCTTAGAAGGAAAAAAGAAAGCAAACAGAATGAAAAGAAAACAAGTCGGAAACGAAGCCCAAAAGAAAACAATCGACAGGCTCTGCACCACTTCGCTATTGACCGGTGGCGACGCGCGCCAACTGATCCCCCGCAGCGCCTGGAGCGACGTCTGTACGCAACCCCACGACCGCGGCGTACGACATGGTTGCCGATTACAGGGGCTCCTCTGCTGAACAGATTTTGTTTCCGAATTTAAGTATCCAATCGTGAGCTACGAAAGCGGGGGCGCGATGAATTATATTCACTAACGTACATAGTTGTTAAATTAGGTAATATGTAAATTTGGTAATTTGTTTAAATTTGGTAACCATTGGAAATTACCCAGGATCATGATATGTTGTAGATCATGTGATGAGAATCGTACGATGAGTGTCGTGCGATGAGTGGCATGCGATGAGAGCTGCGAGTTGTTTTCGGCGTATTGTGGATCGCATGTTGTTAAACGAGTGGTGTGAGACACCTGTTGGTTCATAACAATTTGTATTCTACGTTAAATTTCAATGGCGTTTGAGTGCTTGTTGAGAATTATTTTATAAACGAATGAGATGGTTATGAGGGGATCAGATTGGAGTTAAAATAAAGTTAGTAAAATGTAATCTGTAATTTTGAATTTAATCTATAATGTAGAATGAAATCTGTAACGTAGAATGTTTATTCATATGTCGGTATTAAGTTGCTTTTTTATTTTATCAATTATTGTATTTGGAATAATCTTCACACGGGTGTAATTTTATGTTTTGCCGTGTAGTTCTTCCTATCTATGTATTCCGAAACACCGAAGAATGACAATATTTTCAAAGTTCTCGACATTGAATGTCACCATTGACGCTTTCCAAGAATATCGACAATTTGTAATCTCAATTTACAGTACTCGCTTGTTCGCGTCGATAAAACTAGAAAACACTAGGATAAAAGTTCCGCATCTATTCCCGTGACAAACAGTCCCTGTCGTGAGCACAAGACGGAATGTGTAACCTATCTCTCGTGACAGTTGCTTTTCGACGCCCCATTGTGGCCAGGGGAGCGCGTGCTTCCGCAGAGGAATCAGGAAATTGACGGAGCCTATTCATCGCGAACGCAAACAATTGAGCGCCGCTCGCAAAGACCATCCAGCGCGCTCCGGCGGCTTCGTGTGGAATCTATTGATCGTCACGATGCGGCGATGCGTGGCGGCTGCCCGATATGGACTTGTTGCGTCATCGCGCCGCCAGGTGGAAGAGGGCGGCGGCGAGGCGCGAGCGTGGCGAGCCGTGGCGCCGGAGGGGGGTTCAGCATTCTTCTGTTCATTTTGGTGTAAGACTTCTTTGGGTCGGCTTCTATGATGCAACGGATCCCTTAATAAGCGATATTGGTATTGCATGAATTTATGATTTACATGTTCGTAAAGGACTGACAATTTGAGGTTACAGACACCTGAAGGACAGTATGGCTATATACACATATTGAATGTTACACTTCTTTTTTCGGGTACCGTATATTTTTTCGCAATTACATGCAATATTTCATACACATGAATTTTTCTATCTCACTCCATTCTTTAGAAAAACTTGTTGGGACATCCCGACGCTATCTTTTCGTACACTCTCGAAGTAAATATATAAAAATGAAGACAGTGCCGTCTATTACCTACATGTTACCTCCGCAATGTGGTGGTGGTGGTGGTGGTGGTAGTGATCTTTCCCTGCTGGATGCTCAAATCCGGCGCCGTCCTACTAGTCGACTAATGGGGTTTTCCCCAACCAGATATCTCCCAACAGAGGGGCACAACCTCAGACGGAACACGGTCTAAGCTCGTGACCAGACGTAGGAGTTACGGGTTCACTTTAAAGTGGGCAAAATTTGTCCATGGGAAGTCTAAAGCGGATTCGTGTCTGTAGACGCCAGGAATTGTATAAAATTTAAAAACATTCTGGGCAGAAAAACTAGGTAGTTTCAAGTAAAACCTTTCCGATATCCGAAATTTAGTGGGATGTTGCTTGTAATATCAGGTATTTGTGATTTTAGTTCTTTGAAGCACACCAGGGAGCATTTACGGATGTTCTCAAGGATTTATTTTGAACTAGTGATTGTAAAATAGCCTCTACTTTCTCGCCCGTACTACCATGCAAAATTACGGGAAACGTACTCAAATGTTCGAAATTTATACAGATGATCTTATTTCAAAATATTTCCGGAACACATTTCATTCAGGAAAAAAATCTATCTTTATTATGTTAGTTGTAGGAATATGCCGAAAAAGTGCAAGCAATTTGTTTTGCAATGCTTTTGCAATTTTCGGAAAATTGAGGTTTTCAACGAACATGAGATCAGTACCATTCTCTTAAATGTCCTTCACACTATCCAACAAACAAAAATCAAAAACATTGGAGCAATTTTTTTAACATTTTGAAAATGTCCCAGGAGTTGTATATAACGTACCAATGAAAATTAAAATATCGGTTTCAAATTCCAGGGGCCCTGGCATCAGCCATATCGATTGAGGAAAATAAATGTTAGCAGAAAATAGGTTGAACGGTTTAGCCGCTATCGTTGTTCACAAACGGACAAATGATCACAATGGAAGACGTTTTGCCGTCATTCGATTTTTTGGTATGAAGGACACACAAAATATGGATTCTGGCAACACCACGTGTAAGAGTATTTCTTTTAGCTACTAGATTTATCCACTTTTTCGTTACCGGGGCCTTGTAATAAGAGTTTTTCTGTCGGAAATTCGCCGTTGTTTTTTTTTCGCGCAGCATTACTTTGTCTCTACTCTGTACCGGGAAAGTAAACACTTGAAGACACGGCGCGGCTCCGAGCGGGGCCACCTGCTGCGTCCGACGGGGAGGCCCTGGCGGGGCGCGGCGCGCTCCTCGCCTGTCGATGCGGCCTCCGCGGCCGCGCAGATCGACTGCGGAGATTCCGCTAATTGCGGCCGCGGTCCCTGCCGCGCCGATGCAGCGCGCGATGCAGCCCCACGGATATATCAGGCAGCGGCTTACGAACGGAAACCGTAATTGAAGTCTAATTTATCTGCACGTGCACTGCCTCGGCGGAATGGAATTCCGTGACTAGCGGGATGATGGAATGTAGTCCGTGAAATTAGTTCTTCAAATAAGCATTCATCTCTATTTGTGTAAAGATTTTTTTCATTGATACATTATTTCATTGAAGCCGCGAACGTGTTTTAATGTTTACAGGCAACGATGTGATGATTCTAAAGTGTTTACCTTAGAGTCAACAAAAGTAAAATTTTTGATAAGCTTTTATAAATTGAAAAATATGAAGCACTCATTAATGTAATAACACTGAAATAATGCCCCTTTTTGGTATGTAATAGCAAGGAAAATCTTCAAACAAATGAAAATGTATACTTCTGCGGTGAAAGTGAATTCATTTTAGGTCAAGAATTAATTTACTACTTCGTCAAATAAGAAAGAAATACCAACCAAAATGTACATACAATTCGAGATACGAATGACTATCATTCAAACTGGGCTCAAACATTACAATGCCTGAGAGAACTTTCAAATACAAAAGGAAAAAAAAAAAACATTACAAAATTTATGTAGACTTACGTCTAAGCTTTTAAAACAAGCTTAATTTAAAAATGCCCTTGCAATCCTATATGGACAGAATGTAGCACTCTCATACCCTCCCAGAGCAGAAAATTCATAATAATTTCTAAACCAGTTTAGGGATATAAATCTAATATAATATAGTTGTATATAAAATAATATAGTTATGTATGTAGACGAGCAAATGCTGGATTCGGGAATCCAAAAAAAAAAGATAATCCATGTTATTCAATTTCTTTGACTTATTTGCAGATTCTTGATTATCACTGTTGCTAGGACATCTCTTACTGCACTCTTACTCTATTACTCTATTTTTACTTCCAAAATTCCGAGTACCAATGCACGCCACGCTGTTATACGTATTACGTAGTCTGGATGGTGTTCTTTTTCCAAAATCTCGTCGAACTCAATTATTCTTTCCAGTTGCTCTCAGTATATTTCTTCAGATCGCGCTTTAGGAATTTGCAGAGATATTGTGCTTTCTTCTTTGTATCTCTACATCAATGTCCTCTAAGCGTCTCACTACGCCTTTTATGAGGTTCCATGTGTCCAATTAATACAAGAACACATGAAGCGTAAACCCTGATCGCTAAAAAATTCAAAGGAAATATTAAAAAGAAGGACAATAACAACAACAGCGATAGCCCCCTTTCGCACGCGCCTGACTCCTGAGTTCGGCCATGGAACGCGACGAGCGCCTCGTGCGCTCTGGCCCGGGGCTTCTGGCTGCTCGCGAGAACATCTAGAACGTGCGCATTAATTGGGCGCGAGCCGTCACGACAGCGGCACGGCGCTCGCAGTTCCGCTCGCGCTTGCTATTGACCCAAAACCGTCGCGGCGGCGGCGGCGGCAGAGGCGAAGGCGAACGCGGAGGCGGAGGCGGAGGCGGAGGCGAAGGCCGGGGCAGAGGCGGGGGCGGCGGTGACAGAGGCAGAGACGGAGGTGGAGGCGGAGGTGAAGGCGGAGGTGGAGGTGGAGGCAGAGGCGGAGGCGGAGGCGGGGGACGATTCGAGGCGGTGGTGTGGCGTGCTGGTGGAGGAACGAGGGCTGTGCGGGGAGGGTGGTGGGGGGAGCGAGGAGGAGGGACGAGGAGGGGCGAGGGTTGGGCCGTGGAGGGACGAGGCGGTAGTGTGGCAATGTGGAGGAGGCAAGGGCGTGGCGTTGCTGGGATGTGGCTGGCGGAGTGCGGCGGTGCAGGGTCGGGGGTGGATGGTGGAGGGACGAGCGGAGGGGGGGGGCGACAACGCTGTTGTGGGGTAGTGGCGAGGGCGCGGAGGAGGGTAACTCGCGAAGTCCCGTGCGTGCACGCCTCCGTCGCCGCCGCGCGCCCCGCGCCTGCCACCGTGTCACGGCTGCGAGTGATGGACGGCTCGGCTAGTCCCCTCCCCTCCTGCTCACCTCTTCCCTCCACACAACTGCTCTACCCCGTCTCTCCACTTCCACGAAGTTTTGCTACCGCTGAGGAGCGTGCGACGATAAGAATAATTGAAACTAAGGTGGAGATAAGTTATTATTATTATTATTATTATTATTATTATTATTATTATTATTATTATTAGTATTAGTATTATTATGTATAAGTCACCAAGCTGTCTCCTTATTGTGAGTAAATTACGCTGGAAATATGTTTCGAAATAGTAACTGCATCCAAGCTGTGATCTTGTAACTGAATAACCAATGTAGTTTAATAATTAAATTCGTTCGGGTTAACAAATATTTTATCAATATTATTACTATTATTATATATTATTATTGTTGTCATTATCATTATAACAACGTTGGAACGCTCCACAAATAATCTTTGCTTATAAGTTCTCTTTAAATGTGAAGAGAAGAAGTAAATCGTCTTTAAACTTAGATGGTGAATATATTCAGGGGATGCAACAACAGGACAAGTTCCTTCACGGTGATGGTGCACAAATAAAAAAGGGCTCAGGATGACGTTGTTCTCCGTGCGGCGAGCGTTCAGGTGTACACGAAGAGTTCTGGGAGTGCCGTTTGAAAGTTCCGTGTCTCTGATATCTCAACGTGAGGGAGTAAGTACGATCGAGGTACGGTGCGGCAACGTACTGCAAGCACTAGACAACTTCATCACGCTTCCAAACTTTTCCGTTGCGCTTCGCTGCTGTTTCCTTGTTTCATTCGCTTGTTTCTCGCATATCATCACTAGACGCCACCTAGCCTCCCCAGAACCCTCTCCTCGCTTTTTGTCGCTTTGCCTCAACTTCACCACTTGGATCTCCTCTCCCGCTCACCTCCGTGTGTTGCTTATTCTCGCCTATTGTCTCGTTCATTACTATTCATATCTATTTTCCACCACGCGGATCCTTCACTTGTTCATTGCACAAATCAGGAAGAATAATTATAGCTTTTCGAGTACATTTATTAATAGTTACAATTGAATGCTTATCAAATATTTTAAAAGGTTGATGCAAATAATTTACTTTATTGTCCAGGAAATTATATATAAGATATTACTAATCTATTTTTATGAAATTGTTATTTAAAGTTATTACTTTGTTTTTATAAAATAATACAATTATGAATTTGATTAGCTTATAGGTAATCCTCTTCCCTTTAGAAAATATTATATGTAGTGTTGTAGTTATTTGAGTCATAGAGCCGATACAGAGAAAATAAGGGTAAAAAGTAGTATACCGAAACCTTATCCGACATTTGTAACTAACCAAGATCTTTCCGTCGTGTGCTGTTTACAATATTACGTAATAACCACACTCTTATACAAAAATTACATGAAAATATAAATATATTATATATGACCCATACTCATTACCAATTTTGTCTAACTCATGTTATTATTGTTTATAACAGACGACATAATGTTAAATTCCTAACAACCGTCGGTCATTAAGATTGGCTTTTCGTTCCTCGAACGAAATTTCTCTGATTGCTATGAAGAAATAAAAGTGCAGTATTGAGTAGTTTCTTCAAAATTTAAAAATTCACACACGATTGTATATCAAACTCATATTGATTTAGCTAGCTAATTCTAATAATAGCTGAATAATTGTATTGTTATCCTACGTCTGAACCTAGAAAGTGTGCTTTTGCAATTAATTTAAATTAATATTGAAATACTGAAAAAGCATCTTAGTTATTCCCTATGAATTGACAACCCTCTGAACGTGTGTATATACTGTACCAACGAACATCCCCTAACATATACAAGACAGAACAATTAAAATTGAAGAGAAGGTGGATTATTGATTAGCAAAGGGGAAGGAAGGAACAACGCTAGTCACATAGTATTGCAATGATTAAATTGGTTTGTCACTGTCCAAATAAAGTCGTCATGATTAACATGAAGTTTGTTTTATACAAACGTATGTTCTATTGTTAACAGAGTGAGCGTCCAGACCCGAAATAAATTGTGAGTGATTTTATCTGTTTTACCGTTATTTTCAGTGCCCTCAGCTCTTTGTTACTGCACACTTCTGCCTCTCCTAGTCATTTCGTCATCTGTTCGTCTCCTCCGCGTGCCCACCCACCCCTTTCCCGGTACATTCCTCGGCCCCTCCCCGTTCCCACTCATACTTCCCCCTCCTCCGTCCACTCGTCCCCCGTCCCCACTTGTCTCCCCGTGCCCACTCGTCCTTCCTCGGCCCTTAATCGTTCCCACTCAGCCCTCCCCGTCCCCACTCGACCCTCCTCATCCCCACTCATCCTTCCTCGGCCCTTACTCGTCCCCACTCAGCCCTCCCCGTTATCACTTGCCCTCTTCGGCCCCTCCCCGTCCTCTTTCGACCCTCCTCGGCCGTCCCCATCCCCACTTACCTCTTCGCGGCCCCTCCTCGTCCCCACTCGTTTCTCCTCGTTTCTCCCGGTCCACACTGGTCCCTCCCCGTCTACACTTGTCCCTCCCCGTCCCCACGCGTGCCTCCTCGGCCTCTCCCTGTCCCCACTCGGTCCTTCTCGGCCCCCCTCCTACCCCTTCCCTTCCTTTCCTTCTCCAGACCCCTGACTTTCTGTTCCCTTTCGCCCCCGCTAGCGTTGGGGTTCTTCCGTCTTCCCCCTCTGCCCCCCCCCCCTCGCCCACTCGCCCGCGCCGCGCCGCGCCGGCTGCTCGTTTCCTCCAGCGCTTTATCATCGGCCGCGAGACTTCGCTGCGGCAACTCAATCTCCGGAACTCCTCTTTAACACTGCACTGCGGATACTCGCCTCAACACGCTGAATTAAAAATGTGGTCTGCTATCTTCTCTCCATCATTCATTCTCAATCAGTTTTGCCGTTTTTGAACGAGCCTTTTCGGAGTCTTTTTCACGTCGTTTGGCAAGTTCATTTTTTCGGCATTTTAAAACAAATGTATACACATTTACGAACTAAAATTACTCTGCACTTTTTATGAAATTGTTTTAGTATAATTGCATCTGACAATATAATGACAATTTTCCGGCATTTTAAAACAAATATATACACATTTACGAAATAAAATTACTCTGCACTTTTTATGAACTTGTTTTAGTATAATTTCATCTGACAATACTACGTGCAATATTGTTGCGAATATCAAATTTTCATAAGTTTGTAATGGAATACGGTTGTTTGCAACTGTACAATGACTCCTACATAAATCGTGAAGTGGTTGGACATTCACTGATGTTGCGTCTACTGAAACGTGATGGCATTAGGTCAATTATGACTACGCATTCACAGGGTGAAAAAAAAACTATTGTAAATTGTAATCAAAGTAATCAAACACCTACTAAATAATAGATTAATGTTGATTCGCAACAGCTTGAACTGCATATTGCAAGAAGTAAAAAAAAATCATCTAAGACGAGGCGAGACGCTTTTTTCTACGTGGGCGCAAATTGATTACTGAGTTATTTAATTCGTTTGTTCTCGGAGGGGCCCGCGGCCTTCCTCCAATCCCTCGCCATGAAACATACAAATGGCACAGACCAGACGAGCTGCATAATTCACACGCGCGTTGTATAAGCGCTAGGGGCGGGATGGGGGACAAGGCGTTCGACTGCAGACGCAGACCTACTTCGCTCTTCCCCCCGGAGCTGTTCAAGAGCGATCTGGAGGACGCGATCAATGCGTGGATGCGATGAGCTAACCAAGCTCGTAATTCTCTTTACTACACTTTTCGATCCCATCCAGGGCGTTCTGATTTCAATGTTTTACACTACACGTGAAGAAATCAATACGATAAAGCAATATCACTGTGGTTCGTTAGCAGTAGTATAAAACTTTGTCACAGAATCACCTAAGTAGATCTGGCAACCTCGGTCGAGATCTCGTGTTCCATTACACACAGCGTAGTATTAGCCGCGCAACCCAAACGCCACAGTATGGTGAAGGACACTGCAGGCCGCCTCGTGCCCCGCGATCATTTGTTCGCTCGCCTGGGCACGCGTGGTATGTGTACACATCACTTCCAGATGGCTTCGCTAGCCGCTCGATTGATTAATGAAGTAATTACTGATGTTTTCGTGTCCTTAACTGCTATGGTCATTAGTCCTGTCAGTGAATGGGATGTTTTGTGCCTGGAGGTGGTGATGTTTCTCCCCAGCTCGATGGATATAATCGGCGCCGCCCTACACGTCGGGTTGCTGGGAATCTCCCTCTCTAGGTATCTCCCACCAGCCAGGCACTGCCCCAGTCGGAACAAACTCTACATTCCCAAGTCTTCTGCCGACACGTGTAGTAGTATAGTGTATGTAAATGTAAGAGTGTGTAAGTAAGCAATAAGAAAACAAGAAAGAGAAAGGAAAGAGTGCGCCGTTTTTTAAGGTATTGCTCTGGCATTCACCTGGTATTGATCCGAGAAACCTCGGAAAACTACTGATCAGAGCAGTCGGCCGGTAGACTTCGCCAGAGAGCGGCCCAATTCCATCCATGTAGGCAGTGTCGAAAATCCGTCACCGTTAGTTCTAATTGTAGAATCTCTGAGAGTCGCAGCACAGACAGAATCAATACTGGCTCTGAGCTAAATTCAGCCCCTCGCATCCCTATGCAAGTAACATTGCAACACATGAAGAAATTATTATTATACGTTGTACCATTCTTTGTGCTTGACAGCTGGGCCTCAGCACAAGCACCGAGTCTGCGCTTTCTGCCATTGCCATGTGTGCGCTCCATGAGCTTTCCTAGGCAATCTAAGGCGAATACCAGATATCAGTTGTATATTTTTTATATTTTTCAGTTCGGTGCCTGTACTGTCTGCATATTTTATTGAAGTGAAAGTTTGACATTGGGCGTCATAATTACGTGGTAGAAGCGCTCAGCTGATATGTACTCTTCTTCTTCTTCACTCATTTACGAATCCGAGTAGATGGCAAAAATTATACATGGGTATAGCTGCGTCAGTTGCGTATCACTAGGACACAAAAGACGGCATCAACACGTAAATTTGAAAGCACAAAGCAGTTTTGTGCAGTTGATGACGTCGCTGAGTGAAGGGAGTGTGCTTCCAACCTGGCATTATTTCTGCCGATGTGCACACTTCCTCCCTTACATCCCGAGAGCAAGGACTAGGATCTGAACGAACCAAGGGCAAGGTTGCAGCGGCTGAGAGAACAGCCGCAATGATTTGCATGAGGTGTTATCAACATATATCTCATTTCTGGTGCATGTGCACTCAGTAAGACTGAAGAATATTTTGCTTTATGTTACGAGCCTTAGTACTTACGTGTATGAGTGTTCGGAATAAAAGCTGTAATTCGAAGATATGAATTTATAGAATTTCATTTAAAATAACGTTGGGTATTTGAACTCTATCTACAGGAAACAACTTTCCAAGAAAAACAATTACATTTTTAATATATAAAATACAATTAAATTTTCATTACGACTAAATACTACGTACTGTTATTTGTAAGTTGTTACCAATACACAATTGGGTAAGATTTATTAAAACTAACGTTAAAGTGGCTTGTACTTAAAAAAAACTGTAATTAAAAGTACAATACGTATCTTGTCTTATTTTCAAAAAATGCAAATACAAAAAACGCGCTCCCTTTTCTTTGACGGGGGCGTTGACTGTTCACGTGCAGGTCTAGTGCAGGTGCACTATGACCTCGTTAATAGCGTTTTTCATACATTGGCAATATTTTCCACAATATTGCGACGCAAAGTGTCAATATTGGACGGCTTATTGGTATACACCGAAATGGACGTCTTCCATTTTACAAGGGAAAATAATCTGACTAGTATACGAACATCGGGGACCAAGATATCTCAATAGTCGTAACAGAACTCGTCAGAAAATGATCGCTTTTCTCACTTGAATAAACGAACAAGCGAAACAAAAAGTACGTTTCCGTCTATTTGAGAACTGAAGACGAGACCAATTACTGCAGTACCTCTTGAATGTTCACAGCACGATCCGTTCCGAGAAACGTTTGATTACAGGAACAAGAGCGCTGCGTAGGTGTCAGGGACACGCCGGCTCGCCAGAACGCTGAGGACGGAGCGCAAAGGCCTGCGTAGGCTCTCGTTTCCAAAGGCTCTCGGTTCCAAACAATTTCAAAACCATTCTACGACTGATTCCTGGAAGTTGGAATACTCTTGTGTTCATGTTAATAAATTTTCGTAAAAAATTCAGGGGAGCATAAAATCTGAATGAGAGAAGAGGCCTTTCGATTAGTTATGTTGTTTGTGCCTGTTCCTTTTATTTTATGGTATTATTGAGATTGCCTACGAGCCTTTTATCGGTGCAATTCCCGCGTATTTGGATCCCAGGTACCCGGATGACCCAATACCCGCAACAAATACTAGCAGTACTAGTGGCAGAATTTGTGAAATAATCCGCAGTGGCGTTCGCTTAAAAGGTGAAGTTATTTCTTGCTGCTATGTGGTGTCCGTGGAGGCAGCGCGCGAAGTCAAGGGAACGTACTTAGCGAGTGCTGGTACTCGCTGCGCGCGCCGAGTACCCGAGAGCTTCCCGTGCGCTCGAGCAGAATCGGCCGCTCGAGCCGAAGCGACCGATGACGGAAAGCACTCGAGTTCCCAGTGATTGGTAGCTCTTAGCCGATCGGTCGCAAATGACTGTTTTTTTCTCAGAATATAGAGTCCAAGTAGTACAGAATCATATGTCAAATTATACCAGTTGCACTACAACACAATGATGCACACGCAAATACAAGAATGCCCAGTTCTAAATAACGATTTTCTGAAACTGCGAAGCGTTGTTCTAGTTAACGTAGAAGACGCAGTGCCATTAACGTGTACAATACCTAATTTAATACAAATTTAAGATTTATTTTAAGGTTAGGAGAAGTTGAAAGTCTTGTCTACATCCAATCATTTCTTACTTACCTTGATTTTATATTTTTTTAATTCTTGAAATTTCTATTTTTATTGCTATATTATTTCGTAATTTGATATTATTTGATCGCGCCGTAACAATTATTATACATTAATTAAGCACTGTAATATTGTATTTTATACTGTTTATCATATTATGTTTTAGAGCATGTTTCAACACAAACTGCGTTCAGGAAGAAGTCGCCGTGTTCACTTCGGAATAAGAGCGAATGATCAAAACTAGCATGTTCCTCAAACTAAAATAGAATATTCGTATCGTGTCACCTTTGACGGGTGTAGGACGTCAGATTAGAATACGTGACATGTTGCGGATGAACATAAATGAGAGGCGTGGAAGGAGCGCATCGGAAACACATTCTTCTTTCATTGATTCTCGAGCTTTGGTGATATCGACGTACGTCCAGCAATATTCTATCTTTACTTCTGAATTACACGACAGTATCAAACTAGTCCCGGTGCGATGATAAAAGGTGAATCTATGTAAATAAAATTGGAGTGTCTGCCTGTGATATTTCAAAATAACATTCTTTTTATAATATCACATTGTGAATATATCATATTATTATCATATTTACATTGTGAGCGGGCGGGCGGCGACTTGATTGCGTGAAATGAGGCATCACATTGTAAGAACAGCTGGGACAGCCCTTTGCATTCTGGGTCGCCTTCATTTAAGCCACAACTCCTTCAGACGGCCATTCTCTCTCCCTCCCTCCCTCTCTATCTCCTCATTCTGTTCGCTCGCGATGCTGTCGGTCAGACAAATGCGCTGACTCAAAGTCACTCTAACGTAATCACCATGTTTCGTAACCAAGCCTTGCTACAAACTGTACAAATCGTCTGGCATTGCCAACAACACCCTTTATTCCTTCCGATTCTTTGTCTAGCTTCAATTTTTGGAAAATTTAAAATGTTAAGTTTACTTTTTGTCCACAACTTTGTTTCAAACTATAATTCATGAGAAATAGTTTGTTAATGATTCCGAGCGCGTCAACTAGTAAGGCCATTAGTCCCTACGTATAGCGCATGTTTTGCCTGGGAGGTGGCAGTGGTCTTTCCTCAATTGGATGGCGAGAACCAGTATTGACCTGCCGTCGGCTAGCGGGGTTTTCTCCAACCAGGTATCTCCCACCAGTGGGGTACCGCCCCAGCCAGCACAAGGTCTAAGCTCCCGACCGGCCTCCCGGCATTTGTAACAGTAAGTGGATCTTACTGTGTGTGTACGAGGGGAGGATAGGAGAAGGAAAGGAAAGATCGCGCGCGGTTCGTGGCACGTTTGCTAGGATGCTGCTTCGGTATTAGCATGATGTTGATTGGATAAACTAAGGAAAACTACCGACCAGAGCAGCCGGCCTCTATAATTCTCCAGACCGCGACTGAATTCGACCTCGCTGAGCAGCTAGTGTCGAAAATCCTGCCACCGTCGGGACTCAAACTTCGGACTTCACGGTCAGAGGGACTGCGGTAAGATCAGTTGATGTTATGAGCCCTCTCTCCCGGTCCATGCGTACTATTCATTATAGCTCAAACCACATAGTAGGTCAAAAGAAGATTTTAGCTTAATACGCGTCCGTCATACACAGCACGGAAACTTTTTTCTTGAATAACGTTTAAATGAGATTTTAATATTATTTAAGTCCAAGTCTCTGAGACGTGCAGGATTACGAGATTTGTATATTGTGTCACTAAACATGTGAAGGTATTGGTTTATAAATATAAACACATCCTCACATTGTATATTTATAGGCGTGTGTGTACATATGTTTGTTACAGTACAGCATTTTGTTAGTGATCTAACTGACACTGTAATTGTAAGGAACTCAGTACGGCAGGTCTTCATCGCAACGATTTGTAATGAATAGTAAAATACTCAATAAAAAGCACCAATGGATATAAGACGAGTCCTACACGTGCTCCTTCGGAACGTTTGCAAACATTAATCCCGAACATTTAACGAGAAACACTCGCGTGCCCTGTACGTAGAGACAGGCAACTTGTCCAAGAATTTCGAAATTCTTCACTATTGTTGGGAAAAGCAGAGCTCTTAGCCCGAACATCAGCATTTTCACGCACCTACAGATAACGTTTTATTGCGCAGGAAGATTCCCCGTGCCATCGAGGGTGCAATCGGGGATTCCCTACAGCACCGGGCGGCAGGGCGGGAGGAGTTGGCGGGGGCGGCAGGGACATGGGGGCGGCGCCTGGAAATACCACGCGGAGGCGCCCGGAAACAGCTAGCGCTATAAGCGGCTGTGGCGGCGGCGGCGGCGGAGGCGCTGTAAATGGGGGCCTTCGAAGGGCCGTAAACGGCGATTGCGGCGATCGATCGGCCTGGCCTCTGGCGGCGGTCACGGCCGCTGCGCCGCCAGGAGCACCACCGCACCACCGCTCCACCGCAGAGCGAGGCGCGCCGCGCCGCGCTGCAGCCTCCGCGGCTCCCGACGCGACGGACGCGCTGCGGCGCAGTGCAGCGTCGCAGCGCCTGGCCGCTCGGCGGCGTCGCCTCTGTCGGAAGGGGCTTAGCGCGGACAGGCCGTGGAATTCGCGAGCCGTCGCAGGTATATTTGGCACTACCGCTCAAATAAAGCATCTCCAAAATAATCGGACTAAAAATACTCTGCAGGCATCGCAGCAGAATGCTGAAAACACTCAACTATCTATCGTCATCATAGAGCCTTTCTCGCGGCCACGAGACTCCTCGGATAGATAGTTGAGCAAACAGACGCCTTGCTGTGAATTACACTCTAAACATGTAAATGAAATAAGTATATAAATTAGGAAAGATACAGAGACATCTAAAGTGTTAAATTAGATAAAATAATAACAATCTATGCTAATCCTGGCCAAGCAGTTATGAAAGGTAGGCAACCTGCACAACAAGTTTGCACCTGTAATGCTGCAGATACGTGTATCAGATGTGTCGTGTCCGTGGGGCGGCGAAAGAGCAGACCTGATGGCCTGAGCCTCGCCGCAAAATAAAATAGGGCAATATTGATTGACTGATTGTCCCAAAAATCGGGAAAAAATGCTAAAGAGTTTATGTTTGATTATTCAATGGCAATTGACATCACTTCTCAATAAACAAGTCACTTTGTGAGGAAGAGACACAAAAACGAAAAAAAAACAAGAAAGAAATACGTATAAATCCGGTGCAGAAGCTTGCTTTATTCCTGAACCGTTGAAAGTACATAATATTTCTATTAATAGTTTTTAATAAAACGCAATGCTTGTAAGCATTCTGTTTTAAAAAATTATAATACTATCTCTTCTTCGTACGCTCTCGTTAACTACAGAACTGTTAGTCAAAAGATGGAGTCAAAAGACGCAAATTCAATTGAATTTATGCCGCAGAGTCTATGACTACTAAAATAAAAACTACGAGACATTATCCATACATTCAGGAATATCGTCATAAACTGTACCCAAGAACTAATCTCCACTAAGACAACAGATGTTTTTGTTATTTAAGGTCGCATCGACATATAGGTCATTACTGATCACTATTGCATTTAACGGTATGGTAACTGTGATGATGACATGTTGTGGCCATGATAGGGGGTAAAAGGACGAACACCCATACGACCATGCCTGAGATGGGATTTTTCGGTGCTAAACAAGGAGAAAATCAACAAAAAAGGAATATTAACAAAAAAACCAAACATATGATCGCTACGGCAATACTGCCTTAACGATCTCCGCCACCCAGATCGGCACAACAGACGTTGTGGAGCATCTTTTCAAATAAATAAAAACAGCTCCAGAAAAAGTCCAAAACGAGAACGTAGTTTGGGAGTAGAACAGAGACGTGTGGTCGTCGGGGCCTGCTTCTCCTGGGCTCGAGTGCGCAACGTGAGGGCCCTGGCGCGTGCGTGCCGCGCCGTTCCTCGCCCAGCGCCGCGCTGCGGCCGGCGCACCCACTTGTTGGACGGCGCGGCTGCTCCAGTGCGTAGCGTTGGGAGCCATATCCACACACACGAACTGCAGCCAAGGCGCGTTCACGAAGACGTTAAGCGAGTCTGCAAAATTCTCCGGAACTCAAAATATATACACCGGTTAAGATGACTCTGGGGACACTTCGGTGTGTCTAACCGCAAGAGACTAGAGTTCGAGTTCCGATGGCGACGTCTTTTCGATACTAGTTAAATAACTAGGTCAAATGCAGTCGCTGTTTCGAAGGTAATTCTAGTGGCAAGCTGCTCTCATAGGCGGTTTTTCGTTGTTTCTACTAACAATACCAGGCGAATGCTGGAACAGTACCTACATGAACAAAAGGGTCGCAGACGAGCACGATTTTTCAGGTTTCGTCTTCGACATTTTCTATCTCTTTGCACTTATGAGATTATCACAACACAGCCACACATGCTGGGAGTCCAGTCGGGAGCTTAGAGCTTGTCCCGGCTGGAGCGGTGCCCCGCTGGCGCAGTTACTTGGGACCGGGAGACCCTACAAGTCGTCGAGTACGTTGGCGTCGGATATCAGAATCCAGCGGGGGGGGGGGGAATTACCGCCACCTCTCGAGATTTAGTACGCAATACACTTAATGACATAATGTCCGCAATTGACGCGCCGGGAAACAAAATAATCAACCAACCAATCACAACGATGGAACCGAATTTTCAAACGATTCATCGACAAAATGGGTTCGCGGCAGGTTTCCTCGGAATCCTTCGGTTTCTCTTGCCACTCATTTCGCGATTGCTTCAACACCATTTGTAATATATCTTAATAAACATGGATTAATCAAGTTATTCTTCCATTCATGGTGTGTCCATAATGCTGAGGCACTCTCATAACAATAAAGAATAATATCAAAATATATTTTATGGACGGAAACCACTACTTTATTGTATAAAAAGAAAAGTAAAAATTTACGACACGCATAATAAATAAAACAATGGATACCTCGAACTAAATGAAACTCGTGAACGACATGAATCAATGTGGCCGCCACCTCAGATGTTGAAATGATCACGAGTCTACATGTTAAGTTTTCATGAATTCATAACAAGAAGTAATATACACAACTCGTATGAAAGTATCTGGATCACTAATGTCAAAATTTCTGTTCCTTTCGTCGCATCGTCCAGAAATATTTCATTAGTACGCCAAAGACTCACTTAATTTACTAGTTACGTAAGTAACTATTATTTGATTTAAATGTGCTATATTTTGTAAGCAGTTTATTTTACAATTTTGCATTCCTTAAACAACGTGCAATGGCAGATCCTCGCGCGTCTCTTGTTATAAAGAACAGAAGAGAAGAACATGAACATGCACTTGCACTATCATAAAATAGCGGATACCGGGCAATTCTACAGTATATTTTCACTATTCGTGACTCAGTGAAACACAAAATGTAACAAATAATTGCATAGAAAACCAATGATTACTTTATCATACAAGTTGTACGCATAGAATAGTGTGATGATGCTGGGAAAATGGGCAGTGCCGATATTTTGACAAAAAGAAACGTTTGGATTCTGGTTTCGAAAAAGTGGAATTTTCTTTCTCATATACGTAGCATACACGGTTTTTACATTCTTATTTTAGTCAATATTCACTTTTTGAAAATAAGTGATACTGAAAGAGGGTATTTTCTCAAAAACCCGTTAATATATGGACAGTACTACCGGCTAAACAAAAAATACGGTTTTATCAAAATTGGATCTTCTCTAATAGATCTCTAATATAATTTTTTGCAAGTTAAGCCTTGATTTAGTGCATGGATGGTTTTTAAGAATTCTCGTTGCTACTATTCGTGCTTATTTTATTTTTCGCTCTTCTTTCTCTTGCAGGAGAGCCAAACTAGAAAATGTGAAAATTAATTGTATATTTTTCTTCTGTACTTCTCACCTATACGTCAAATAATTGGTTTCGTTTGCTTTGACGTTAAATCATTCAATTTATGAATAATAGATAACTCTGCATATCCTGAATTTATGTCATTTTGCTGAACGCGAAGTCCAAGAAAACACTGGAGAAAGTATTTAGACACAAATCGCAAGTGTAATCGGAGTCTTTTACAAGTAGTACGAAGAAGGTAATACGGACGTATACACGTCGCTCATGCAAATATCTGCGTCGCAATAAATGATACTTGTGCCGATACATGTATGCAATTTTAAAAGTACCTTTATATTTGCGTAAATAGGCGTAATATGTTGACACTGCAACAGCGCGGAAGAAGTTTTACACGAGGGCTGAAATAATAGAAAAAATATACGAAAGTCTGAGCCATGAAAGAGTCATGTCACAGGTTTATCCTGAGAGACAACAAAATTAGATTAAACTTTTCCACTGATAATGTTCTGATAGTCATTATAGAGCCATATTTACCTACAGTGCGCAAAATATTTTATTACCTGGGACTCCCATGTATTTTACTTACAGAGACATTTCTTACGAAGAACAATTGTTTAAAATAAAACGGCCATTACTGAATGGTTATGTTGTTAATGTTAAGTGAATATGAATTCTCAGAATTAGATGCTCTACATATTAAAACATACTTGTGTACTATTCTCGGTGAGGTCAATTTTGTATAAAAAGTGGAAACATGAATTTTTGAAAACGGATGGCATTAACATTTAGTTGAAAAAAAAAGGCTGTGAATCTCGCAACAACCTTTTTTGAGTTACATTGTACTTTAGCTCAACATTATCTTGTAGCTGTAATTGCCTAAATAAGCTTTTCTAGGATAACGATATTTTATTTTTCTCATTAGTTCCATGCTGGCTTTCACACATCTTTGGATGTTTGCTCTGCGGCAATAATATGAAATAAAAGTAAATATATACAATAACTGGATGACTTTGAAGATTTCAAATCCATTATAAAAAACACAAAAACGTGATTTACGAACTAATATGGATTAGTTAGTTTTTGTGATCGCAATTTGGAGTTTGGGTATGAGGTTCTCCATTCCTCTACGCTGATATCCTGACCTGATGGCCTGAAACGCCTCACGCAGGCGTGCACTCATTGCCCTTCTCCCACGCCCAAACCATCATCGTCATTCTCAATTTGCACTCGTCACCATTTTCACCCTCGCAGTTTCCCTCCCCGTTGTCCTCGCTCTCCCCTCATAATCCCTCAGTCCTCGTCCACCCCCTCGCTCTCATTTTCACCCTCATCCTCCTTCACCCTTCTTTCTCTCCTTTGCACGATTTCGCGCCTGCGTTTTCGCCTTGCCTTCATCTTCACCTACACACTCGCCCTCTTCCATTTTCACCCCTATTCTCGCACTCATCTGCGCCTTTGCATTCACTCAGGTCTACTCCTTCGTCCGCGTTTTTGCCTGCGGCCTATCGTACGTGCACGCCTCTGCTCTTCACTCACAGTAACTCACCCAGCAGAATCTCCCACGCCGTTGTCTCTGCACCCGCGTCGTCGCGCGAAAGCCACGTGCAGGAGAGAAGCCCCGGACTCTATGAGAATCAGTAAAGGTGTGCAAAAACAATGCACTTTTTCGATACGTTATGGAAGAATCACGATCGACGTCATGAAGCAATAGTTTCCGCGAGTTCATGAACCACGTTGCCTTCTCATAAGAAAGTATGTGTGCATCCTGGCTGATGACTACCTTGATTAACTTTAAGTTACGGTTATATATAATACTACATTTCACACATTAAGAAAAAATGGATTAAACTAATTCGAGAATAGTCGATGAGACTTCAGTTAAATTTAAGAATGACTGGGAATTATCTGAAGAACACATTTGGTTACATTAATGCTATCAATAAGATACAATTTATCAAGAAAAATATAATATTTTTTGGTAAAAAATGCTTTAGATATACCTCAGTTCAATTCTCTAGAGCACATGGGTTTGAAGAAGAGAATAATCAAACAGCAAATACTCCGGGAACGCAGCACATAATTTTAATTAGATTTGCACATAAATTAATAATGTATTTATTAAATTCACATAAAGTGTAAATCACGCAAAGTTTAGAAGTTTCGTTTCTGTGTCACTTTTCTTCATGTAGCAATATATCACATCCTAATATCGTATGGTGATCTAGAATATCTGTTCGCTAAATTTCTGCCTATAAAAATCTATATGAATATATACATCATTTTCCACTGAGGCTTACATACAAATATTGAAAATTATGAACACTATTTTCATAAATATTGAATTTAGGTTAATTTAAAAAATACTACACACATATTGGATTTTTCTCGATGCTTTTTTCGAGTGAATGATTTTTTAATGATTAGCATAGAACATAATTAGAATCATGTTGTGAAGGTAACGAATGTACTTTTCAAATGAAGAAGCGTTATAATCGGCATGATGAGATTTAATCACACACATAGTTTTTAAAACCTTTTGCTCGTTGTATTTCAAACTGTTCGGTCGTGGCTCTTAATGATTACTTTGAAACTTAATAGCCATTCTATATATAATGTTTGTATAACATTACATGCACACTTTCTTGACAGACAAAATCATCATGCACACAGCATGCATACTTCAGACATTTTATCGGTTCTCTCATCACAACAGGTGTACAGCATCCAAACGGACACGTGAAATAAAATTAACTTCATAAGTTCATTCGATATTAGGCATCCGTATCATACAACACACCATGCACTCAAAACACTTTAAATTATCATCCCACATTCATGCTTCATTCTTCGTCATCACACGTAAAAACAACGTGCTTAATCGCAGCGTGGTCGCCGGCGTGCTTCATTCATTAGAGACTGGCAATTTTCCTTCAAAAGTGAATAACGAAAATCATTCCCATTTATGCACACGCACTCATTTACACAAAGAGAAACCAGAGAGAGAGAGAGAAAGACTGAAAGAGAAAGAGAGCTGCACGTAGGGGAGCGAGAGCAGAGAGCGAGCGGGCCAGCGAGCGAGCGCAAGAGGGCACAAGTGCGTGGGGGGAGCGGGCGCAAGAGAGCGAGCAGAGGCGCCGAACCTGCCAGCGCCCGCGCCCGCGCTCGCGTCCGCGCCTCCGGCAGGTGGCGACCGCCGCGGCCGCGTGCGGCGGCGGGCGGGGGCGGGGCGGGCGGGCGGGCGGCCGCATGCAGCGCGCGAACGGGGCGATCGGGCGGGCGGGCGAGCGAGGCGGCCAGCCAGAGAGCCGGCGAGCGGGCGGGCGGGCGGGGGAGCGAGAGCAGGGCGCGGGCCTCCTTACCGGGCTCCCAGGCGGAAGCGTGAGCCGCACACGCAGCCGCACATACACACACCGCGCCGCTGTCACATCCCGGCGCCCGGCGGCTGGGGGCTCACCTGAGAGGCGGCTGCCCCGGCGGTGGCGGCGGCGGCGGCCAGGCGAAGGCGGCGAGGGCGGCGAGGGCGGCGGCGGCGGCGGCGGCGGCGGCGGCGGCGGTGGCTGCGGCGGGGTCCCTGCGCGCACTGCCGCTCGCCCGCCTGCTCGCTCGCCCGTCGCCCGCCGCCCGCCCGCCCGCGCGAGGAGTATTGATCGCCGGCGGCGCCGGCGCGAGCGGCCCGTGCCAGACGGAGCAGGAGCGAGCAGGCTGCGCGAGGCGAGGCGCGACGCGGCGCGGCGCGGCCCAGCGCGGCGCGGTGGATGCGGCGCCCAGGACCCGCTCAACGCATGCTGCGCCCGCTGCGCGCAGCCACCCGCCCCGCCCGCCCACCCGCCCGTCAGCTGGGCCGCTGCGCACGCCCGCCCGCCCGCCCTTCCACTCACATCACGCAGCCGTTGCTCGAGTGGTGGAAAGCATGTTGCGTTTGGAATGCCAACGTACAGGATGCCTCGAAATCAGCTCACGAGAGGAGGAATAGGCGGAGGGAGGTTCACACGACGTTTTCAATCCAATGGCCTACTTTCTTCATGTCGTTTAGAGGCTGGCATGGACCACAAATTTCGGAGCAACGCTAAAAGTCGTTTTAATTTTTCCCTCCCTCCCTCCATCCTTCCCGTGCTCTCGCCCTCCCTCCCTCTCTCTTCCTCTCTCCCTCTCTCTTTTCTTCACTCCCTCTCTCTTCCTCCTTCCCCCATCTCTCCTTCCCTCCCCACCCCCTCTCTCCCCCTCCCTCCCTCTATCCCTCTCCCTCCCTCTCGCCCTCCCTCCTACCCTCTCCCCCTCCCTCATTCTCTCTCCCCCCTCTCTCTCTGTCACTAACTCACTCACACATCTCACTCTCCTTCAATTACTGTATCATGATGTGGTATTCGTTTGAACATGTTCTGACATCTTCTTATTTGAAATTTCTCACCACATATTGATTGGCCAAAAGTAATCATCGTCGATCTCACTACAAGCCTTAGAAGTCTGTAATATTTATTCTTACACACGTGAATACACATCACTTTACACCCGTCTATGCGACAACACATTCATTTCTTCTTGTGAAATAGCCCTAAGATTCCACATAAGTTCAATTATCCCTCTGATGGCTGAAAGACACGGATGAACACCTTTACAAAGTGGGGCCTGTGAGGTCCGGCGAATATGTTTACAGGGAATGTGTGTATTTTCGATGAATTATCTATTTTTTTCCACTTTCAGACTTTTATTTCAGTGAGTAATTTAGAGATAGATCCATTTACTTGTACACTTTAAGTATTCTACAATTTTATTTACAATTAAGACACATTTTGACAGCGCTCCTGTGTATTTTTCAAACATGACATTTACATTTATCACAATGTCTTTTGGAGCTTCCTGTCAATTTAGTAGTATATACGTAATATATGAAAGTAAAAGTAAAAGTGCATGAATTTTTTGAGAATTAATCTTTTTCCAATATAGTACACAAATTTTCTACTCATCAGTTTATTCCCCTGTTTCTGATTCCACTGCATAAGCGGCTTCTCACTCAAATCAAGATACTCGCAAAGCATTCAAAGTAGTTCCATTAGCTCGAGTGTTGTTCAGTCTTTTCTGCATGTGTTGCAATCTTTGCATCAGCACGTTGCACTCATAAATCATTAAAAATCCAGAACGTCTTGTTCTTTCGAAAATCTTTGTTGATACTCGTAAATATTATATATGGATCTAGCGCTGATCATCTTATCAGCGCCGATTTTGATCTTATTGTAATATGATATTAATTCTGTTATTTTTTCTTTTCGCCTATGGCTTCAGTTTGATCTTGGTATAGTGAATTCAACAAGTAAACCATTTCGTTCATTTTAGCTTTGTATGAAACGAAGGTCATGTTTCCATTGTGACTAAACAATTAATTTTAAACTCCTCGCGATTTTGTTGAATCAGTCATTTTAACGGGAATTTCTGGTTTATTTGCCCTAATAGTTCTAACCAAATTAATATTGCTTTGGAGTAGGTACTGTGCTAGAGGAATACTCTCCAAGAAATTATCACACGTAATGTTGTGTCTTCCTCTTCTCATCAAAATTTGGACAAGAGGTTTCAAAGTGTTGGTAGCAAGACTTTTGGCTATTGGTTGATTCGCGTAAGTGGAGCAGTTCAAAGCCCAAACATTTGATGAGTCACATAACCAAAAAATCATTTTTTGCATTTGGCAGGTTTATTGGGCATGTTCATTACAAATTTACAACGTCCACGGGAGCTTATGACTTGCTCGTCAACTGTCACATACTCGCCCGGGTTGTAAAGAGATTGTAAATATTTTGTGAACAGTGACCAAATATAACTAAAATAAAAAAGTGACCAAAATAAACTTCGTTTCCGATTTCTAAGGCCATCAAAACGTATAAATCTACTTATATTCTCAAATATTGTCACATTTAAACGTGCTCAAAAAATGGATCACGTCTAAGATTTAGGAAAAATTCTCTACCAGAAATATCCATCTATTTCTGTAATCCAGCGCATAATATCACAGCAAGAAAGGAACTGAACTCTTCCAAAGTTACGACTATCCAAGTTTTATTATTCGCAGTAGCACGTCGTGCTGTTTCTTGATTCGCGCATTTCACTATTTCCTCTTCTACTATAGAAATCAGCAAATTGAAAGATTCTTCTCCTGGGTTGATACCAATGTTCTTTACTGAACCAGGAGGAACATGAGGGATATTTTGTGCATGAGACTTGATGATGGTTCGCTTCTGGGCCATTGAAATCCTTTTTTTGATAACATGCAGTCCAAACGTGAAGATAAAGTGCTCGGGTCTTCTTTGAAATCAGTTCCAGGTATGTAAGATTTAGATGAACGTGGATCAATGTATTCTTTATCTTGTCTATGGGCTCTACAAGTTGACAAAGGTTCCCAATCGTCATCATTGTAATTTGAACTAAATTCACTAACATCACTGGCTTCTGATTCAATTAGAATATTCTTGACTTCTTCGTGTGAAATAATTGCATCAAAACACAAACGCCACGAGCAAAGGAAGCTGAATACGCACTCACTATTTAAGATTGCAAACCACTGTCAAACAACTGAAACATGATATTGTCCGATTTTATATTATATTTATTATCGACACATCCGCGTCTCAAAATTTCGAACAATCAGCTCCCGTTGCACTCCGACGAACGGCACTTGCAGACTTCACGTTGTGTACATCACGTCGCTACCGTCGTGCTCCCCAGGCCCCGTTTCTGTGATATTTAAGAAAAGAGCGCCATAATACGAATAACACAAATTCACCGCAGACACACAAATCAATCTCCACATTACAATAGAAGAATTCCAATTGGAATAAAGGTAGATGGTACCAGATCATTAAGCTATTACATATTAAAAATCTCACCGGGCCTCAAATTACCCATTTCTGCATCACAGGTTCAATAGAAGTGACCTTCAGTCCTTTTTTGCATCGACAAGATAGTTTGACGATGGGTCGACCTACGAAACTTTACGTAGGTCGAAAAACACGACTTTTCGGTATCCCTTCTTGCTTCGTACAAGTCCAAACACTCCAAAGGGATGCCGTGTTTTACCATTCGAGCTCACAGTGCCTCCTGGCTTCTTCTTCACGAGTGGCCGACCGCCCTATGTTCGCCTCTGCGCCTCTCCTGAGACGGCCGTGCCCCGCCACCGCCCACTCCCCCGCCCCCGCCCACGCCCCGCAGCCGCTGTAGCCACGTTCGCGTGTCGCTGCCACGCCATCGTCCTCTCAGCTGTCCCTGCAACGTCAAGACTTCGTGACGACAAAAAATGAGTCAGTGATCTAGTGTTCGGCGATAGCTGATTTCTGTACCACCTCTCGTTTTTGTAGACAATGAAGACAATTAATCAGTCATGTTCATTTTGTATTTTTTGAAAAAAAAATTACATATATAAGTTCTCCTATCCAATTATAATCTTTGTATATTAGATAGAGATATATTTTGGTAAGTTTTATTAAGAATATTTCATCTACTTGAAATCAACATCACTACAAACTGTCCCGACGAGTAGTGTAATTAAACTTTAGCTTATCAAAATATTGTCAAAAAATTATAACTATTAATGAGGATTGGGTTATTTTTTGGTTTATTACAGGTGGCCTCTTTGTTAATCAACCAGCACATTACGCAGGTATTTGCTCTCGTCAATTAATACTAGAATCAACTAACTAAAACCGTGGGATCTCATTGCATTAAATGGATGGCTGTAAAAAATATACAAAAGCTCTTCATATTTACCATGTGGAAAATCGAAACTCCGAAAATACTGCTTCATTCGCATTACTGCTAGTCAATATTCTGCTTATAGCTTAAAGCATCGCCGTTTTGTTACAACTGCCTTTCGTATTGCATAGTTCGTGTCATCTGTAGGCATATAACAACACATTCGCAAATCATGTATCTTTCCTTGGGAATTTCAAACGCCTGCAGTGTTCAGTTCGTATAAAATTGTGAATTTGATGTTATTATATCACCTACGTATACTCTGGAATGATGTAACTGTGACGCAAAAGTTCGAAACAAAAAAACAACAACAGAAGTTAAAGCAGAAGTGAAATTGGGTCTTATAGGCAAAATTGGTTTTCATTTCTTAAAAATTATTGGTGAAATATTGCATTATTTTATTAATACTTCCGTTTTGCTATTTTTAATGAAAATGAATTAATACAAATTTCTGAAAGATCATCGTTCAAACACGAAACGCATTAGTATAATACCTATTGATATATTAGTATGCATATCGTGACAGTTGCCATTAATAAAATTACAAGACAATTACAAGGCAATTTCACAAGTACACAATACAATTACAAGACAATTTTACAAGTACACAATACAATTACAAGAATATATCAAGTCAAAATTGTTATTGTTTAATTCTACAAAAGATATAGTTTGAAAAATTTGTAACCAATACAGTATTTTCCTGCTTTTACAGTTTAACAAGCTACACATGGAATAAAACTAATAACGGCTTGGTTGTATGAGTAAGATGTGAAGCAAAAGAGTTCCCTGAATAGAAAACATTCTTAATTCTAAAACTCAGCATCATATCTTAAACCTTTTCGCATTTCTCTATTTTCTCATCTTATGGCAGCAGTTGCTGGCAATCTACTGCCACCGCTGTTCAGCCATTATCCAGACTAAATTAGTTTGTGGATAAATAGGTTTTGCTTTCTAACCGATTTTCGTGATTGGAGATGTTCCGTTCCCGCCGAATTCGTAAAATAACGTTTTATTTCATGTTTTACTTTAAACTATTTGTCTACTAGCCTTTATCAAGACTTATAGTTCGCATAGCAAACTGAAAACTATGTTATGTATAAATGAGTAAACTAAAGAAAAAAAGCAATTACACCCCCCCATGTCAACGATTTCCATGAAAGTTGGTACATATACGAGTTGTATCACCCAGAAGGTATATGTGTTGTTAATTTTGTTGCAACGTCACTAGATACTACTGTAGAACAATATCCGTCGTATTCCGTTCAAGTCAAAGTGCAAAGTTACATATTTGTTGCCATAACCTGAGAGCAGAAAATTACTCTATTCTAGGTCTGCCAGTCATTAACAATTCTTGGAAGAACTCTCTGTATGCAGTTTATTCTGAGACTGATATATCACTGTAGAATTTGGTGAACTGACGATGTAAAGGATGTTCACACCAATTATATCTATAGCTTACATAAAGTTTAAGGCTGTCCGCTGTGTGCAATTCTGCAACTCATGTGAGGGATTTATCATATTCATTTTACTATATAACTGCTCTTGAACACATCATAAACACTTCAAGAATTTGTATTTTATTTCACTTGATCACACAACTTAAAAAATTGTAAATGTAAGAAATACGCATTATATCGTAAAAAAGAGAATTATGTATTTTAAGAATTTCTGATTTTGGAATGCGTTGATTATACAGATCAAGGTCTATTTTTCTCCTGGCCTTATAACATGCTAAGCGTGCAAATACTCTCTTGAAAATTCAACTATTCTCGTGACTCCCCTAGGATGTGTTCGTGCCATCAACGAAATAAAAAAAATATCTTCTGTAAAACTAGCGATTGGAGATGCAATGGAAGACAAGTAAGACTTTCATCTCGATCCTTGGATATTTTATATTTGTAATTGATTGTGTATTAATGTGATCGTGTGTTAAATTTCATCCACAGTTTCTAAAGCTTTTACTATAAACCTGTAACGAAACATTTTTATTAAATCTGTTAATATAATGGTAAGGAATTTAGATGAAAATCTCTTTCGGAATATTTTCCCAATATTTTGCGCTTGAGGTGTAAACGTATACTTTTTTACGAATAGCATTGGCATGAACAATAATACCAACGGCGAAAATACAAAATTTAATCCCCATTGACACAGATTTTTGTAATGTACGGGTCTATAGGTTATTCTCCTTTGTCACGGCATCTGATTTTACTTCACCTGTTCGAGTGAAAACTTCGATGCAAACCTTTGTATGCTGCGAAGCTGCTTCGAGCAAGCCACGCCACCATTCAACTTCCTTCCGATTCATGAGCTCGTTCCATTCCCTTGGAATCCGACTCATCCCCGCGAATATTCATTTTCCTTCGCTTTAATATATCCAGTTGCAGATATATTTCGTTATCTGCTGAGAAAACTAATTTCGTACTTCCGTTTTCTCTGAAAAAAAAAAAGTCATACATACTAGTATTTCGCGTGCAATGAAAAATCGGATTCTTTGCCGCACGTCATATTAATGTATTACGAAACGAACTTGACCATTAAATTGTTTGTAGCACACTAAGAATCTAAACTTCACTTTGGTACATCGATGATTCAACAATGGTATTATGATAAAATTGAAGAGTGACGTTTCAATATTGTTGGATATAAAATTTTGATATCTATACGTGATGTGAACAGCAGTTTAGAAATTTAAGGGACCAACAGTTTATAAATTTAACCAACCTTTTTTAAAAATAAGGTTCGTTGTTAGTGATTGCGGGAGCGTCAATTATTGAGGTCATTAGTCACGTAAGTGTTGTGTATGTTTTCTTCAGGAGGTGGCAGTGATATTTCCCCGCTGCATGGCGAGATCCGGCGTTGATCTACCGTCAACTAGCGGAGTTACCCCCAACCAGGTATCTCCCACCAGCGGGGCCCACCCCGGCTGGGACAAGCTCTAAGCTGCCGATCGGTCTCCCGGCATATGCGGTAGTGTAGTATATGTTGGTATAAGCGTGTGTAAGGGGTGAGGAGAGAACAAGGAAGAGGATGGAAAGATCGCGAGTGGCATGTGACCCGTTTGTTTGGGCACTGCTCCGGCATTCACCTGGTGGTGACCGGCGAAATCACGGAAAACTACCGATCAGAGCAGCCGGCCGCTGGAATTCTCCTCCAGACAGCGACTGATTTCGACCTAGCTGACAAGCTAGTGTCGAAAATCTTGCCATTGTCGGGACCTGAACCTAGGACCTACCGGCTACAGGCATCGCCTTTTGTTGATGCACTGTGACACCTCTCCCGGTTACGACAAGTGAACCCTTTTGAATTTTACAGTGTCCTCACTTCAGAGGAGCATTATTTCTATATCACCGTCTCCTTGATCTCAAAGAGGCACAACGTTTTGTGGTTCGGAAGTTTCTTTTGTAAGAAAATCGCTATTGGAAGAGAAGGGAAGGGCGTTATCCGCCCTTTATTTCAAGTTCACGATAAGGGAAAGAATCAGTTGAAAAGTATGCGTACAAATACTCTGAAAAACAAGTGCCTTATTTCAAGACATTTTCGTAGAACAGGCAAAAAAATTATACGTTTACCGAAAATAAAACAAAATTATATTTAACCCGAGTGTACCCACAAAGGAAAATGTTAACGCACTATGCGTCTGCCTTATGTCCCAACAGTTTTCGCATATTGTGGATGTTTCCTGTCCGTTCATCTACAAAATCGCACAGCGCTGCACGTGAAATTTAGATTGCTTGAAACGAACAAGTACACTTATCAACAATAATGTTGGTGAGAGGTTGACAGAATTCCATTAATACTTGTATCCATTCCGAAATGATACTTAAAAACCCATTTAAGCTATGATTGACTTTTAACTATTTGAAAATATCTAATTGGTAGATTACATAGATTTAAGAATTCCCGAGTTAGATATGTTACCTTAGCACATTGTGTCACTTCTATTTATAGTTAGCATTGTGAATATTTTATAATTAACGAAACAAGTGTTTAAAGAGGGGATAATTGCATGAGTAGTATGTTCAAGAAAACGATCGGTGATAGAAATTTTCTAATATACTACGAGTGCAATTATACCCCTTGATACACACGCAACGTTCAATATTTTTTCGTTTCCATTTAAGAATAACTTATATATTGAGAAATTCAAGCACATCTTTACCCTTCGAGGTATACTTGATGACTTATTGATGTTGAAAATATCTACTTTAGTAGGCCGTGAATTGTTTGCAAGAAATATTTATATGTGGAAGGTACTGAAGATATAAAATATTAGAAGAAGCAGAGAAATTCATGAAAACATTACTACCCCTAAAAGAAAAGGCAGGTATGAGAGAGAATACAACATGTATAAATATTGGTAAGTTCAAAAAAGTCACTTCTGACACAGTTTTTCAATAGCGTACTTTTTAGGACGGGTAAATACAACTGACGTTTACATTTTTTGCATTTGAAATCCTGAAATCAAATGTTTTACATGTAAAACATTTAATTTATTCATGTTAAATATTCTATGTTGTTCTATTAGTCAGCTAGGTTATCGTTTACTTTACTAATTTAGTTTTATTCATTAGCTTTTTATATGTATTTGTTGTAGATATGTAATCTGTGAAGTACATTTTTGTTCATGTTTCATGGCCGAAGGAAATACCTTCACTACGTATGTGTTATAAAGTCTTAATTAAAAATTTTGCTCTTTTTCTAAATTTTGATTGGTGGACGTGTAGTTTTAATTACACGGTGGAATTTTTAATTGTTCGCGTGCCAATAACTTAAAGATAACCAACGATTTTTCATGGAATTGATGAGTATATTTAGTTAACGAAATGAAAAAATATTCATATAGTATGTATAATTTTAGTTATTGAACCATTTACGTCTGAGTGAGTTAAGATGTCTGAAAAGAAAATGAAGTATGATATTTTAATCTCCCTATTTCCTGGTATTCCTTTCTTTAAATTCAATTTTTTGATCTCTTGTTTTCTGAATTTTCTCCTCTTCTTACCTTTAGATCGTATATTTATGTACTACTTGGTTTGAGAATAAACTATGACGACTGGGTTGGGTTTCTTGTCCGATAGAGAGGAAAAATTGAGTGTAAAAGCAACGAAATACAAATGCCATGAATTGAATTATTTACGTAACGAATATTTAGAGTTCACGAATGATATCAAACAACTTTTCTAAAATACCTTTACCGCTTTCCACCTGTAGAGAATAAACATATTTGGTGCCTTTACTGTTCATAACTTTTTGCGTAGTTTGATTTTATGGTAAATTTCCGTCTTTCATGAAGAACCTTACTATGCCACATGTAGTGCACGTCCACGCTCGAGAATCTAGGTCACGAGAATTGCATTTAAAGCGCCGAGATCGAGAGGGTTCGGTGCTTTTGACACCACTGTCTCCCGCCTCTCGCCGCCGCTCCCAGCATCGATTCCTCCCTGGTTGTAGCGGCGGGCAATGGCGGCGGTGGCGGTGGCGGCGGTGGGTTCGGGCCGAATTGATGGCCGTGGCGATATCAACACGCGGCAGTGACGATACGGGCTTACGCGATGGTAGTGAGGACGAGAAAGGGCGTTGTGTGCAAGGACGAGACGGGGACAAGGCAGGAGGATAAAATAAAAACGAAAAGGCAGCGGTAAATGCAGCTAGAGGAGGGAGTAGATACGGCCAGGCGCACAGAGAAGACGAGGGGAGGTGCAAGTAAAAAAAATAATGCGGAGAGGTGTAAACTATGTCCCTACGAGGGAGATAACGTCTTGCACTCCAAAGGGCGGGGAGGAGAACGAGCGTTGCCCTAATTCGCTTCACATTTGTCGTAAAAAGGAATTAAACTAGAATATACAAGTAAACAGAAATAGAACTGTGATGCCTGGATCGTTAAGGCGGGCGTCTGGGTGATAGCAGGTTATAATTCCGTCTTAGAAATGGATATGGCATGGTGGAGCTCTTAACTACGCAATATATTCAGGCTGTGAATTCGAATGTCGCGTAAGGTACGGACATTAGCCATGCTGTGGCATGGTTTCCAAACCACTTTTACATATACCCTACATCTAATTCTTCTGATGTGTGTGGCTGTGAATGTGCTTGTGTGTGTGTGTGTGTGTGTACGACTTATGGTCCCAAGGGCCACAGGGCCATCTCCCTGCCTGTACACCTGACGAAGCACACATTCGTTGGTACGAGAATTCAAGTAGGAACTTGACCGATATGAATTTTCTAGATATGTGAAAGCGATTGATGATGAAACATAAATTAGTGGAGAGACGAAGTCACCCCGAAAGGGAGACATCTAGAAGACACCGAAGGGTATATAGAGCTGCAAAAAAACATTACAAAATTTAATAAATACACCGTCCATGCTGTGTTGACCGACTTTTTTGAATGAAGCTAATTCGAACGTGCGAATAATTTTCAAGAGTCATAAGTTCTTATAACACAAGTTATGATGGGCTAGCATATGTAAAATACGTATATTTATTAAATGGCTCAAATAATGTCAATGGTTTATCCTTCAAGAAGAAATCAATTAGTATAGGGGTTAAACAATAATAATGTTATGATATATGCAACAAGAATCGTAACAGTTCAGAAACTATACTATAAACAGCTGTGTCTCCAAATAAAGGAGAAGTGCACGCTCTGTTTATTTCTGCTTTATGTTTCCAGTTCACTGGATATGTTGGTTACTATATTAGATCTTCGATATATTTGGTTATTTTCAATCCAAAAATAAAATTTCTCTGAAATACCCTAGTGCGGTCGGGGAACTAGTTCCTTTTTCTGTCGGGCCTACCTTTGGGGTTTGCCCCACACATCTTTTTCGGCTGCTATCTCCGGCGCCTAGGCACCTACCACGGCTTCCCGTCATAACTACGGCTCCCCTGGGAACACTTGCTAGAGAGCAGACCACTCAATTTCCCCGAAAAGTACGCCGAGGTAGCACTTAGACCTATATCGGTCCTGTGCAATTGTGTGTGCCGTGTCCGAGCTAGCCCATGGGCCAATCTCGGTGCTTGAACCACAATTCTCGGTGTTGGGAGCCAGTTACTCAATCACCCACACAGACAGATTGCTCACAGATTTAATTGACAGTTACCAGTCTCCACATTCAATTATACTTTTAGAAGGTTTAGGGTATAGAGGTGTTGTATGAAGTACTGGGAATGCATCCCATGTCACAATCGCAACCAAAATCTCTCAAATACGACATTGCTTCGGGCCACGGGTCCTGAACACAAGGCTCACAGTAAGGGGTGCGCCGCCAGCGACTTATAATCGAATTCGCAGCACAAAACGGGTCCGACAGACTAGTACTGGAGGACGACGCCAGATGCAGTTCGAACTGCGGAGGAGTGGAGTCTCTAGATACAGAGTAGTGCTACCACCGCCATTTAATCTCATGTGACGCGG
The DNA here is from genome assembly GCA_038098605.1 of Gryllus longicercus. Taxonomy (NCBI): domain Eukaryota; kingdom Metazoa; phylum Arthropoda; class Insecta; order Orthoptera; family Gryllidae; genus Gryllus; species Gryllus longicercus. The sequence goes on along the minus strand of JAZDUA010000253.1, from coordinate 781,077 downwards.
AGATATGCCACTATACGAAGGGACCCCTTTGACAGCTACTACTTGGCCACTGCTCTCAATATAACTGCATGTTACGTCCTTGCAAACATTTTGTCAGTGCATTCGTTTACAGTTAGCTCATTTGTAAATGGCTTCATCACCATCTCCTGCAATGTCATCGCCCTGCATAACGTTCATTTGTTTCCCTTCCTGTCAAAACGATCCCTTCTTAGAGAAACTCATCTATTGCCCCATCAGACAACAGTGTATCTTACAAACAACTAAAACAGCAGCTTAGATAAAACTGTGTGAAGCCCCGTATAAAAAGTTACAGCTCAGTTTAAAAGTTTTACTTCAAGAAGAACAAACGAACCAAACTCTCTTAGCTAAGAGACTTGTTAATTTTGCACTCACAAAAAATAACAAAAATAACGGATACACGCAATAAATCTTAACGAATCTAAGTTTGAAGAAATCATTACATTATCAACATCACACGAGATGACTCTTCAGGCTACACAAAAATGTCATCGAATACAGTAGTGGCAATAGTAAAGAATCATCAGGAAGAAATGAGAATCATCAAGAAGAAAAGAAGCGGGCGAACAACACATCAAAGTAATTGTAGCAACTGTGAGCTAGTAGGACACTTTGCTACGAATCGCACTAATCAACGGTCAGTTTCAATAGAACAAACGTGCGTCAGAAAACTTAAATCATATAAAAACTGCTGTAAGAGTAGGAGTAGAGTAATTGTAGGAGCTGCATATTATTTTAAAGCAACATACGTTATTTGTGTAATGCTGAGTCACATCAGTGAGATATGAAAAGGTGAAGAAGCAATTTTTGCAGAATCAAGAAAGAAACAATCGAACATGGAGATTGACAATGTCAACAAAATCCTGAAGGATAACAGTGCATTACCAAATGTTTTAATTTACATGAAGTTAGAACAAATAAATACAATATTTTAAGTAGATTTTGAAGCAGCTGTTACATTTATCAACATGAAAACATACAAAAGATTAGGGGCTATGAACTGCACCAAATTCAACTCAACGTTATTTTGTAAGGAAGGCAACACATGAATGAAAAAGAAGAATTGACTTTTCAGGCTACATACAAAGAAGTCAGAAAATGAAAGTCATAAAAGCAGACAGCTACGATACCAGTAACGTACTGGGATTTGACAACTAAAAAGTTTGGCAGCAGACTAGTAGATGGGGTAAATCAATTATGATTACACCGTACTCTTAAGAAATTCAAATCTTAGTAAAGAAATGTATTAAAATATTCCAGTTATAAGTTTGAAAATGTACAGAACATTTGTAACATATTAAGCTTAATAACAATGCATCACCGAAAATATACGAATTAATACCAGTGAAACTCATGTTAAGAGAAAAAAGTTACATCTGAATTACAGATTAGTGCAACAGAAAGTTTTGTCACCAGCACACACCAGCAAATGGGCGACTTCACTTCTATTTTGCAAACAAATGGAGAAGACAGACACTGTGCAGAATTTACAACCCGCTTAGTAAACCCTTAAACTCACAATTGAAAATAAAACAACTCCCATTCCAATAAATGACTGTTTTAGAAACAAATCAGCGGCAGAAAAATTTCAAAAATCTACTTAAGAGCCAAAACTATTAATTGGCTCTCACCTCTGCTAACTGAAAGTCTTAACTTACAGTCTTTCCTATGCTAAATGAATTATTGCACAACTGATAGTAGCATTAAACAAAGTAAGGAAGAAAAATTCTAAATTCATTTAGTCCACAAATGGCAAACAAGCATTTAAAACACTAAAAAGAAAGTTTATCAAGTTAGTAACAACTGATACATTTTCAATTAGACTGGAAAACTATCCGCAGATGCATAGTTGTGTGTATATGGTATATAGTAGCGAGCCTGTCACAATTTTTTTTTTAATTTATTTATTTTATTTGCAATTTGTTCATCTGAACAATAGGCAAATCATTTAGCAAAGTTACAATGGCATGTGAAGGAACTGGGCATTCTCAGTCCTTCGTGAATTCATTTTCAGTAATGATCAAATAAATGGTATAAACCACAAATATAACATAGGACAAATATGACCAAGACAGAAAAACAACAGACAATATATAAATACACTGGCAATCATGAACGTAATTATGTTTATCCATATATATATATATATATATATATATATATATATATATATATATATATATACATATATATACACATACATACACACATACATATACATACATATACATACACACACATATACATACATATATACATACACACATACATACACATACACACACACATATATATATATATATATATATATATATATATATATACATATATATACACATACATATATATATATATATATAAATTTAAGCTGTTTTGCTTAGTTACAGTGCAATTACTATAACAGTACAATATACATTTTGTTTATTAATGATCGAACCTATTTAAGAGGTCCAGGGGATGAAATCTGCACAATCTTCTTAATTCTTGACTATTGTCTAGTAAGTTTAATGCAAGGTAATTTGGATGGTTTTCTAATCGCTTATAATATCTTTGGAATCTGAATTGGACTTCTTGGTTTATTGTAGGTATGTGTAAGTCATTGTGTAGTGTTGTATTTGAAACAAACCACGGGGCATTGGCAAGCAATCTTAGAGTTTTTGATTGGAATCGTTGCAGTATTTCTAGGTTTGAGTTAGCCGCAGTGCCCCAAAGTTCTATTCCGTAGGTCCAAACAGGTTTTATTGTTGATTTATAAATCAGTACTTTATTAGCCAATGAAAGAGACGATTGTTTGCCTAGAAGCCAATAATATTGCTTGATTTTAATTTCGAGAGCTGTTCTTTTCTTTCTGATGTGTGTCTTCCAAGTCATTTTTTGATCTAAATGTAGACCAAGGTATTTTACACAATCTGCCTGTGGTATATCCTTGTTGCTGATTTTAATTGGAGGACATCTATTTGGTCTAAGTGCAAACGTTACATGGACAGATTTACTTTCATTAGTTTGTATACGCCACTTTGTGAACCATTCCTGCAGCACAGTGAGGTATTCTTGAAGATTTTCTGATGCTTCGATGGCATTTTCATGAGAAGTTAAAAATGCTGTGTCGTCAGCAAACATGGCTGACGTGATGTCCGTTGAAACAGGTAGGTCGGCCGTGTATAGTAGATACAGTAGTGGACCGAGAACACTACCTTGCGGTACTCCAGCTGCAACAGGATAGAATGATGATGTTTCTTCCTTAAATTTTATTTGAAAACGTCTTTCAGTAAGATAGGAGCGAAGTAGTGCAAAAAACGGGTGGGGTAACATATTTTTGATTTTATATAAGAGTCCTGAGTGCCACACCTTGTCAAAAGCTTGGACTACATCCAAAAAGACACCAGAACAATAAAGTTTCTTCTCCAGCGCTTCATTAATGACTTTTACTACTCTGTGGATTTGTTCGGTAGGGGCATGTTTCAACCTAAAGCCGAATTGGTAGTCTGGAATGATGTTGTTTTCTGCTATGATTGGAAGTATCCGCTTGAGGAGAAGCTTTTCGAAGATTTTTGACAAGATTGGTAATAAGCTTATCGGTCTATACGAGGATACTTCGGAAACAGGTTTCCCCGGTTTTGGTATGACAATAATTTGACTGTATTTCCATTGAGAGGGAAAATGTCCAATTCTGATGATGGCGTTGAAAATTGAGGTTACCAATGCTAGTGCTTTTTTTGGCAGGTTTCTTAGAACAATGCCGGTGATGAGATCGTAGCCAGGTGCTTTATGAGGATTAATTTGTTTTATTGCATATGAAACTTCGGTTGTCTTGAAATGCTTTATTGGTAAAGACATTTGATATGGTGCATTAATGAACTGAATAATATTTCTTTCTTGTTCTTCTTCATCTGATGGGAATGGTTGGAAAACTTTTGCAAAATGTTCCGCAAATACTGTTGCTTTTTCGTGGTTGGTTCTAGCCCATTTTCCATGTTTATCACGTATAGGCGGCACAGGTTTGATTGGTCGTTTAATGCGTTTGGTGGCTTTCCATAGGGAGTAGTCGTTGTCTTTGGTTGGTGATAGTCTTTCAAGATACTCCTTGGTTTTATTTTCATGTAGGTCTTGAAGAAATCTTTTAAGATCCTGCGCTGCCCTGTTGAAGTTTCGTTTATCATTTGGATCATGCGTGGTTTGCCAAACTTTCTTAAGTCTCCTCTTATTTCTTTTCATTTCGTCAACTATTTTGGGGTATTTGTGAGAAGCTGTTCCGTACGTTTCTGGTGTAGCGTACCATGCTGCTTGTTGGATACTAGTAGTTAAAAATTCAACTGCTTCATCTATATCAAATTCACTTTTTAGAGGAACGTTTGCAGTAATATTTACATTAAGCCATGTTTGAAAGTCACTCCAATTCGTTTTTTTATTGGAAATACTAGGTTTAGAATTATTTTCTATTATATGAGAGCTAATAGTTAATATTACTGGAGAGTGATCGGAGGACAATTCGAGAGAATTTTCAATTGATGTAAAGCTCTGATTTGTTCCTTTCATGATAAAGAAATCAAGTAAGTCCGGCAGCTTATTACAGTCGGTTGGCCAGTACGTTGGCTCTCCTGTCGATAGCGGTTCTGCGTTGAGTGACGTGACTACGTTGAGTAGTGTTTTTCCTCGTAAAGTCGACAGTCTTGACCCCCACTGCGAATGTTTTGAGTTGTAATCACCTCCAGAGATGAACCTTGCACCCAACGTATCGAAATATTCTCTATACATTTCTTCCGTAATTTTATGCTTTGGAGGGCTATAGACAGCTGATACTGTCAATGAACCGAAACTGTCATAAACTAGTACAGATGTGGCTTGCAGGTAATCATTTTCAAAATTTGATTTCAAAGAATGCTGTATGTTTCTTCTTATTATTATCGCCGTACCTCCATGGGCTGTGCCATCTGGGTGTTTTGTATCATATATTTCATAGTTAGGTAGTTTAAAGAAACTTTTTTCCGTGAAATGAGTTTCTGAGATGAGCATTATGTCAATTTTTTCGTCTTGTAGAAAATTGTTAATTTCTCTGCAATGTTGCGCCAGTCCATTGGCATTCCATACACCAATACGAAATGTCTTCATAATTTGCTTATTACTTTGGTCATGAGGCTTATCAGGTTGGAGATTTGATCACTTTGCTTGGTTAGTATTGATTCAAATTTTTGAAAAGTTTCTTGAACAGTTGATATTAGTTGTGCAATTTCAATATTACTATTATCATTTATGACTTGATGTGATGGAGGGTACTTGGCTACGTGGGCCCAAGTGCGGTGTTGCATTTCGCTAGGTACGTTACTATTTAAAAGTTTGTTGCTTCGATGGTGTGAGTGAGAAAGATACGAATTTTGTGTATTCTGGGGATATTTACTTTGTCTTATTTCTTGGTAGACTTCGCATCCCTTGTAGTTTGCTGGGTGGTTTTGCTCACATAGAGCACATTTAGGTGGGTCTTCTTTTCGCTTTTTACAGACTTCGGTCGGATGATTTTCTCCACATTTCACACAGCGATGTTTTCGATGGCAGTATGTCCTTGTATGTCCATATTCTTGACATCTTTTGCATTGTACGATTTCTTTCTTCTTTCGAGGTGCTTCTATTTTGATTTTGCAGTTCAGTAAACTATCTATGTTATAAATATCTTTATTATTTTTGCTAGGTTGTAGATCTATGAAGAAGAGAGGGAGTGGCGCTTTTGTTTGTCTGTGTTGAATATTATAAATTTGGCGAACCTTGTGGCCGTAACTTTCAATTTCATCTTGCAGTTCCTTAACATCTGCATTTGCATGAATTTGTTTAAGTACAACCCTAAAAGAACGCTCTTCTTTGAGCTGATATGTATGAAATTGCAATTTTTTATTTTCAAAATGTTTTATGAGCTTTCTATATGCTTCAACTGTACTTAATATGACTTTGACACTGTCACTGTTCAGTAATTTATAGCTGTATTCCTCTTTTTTTAATACTTCTTCAATGCATTTTTTTAAGATATTCACGTCTTTTATTCCTGGTAGAAAAATGGGTGGAATTTTATTACCATTGGTTCGTTCGTTGGATTCAGATTTTTCTATTGTGTTGTTTTCTGGTTCTGTAGAAGAAAGAAGTTCGAATTTGTTGTAATTTGTAATACTTTCTGTAACTGGTATTTTCTTTAGAGCTCTTTGTGAAGGTTCACTAATTTTTCGTTTCCGCCGTCTCGGGACGACTTCTTGCCACTCCAGAGTGTTATCGCACATACCTTCAACAGATGACATTGTTGATACGTCTGTTGTACTACTGCTTTGTTGTGCTAATCTATCGGTCTTCTGACAATCCGTATCTGCAATGCTTGTTGATAGCGGTAACTGTGGTTGCTGCGTCAGGAGTTGCTGTAGTTGATTTAGTTGCAGAGGCGGTTGTGGAGGCACATGATATTGAGTTAGAAGTTGAGAGAGTTGTATTTCTATTATTTGTTGCTGATGTTGGTGGTGTTGTAGTTGTTGCTGAAGACGTTCTTGCTGTTGACGTATTGCTTGATCTGGGATGGGTTGCACAGATTCACTGTTAAACGAGTTTTCACCACCATTTTCACTATATGTAGCGTCCATTGCGCTTCGAATTAGTTGCCCCGTAACGGAGCAACTACTTGTGGCCATTCACTAGTCTAAAAATGATTTATTGGTTTTTACTACAACTAAAATAACACTTTTTCTGAACGTGGCACTGTTCACAACGCTCACACGAACGACACTGGCACTGAGTGTTATCGCACTGCTCGCTGCTGATTCACCACTGCCCTGTCACAAAATGATGCCGCAGGAATTGAACCTCCAAACGCCTTCGCTTCTGCAACTCTAGAACATCTATATATGAAAAGAAGTATTCTCAAATAGACGAAGGGTCTGCATCTTTCACATCCAGACATTAAACGAATATATGTATATTTGTGCTCATATAATTATTTTGACACACCACATGCCATGAGTCACACTTTTTTCCTACAAAAAACTATATCCGAAATATAATCAAAAAGTTACAAAGATGGACGTTTTTACTGAGTACTCACTGAAGACGGGCAATAGGAAATCACGCCAACGCAGATGCACTTACGCGGATACCAATCCGCTTAGACGCAATTTAGATATGGATAAGTAATACAATAATAATCTCTTCATTGTCAAAGAATAAGTAAGACACGATTAACTAATTTATTTATCAACTGACTGATAAATTTATCAAAGAGACAACTCCTTGGTACAAGTTCAGAGACACTTGCTAAAAGGGGATGTATTTTTACTCACCTGAAAAGAAGCATCTGATTAGTAATCTACGTACCCTAAAAACGTACAAATCACCGAACATTCGGACATTCCGAAAACTGAACTTCTTGAAATTTTGTTATAGCTTAAGGACCTATTGTTCGAACCCCCAGTTTTTCACAAAGCAACAAAATTATTTAAAAATCAAATTAAAAATGCTGATGAACTGTGTGGGATGTAAGCAAGACAGTAGGGAATCAATAAGACCCTGCAACGAGTAAAGAAATAGAATCCCTTCATAAAAATATATTATATTTTTATTTTACCTACCTATACTATCAACCCCTATACTACAGTTGCAAAGGATCTGCTTCAATGACGTAAATGAGTGCTAAGGGTTTATTGAATATTCAGGCCAATGGGTTAACTATTAGCCAACGTCATCTCAAATTGGTGTAAACCCATTGAGATCGGTGACAGACATTTCTTACCACTACTAATAGAGTTAATTTTTGTGTAAAGCCAACATTGTTTTACGGAGGCTGCTTACTCTATTTGCAAGTCTATTGCAAATAGCAACTTTTATTGCAATTGCGAGGCATAATTACATAAAGACGTTGATAAGTTGAATTACAAAAATCCTTTGTAGCAATTTAAAATACGCTTTCACGACATCATTTTCAATGCATTGAAAAACGAGAGACTGGATGAATGTACATTTTTATGTGGCGCTTTTTCGTGTGTAGTTGCGAGTTCTCAGTCGGTGCGACACACGTAGGCAATGGATCGCTGTAAGTCGCTCTATGCTCTAAGTGTCGACAAAGGCTGATGCTGTAAATCTGTTTAGTAGCTCGAGATGTGGACGCTACCTCATGGATGAAAATCCTAGAGGCCGACGTCTGATATAGTTTACATATCTTTCGATTAAGGCCAGGGAAGAACATTAAATAACGAGGCACAGCATACGTAGGACCATTCTCTCCTTGCCTTCTCCTCTTACATCATTAGGGTCCCGAAACGTGTTGATCCCCCAACCCAATTTACCTCAGTTCTCATGATATATGAACATTCTGGCAGTAAGATGTCAGGTTAACACAGGGTAGAAGTGTCTCAGAAACAAGTACATCTTTATAAAAGAAAATCTGAAAGTGACCGAAGTATGTCCCGACCACCGCAAAGTGTGACGTCGCAGAGGTGAACGCGCTGTGAGTTGCCTTTCAGACATATCAAGCAGGGTGGAGCAGCGGTGGAGTTGGCGTCGCGGAAAATGGTGGGAGCGGCGACGGCAGTGGCGGGGACGCGGCTGCGGTGGCGGCGATGCTGGAGACAGCGACGATGGCGGAGGCGACGGAGATGGCGACGACAGCCACGGCGGTGGTGATGGCGAGGACAGCGAAGGTGGAGATGGCGAGGAACGCGACGGCGGAGGCGGCGGAGATGGCGAGGACAGTGACGGCGAGGACAGCCACGGCGGTGGTGATGGGAAGGACAGCGACGACGGAGACAGCGAGGAAAGCGACGGCAGAGGCGACGGAGATGGCGACGACAGCCACGGCGGTGGTGATGGCGAGGACAGCGAAGGTGGAGATGGCGAGGAACGCGACGGCGGAGGCGGCGGAGATCGCGAGGACAGTGACGGCGAGGACAGCCACGGCGGTGGTGATGGCGAGGACAGCGACGACGGAGATAGCGAAGAAAGCGACGGCAGAGGCGACGGAGATGGCGAGGACAGCGACGGCGGCAGAGACAGAGGGGGCAGAGACGGCGCAGGCGGCGCCCGGTGCGGCACGGCGCTTTGCGTTATTTCAAATATATTTACGGCGCGCACCGTATGCCGCATATTTATGTCTATTTCTGCCGACCTCGTGGTTCCGCCCCCCCTCGCCGTACTGCGCGAAGCTGGAGGTCACCGGCGCACGGGACATGCGACTGCATCGACTGCCCCCTCCCCCGCCCGGAAAGAATAGATTTGCTACCGACCCGCCCCTTCCCACCGTATCGCAAGGACATTGCCTCGCGTGGTTGAACGACGATCATACAGTTAGGCGATAGATGATTCTCCTCTTGTACACAACGGATATATTTGTTTCACCAACAGAAATCAGATAACATGTACAGAACATCGTTACTAAATGTTTTTTGCACTCGTACTTAAAATGATTTAACGATTTCATGTTTTGGATTTGATTTGCATCTATTTTTATTTTATATACATTACATTTCATGTAACGATATTAAGAAAATGAAAACGATCTATTGCAACTTCACTTTTAAACATTAATTGTGTAGATTCAGTAATAACAAATTTACATTTGCGAAGAGAAATATAACTAGATAGTATTCTTGGTAACTGTTTCTTAATATTTTAATATTGAATTTTCTATCCCACTAGCACTGAGCCATCGCACGAGAAAAAGAAAAAAATATAAATCAAAATCTCCTGAAAATGGATACTATTCTCAAAATCTGAACAAAATTAACAAAAGATCTAAAATAGAGGAATGGGTTACGTTAAGAAAGAAATCTGTTTGAATATTGAAGAGATCGAGAAGATCGAAAACAAAATCTACAACTTTCGAAATTACGTACTTACGAAACATTGGTTTATGGCAGAACGTTTGTCAGTCATTCTTTCCGTCTGTCCATCTGTGAACAATACTAGCAGGTAAACCGTGGGCAGGAATTTCAAAAAAAATGATATTCCCCAATCAATTTAAATTATCTCGTCCCCTTGAATTTGAAACGGATAATGTGATTTTGGAGGGTACTTCACAAAAAGACGTAACCATTTCGAAATTTTCTCAAAAATGGTTACAATTTTTGAATTAAATTTCTTCCTAGACAAAACAAAACGCTTATAAAAATGATGCATGTTTAATGCTCATTGAATTTACTGAGTTTTCTAAAATTTCGAAAGTTCAACATTTTTCAGCGTCTTCCTACAAATACAAAATTAAAGACAAGACTTTCTTACTAAAGAAATCTGTTCTATAATCTTGAATCTTTCAGGTTATTTACAATTTTTAAAATCTGAGTTTTCTCGTAATTTGACTTGAAATTTAGAAAGTTTTTGAAAAATGATTTTCAAAATAACTGTTCCAATTTTTCTTTAATTTTCTCTGGAGTGAAATAAACTGAGTATGTCCCATTTTCAGTAATCCCTCAGCATTTTCAAACACCACAAAAAATAGTAAATAGTCGTAAAACTACAACATTGATGACAGGGAAATTTTTACTTAATGAAATATGTTTTGAGAAAATTGTGGATTGCCATGGAAAATCAACATATTAATACGAGTAGCACATATATATATATATATATATATATATATATATATATATATATATATATAAGGCAATTAGAGAGTTGTATTCAGACAATATTTCTTATGTGAAGGTAGGAAATAGCATATCAAAAGAAATAAAGATGAGTAAAGAGCTAAGACAGGGGTGTTGCGTTGCACCAACCTTGTTCAAATCTAACTACGAGACGCTCTAAAAACTAGAAGAAAAAATGCGAAAGGATGGGAATCGAATTCAATGACGATATGTTATTTTCATTAAATTTTGCAGATAACCAAGTAATATTCGCAGAGTATGAGACCGTGCACATTATATGTTAAGCAAATTAAACGAGGAAAATGGAAAATGGAGCTTGAAAATTAATTTCAAAAAGACAGAGTACATAGTGGTAGAAATGACAGGAAAATATTTACTAATAGAAAATGGCTCGGTGGTTAAGTGTTGTCAGATGTATAAGTATTTAGGAACACTTATAACAGACCAAGGGGGAGTAAAGAGGAAATTAATTATCGCATTAGGTAAGGATAATCTGCTATTCGGTAATTAAATTCAATAAAATGAAATAAAAATATTGCTAATACAGTGAATATTAGAATTTATAAAGCAAATGTGGAAAGCATATCATTGTAGGATGGTTAATTGTGGGAGATCTCAAAAAACAACGAGAAAAAGTTAACCGCTATGGAAATGCAGTTTTGAACACACAAGTAAGTGTAACGTTAATGGAAATAATCATAAATAAAAATATAAAGCAGGAAATGGGATTCATTTCTGATATAATGGATACAAAAGAAGGGAAAAGCTTAAATTGGTATGGGTATCTCAGAAGAATGCAGGAGGAAAGATGGCCATTAAAAACTTTGAGGTGGCAGGTGCCAATGCGCAGAAAGTGAGGAAGACCAACACTTACATGATATGATCGTGTGGGACCGACAATGAAAGATCGTTACATCAAAGAAGATGGAAGCTTGGGTGAGAGAGTCGTCGCATGGCATAGTTCCACTCGCCGCAGAAAATAATAATTTACCGCACTTCTTTTGCTGAAATCTTTCAGTGTTATGAAGTTACAATACGACAATGGCAACGCCGCGACACGGCAGTTTGAAATACTCGTGAATTTTTGTGCCTCTTTTGTCTTGCATTAGATGTTTATGAGAATGAAATTTCAGATGTATAGGTTAGAAAATAGTGCATTACAATAAATAAATAACTTAATTATTTTAGAAAGTATCATGAAGTGGAGAATAAAGAAAAATGGTTGACTGTTAAAACATTTGCAGTGCTTATTTTTATCATGGTTGCAAATTAAAATGGTTCCAAAACTGCAGCACGTAATAATATACACAGAAAAAACTTAATATACTATTAATTGTAAGTAATGTAATATTTGAACAATTCCCATAACTAATTTCAAATAATTTACCGACCTTGCCCTGTGCCTTCGCGCAGTGTAGTTGCAACGTCTAGTGCGTGCACGAGAGGCGCTTGGTAGACGGTGGTGTGTAGGCAGCCCGCGGCGCTGCGGCGCGATGCCGGTTGCGTCGCCCCTCGAGCTGCCCTCCCCTAGGGAAGCCCCCGGGCATCCGCCGCGCAGGGCGGATTCCTCCTTCCGAGGGGGACCTCCCTGAGGGCGGATTGCGAGAGCTCGTTATTTAATTTACGAGGGACGCGTCCTCTTTTTGGGATCATCAGCGCGTGAATTCGCGGTTAACTCGCAAAATGCGTCCAACTACATCAGTGCGAAGTTGAAATGTGACGCCGGAAATATACAAAATGGGTCCTTTAAATATACACGAGGTTACGTAGTCGTGACGAGAGAAACTTACCAATTATATGTACATTTTAACACTTTAACAGAAGGCCCCTGCCTCTTTTCAATACGATTCAATATATTAAAACATTAGTGACATTTACGAGGAACCAGCAAATTTATCGCGTTGAAACTCGTTCAGACCGAGGTAAAATAAAAAAAACCTGCGAATAGAGAGCTCATAAAAGATACATATTATGAGCTTCTGCCAATGAAACTGGGCCTCAAAGATGAAGTTCCCTATTCCCCAAAGAACATCCAATGAACTGCTTGTTTCTGAAAGAGCGAGTGTTTGTTTGTGTGTGTTCTCTGCGGTTGGTTATTACACTGCCTGACAAAGTTAAGCACTCAGAACGAGATGTTGGAAGTAATTGAAATAATGACTTGGAAAGACCAGATGACGTTATTGATCAGATTTAAATATGGGATGAAAGAAACAAGGCCGTTGTCAGTTGCAGGTGAAAAGTTGGCGTCAGGTCAGCAGGTTGTCGCATCTCATCTGACTGCAGTGCATGCCCTTATGCGGTTCGGAATGGTGTCAAATAGCCATTGGATCCTCTCTTGAGGCAAGTTCGTCCACAGTTGTTGCAGCTGTTCCTCCAGGTCCTGCAGGTTTCTACTGTGGCGGAGTCCGCTTCCAATGTCATCCCAAAGATGTTCAATGATGGAGAGGTCCGGTGATCTTGCTCGCCACTGGAGGACCCCACCCCAACACACTCTAGGCAGTTCATAGCTAAAGGTTACCAGCAACGAGCATGCGACACAGCATACTTCAAATCCTCGAACACTTTTCCTCCAGAATGCGTTTCCGTCTTTTGAATCTTTTTATTTTCCTCTGCTTTTGTTAATAGATCTCTTGCTTTAGAGTGGAAAGGATATTATGTTACTACTCCCGAGTGGCTGCTGAAAGGTCAGAGGGTCAACGTACGACATTTTTGCACAGTTCATTGAATCGTTCTGCATAATACACTAATCAAATAGGACGCTTTTGTACGATTTATACAATAACATTGATCCTAAATGATGTAAATGTTCTTCTTAGAGAGTTATTAGAGAGTTGTTGCTGAAGGTTCCATTAAACAATTTTCAGAATAAAATGGATATTTCAATTATGCTCAACAAAAAATGAGAAGGATCGTGCCGCCGGAATACACAGCAACATACACATTACCACCGTACATAAAAACATCTGCCTCCCAGTCTCTTCAGTACCTTAAACGCAAAAATCGTAAAAGTCACTTTTGTTTAAAGAACGGAAGCCGAGAGATTGCGTTTAAGCGCCTGTACTGACACAATGTACAAATTCCCTACCATAAGTATTCTCTCGTTCGTATTATATACGTGGGGAATGCATGATTCTTTTTACATAAATAGTGTTAAAACTGGAAATTTCTCATTTTTTCGTAAGCTACGGTAGCCTTAACAGTGGAATCGACAGTCAGGCTTATTCTACAGTCTCTCTTTCTCGAAACATATGATTTAACTGAGCGCTGAAAATATTTCGACGGTTAAAATGAAACGCAACAAACAAAAATTATTTATTTTTACATATTCAATGGTAGCGAGAAGAGTGGGTCGGTTTATACGTTTTTACTTTCTCGCATACTACTTAAGGACAGATAGTCATGTAATGCTGCGTTCAAAAATCTATTTTTCGCTGAAAAAGTAGATTGTAGCATTGTAGACCTTTGATAACGAAAAAGAGGATATTTCTTGTACACATTTGTAGAAAATATATTCCTATACTACATTAGAATTCACTTTTTGTGGGTCCTTGATACCTAAAAATTGTTTTGCGGCAAAAATGTTATCCGACCGCCTGTGATCAACGAAGGCGACTAAACCGTAGACAGGAGTTTCATCAAAACTGATATTTCGTGATCGATCTGGGCGATGTCGCGGCGCCTTGAATTTTAAACATCTTCTTCTGCACTTCAGGGATTAGGCAGCTCTTCTACGTGGAAATTATTAACATATATTTTGAATATTGAGGTACTTTATATGAAACCCTAAAGATAGTTTTAAAATTTTCTCATAAATGGCTCCAAATTTATTCTTTAATTTTTCGGATAGAGCAAAGTACGTTTGCAACAATGGCGCAGGTCAATTTACATTGAATTATATGCAATTACGAAGGTTGCAAAAGTTCAAATTTTTCGGTGACTTCCTAAAAGTACAATACTGAAGGTAGAAAAATCTTTTTATAACGAGATATTCTTCAACGTTAATTCTTTAAATAAGGAAATATACAATATTTCAAAAATATGAGTAGTTCTCATGTGCGTTTTGCTTGAAGTGATGGAATTTTTCTCAAGAACAGCTTCAAATGTTACTTTCTCTAATTCTACACCAGCGGATTACCTGGTGCTGCTCGGATTTTTATTTATCATAATCGTTTATTAAGCAGCCCCGCACGCTTCACCCTCTTCCGTCGTTAAGATTTACATTTCGAGTTTACAGTTCATGTTTATTCAAGAACATTATCGAATCGCTTTCTAATGGATTTCCAATACTAAAATTTTCCTGTGAAAATGAGCTCACAATTAGACATTTTTGTAAACGCGGTCACGGCCTTTATTAAAAACAAATCAAAATTTTTGAAACAAAATTTGCATGCAAGACTAGTTTTTACTCTTTTATATTGTAAAAATAACATATTTCAATCTTAATATCAGGAGACCGAAAAATTGAAGAAAAAAATGTGAAATGACTTTTAGGCACCGAGAGGTAGAAGCTGGGAGAGGGTGAGACAATACCAAGAAGCTAGCCTAGTCTAAAAGTGCAAGGAATTCTGTGCCAATCTGAATCTCCATTAGTTTTCTTTAAATTTTCTTCTCAGATCGAGTAAAGTACGCATAAAAATGCAACGCAAGTCCCTTTTTCTGAAAATTGGTCTTCTGTATTTCCGAAAATTTCAAAAAATAACAACGAAAAAGTATAATTATTATAATAGAGAATCTCTTTCTCATTGAAACCTTTTTTAAAAATTAGACCTTGAAATAAAATAATTTACAATGTTTTTTTGAAAATATAACTAGTTTTGATCCATTGATTGCTTAGTGATTCCGGGCGCGTCAACGGCGTAGGTAATTCGTCCCGAAAGTGTGGTGCATGTTTTCATCGCGGGAAGTTGCGGTGATCTCCCCTCGCTGGCTGGTAAGATCCGACGTCTACCTACGTTGGCGTACGGTAATTTTTTCTAACCAGGTATCTCCCACCAGCGGGGCATCGATCCAGCCAGGACAATCTCGACTGGACTCTCGACAAATGTGATAGTGTAGTGCATGTGAGTGTGTGTCAGGGGTGAGAATAAGACAAGGAAGAGGAAGCAAAGATTGCGTTCGATATGTGACCCGTTTGTTAGGAAACTACTCCGGCATTCACCACGTTTTGATCGAAGAAAACACGAAAAAACACTGAACAGATCTTTAATTCGGTCGCTTGAATTCTCCTCCAGACAGCGACTGAGTTCAACCTAGCTATCTAGCTAGTGTTCAAAACCCTGCCACCGCCGGGACTCGAACCCAGGAGTTCCCAGTCAGAGGCATTGCAATGACATCAGCTAATGCCCTGAATAACCTTTTCCGACCTAGTGTTTTCGTAATGTTTACTTAAAGTAAAGGCTATTTTTAAACCAATGTAATCCTAAAAAACGGCTCTACATTTTTCCTTAAATATTTTTCTGAAATGGAGAAAAGCACATTAATAAAAATGACGACGGAGTCTTTTTTAGTAAACTTTCTGCATTTTTGAATATTTCAAAAAAATAACATTGCAAAACTACAATATCATTGATAGGGAATTTTTATTTTATCACATACTACTCACGTAGTATAGAGAAAGAATTGTAACGTTGCAGCAAAAAACGGCTATTTTTCTACAGCTTCCTCTAAAATGTGCAGTCAGAATCCACGTTTTATTGATCCTTCTTGCAGAAAAATTGGTTGCGCCAAAACGGCTATCTCTGAGTGTGCGTCAGTTCATCAGTTCATCTGTCTGTCCATCTCTCCATCTGTCCGTCTGTTCGTCCGTCTTTACGTCTGTCCGGTTGTACGTCCAACTGTCTGTCCGTCTGTCCGTCCATCTTTCTGTCTGTTTGTCCGTCCGTCTGTCGGTCTATCCGTTTATCCGTTTGTCCGTCTGTGTATGTCTGTGAACAACGCTAGCGGGTAAATATTCGCAGGACTTTCATCAAAATTGATATTCCTCGATCGATCAGGCTTGGATGTCCTGAATTTCAAAAGGATAATTTTATTTTTTGATGCTTTATATGAACCCTCACCGACATTTTCAAAGATTTTTCAAAAGCGGCTCAGAAACTTTTGGAATTATTCTGGGGTAGAGTGAGGGACGCTTAACGTCTGATATTGTTTTCGCAGGACTCTCTGAATTTACCAAAATTGCTAAACTTCACTCTACTTCATTGACCACAACATTCATCGTCCGCGTCAAATGAAGATGTGAAAGAGAAATTTCAGCTCCAAGGTATCACGGATTTGAAATTATTATAAAAAGGGGTTAGGGTAGATGAGATAAAAATAAATGCAATCAAAATATATCAAAGTATATTACACAGTCGAAATTTTGTTTAGTGTGTTTACGGTGCCAATTCAAAAGCAAAATGTTATGAACCAATTTGTAATTCGGAAAAATTCTACTCCATCTTCAGATTAGTAGTTTACTGTCACCTTACAAAATTTATTTTTGCAAAAAACTTCAAGTTAATAAACATGGAAGAAAATAGAATACTATATAGGATTATTAATTCCAACCAGTATAAAATTTCTCGATTTAGAAATTGTCATTACAGCAGGAATAATCCTTTGGAAGGTAGACAGCAACGTCTGCATTGCCATATCATTGTGTTCTTCCACCCAGACGTATTACCTGTGCGGATAGAAATCGACTGAAATGAACAATATTGAAGCTGTGTGCACAAAAAAGTAAAGGAAGAATATCTTTCCTTTAGAATATCTTCTTATCATGCGTGGATTAGGTTTTCTAAATGTCTCCTACATATATTCTATAACTACTGAAAATGCAGGCTAATCACGTAAAAGGAGATGAGAATAAAGAAAAAGTATCTCAAAAGAAGAAAATACCAATAAAAATTCATACAGGAGTTACGACTGATAGTCGATATGCCTAAAACACAAAATGGCCATACCAATGCTGTGAATACAGCATGAAAGTTCTTCAGAACCTCCATACCATCTTCAAAAATAACTGAAATAAATCATTACATAATAAAGCCTTTTGGAGTTATATTGGAGTGCCTAACAATTGGGAAAAAATTAATTTAAATAATTTTGAAAAATGTGTTAATGGCAATCGAGACTAATATCTTCAACATTACTACCGGAAACAAGATTTTATTCCATACAAGGGATATAACATTGAAAGTTGCATTCTTCCTACTGAACAGTTCCCTGAAGAAGCCCAAGAAGCCAGAAACAAGGACAACACAAAGTAAACGGACTTATTTACAAGGAAAACATCAAGAGTAGGCACTAAGACTGATCTCAACAACCGGCTTCTCAAAACATCTTATCCATATTTTGCAACTTTTTAGGATTCTTCCAAACCAAAAAAGAAAAGGAAGCAATTAAGAAATGCTGATATTGCTTCACGCTGATCAACAGCGTCTGAAGCGATCAACACTGAAGATGTAAATGCCGTTACCTCATTCGAGGATTCATCAGATGGAGTCTGAACATTTAGTGGTTCGTAATAATTATTTTTCTCTCTAAAAACACTGGTTTCATTGGTAATTGAATAAGCTTCAGTCCAAATGAACATAATTTTGTATTGTTCATTTCATTAATTTTTAAATATTTCGGTTGCATTAAATTGCCGCATTTGCATATTGCAGCGACTGTAGGTCACCTGAAGCGCGAGGAGGGCGGAGGGGCGCGGCGTGTGTCTGTGTGTGTGTGTGGGGGGGGGATGGCTACTTGGCGCGTGAGCGAGCGCGTGCGGAACGGCAGTCCTGCGGTCTCCTCACCCCCCCCCCCTCATCTAATTAGCGCGAGGCCAGGGCCAGCGGAGACCCTTCCCCGCCTATCAGAGTCCGGCGCAACCCCATTGAACTCGACACAGAAAGCATTAAAGAACGACATACACACCAAGTAAAATGATATGAGGGACACGTGAGAATATTGTTGTAAAGCGAAGACGTGTATTTTGAACGCAAAGAACGAGTAGAAAAAATGGAATTATTTCATGAACAATAGTTTTAGTTTGTGTCGTTTTGATACAACACTTATCGCTTCTACCAGGGAATCAACGCCGGTAGTATCTGGGGTTCCCGAGCGGTCAGCACGAGAATTACGGAGACTCACATTTACTCAATCGCGGAGCCGTGGCGTTGCTTAGCTGTTCTGCTAAGCCAGCGATGTCTTTTGATTTAGGCAAGAGAAGAACGTCGACTCTTTGCGCTAATAGCACGTCACAAACTGTACTATATCCGAGTTGGTGAGTTAGAAATCCACTCCAACACTACACCCGCACACTGCAGTAGGTCTTGATGCCTTCAATTGAAGGTTCGCAACATTCCATACACGAGTACATTCTCCACTGATAACCTATCGTCTTACTTCAGCGTACTTCCGCCACTTCGAGCCCTTTGATACCCCCTGGGTGGAGGACAAACTGGATGGACTACTCTGAGAAACGCTGGACGCATGCTCGAAAGGTGGTGGAAAAGGATTCCCCTCTTTACGACCCAACTTCTTCGACTGAGGATCTGTCACAGCGATTGACTAGAAAGAGAGAAGAGCACTTCCAGTGTTGAAGGTTACGAAATCTTTGTGTATCATGCAATAGGTTCTTAGTGTGCGAATTGGGCGTATAGTGTCACCGCTTCTTTCATTTAAGCGAGAATGATTAAAGCGAGGCCTGAGAACTACATGCGAGAGTGGATCAACTTTCACAGCAGCTTTTCCTTGAGGTGAACTATGCTCTTCGTCAGGAGCAGTGGGGCAGAGCTTCACCATACTTCCTGAAGTAAACAATACCCTTGGTTCTTTTCCAAGTTGTTGAGTTGCTCATTCCTCACATCATTTGGCCATTCAGCATCATGTCGCTAAGGTTTTTGTCACATCATGCTTTTGAAATTGCTGCTTTGATACAGTAGATGTTCTTACCAGAATGTCCTTCATTTTAGGAAAAACAGTTTTCAGAAGATTTTTTACAATACAGGAAAGATGTTTTCATCTGGAAAGATGTTTTGTATATCGGATATTGTGTTCGAGAGTGAGTGTCTATTACAATTCATTCATAATTATAAAACAAATTTTAAAAATTCTAGATTCCAATAATACACACTAGTACATTAATTTAAAGTACTAGGAAAGCTGCAAATGAAAATACATAACTGTAGAGGACTCTAAGTAGCAAGCAATATGTCAGGCTGGAAGTATGTTGAGTTCTTATACTTCATTGTCGAATGAATCCAGTTGTATGACGGACGCTATCGGCCACACAACAGACCGAAATAACTGGGTAGGTCACGTTTGAATGGTTGCAATAAAATGCAAATAAACTTTCAACAATCTATTAATCGTTGACTTAAAGCGTTTATTACATAATTAATATAAATGCCAATTCAGAATGGCACACTAATGAATACCCAAAGTCAACGCTAAAAATTTGCTATATTGTACCTAGTCGTGTCAAACTGAATTTTCATAATATCTTTACATACCAATACACTTTACAAACCTTACAGTGTTCTGAGTTGTATGCAACCATTACTGTTTACAGATTCACTTGGAACGAAACTTTCATTAACATTTTATCTTCTGTGCGTTGAAATGAAACAAAATGTGTAGTTAAAATAAATAACCTCTTTTAGGAAGTAATAAAAACTTATAATTAATACCCAAACTAAGAATATATTGCCAAATATATTTATTCATACTGAAACAATACCTCGATTAAATTCTCTTGCTTATAAGCATATTATAAATATATTTATATAGACAGAAACAATACCCTGAATAACTAGCCTTGTTCATAAACACATCGCAAATTACCGCATATTAACACACACTTAAACAACATTGAACAAATAGCCTTGCTTATCAGCAGGGTTACAAGCAAATTATCACACCTTGAAACATATTAAATCAACACCCTGTGGCTTGCTTGTAAGCGCGGCTCAAATCAAATTACCATACCTTGATGCAGATTAAAACAATACATTTGATAAATAGTCTTGCTTAAAACGAATGTACAGCATATACCTTGAACAACGCCCGTACACCCTGCGCCTTTAGAATACGCTCACAATGGACGCTGGTTTCAGGTCCGGCGCCGAGTGACGTCACTCAGCACCTTGATTGCCCTTATTATCAAACGGTGGCTGACAAAAAGAACGCTCGCCGAAAGTTATCGGCGTTCAGTCGTCAACTCCTGGGAGTTTCGGCGCGCCGGTTGCATACGCACGCTGGTTCTCAGTCGAATCGTGGCTATGGTGTGTTATTTCAGTGTGTTCTCAAGATTGAAAAAAAATACAGACCTTTTTTGATTTCGAAGGTGTTTGTGAGGACCGCTGTGTAGGCTGAAGTGACATACGACACGAAAATAAATTTGTAAAAGTGCTGAGAAGAAATTTCTGTGATTATGAACAAGTAAAAATATACATAATCTCATATACAAGCCGATCAGATGGCCGAGATCGCTAAGGCAGTAGTGCCGGAGTGGTTTCGGACCAGAAGATCGCGGGTTCGAGTCCCGCCTCGGGCATGGGTATATTTGTGTGTTTGTGTATGTCTGTATGTGCTGTCCTTTCACCCCCATTACCATCATATCATCATTTCATCCTCCATACCCCCAGGGCTAACAACCGTGGGGGTTAAAAACCGGATCCAGCTGAAAATGCTGGTCCCCCCCAAAAATTGTCGCAAGCACCTGCCACCGTGAGAATAAATAAAAGCTGGGCCACGGTAAAGGCAGGATGCTTGCAAGCGTGGTCCTAGTTGGCCGATTAACGAAAAAAAAAAAAAAAATCTCATATACATTTAAGTAATGTTAAGTAACATTGAGTGAAACATTAGTGAATCAAATCAATACAAACTAAACGAAAATACGTTTTCAGAAGCATTTACCAAATTATGTAGGTGTTTAAAATTGGATGATTATGCACGAATTTAAGAAAAAATATCTTCCGAACTTGATACGTGTCATTGCTTGAACGTGATACGTGTGCATTGCCTTATCACGTTATGTGCATCCAAAAGAATTGTGTTATTAGGAAGCTATCAAATCCTTACTTATCAATAATATTGTTCAGTAAAACAAACACATTTTATAATTCTCGTAAATTAACACCTCTATGTATCCTTTTGGTTAATATTCTCTATTTTGAATACAATGTTTCAAAAGCGCATTCAATAGCACTCCTATTCTCTGGTTACATAAGAGTACTTTGATTTACTGTTTTTTTTCCTAAAAACAGTGCATTTTCTTCTTGTCTGTCACTGGAAATAATTTTGATAAACGCATAGTCCGCAGCCCGCTCTCTACCTGGCACATGCGTGGAAGTGAAGTACTAGGAAGAATCGCTAGATCTCGACACTGACGAATCGGAATGCTGTGTGTCCGTCCTTGCTGGACACGCAGGACTGCTTAAGCGGATGCAGACGTCGGCGTGTCATTGTTCTATGTGTGCGTATCCTTAGGCTAGTGAGCGCTAACGCCGAGAAACGTTCTAGGTATTTTATTGTCTAAAATACGTGATGCAAGTTCAACGGCGTCTTCAGTTAATACTGTTGCAAGTCAATATACTTTCAGGCCCTAAAATAAAATAATACTAAATAAAATTGTTACGCACATTGGCAGAAATATGGAGCTTTCGACAACGGGCTTGTTGCATGGTCACATGAGCAAGGCTGCTCTAGCGTTCTAAGTTTCGCTTTACGTGATCGTAGTCGCATTTATGTGATATTGTTATTCCAATTTTAGTTGGAAAAAAGTTGTCAAACTTCACTCCTAATGCTTTGATTAATGCTGCGCGAGAACTTCCAGTCTAGTATTCGTATAATGGCTTTCAACATAATGGCGCGAGAAGCTAGGTTGCGAAGAGAATTTGCTGCACATTTCACCTTACGTTTTCACATCGCGAAATTGTTCTCTATTTATTAAAGACCTCGTAACGCTCTCACCTTGCGAATATTTCGACTCTCAGCTGGTCTCCCGGCTGCTGCTTGATATGTCGTCGACGGCAAGTTCTCAACAGATGCCCGTATGCCGCCAACACTGGTGCTCGTTCCCTCTGCACTGACGCAATTCCTAACAATGATTCATATTCTTGCATTGAAAGTGAGTATGAAAGTTCAATTTCATATGTCTAGATACCAGGCAGCAATTTAACACGGCAGCAAGGCATAGAGTTGACCTTGTAGTTGACCTTACTGTAGTGTACAGTAATGACACACGTGAATTGGCATTTAGGTAATTGTGTATGTAAGAAATCTCAGAAAAGTTTAAATTATTATTAAAAACTATTTGCATTTTAATAAATCGTAGAAACCTACCTCACACTACGGCAACCCAGTTATTTTTCGTTATTATGTGACCGATTAGAATCGATCCTATAGCTGGATCCTTTTCTTTCTAGCTCTTTTATCCAGTCGACAGCCGGTTACTGTTTGCATCGCGATGGGACACATAGTCGACCATACATTAGACACACACCTGCGGGCTCCTCTGATCTGGGGTCGGCAGAACGCAAGGTCCTCCTCGACTACACATACATGAGAAGCAAGGGACATACAACCATGCCCAAGGCGGGACTCAAACACGCGACCGTTCGGGTCGAAGCGCTGAGTCGGTACACGCTCTTAGTCACCTCGGCCATCCAGGCCGGCTCTGTAACTGGCTTCCATCAACAAATACGTACATACCAGCCGACAGAGTTTCTTGAGAGTCAAACCTAGACGAGAGAACTCTCTCGACAATTCGTTCTTTGACTTCTTTGTCACCGAAGGCAGTCCACCGACGATGTGTTCTAAGTACTTTCTCTGGCCGGCTATAAAAACAGTAGGTCAAGTAGACACAGGAACTCTTTCTAGAAAAAGATATGGCATATTGCCAAAACAGAACAGTAGTTATTTTTCATTACCTCCTGTCACAGACGAAATAAATAACAGTAGATTACATGTGCAAGAAAAGAAGAAGTATTCTACTTTCTCGTTACATCATAATTTCACAATGTAATTTCCATTGCTTGTCTTCATTTAATGAAGTAGTTATTTCATCCTCATTCTAAAAAGTTAGCAAATTTATCATACGCATTATTAGTAGTTCCCAAGAACGCCTTAATTTTTAAACTCCGCTACTTTCAAAAGTCACGCCGAAAGGAATCACATTATTATTAGAATTCAAAACACTTTATCGTTGCTTTGAGTACACTCACATGATTATATTAAAGATTTTCTCGATGCTCCACCGTATATTTAAGCGATGGCAAATTCAAGCCAGCAAGCCAACAAGTAAACAGACCGGTATTTTAAAACCTCACATCGCAAATGAGCTTGAACACAGAGGTTCTTTTGAAACTACCTTGACGCCTACAGAGATAGTTTAAATTTGGCGGTGTCTGGGCCATTACGCAATGGAGAGCACTCGATTAAATCTCGGCAAGGAGGGAACGAAAACTACCAAAAATAGAAATCCCTAGCAGTTCTCGGATCGCGCGTTCGCGACGGTATGACACGACATTGCCTGCGGATATAAATAAATAAAAGGGTACGAAAGTAAGAAAACAAAGTATTAAAAACAGCTCAACAAGATTGGTATTTTCAGAGAGCTCGGTGCTCTACATTTCTTTAAAATTCTGCAGGTTCTTTAGCATAATATCTATTATTTTGGATTTTATTTAATCCAAACAAATCTGCTTAAGGAATACTAATGAAACTTCATTATGTGACAATCGACCACAACACCTCACTAAATTTATATACGAAAACCTCAGCATGAAGCGATGACCTTTTTCGACTTGTAGACGGGACGGAACTACTGAACTTATCTCGCATAATTGTCGTACATTTATATAATACATTTTCGTTGTCACATTTTTCACAATTACACTCTCAGTTTACTATGCACAAATGCTTTCAATGTCAATTAAATAATTTAGCTTATTTTATATATACATATAACTAATAGTTATTTTAAATTAGAATTAAAATTATATATATTCTATATATTATATACTAATTTAAATTAGTATATATATATATATATATATATATATATATATATATATAACTAATAGATATTTTAAATTAGAATTTTCGATACAAGTAGTAATACTCAGTTCTCTGAACTCGCAAGAATGTTGCTTGGCATGGGATAGGGCCTTGAGTGGTGCCCATGTGTTTCTGCGAAGACCCGCTCGCGCCGCGCCGCGCCGCGCGTCGACGAGCTAAAGGCGACGGGCGAGTTGGCGTCCCGCCGTCCACAGCAGATGCGTTAGGGCGGGCGCCGACCACGCGGTCGATTTGGACGCCCGCCCGCGCAGACGCCACACGCGCCGCCCTGAACCATAGCCTCCATTTCCGCCTCCCTCCCCCCACCTCCAGCCTCACTTCCAACCCAACTCTCACCACCTTCACCTTATCCTCCACCACCTTTGCCTTCACACCTCAACCACCACCACAACAGCCGCCATCACCCCCTCTGCCGCCTTAATCATAGCCGCCACCCCAGCCACTCTACCATTACCACCACCACCACCACAACTACCACCGCTTTCTCCTCCGACAACACAAACTTTATTTTCATCACCATAATCACCACCACAACAGCCGCAATCACCACCTCCGCAACCCCAAATAATAACCTCCACTCAGTAACCACTCTACCACTACCACTTTCCCCTCCGTCAACACCAACTTTATTTCTACCATCACAATCACAACCACCTCCGTCGCCGTCACCAACATCACACCACTATCATCATTAAAGCAGCCCTTACCGCCGCAGCCAAGTACGCTTATGTTCACTTTTTATTTCATTGGAAATGAAAATTGGAAATTTCAATCTTTGGGAATTGGAAAATAGCAAAAGCTCAACCTTTACTCTCTCGTACACAAATGTATATGTAGAGTATATACGTAGTACAGAGAAAGTTAGGTATTATGCGCAAAAAACAGCGGATTTTCGGCAAAAACAATTCATTGCCGGGCCCTGTTAACGAAAAAGTGGATAAATCCAGTTGTTAAATTAATAAAAAAACTGACTAGCCTCTCACGTCGTTAATATTTACATTAGGGGGGATTCCTTCATTGCATTTACGAGTGCATGTGCTTTAAATGATGTCATATAAAGTTTCCCGAAAACA
Organism: Gryllus longicercus; assembly: GCA_038098605.1. Taxonomy (NCBI): domain Eukaryota; kingdom Metazoa; phylum Arthropoda; class Insecta; order Orthoptera; family Gryllidae; genus Gryllus; species Gryllus longicercus. The sequence continues at coordinate 755,336 of JAZDUA010000253.1, read as the reverse complement.
CAAGTTTTCTGTAAAAATGAGCTCAAAATAATGCATTTTCAGAAACGCTCAAATGCTATTTTCACTAAAACAGATTTTTATTTTCTATCCAATTTTCCAACAGATAGTGGTAATTGCACAGTTTAATATGACATAAATATTATTTTGGGTATAACTCTCATGCCGTTAATATGCACATTTCCAGAGATTGTGACACAGCATTTGTGAGTGAAAGGCTTTAAATGACTTCATATGAAATTTATTGAAAACTCAAAAAAATTTTGGTAAAAGAGCTTCAAATTTTGCACTTACAATAACGCTTAAACGCCGTTTTCTTAAAAAAGACTCCAAATTTTTCAATGGATATTCCCCTTTAGGACGAGGTCTTCTTTAATACTTTTATATAAATATTTCGGTTCTGCTATTAGGAAACCGAAGAAATGAAAAAAAAATTAAAAAATGTACTTTGGGCAGCGATAAATGGCAGCATGCAACTATGAGCTAAGTCCGAATAGCTAGCTCAGACGAAAAAAATATAAAAAAACTATTATTTACTAGGCTGCCCGTGTGACGCCGCACCTTCGCCATGGACGCGGCGTCACCCGGACAGCTTAGTAAATACTCCGGCCGCGGAAGCCTACGCTCTCATAAAAAAACTAATACGAGAAAATCTGAGCCATTCTGTAGCACCACTAGGTTTTCAATGCCGTTTTACAACTAACGTATTAAAGATACTTGTCGTAAAAAAGTTGGTTATTCAAAATTAGATATTTAAATGTACAATGTTTTGAAATTATGAGTTGTTTTTGCGTAATTTTGAGTACAATGGTGGCAATTAATATACACGTAAACACGACTCTTTCAGAAACTGCCTGAAATGTTTCTTCTGAACGTTTTGTCTCAACAAACAACAACATTGACATAAAACGTTGGCGTAGGACTGATTTTTAATGCAATCTCCAAAATTTCGATAATTGCAACAGTTCAATTTATTTTCGAATCTGTCCTACACCTTTACTTTGAAATTATAGATGTATTTCTTCACGCAATACATTTCTCAGTATTAGGTCTTTAAAATCATTTCATGAACATTAAAAAAATAGTAGTTTTTGCGATTTTTGTCAGCGTTTTCTGAAGGAAATTATTTTCTTCTTCTAGTTTCTCCGACGACGTTTCGTTAAGAGTTTTTCAAGAGGAAGAGAAAAGTTACGTGAAGTGGATAGAAGTTACAATTTAATAATATTTCGTAACCATTTCAAATGGTACCAGGAAGTATAGAACTTGTTGCAGTACAAGCTTTAACGATGCACAACATTTTTATTATAAGTGCTATTTGTAGTTTTCAGTTAAAAGTAAATTGATCATAAAATGTGTATGCATTCAATTCATCGCTCTCTCACGAATTTTGCTCATCCCTTCCATCTTCGTTCACCCCTGCCCTCTATGGGATTATGTCATCCGCCTGGGGGAGCATGCCCTTTGTGCGAAAGAGGTCTAATGGTCTTTCGAGTGCTGTGTAGCCTGATTCCCTCCCCAAGTCTTTGAGATCATAACCGACATCTCTGAGCCACTCAACCCTCCGCTTCCCTCCCCTCGCAGCCAACGGTTTGCCATCGCATCGGAGCTTCAGCGCTGTTGCACCCAGGTAAACGGAGAAAACTACCAGGTCCTCCGAGCATGCGCGAATTATCCTTTTGTCTCTGATTTGCAGTTTGTGCAAGAAAATGTTGATGCGATTATGACTCACAGGAGTAATTTCAAGAACGAAACGATCATTTAACATAATTATTTTGCATGAGTTATAATTATTGACTTTTTTGGTTGTAACACAATCATTCTACAACTGGCAACACTCGCTGCTGGTTGCCCTCTGCCCGATTGCAGTTGTACTTGCAGATCTGCGCGGATGTGCTGCATCGAAGCTTGTAATGATCATATATTGAATGTAGCAATCAGCAGAGAATGCAGCAATCAATATATGTAGCTTACGTGTACATATATTGACTCCCGCCCCCGATTCCTGTTGTCTCCACGTTTCTAGTACTCAGGTGGCTCAGGCAATAAATTGATGATACTGCAGTGCCTCTGACCGGGAAGTCCAAGAGTTCGAGCCCCGACGGTGGCAGGATCTTCACCATTAGTTAGATAGCTAGGTCCAATTCAATATGTTTGGAGGAGATGGAGCTGCTCTGATCGATATCTGTCCGTGGTTTCTCACAAACGGGGGACGGACTGCACGTGATCTTTCCTTCCTCTTCCTTGTCCTATCCTCATCCCTTACTTGCAGACACCCACACTTACAAGTACTACACTACCACAAATGTCGGAAGACCAATTAGGAGCTTTGAGCGATGGTTGAGGCTAGGGCGGTGCCCTGTTGCTGGGAGATTCCCGGTTGGGAAAACTCCGTATGTCGACGTGTAGCTCGGCGTCGTATCTCTCTATCCACTAGTGGAAGACCACCACCACCACCTTCCGCGATAAAATGTACTACAGTTACGGGACTAATAACCTTAGCATTGGCGCGCCTGGAGACAGTAATCAGTCAACAAATCCATGTTTCTAATACGTTGAGCCCTCATGCCTTCATTGAACATCGTCAGCGGTCAACATAATGAAGCAACGATTAATTAAATGTTTTACAGCAAAGACAATTAACTTCGATCTAGAATAATTGTCTTCACATCTATCGTTCCACCAAGCACGCTTACAAACAACTACTTTAATTCATCATAACATTCCCTGACAAAAATAATTGTTTGAGAAGATATAGCTTCGTCATATGAAACTTTTCCAGTAAAAAGCTGCTTGAGTTCCATTGTGATCATCAGTGGAACATACAGAAAACTAATGTTTTTTGAGAATGCCAAAGTCATTCTTGCACTAGTTAGTTTTCTAATCTCTTTAATCTAGGCTACCTTCCCGGTATTGCCCTACCCTCTTCCCAGCTGCTACCATACGGCACCAAATCTATATTTTTCCCCAGTTTTTGGTCCCTTAATAGAAGAATTGAAATAGGTCTTTAAGAACGTTACAGCGTAAAACACAGTCCTGTACTCAGCGAAAAATTCGTTTTCGTTCATTGAAAAACTCGAACCGTTCTTGAGAAAATGTCGTTTGAGCGTTTCTGAAAAAGCGCTGAAGAGTTTTCAGATCTATTCTATAATTGACAAAGTGTGTGTTGTTTTGTGGAAGTAAGACTGAAAGTGTTCTTTCAAACTCTCTCAATGATATTCCAATCTGCCCGATGTTTGTCCAAAACCAAAGTGTTCGCGCGTCTTTGATGCAATTTTTGCTCAAGCGAGGAGTGAAGGCGCAAGGGGCGAGGGGGTAGCGTGGAGGCTGCGGAAGCAAAGGGCATTGCCCCGAAGCCCGCGGGAGGCCTCGCGCCAAGGCGTCTCTCATTGGCCGCCCGCCCCTTCCCGTCTGGGAGTCTCTCATTAGAGGACATCTTCCTCTCTGGTTCACCCACCACTCGGAACTTTTCACACGACACGAAAGAAAATCACGACATTGTTCACTGTATCGCATAGTAATGGCTTTTATTTAAGGCAAAAAAATGTATATTGAATAATATATTAAAAAACAAAGACACTTTAATAAAACGATTTTATTAACTTTTACATTCAATTGACTATTTCCGTACATCTACGATTATCATGGGGAATAGGAGTGCCAATTTCCAAGTAAAAATTACAAACTTTACGTAATACGGACAATTCTAATCCTTAATCAGTAAACCTGAGCATGTCGTGTAATCGCAACATATTTGCAGTTTAGTTTCCACATTGTGAAATAGAATGAGCTTTTGACAAAGTTACAATTTCCTTTTGAAACGACCTCCGGAGATGTATCAAGTAACTCTCTCGATGAGAGAGCAGAAACCACATTAAAACCCAATGAAGATAATACAATATTCAACCTACATAATATTTATGTTGTATACAAATATCATGTCTCAACAATTCTAACATTCAATCAGTTTAAAATTAGTTCGACAGGAAAAAAACAGCAATTCACCTAAATTGAATTTTCCTACACATTGGGCAAAAAAAGTATTTTTAAATATGATGACTAATAAGGAAGGAAATACATTTTTTGAGAACTTTCCTGAAAGGCCTTGCCTAAAAGTCTGAATATCTTTACATCCATCCTTCCTTTGATTTAAAAAATTTCTATTTTATGCCATTTTCTCCCCTTTCTCTTTTATTCTCTTCTCCTCTCACTTTTTTCTCTCTTTTACTGGTCTTCTCTTTCTCTCTCAATTTTACCTCCTGTTCTCTCTAGTCTTTTGACTTACAATTTTTTGTTGTCGCGCAGTGTATTGGAAAAGATCAGCAGCTCAAGAAAGCACGCTCCGCATCTCAAGAAAGAATGAGATGAGGTCATCGGACAGCCATTTGGCGAGAAAACTACGCCAAACCCTCTTCCCCCGCCCTTCTCCACCCTTCCTCGGCATTCCTTGCGTCTCGCTGCGAGAATAATCCAGCGGCGGCGGCCCTCTCCTCCTCCGCTCTATCTTCGTCTGGCGGGGTTTTCGCAAGAGCCCGCGCCGCGCCGCGCCGGGCCAGCCCGCCCGCCTCCGCCTCGACCACGCCTCGGAGGTGGCGAAACCACGCACGCAGGAAATGTCTCCTGCCCGCCGCACAGTAGGGCCAGAGATAAGAAAAGTTGGCAAAACGTATTTAAAACTTAAAAACAAAATTGTTGCATAAACCCCTACAAGGGCATTGAGCGCTTTGCATTTTGGAGTAATCCTCCGTTAACATGTTAACATTTTAAAGAGTTTTTCGGGAGTTTTGGAAATAACAAACATATTTTATAATTAAATAATGACTTATTCAATTGTTTAACCTTCAAATATTTAATAATGTAACCTCATAACAGAACATTCATCATGTGACTCTTCTTCCAGAAGTGAAACTTGAAGTCATTAACATTGGTGTACTCGTAATTTCTAGGTCAAATGCCTTTGTTACAATTTTTCTCTATTCCATTTCTGAAATCAGTGGGTCAGATGCAATTTACACCCTGCGAAGCACTTCCCTGTTAATTGGTTTTCTGGATATTTTTCTGGTGAAACTTTCTCTATATTTTTTCTTCGTTTTTTACCCTTTTCAGTGTGTTAAATAATATCACACAGGTCCCTCCTTGTTAATAAAGAGCTCTCAGTACCCGATCATGATCTAAGAATTAAAAAAAAAATGAATATTGTAAATAGAAAGGCTAACAAAACTATACGTGCATCATTATAAACAAAATCGCAAAATAAAGCAAACACGGGCAAACTTTGATTTATATTTTGAAAACTAGATGAATTACAGAATCAGATTCAGTTAATATCATAGCCGTGAAGCAGTGGTTAATTGCGTCCAGTTTATTACTACTTACGTAAAGTGTATTTCTGAAAATGAGTGACACTCGCAAGAGGGGTAGAACAATTCATTGTAATGAACATAACAATATGTTGGATTTTCTTTTGGTCAGATTCCATCTGTACTCCCGAGCTCCATTTCCTGAAAATGTGCAATGTATCACGCGAACAGATGAATATCATTTCCGGTCTACGCGTCGCAGTTCGACAAGGTCAAGGCCATTCACGCTCTGATAAGAACCAGTCGATGTGCCAATATACTGTTTAAAGGAAAACCACGAAGTGACGGCATGTGTATTTGGCAGACTTCGTGTAAGTTGAATTATATTCTGCGCCAAATCGCTAGGGACATCCTCCCTATAATGTGAAGGTAACCATCAGCTTCATGGATGAAATGAAAATCGTGGAATCTCCAACCAAATTAGGTCGGTTAGACGTAACAAGCCGGAGAATAACAACATACACACTTATGCAACATACTCGCAAATATACGATGTACTAGTAGTACAGCAGTAAGATGTAGTAAGATGAGTACACGATTTTCGCAAGTACAAGATTTGTGACTATTCGTTGTTCATATTACACATTTTTCTATCATGGTGTTTGCCAAACCTTATCGCTGAAACGTCCCCAATCAAGCACTCGGCTACTGCTGAAAAACTTTAACTACACACCTTTATTCACACTAGTTATTTGGTTGCATGTGATTTCTAAACCCTCTCTAGGACCTGATCTATGTTCGGGCCTTAGGCCTGAGGCATTCTGAGAGAGAAGGAGCGCAAAGACGGTCAAAAGAATTCTGATGGAAATGATCAATGAGGTACATTTTAACAAAATTATGGTAGGTGTTCCCTTAATATAGTTGCCACCAGCGTCCTTTTCATCGATTCAACGCAATGAGATAAATGTCTTGGTCAATCCAATAAATGAGTTTTCCTGAAAATAAGCAGTATCAACTGCCTTCTACGCATAATTAGAGCAAGGTCATCTACATTACCAGTAGAAAATTTGGGGAGCTCAAAGTGATCTTCAAGACGGCTTCTCAACAATTCCCTCTCGCGATGCCCGTCCTCGCTTTTCTATGCAGAAAACAAAAGCAGTCATCCGCGCGATCTTGCGTGCTTCGAAGGAACTCTCTGCGGAAGCTTCGACGGTTTTCATCGGCGGCCGCGCGAAGGGCCGATGGCGTTGTACCCGGAGGGAAAATGCGGCGGTCAGGGGGAAGCAAGCTGTATTTCAGAGGGGCGTACAATTTCTATCCGAACCACCGCCTAGATATTTTTGAAATAATATTTTTTTAAAGAGCTGTTAGGTTAATAAAATGGATATTGACATGGGATTACGCCTTTGGTTTTGATATGGGCGTTATAAAAAGTAATTGTAAATAAATTGAGTAAAATTGCAACAAAAATCGCTTGCAGGTCTAACCCCCAGGTTCTTCACCTGGAGTAGTCGAGAGCGAAAACAGAGTAGGGGGATATCACTGATGATCTTTAACCTCCCAAACTGTTTGCAGATATTTTAATACAAGAAGAGAAAGTGAAAATTCCACTTCTGACTGAAGCCATCTTTTGGTGCTCTTGTAGCAATAGACAAGATGCTAAGGTATGTTAAACGCACGGTGTAAGATATATTCTACACCGTGATTATACCTCAAAAATAAAGGAAAATCGTAGGAAATCCGTTTTGTTTAACTAAATCAGAACCTTTGACATTTTCTCTTTAACATGGCTAAACCCGTTTTATTCTAAGATTTATCGTTTTCTTTTTATTTGGATATTTATATAACCTTGTGTTAGGGAAACTACGCCTCCTTTTTCGAAACACCAGAAGAAGATATTTAAGAGGAAGAAAGAAAATAGTAGAAGATACAGAGATATAAAAAGAAGTCATAACTAAAAACTTGGAGCTTTCTAGAGCATTACAAACTTTAAAGCCATTTCCCCAAAAATTGACTTTTGGTTGTCACTGGAAACCTGAAACATATCTCCGGTTCTATGTAAGATAACCCTATGATTCTTTTTTGTAATACTTTAGAAATATATAGCTAGTGCATGAACCAAAAACTAAACATTAAAACCAATTATTTCATAAACAAAATTTTAATTTAAAAAACTGTTTTGCTGATACAAAATTTTAAAAATAAGTAAATACTAATGGTACAAATGTTGTTTTGGTTTAGGCACAAATTCAAGTCATCTGTTTTACTGAGAAAAAAAGGATTGAAGCAATAGAGATAGTAGTTCTAAAGTTGTCTCCGCTTAGGGCCTATTTCTGTACCCAAAATTCCGTTATCTCCCAAAATAAATTTTCAAACATTTTTCCTCAATGTTTTTGTTTTCACAGTAGACATATTTATTTAATATCTGAAAAAATACAGTAACACAACAATATTTCAAAATTTGTCATGTTTGGGGCATAATTTACCTTAAGCGAAGCGCGCGCAGGGTAAATGTAGGCGTACTCACTCGGTGTCGGGGGCGGGGGCGGGCAGCAGGGGCGCGCCCAGCTGGAGCAGGCGGCAGGCCAGCAGCGCCGCCACGTCCCCCTGCGACGCCCTCGACGCGTCCTCGCGCCGCCACCAGTCGGCAGCGCCCGGCCACGACCTCCCGCCGCAGCCATCCGCCTCGCCTGCGCACGCACGCACAGCTAGTGAGGGAAATTTGAACAAAACAGCGATACGACGCCAAAAGGTTTTCGATATAGATCGACAAAAAACACCCACGCTTAAAATAGCAATGTTTTAAAAGTGATGAAACATTTTGAAACAAAATGTCCTTTTTCCAATGTGATATATAATATGTTAATAATAATTTAAAGTATTTTCTCCCTTAAATTGGACTGTCATCTTAATTTTCTAATCAATGTTCTAAGTAATAGAGCTTCAATTTACCGTTTACCAATATTACCACGCATAACATAATCACAAAAGTTAACAATAGTGCAGAAAGTTTGGTAATAGCAAACGGGATTTTGCCGCCAGGGGAACGATAACAGTGACAGTTCTCAATGGCTGTTGATTGCGAACAATTCACAAATAAAATGGATATTGAAAATTTTATTAATATAATGAGAATTTTTTTAAACATGGATGCTTCTTCACAAATAGAGTAAAATCTGTCTAAGCCGGAATCGATCGGGACTCAAAAACAACCCCGTTTAGGGGGGTTTCTGTTTTATGCAAGGTTTTCCATTTTTCACATTTAACATATAATGTATTTATGAAATAAATCACCAATAAATGAATATTAATAACTCTTCATTGACAGCTTCTGAGTTGAAAATTACACACTTTACTGGCTGCATTTGGACTGCTTGCTAACTCTTTCAACTTACAATCCGTCACATCCCAGTACTCTTACTTTCGGATGCTCTTGCATGGCTTAACTTTTCGGACCGGAAAAGTTTTTCGGTTAAGGCAGGTTTCCGGCTTGTTCAGGTTCTGGGTTAGACAGATTTTACTGTATATCGATCTAAAGAAATCGTCGAGAGCAAATAATCGATGTTTCTGCTTGAAAATATCGATGTTTTTTTCCATCCTTACACACAGAGATCACAGCGGTGCCGGCGCTCCACTCGAACACCTTTCGGACGTCTTCGTCCCCTCAGACATTCTCAACATTTGTGTGTGCGTTTTCAATCTTCGCACATGTTCCCGACCGCTGTGTTTCCCATATGCGAGATACAGTTCTATTGGCAATGCAAATAGTCTTCTTACAAGGAAGGGAACTGATCAAGTAATACCAAAAACACCTCGTTGCTACCTTTATTCATAATTATTCAATTCTGTAAGTATAGTAAAAGAGAGAGAGATGTATTACGGAAGTCAACAAATCTTTTGTAGATTCGGTGTTTCCCCTACACTGTCCTTTTACTTTTTTGACGTTAATTAATAAACAAACAAGTCAATAAAAAAGTATATTCATAAAAAATTTAATTGTCACGAATTGAACATTGTCTTATCTCTTATCACACTCAACGAACGAATCCGCTCTGTACGCTCAGAGATCAGAGAACGACAGGAAAGAGCGACTACCTCAGAGCACAAAGTCTTTTTGCATAAAATACATTTGAAATTCTGTGCTGAACAGACTGAAGTGGTTTCATGTGAATAGTCGAAGAGTAAAGCTTAGTCGCCAAGTTTGGACATGCGTAGTGAAGCGCCAACTGAGAATAAATGTAGTAGAAGCAATTTCGTTTTCTCTATGTAATGAGAGGATTCCTCTACGTTGGGCATGATTAGGAATTAGCTCTGAACTGTGATGAGCTGATGGATGTGAATCGAATGGGAGTGAATTGGACTAAATTAAAATTAGTTTTTGGTGACACGCAGGGCGTCTTTTGCCTTTATTTTCATTTTCTCGTAAACGTACTATTTACGAATGCTTATATTTAATTTATAATATAATGCGTACCTATTTACTTTAGAGTTAAAACTCCTATTTCAGTTTGGCAATTGAAAGGACCCCATATGGACTTTCCACACCAGGGCCCAGAGAAAGTAGCTATGCCTATGGGTGAAAAGCAAACTGAGGAAAGCGCTGATTTTGTCATTGCTTGCTTAGGTATCAATTGTGAGAGATACGATGCCTTTCCTTGCACCTTCTTTTTTACATTTCTTTTATTCCTCTTCAGAAAGCCAATCCTTTCCTATGAAGCATATTACCCGCTGTTAGCACTCCTTTCCAATATATTGTTGTTGTTCTTTGTTTTCCTTGTCTTCTTACCGCCTTTTCACGCGGCGTGGGTTATTCAAGAAAGTGTTCCAAAGCGTTAGACATTAAAGTTGTATTTATATCTCCACTATTGGGGCCGCAGTTTTTGATTGCTCTTGTGATCCCCTACGCGCCTCCATGGCCATCGAAAAGCAGCCAGAGCGCGCCAGCTGGCGTCCGCTGTGGAATTTCAAACAATTGTTTTGCCCCTTCAACCTCACACATTTGCCATTAATTACTGCTGAAAAAATGTTCCTTCGCGAAATGATTCTTTAGTCCATCTGAATCCAAAATACTTATATAAAAAAACACTTATGTTAAGTCAAGATATGAGGAAAATCTACTCATATTGCCCAGAAGCCAAATAGGGACCGGCTCGACATGGATCTTGGGAAACTCGACGAAAAATATCGATTGAAGTCGGTTAAGAGGGTCACTATTCGCAAAGTACAATACTTTCAACAATAATGATATTAAAAACAATATCATGCCAGTAATATTTAAGGTTATACATATTCAATAAATATTTTCAAGTGCGTTCAGCTTCTTTTGCTGAGTAGCTCAGTTGATTTCGGGAATTTTAAGTTCTTTATCTTTGTTGTTTACCTTAAGAAATCTGGCAAAATCCTTGAGTTTATTTACAGATTGACAAAGGAAGAATATGTTAATTTTATAGTGAATGTATGTTTATTGTGAGGACTTTTGGCCTAAACACAGGGAACCAGTCGTTTGTTGACAATCTTTTGTAGTTGGAGTCGCGAATAATCCTGCGAGGTTGAAGCGAAATTAATCTGCTCTCATATCGATATTACGGCCGGAGAACAACCACAATGCTTTGTGACAAATGGTTGTAAATAAATTAATAGTAATGCAGAAAGAGCCGCAACTGACGAAAGATTGATCTCATGCTCTTGCGCTTATCAACGGATGATGTGCATTATTAAAAAAAAAACACTGATTGAAATGTTACTGCCATTTGTGAAATTAAAATTTGAAATAAATAAATTTTTATTGGCTGAAATAGTTGTGTTATGTACATAGTTTCATTTTTTCTGAACGTGTAACTCTGCTAGTAAACCTACTTTCTGATTTGCGTTTCAAAATACATGTTTGTTTATTGTTCATTTTTTTCAATTCTTTTACGCAACTTCTTAGATATATTAATTTCTCTCAATGTTTTAAACTCAAAGTTCAATTTTATAACAATTAAAAATGTTCATAAGCACAAACAGTTTCGAAGAAAGCTTAATTTTTTGCGTTAAACATTTGTGCGGGCTGCGCGAATTGTTTGATAAAGATTCTGAATATGTTAATATGAGAATTGAATATTTATATTGTAACTAAATATATGAATGTATTGATATGAATTGATTATATCTATTCTGTTCTGTTTATATTTTTAATCAATTAGTTGTTTTTTTATTCTTTGGAAATAGGTTCCTTATTTTTATCTTTCGTAGATGGGAAAGAATAGTTGACTTTTCTTATGCTTCCCCTGATTTTTCCTTTCAATTTCTTCGTGCAACTTCGTTGGCATTAATGTTATCCGTTCTACTTCCCGTATAACGCTTAAATACTGAAATTTTGTCCATACAACAACTCAACTTTTCCTGGTATTTTCAATATTGTGAGAATAAATTGTAGTTGATAGTTACCGATCCCCGACGGCATAAAATTGTAAGTAAGGTTAGAGTCAACAGGTAGTTACAACGGGCGCTTAACCAGTAGTGCAACATGGGGTGTAGCAGGTTCCGTGGGGATGTCGTGTGGAGTGGAGTGGGGAGGGAGCGCTCACCTGGTCGCCGAGGCACGTACGCGCTCGAGTCTGAATTGGCGCGTGGCCGCGGCGCGGACGGCAGCTGTAATGCGCGGGTGGGGCCGCCGCGCCGCCCGCCCTCCTCCTCCGCTTCTTCGTCTTCTTGCGCGGCCCACATGTCCGTCCACGTCGACGACGGCGACAGCGTCTGTCTCGCCGTGTGACGCGAGTGGCGCGGTCACGAACACGCGGTTGTTCGCTCCGCTACTGCGCGGCACCGTGCCTCGTCTCGCCACGCCGCGTTGCGCCGCCCGCCGCGATTTGAATCCCGGCCAACCGACGGCCGCCGCGCCTCACTAGAGGGCCCGGACGGGCGCTAACCCGTCCGCAATGTTGCGTTGTCGTGAATCGCGAGCCAGGTGAATCGGGGCCCGGAGACGAGAATACGCGGTGACCCCCCCCCCCCCCCTTTCCCTTCGTTGCGGTTCGTGTTTAATCTTGGCGCCCTTGTTCGGTCGGATTCGCAGCCTGTCGATTAATGTAGATCGGAGGATTTGGTGCGTTCTGTATTTCACGAACAAAACCCACTTTTACTTAGAATTTGCTGTTTAACTATAATTTAGTTAATTAATATATTTTAATAAGCTTGTTCGTTCTAATATGAATTTTCCTTCGTTGTTTACTGATAGCGAACTTCTGATGATCACATATTGACAACGTCGTGCACTCTTGTGTCAACAGTACAAAGCTCCGTAAAAGTGCTGCTCTCTTTTGAGAGCACATAAGCATCAGCCAGGCATCAGCATATTAGGATCTTTTTTACTCTTTGTCTCGATGCAAAGATTTTAGTGTAGTACAACGTTCTTTGCGTATACGATACATCTCTTTGGCCTAATAATATGCATTTCTTCTTTTCCGGATGTTTTGTTACTATTATTGTGATTCACGCGTAATAGCACTTATTAATTAGTAGCTGTCACCATATTTTAAGATGTACGAAGTGGTCGTGACTTTATATATGGTGTGAGAAGTATTCGTGTATATTTTTGTATTTAATTGTTAGAAATAAGGTTACAATCATAATGGCGTATCGTGGCATCACGGATCCATTCACTCCTAAAACCACTCGGAATGAAAGGTTCGCTCAGATGTCGAGACAGGAACAACTTATTGAACAAAAGAAAAGAGAAATTCAAGCCAAGTTGGAAGAACAGAAGAAGAAAGAAGCCACGGAAGCACTGAAAAAGTTTCAGAGTGCTGGAACTACCAAGACCAGTCCTGGAAGTAAGGTTAACCCGCCATCCACTCAATCCAAAGGAGGAAGGAAATCTTTTTGGAAGAGGTAATTAGGATTTTCCAATAGTGAATTATTTTGTCTTGTTATTTCAAAATTGAATGCTCGTTTTTTTGTATTCAGTTCCTGTAATTCATGTTTGACACATGCAAAATTTGTTTCATTTTGTAGGGCATATATTGATATTTTAATTACACTATTAATATTTCAATATGTAGCTGTTAATTATGTTTTTTTCAAGCAATATTGATGTCAATGGTGTACAGTTGTGGAATGTCTACATTATCAATATGTGTTTATGTTAATAAACTAAGAGTATATTATACTTCACAAAAAAGATGTCAATCCCTTTTGACCAGAATATCATTCCTTTATTATTACCATCATCATCATCATCATCATTGGTGTTTTGTTAATGATTGTTTTATTGCAGTGATCAAAGGTGGAAGAAAGAAACTTCATACACAGATGACTCCTCTTCAAAGTCAAATTCTGTTAATATTTTTAACAATGATGGCAGCTTTCTAGATCAATTCAGAAAACTTTCAGGAGTGAAAGGTATATTAAGAAAATGCAGAGATGTATCTGAATTGATCTGTTATACAATTATGATATTGTTTAATTTACTGTTACTAATTGACTCACAATTTTTATGAATATTTCAGATTCCAAAATCAAACGTGAAGAAGACACTCCTCATTCCTTAGGATTTGATTCCAGACCATCAGGATCTTCAGAAGGTAGTAAAAGAGAATCAGGTATTTGTTTCCAAATTAACTTCAACAAAATGCAGTGCTTTTCCTTGAACATAATGGAATATTCATTGGTATTTCATTTACTTTTGCTGACAATCTATAATATGGATAATTGATTTCATGTCTTCTCTAACAATAGAAACTTATTGTTTGTGAAATTTTGTTAAAATGATTTGTAAACATCTGCAGAGACCAGCTCTGCACAGTGAATAGAAAACAAATTGTTAGCTAATCATACAAATGTCTGCTAATAATTTGGCTTCTTTTTAAATTATTTATTCAGAAGTTAATGCCATGATTGCCAGTAAAATATCAAAACATGCAAAAACCATTGTATTTTCTGGAGTTTTTCTTGAAAATTTAAACTTTAAATACAAATTATTTCATATAGATACGGATTGGGGAACATGGAACGCCACTGAGAACCAAACATCTGTTATGGAGAGAGAAAACCCCCTTACGGATCGTCGCAACAGTCATGGGGAGAGAGACCAGGATAAAGAGGAACTGCTGCAAAACAGTGAACGTTTGGGAACTGCTCACTGGTTCCAGTCTCACACTCAGGAAGAAAGCAGCAATTGGCAGGGACAGAGCAATTCTCCCCCATCCTCCACAGTACCCAGGCCCTCATCTCCTTATTCACCAACTCGTGCTACCACAGACCCTCCTCAAACCCCAGAGAAACCGGCAATCCCCATCCTAAACCCTTTGCCACAATTTCAGCAGCCGCCTCTACACCCCACTGCCACATTGCCACCCCTCACTTCTGCACCTCCTCCAAATCTCCTGCAGAGGCCACCAGTACAGCCTTTCATATCATACACTGCTCCCCCTCCTCCAATTCATGCTGTGCAACCTGCACAGTTGCCACCCCCCACAGTTCCTCCTCCAACACTGGCTGGTGTTCAAGGAGCACCAGCGGTTGTGGCTCCTTCTTTGCCGGCATCTTTGAGTGTTCCTCCTCCAACACAGGTTTTGCAGCACGCGATACCACCCACAGCAGTACCACCTAGCAATCCTCCTACCCTAGCCCCACAAATCTTGCCACCCCCATCTTTGTTACAACAGCCTCCCATAGGACCACCACCTATACTTCCACAAGGTCTGCCTCCACCCGGTACCTTACCACCTACTGTCCCTTCGTCTGTATTAGCCAATGCTGCACCTGTCATCCAGACTGCCATACCCCCTCCACCCATCCCAACTGCTGTGATGTCGGTTGCCCATGCCATTCCTCCACCCTGTGTTTCTCTCTCTGTCCCTGGAGCTGCGATGGCCGGCGTGACTGTGGCCCCTGGGACTGGAGGTAACTACCTACGCCGCTCATTTCCTTTTGCCTTACATGAGAGGGCCTGTGTTATGCTTCCATTAGTGTTGCAATGGCCCACCTCATGGCTTAGCAAGACTCTTGAAGGTGGAGCAGTTAGTATATTGGAAACAGAATGTTGACTGGAGTTTCCTAGTCTCTTCAGCAGCGCCACTGGCTCCTGATCCTGCAGGAGAAGAGGCGACAACTCACTTGGCGCGAATGGTGGCCCAATGTGGAGATGATATCGAGGAGATCATCAAAGTGCGAAATCCTGATGACAAAAACTTGTGGTGAGTGTTTCATCATTATTGTGTGATGCAGAAGAGAGGCCGTTCTTGAGATACCAAACCTAAAATTGAATCTTAAAGTGTTTTGTATTAATTATGTGTAATATATCTAGCTAGTGGGCTATTGTAAAGGAGGAAGGATCTAGTGAAATGTTGTAAGTACTTTGGGCAGTCCACGTTTTGCTGCGATGTCCCATTGAAGGTGTGTCAACTTGCAAGCTGCGGTTCTAGGTTTAAGAGCTGTATTTTTGTGTTAACCAAGATAATGTGGAAACAACCTTCTACATTGCTTTGCCAATCTGCTTGTACAATTTATTGGTGTAATGGAGTATCGCTCGTCTGGTTTTGGAAAGTTTTTCATTCATCGATTGTAGATAATTTAATTAAAGCATAAGTGAATTTGTTACTTCTTTACACGTAGTTTGTAATGGCTCTGTACGTGCACATAAGTCTTATACTTACCTTTTAAAATCGTATTGCTTATATTCAAATGAGGTAAAGGTCTTATCAGATATGTTCAAAGTAATTCTGTTAATTACTGACTAGGTTAAAATTTGTTGTATTGCTTAATCTATTAGAAATTCAGTGATCAAATTCTGAGATGGATTAACGTTTTATTATTGACTTGCTTTGTAGATTGACACCCTACTGTAAACCCTTGTTCACACAACTTCAGTGGAACTAAAAAAAATTGTGTACAAAAATATATATTGAGGCAATTAATAGTAAATTAACAATGCTTTAAAAGACAAATTTGTGTGTTCAAACTCCCAGTGAGTAACTTATTTTTGAATTATGGCTGTTTTATTGAGATTCAAATCATTAGTTGCTATTCTTGAAAACTACTAGGATTATTAAAATTCCTGGGGATTTCAAAGTACATTTAAGATATGAAATCAGATTTTGTATTGTTTTCTTTTCTTAAATTTTAACATTCCTCCTACTTAAAATGGTAAAAGTTTCTTTAGCTACATTTCCATTGCAGCTAAATTAATCAGTGTCAGTGGTAAAATATTTTGATTCTTGTTAAACAAACTATTAGGTTTAGTTTGCCATTTAAAATATCTGATAAATATGTGGTCATGGATTTGTTTGTGAAGGGTAATAAAATGAATTTATCAATGTTTCTCCACTGTCATCCTTTTTTTGTGTTGTGACAAATTTCATGTGAAGTGAGAATGTGTTAACAAGGATTTACTCTATATGTACATGACAACAGGTGTACAGATTTTGTAGGATTTCCTAGATAGGTGTATGCTTGCAGAGTTATGTTTTATTTGCTTTATCTGTCTTTCATTATATGTCTTCTGATGAAAAAAATCTTATTCTATCCTTCTTCTATCCTATTTTTGCTTGATCAGTACTCTATGCTACTGCCTGTAATGACTGTTAATTCTACTTTTTCTTAATAACTATTTCATTTGCAATACCAAGGAGTATCTTTTAATTTATATTGTTTCTCTGTGTTATTTCTAAGGTTCCTGCATAGCAAAAATAGTACAGCATATATTCAGTACCGCTGTTTGGTGGATAAATTTCGTGCTGAAATGAAAAAGGATGAGAAAGAGAGTACTGATAGGAAAGAAGATATAAATAACAAAAATATCATTCAAGACCTACAATCTGATTGTAGAAATGATTCTAATATTAATGAATATGGGTCTGTGAAACAAGAAATTAAAAGTGAACCATCTGATGAATACTCTTACAAAAGAGATATAAAGAGAGAACATGTGGATGATGAAAATTCTCGTCACAGTGAAGGTATGGATAAAATCCCTTAATGTCTAAGAAGTTGCCATTTTCAATCTTCATCTCGTTGTAAAATGAAGTTGTTCATTTCATTTTATGAAAATTGTCATGTATGTACATTTTAAATTCAATTAAGAGGTTGAGATAGGTTAAAAGTGCTTCTATATTGTCTTATTTTTTAAATTTCAAATACAGTGCATGGAAAAAGGAACTCCTGCTGAACTTACAAAAGATTGAGAGTGTTCTTTTTTGTGCTTTTATTTCTATAAGTTCCTTATTGGATAGTTTATCTTATGTTCACAGTTGCATGCCTTCATATTTTTTGATGTACTTATGTGATAAAACAGGCTTGAAGATTGGTAATGTGATGTCTTGTTGTGTTAGTTGCATGTGTGAATTTAAAATAAGCATGTGGAGCATGGTTCGTGTTAGTGCTTTTGATTACATTTCACATAGACTTATAGTGAAGTAAATTCTCAAGATTATCATTAGATAAAGAAGTACAAAAACTATCTGCTGTAAGGGATATTTCTATATGAAAATGAGGTGAAGTTTTATTAGCACACCTGTGTTGATGAATTCGTAAGCTTTATTACAGTATGTATGCTTTAAGACATAAAAAAACAAAAATCTCCACCTAGCGTGATCATTATCTTTGTCATTTCAAAGTTGTAGGCTTCTGACATTGTATTCATTGCTTTAATAACAAAATTGGAAATGATATGCATGTTAATCTAGTCAAACATTGTCAGCTATAAGGTAGTAATAAAGGAACTTTTTGCTAAAATATGGGCAATTGTAATGTTCTCTTAATTAATTATAAAAACACCAAACCAGAACTCTCCCAGGAAGAAATAGAGATATTGTGATTTTATCCAATTATAAACTTCTAGTAGTTTGAGTAGTGGAAGTGAACAAATGTAAAAGATAAACAGCCAAACATTGTGGGCCATTTTTGCATTCGCACAGTTGGATAATAAAACAAATACTATTAAAACTAATGCATAAATATGATATATCATATTTCCCCCAATTATGCCAAATTAAAAATTGCTAATGTATTACCAAAAGTGGTAATCGTGATGGTTTCATTGCAAAGTAAGGAATGTGACAATAATACTTGTTTTGAACTTCGGAAGTGTTTTGTTTTGGAATTAATTATCATTGCAGTTCAATTTTATGTACTGTCTGCTTGCAAAGTAAGTAATAGACTGTTTTTTCTAAAGGTTTAATGTATTGATTTCACAGAACTAATAAGTTCACTAACTTCTGAGGCACAATACTCCAAATGTTCATTGTGTAATCTTTCATCTGTTTATTTACTTATAAATACAGTTACTAAGATGGCAGTATTACTGATTACACCCTAATTGATGTACGTGTAAAAGTAGATTAACATATACTTTTGTTCCTGCATTATCTTGTGGTTATTAAAATGTGGAATATATTTTCTGATGTTGTTTTCCTGTTTTGTTTCTTGGTGTTTTCTACCTAAAGGTCAGGTCTTTTTCCACAGCTGATGTCTCTCAATTCCTCGCAGAGATGTCTGAGCATGTTTCCCATTGCTTTCTTTAAGAACACTGTATACTGACAATTTAGACATTTGATTCCACTGCTAGAAGGTATAGGCCCTTTTTACTTTCTTACCTTACTATATGCATAGTAAAGAGAAAGTATCGTAATGGTCCGGAAGTTCGTCCACCATCCAATAGTCCTTCCGTCCATTAGGGGTCAACGCTGCAGCCGAGCCTTAACTGTTCAGATAATTTTCTTCAAAATTGATCTCCCGTAATCAAACTTGGGCCCAGCAAATTTGAACCAGATATTTTGATATGTGGGTGTGCTTTGTATGAAGCAAGCAACATTTTCAAAATTTTCTCCAAAATGGTTCCATATGTTTGAATTAAATTGTGTCCCCTGATAGGATAGATGCCTAAAAAATAATGCAGGTCTCGTTTTCATTGAAATCTCTGAATTTTGAAAAATCGCAAATGTTAACAAATTTTTTGATGTCTTCTTATTAAAGATAGAAATTTTTCATGATGAAATCCAGATTTAAGCCAGATCATGAAATAAAGTCATGTACATTTTTTCAAAAATGTGGGGAGTTGTTTTTGCATAATTTTGAATGAAATGTAGACAATTATTTTCTCAAAAATGGTTTCACATTTTTTCTTTATGTTTTTCCTTGTGTGTAGTGAAGGGTGGTTAAAAAGATTGGTTGAGGTCTTACTTTTGGTGAACTCTGTATTTTCAAAATTGTAAAAATTAACGTTGTAAAAGTACAATATACATGAGAGAGATTTCTTCTTAAATAAAATCTGTTCTAAAAAATTAGATCTTTAAAAAAGGTCGTGTACAAGTTTTTGAAAAAAAAAAATATATATTTTTCTCATAATACTTGCTTGAAATTTCTGCAATTTTGAAAGAAAAATTCCTGCAACAGGGAAAATTAGTTTAAATATTTAATTTGGAGAACTATTTTGAAAACTGTTTTAATCTTAAAAGTTAATTCTGCCATCTTTTAGGAAAGAGGTCTGGTGATGACAGTGATGAGGGAGCTCTGAGGCGTCGAAAGAGGCGAAGTCGTTGGGCTCCTGAATCTGAAAAGGTGGAACTTGCTGCTCCAGCTATTGCATCTGTGGCGGTGGGAGGCAAACCTGCTCCAGGTATGAGTTGGAATATTTTAGGGGAGAAAAATTTGGTTGTACCGAAAACAAAAAAAAATATTGAATACATTTTGTGTGTATATTTATGTATTGAAAAAACAAATTTCATTGGCTTAGCAAAAGCTGTTAGTTTTCAATGTAAGAACCATGTATGAAAAAATAACTGAAATTAAAATGGGTTTAATTCAAACCTCACAAATGCCCTATTGGGAGTAAGCCCCTATTTAATGGGAGTAACTTAAATCTCACAAATGCCCTATTGCTCTTTTTTGCCTTTTGGAGGGGGAGCCACTTTTAAGAAACTTAGGAGTAGAAATTACTTGATAGTAGTTTTTCAGCTGATTTGTAGTTCAGGTTTTGCCCACCATATCCCACAACATTTTACTGATCATAAAACATTAGTTATGTGACTCAAATAGTGTGCTTCACAATTCAAAATAGGGCTAATTTTTTGTTAAAATCATAGAAATCAACACTTTTCAATTTGCCATAATTGTGGGAATTTGTATCCAAAATACTTTTGATTCATATGAAATTGAAGCATGAAATCTCTACTTCAAGAATAGCGCTTAGAATAATTTAACTATTTCACTGCACTTGGCAATTGAGCTGCGTGGAGTTGGTATGTTCATTGTTAATGACACGTTCTTCAACGTGATGTTTTAGCTGTGCTGTTCTATCTAATATTTTTATTCTCTGTTAGGTCACACAGAACATATATATGTAGATATCAGATTGGTTTGGAAATCACTAGTGGCATTTGAAAGCCCATTAGCTTGTTTTCCTGTTTGTTTTGGTGTAGTGCCCATCTCATTGTGTCCGCTGGCCAACCTCAAGCTGGCAAAAACAATCCATTCTGAATACCCATACACATGTAATATGTGTACATTTGTGCTTTACTACATAAATAAATTTACTTTCATTATCACTTTTCATTAGTAGTATTTATTTGTTCATTAATTTTACTCAAGGAAAAGTAAATCCAATAGCTTATTCATTTTTCTTTGTCAGAAATTACTGCATTCAGGTTATGTAAATAGTACAGTATACTCCTTTTTTAATCAGTCACTCTAAAACCTGCTGCCAGAGCAGATAACAATTTGGCTAAGTAAACTGACATTCCCTTATTACTATTCAAATAGACAGCTAAAATCATTTTATCAGTAAAATCTATAGAGTTAGACTACTTTGTGTTAATATTGTATGTATGTGAAGAAAACCTATCCTGGAAGGGAAACAAACTTGTTACTGTACAGCATGATAACGTTTCAGTACTGTATGCAAACAAAAAAACTGTAGGGTAATGTGCAGGTTGTCCGGGGAGGAAATGTTAAAAATTTGCAAATAAATTGCAAATAACTGAAGTCTAGATTTTGATGAAATACATGTTTTGGGGGTCCTGATACATTTGGGCAGTGGCGGCTAGTGCCCCCAACAAACTGGAGGTTGCATCTCCATCGAATGATGGAAATGTTATTTCCAAAATTCAAAATACTAACATATAATAATAAAAGCGATTCAAGTAAATTAATTAAAACCAAGTTTTTATTATTTTTATAAAAGTCTATAATGAAACTTTACTTAGATATAATTTTATCTGTGGTGTCCATGTCAGTTATATTCACCTTCCGCGCACATAGTTGTGACCTTGATTTCCAGCGTCTGTTTAAATTTTTGTATTAGTGAGACATTGAGACAATTGACTGTAATAGAACTCCAACAAAATAAAAAAAGAAAATACAGTGATCGCACTTTGCAACAGGTGCTATTGTTTGGACATGTTTTACACAGATCAAATTATTTTATTTCAAAAATTTCACTACTTTGGTGTATTTTGCAATAATGAAAGATCTTCCACACACACTTGTATTCACAACACTCCCAGACTGTCACTGGCACCAGGAAGATTCACATTCGGTGAGAAACAGGGTCTTCCTTTCAGAGTGGTCAACTTGACACAAAGGACTCGTCAAATTTACATCTTGAAAAAACCTTATATCCAATGAAATTAAATTCTTCAAACATCGTAAATAATGCATTCAGTACCGTCAATAATTGATTGAACTTGTGTACCTTCAATAACAAGTGAAATTCATAAAATAAAGTTGCAGTTAGTGTACAATGAAGACAGAAAAACATGCCGCACTCTGTGACTAGACTTGCCATTCTTTGTTGGCCATGCAAAAGCAACAAAGGCTATATGTTAAAGCATAGCGCCAAAGTGTAAATGCAGTAAATACAGTAATAGGGCTAAGAGCGTGACATGGTGCACTACCTGAGAGAGTCCCAGACACTGGAGAGAGCACTCATTGAGCGTACTTTGATTTCAAAATAATATCATAATATACTTCTATATTGCTGCAATACCTTGAATATTCAATGTCATGTAGGAAAAAAATATTGCTAACATATTATAAGATCTTTTTTTATTATCCGAGGGTTGTGCAAACTTAAGACTTTCTTTTTTCTTTCTTTCTTTCTACAGTGCAGCCCTCTCCTACCTTTAGATTCTCCAGTATTAATTGTGTGCATTTCTAAGTAATTTTTAAAAACAATTCAGCTTTACTCTTTATCAGGCTCATTGTTGTTCCTTTTTGGGTCTTTTTTCTTATTGACCCTTAAGAATATCATCTAGATTTTTCAAACATTTCTGCTGAAGCTATTAAAACACTGGTAAAGTATTGGAATTAGGCTTGTATTTGCGTTTTCTGATAATCACTGTAAAATCAATCTTATTCCAACTACATTTGTTTATTTTTTCTTACATCTGGTGTTCAAAGTTTAATTGAGTATTCTTTGTGCAGCACCAGGACCTCCAAGTCACTTACTAACCAAGATCTCACGAACAGATCCTGCTCTCATACAATATGCTATCCAAGCTTTTGGAACAAAGAACCTTTCCGAGGAAGACTGGAAGAAGGCTGAGGACCATTATAAGGTGTGTGCTCGACCTGCAACCAGATGGTTGTTTAGGTGAAAGAGCAATCGGCAAATTGTATTTGCACATGGATGCCCCTTTTGTTAAATTTTCATATTCTTTAATTACATTCATGAATCTCTTAGCATTGTTTTGTGTAAAAATATTGGAATTTAGAACCTGTCATTTTCGTTGTTTTACCTTTGTCAAGAAGGTTTTTATTCAATAAATCATGAATAAAATGACTCAATGCAATACTTATTTTTCTAATGTTCTTTCTTTCTTTATTTGTTTATCAAAGTAACATGAATTGATTTCTTTTATAATTTAATAAAGGAAAGAAATATGATTTTTCTTTGTAAGTGATAAAAACATAGTTTTATGTGTGTGAGGTATGCATTTCCACTTGAAAACAGTGTGCGGTACTAAGTAAGAGGAGATCTGGGTTACAGATCAATCTTTTGTATCAAGACATGATGCGAAAACGACAAGAGGTGGAACAGTTGCAAAGACAAGGAAAGTTCAAGTATGAATATGACAGTGATGAAGAGACTGATGGTGGGACTTGGGAACATCGACTTCGACTAGCGGAAATGGAGGCAACACAACTCTGGGCAGAAGAACTCACAAAGAAGGCAGAAGGGAAGCACCACATTGGAGATTTCTTGCCACCTGATGAGTTGGAGCGATTCATGGAAAAGGTATTTTTCAGCTGGATATGTATTAACTGAGTAATTTTGGCAAATGAAATTTGTTTTATGAATTTTTAAAATTTGGTGCAAGGAAAAGCTCCTGATAAAACCACAATTTTTTATTATTAATAAATTTGTTCATTTGTCTACAGTACAGTGCACTAAAGGAAGGTAGAGAACCTGACTTATCAGACTATAAAGAATTCAAATTAAAAGAGGACAATATTGGGTTTCAAATGCTTCAAAAATTGGGCTGGTCAGAAGGTCAAGGTCTAGGGACGGATGGAGCAGGCATTGTGGATCCTGTAAACAAGTGAGTTAGAGTAATATATTGTTGTTAGAATGTGTGTGTAGGTGTAGGTGGGTTGTTGGGTGCATGCATAACTGCATTCTCTTGGGTTTTCCTTTTTACAGTAATCTATTAGATGGGAAAAGGAATTAATTTATCTTTTATGTAAAGTCGAAGTAATTTTATCACTTGAATATTTGCGATAAGCTTACAGGTTGAATGTTATGTATGCTCATTTTGTGTAATAGTCTCAACAGAATGTTACAGTGGTTAGTACATACTATTATTCAATATTGAACACGTAGAAATATCCAAAACTTTGGATAATGGTGTCTTGTGGAGAAATTCAAGAAGGATAAGTCTGTTGTTAGAAAGCCCCAGGAAAAATGTGGATTAAAAAGCAGGCTCAGTTAAACAAGTTTTTAATTCTCACTAAGGCAGGTTTTTTCATATAATAATATTGGGGCTTCATTAATTGTCTCTAGTGGAAAGATCACACTTATTGTGGTTTGACATTGTATAATTTTTCATCTTTGTTCATCTTAATTATTGTGGCGTTGTTAAGAATGCTAAGAAATCCTTAGAGCAGGGCTATCTGACAAAGTAGCTCCCAAGAAACCTCCATACATGCTCCACACGCTGGTTACAAGCTCCCAGATGGGAAGCAGGTTTTATAAACTTCAATGAGAGAGCTATGGATTGGACCTAACAAATGTAATTGTACTGCCTAAGCAGTATTAAGTTATAAAAATGTTTGATTATTTCTGTCTTTCTTTAATGTAAAAAGAAGTTTAAAAAATAAATCTATTATAAGGAAGAGAATGCAAATTCTTAACAATTGGCATTTAAGCCATATACTACAAATTTTAGTTGTTATTCAAGCATTGTTTATCTTTCAAATGATATTTTTTCAATTAGTTATTTCTCTCACTCTACAACAAAAACATAATTTTTACATTTTAATTTCTCAACATATTTATACTTTACATTTTTAGAAATAAATATTCTCCATTTAACAATTTTTAACTCAGTTTGGTAGTATATTCTCAGTTATAAAATATTTTTTTTAAAACAAATCATTTCAACATTTTTTGAAGTAGTTTTTGTGTACTTGGACTGAAACATACCTTGTAATATTTTGCATCCCATTGTAAGTACCTACTGTGCAACCCTATTGCATTAGTGTTTTCTTCCTCTCTTCAAAGGCATGGCATTGCCTAGTAAGCGCAATCATGCTCTGGGGATATATCAGCTGTGTCTTAGAGGATAATTTCTTTAAGGAGCCCAATGTTTGAATTCTCTATCATAAACAATCTTGACATTTTTATGATGTTACTTTCAGAGCATCAACTCGACCTGAAAACCAAGGATTGGGCTTAGAAAGACCAGAAGATGTTTCAAAAGGGGATGATGAATATGATGCTTACAGGAAAAGAATGATGCTTGCTTACAGATTCCGACCCAATCCTTTAGTGAGTAAATTTTCATCTTGAAAATTTCTAGGTTCAGTTCTTTCTCTTTGAGTTTGCGAAGTGAATTATATTATCAAAGGTATCAATTTGAACTTGCCTAATACTGTCTTTGTTTATTTGCGCAGAATAATCCAAGACGTCCATATTATTGAATATGTTGTAAAAGGTGTTATTTGTGAAGGAATTCTGAAGATGAAGTTGGAAGAAAAAAATGGTGAATGTTTGTGTTTATGTACATACAAAGATAGGTAATAGGAATTTTTACCTAAATGTAATTATTTTAAGCTATCAATTTTAACCACCAAGTAACTGGCATTGCATTAAATTTATTCCATTTTTATACATTGCCAGTTTTGTGGTTAATTGTTTGTGCTGTAATTAACATTTATTAATGTTGTAAGACTGTGGAGTGTAATCGTGAGATCTTGTCAAATTTTGAGCTATTCACAATTTATCTTCTGAGAATAACATGAAGCTGGTACAATAGCTCTGAAAATTTCACATCTAAGTAATGATTTGGACAAAACGATTTAAGAATGTGTTCATGTGTTTTGAGTACCACAGAAAATACTATGGAGTAATTATATTTTTGGCAGTGTAGTTTTATTGCCCACTGTAGCTTTTTCATGTTGGGGAAATGGTAAGGGTGTTAATATAGGACATGAAATGTGAATATACTATTGTGAAATCCTGACTGACACTTTCTGTGAATATTTGACAGCAAGTAAATATCTCATAGCTTCTCTATATTTGAGAAGTTGTTTAGAATATATTATTCTCCAAACAGGCGAGGTTTCAGAATATTTTTTGGTCCTTATATCCAGAAAGCCTATACAATTTGTGTGAAATTGATGAGTGAATGAGTAAATGTTGCTTTCTGTTTCAATGTAATTTACAAATTTAAATGTGTCTTGGTGTACTGTTTAGTTGTAACGTAATTGTTAATGGTGCTCTAAGATGATGTTTGAAAATTTGTTGTTTTGAAAATTAATAGTCTGGGCACTATTATTTCAATATCAATAGAATTTTTTCTTGATGTGAAACATGACCCAAATTTAATTTAATCCTGAAGAGCACTATTAGTTGAATGTACTCTTCCTCTTCTGCGTTGTCTGCTGAAATTGAATGTTATCATCAACTAGAGGGGAAAATTGGGTTGAAATTAATTTGTTGTAACATGAAATGCTTACAGCAATTTGGTTTGTTCAACTTTTATATCTCCTTTATAGTTCCCTGACAATTGCAACACAATTTTGCCTTCTTTTGTGCCACATGGAAATCAGGGTACTATTGTATGCATATATTTTTAATTTAATTTAATTTGTGTAAATGTATTTTGAAAGGAGAAATGTTTTGTATATTTTGTCATGTGTAGCATAGAGTAATTGTTTCAATCTTTAAAGGTACCAGTGGTTGTAAATTTGTGTTAAACACATGAACCAATCAAAATATAGTATAACTTTATATAATGATCCCAAATCTTTGTTTACATTTTATATGTGTGTAGCTCATTCAATTTACATAGATTAAAACATTGAAATGAACATTCATATGTATTTCTTAATATTCATGTTAAAATTCCATTTCCATCATTTGTCTCGTTTCTTAGATAATAAAAATTAAATTTAAAAATGTAAAATCTTACTTCAAAACACACACAACCTTTACATGCATATCAATGTCGTTTCTGGTACTGAACACCAACGGAGGGAGAGGAACAACAGTGGATCCCAGAATAAATTAGAATATAATTGAAGGAAATTTTGTAGATTTAATGCTACATGTATTTAGTGATGTTACAATAATTTTTTGCAAGTTTGTGTTAATATATTCTCTGCTCTAGAGGTATGGGATTGCCATATATTTAGATTGTATTCCATATTCGCACACTTTTCTGCACCTCGCACTTGGGTATGCTCTTTTTTAATGAACTATTTCAAAATTTCTATTTTACTCATAATGCACAACTGTTCTTTACATTGTCGGATACTAAAATGAGAGTGCAATATGTTTATGGGCAGGCCAGGCTGAAAGAGAACACTGGTGTTTCTATGAAGCAATTATGCATGGTGACTGTTTGAAATTCTTTTTTCAACATTTGATAAGCTTTGAAAGATGTAGCTATCACTTAGGGTTTGGAAAGGTTCTATTAATAAAAGGCGAATCTGAACATCAAAAGTAGTTCTTTAAATGATAAGTACAAATTTTCAAAATGTGAGTAGTTTTATTTTGAGTGAAATTGTGATTTATGTATACAGAGTGAAACTTAATTGGTGACGAATACTTTGAGGCTGCATTCTCAATATCATGAACTGCAGGATGAAAGGACAGTGGCCCTGTTCCTGGTTAAGCAGTAGACCTGTAAGTCTTCCAGGTGTACCTGTGCTATCCACTTCTTTCTTGGTCTTCCTATATCTCTCTGTTATGAGGTTTATATTTTAAGGCAGCCTTTGGGAATCTTAGTTTTTTCATTCTTTTAATATGTTCCAGCAATTTTTTTTCCTCGTTCTTTTTAATTTCTTCTGTTACGTTTGTTGTCTTCAATCTTTTCCTTACGTCTTTATTTCTCTGTCGATCCAGCCAAGGTGGTGTCTTAGAAACCTCCTTTGAGCTGCTTCTAGTCTTTGTTTGTCCCTTTGTTTTAGGAACCAGGTTTCTGATCCATGTAACACTCTTAGCTTCCCACATCAAAACAATTTAAAAAAGCCCAAATGAGCAGGGGTTTGAAAATGTTTTTTAGGGAATTATTAAATAATTCACCCTTTTGTTGCCATCAATAATTAAATGAATTTAATTGTTGCCTTTGATTGTTTTATTGTTGATAATAAAGGCAAACTGTTATAAAAGTGTACTATGTTAATTAATTCCTTGGCATTTATTTTGTTCCCTAATAAGCCTGGTTTTACTTGTAACAAGCCTCTGAAAACTCGTGAAGTATAACAGGACAAGCATCAGTGCGAACAGAACCTCAGAGGTTCTGCTTCAACATTTGGGGAGGAATCGTTCTTGATTATTATCCAACAAATGTGATTTTTGCAACAGTTTGCTCGTTTGTCTGATAATTTCACACAGATGGATAGGTTGAAGGGGATTTATTGAATGGCATGCTCAATTTCTGATTTCAATCCATTGATTTTCATCTGAGGATATTTCAAGCCCCTGATGTATGCGATTTCTGTTCCTGCTATTGACATTATGAGAGTATATTTATAGGGAGTTTGACCAAATACAGAACACTCCAGGAATTTTTATCAGAGAATGCAATAGCATGGTACACAGGCTTAGGTCATGTATCAAAGCAGAAGGAATCCATTTTTGTAATTTTCAATTTCTTGTAGCTCTGTAATAAATGATTTTCAGGACCATGTTAATATGAACTCTTACTGTTTTGATGTGAAAAGTGCATCCTCAAAGTATTTGACACCAATAAAGATACACTCTGTGTAATAAATAATAATTTCATTCAAAATAAAACTACTTATATTATATAAAATTGGTAAAGATGATTTTCTCAAAAATGGCTCCCAATTTTTTGTGTATAAATGTTTTGCTCAAATTGAGCAAAGTTTGCTTAATATTATTGCATTGTTGTCATTTTCATTAAAACCCTTGACATTTCAATATTTTTTAACAGTCTCCTTCAATGATTAAAAAAAACTTTCTGATAAAAAAAATTGAATGTTCAGATCTTTTTTTAAATTTTTTTATTGTAATTTTGAGAGAACTTGGACAATCTTTCATAAATTTGTAAATGAGGTTTGCTCAAAAACAGCTCCAAAATGTTTGCTATTAAACTTTTTGTAAGAATAGAGCACTATATATTGAATTCTAAAACCATCTTTATTGAAACTTTTTAATTTAAAAATATAAAAGGTATGTTTTGTTTTTTCAAAACCCTGCTTTTCATTCGATGCAGTTTTTCTCATGATGAGATGGTTAGGTAATTCGGTTGCAAGTTGCCATATCTTTGTATAATGATTACTTGTAATACAGGGATATGTATGCTGTAGTAGGTAGCCATTTTTGTTTTGTTTTTTTAATAACTTTTACTTTCAAATAACATATCACTGTTTACCAACATACATTTTAATCTCAGTATTTTATTTTTAAATATTCAGAAAATTCCTCTCGTAGTTGAGATACTTCATTTTCTCTAGAGGGCGGATTTTAAAGAAATGTAGTTTTTGTTGTTGTTTTTTTCCCCTTTAGAATGCTGTTTAGTATAGAAATTCATTTTATGTTATCACAAAAGGAAATGACCTATTTTTATGTCATTTTTTTTTTTTTTTTGCATTTTTCGTTGATTGTGATTAATAAGTAATTTTTTACCTTTTCCTGTAATTTTTAATGCATTTTTTACTGATTTCATCTATTTTAATGGCACTTGCTTCAAATAATATTTACAAGATGCAACAAATGTTCTCCACAGAATTCCTGAGTTCATGTTCATGGTAGCCTATTCAATTTCTTTGCTCAATGATTTATTGTCAGCCATTGTAAATATGTAATCTAATTTTTCTGAGATGCCTGTCAGTGCCATTTGCAGTACAGTCAATTATGGGATAACTAAAGAGAGATTTTCTGGTTAAAAACAGTCCAAACAACAAGATTGAAAGCAAGATCACTTGAATGAATAGAAGCAGCATCAGTAACATATCCAACAGCATAAGTTGTTCATCCGAACTGGTTTTGATCCCATGTTTTACTTCATTTTTCTTTGCTTTTAGGGCACTTTTACATTTTAAGAACATTTTATTGATAATTTTTGGCAGAGATTTAAGTCATCAAAATCCACCCCTGGTGTTCACTATGAAACTTTTCACCTTCTTTCATTTTTGATTGTTTGGTTCCTTTTTAGTAATTTTCAGATGAACAAAAGTTCTAGCAGGATACAGATTCTGCATGCTTTGACACTTCAAAATAAATAAGATTAAATATAATAAATATGTAATTTTATTGAGTATTTTAATCAGTAGGTATAAAACAAGATATACTTATTACAATATAAGTACTTATTCACAGTAGTATTGCATGAAACTCCATATTTCATTCTTCTGAATGATTTGGAGTTTCGTTTTTGAAACAAGATTATCAGAAAGAAAAAGTTTATTGGTCAGTCTAATTAGTCATGTAATTTCTTGATTCACTAATAATTAATATTCAAATTTACTGTCTTTCTTTTTCTCTCCTTTACTTAGCACACCCGTAAGCATGTCTATGAGGGCAAATAACTGTTAAAGACTGATGAGTCTGCAATGGAGCATCTTATCTCCCCAGTTCCTTCAACTCTATCTTTCTTGCAGCCTCCAACAAAATGAAAAAATCTGTTTTGACTTTGGGGTTATAAACAAGTAGAAAATAATGATCAACTAATATCTAATTGTCACACACTTCTCTGCTATTTTTTCCCTTTCATATTGGAGTGCTTGCATATTGAAGTAAGAGAACAGATTCTTCCTTAATCAACTGACCTCAAAATACAGAACTGTTTTGATGAAAGCTAAATACTTATTCATAGCAAACGTGTGTAAAAATTGAAGAAAAGTTTTTTGTTTTCCCATAACAAATCTTGTATGAGCAAAACATCAAAATTATTGAGTCAAGATAACTGACTGATGTACTTCAGCATTATGCCAAACCCAAGTAAAATTAGTTTCTTAATTTAAAAAATGGATATACCATACATTGGCTCCACTTTGTCCATGATTATGACTTTTTTGAAGTTTTGCTACAGACCTAAATTGAATTTCTTATTGAAAGTAAATTAAAATTTAATAGATTTTTTGCAAAATGCAAAGTGCAGATGGCATTCACTGAAATACATAATTTTGGCCTTCAGGCATATTCTTTAGACCAAAATATACAAAACTAAAGCAAATGATATCAGCCACATCAAATCTAAATTTCATGTTCTAGCCTTTGGCAAACATTTGAATCTTAGTTAATGGGTTTTAAAACTTCACTTCTCTAATTAATGAATGATCTGTAATATTAATGTATGAACCATTTATCATTTGAGTAGGTAAATATGGCAATATGGAAATATTTCTTTGATAATCTGTTACAATCAAGCAATACATGAATAAGGTTTGTCCAAGTGGGTTATCACCACATACAACAATTTGGCACATTTAATACAACTGACCTGAGTTCCAGTTACTCTGTTCAGTTCACTTACATTGAATTCTGAGAATTTCAAGTGAATAATATTTTTAGACTGGTTAGGGACTCAATAAAAATAGTCCTTTGAATGACATTTAATACTTAATATATTTTCCATCTTTATTCACAATAAAATAGTGATGAATCTTACAGAATATCTAAATATACATCTTTATTTACTTTTGAAATTCTCAGTCACTGTATTTCAAAAGAAATACTGAAACCTAAGAATTTTAATACCTGATACTTTATTCTAGCTGACATTGATATAACTCTCACTACCTTACAAGGGCAACTGTTGTGATTACAACTGTTTTTATCTTTGAGGTGACATTAAATCTTATAGTGAAAAATCTTTGGTTTGAGAGCTGTCAAATTCGTGTGTTGCATGTTGAGAAGGGAGGGCCACTGTCAGCTGTGAAAGTTCCACCATACTAGTGGGATGTGTTACTGGCAATAGAACATCCATGTCTGAGATCTCTAAATCTGTTCTTTCAGGAAGCAAGGTGATGGAAGGTGTAATGTCTCCATCTGTTGATAAAGTAGTATTGTAACATAGATTTCCATCAATTGTGATACTGTAAGGTCGACGGGGTAGAGTGGTCATATCAGGAGCTTTTCCTACAGTCAAATTATTCATGGAGCTTGTATCCATGGTTTGCATGCTTGGAAATCCCACTTCCTCATTCTGCAATATTGGTTGGTTGAGATAAGCCTCCTCAACAGGCTTCAGCTGTAGTAAGTTGATGTCCTCTGCAGTCTTCTCAGATATATTTAAACACATACTATCATTACCTCCATCTGTCAGAGTGCCAGGTAATGGTGCATTGTTGAGCATTTCCGTTGGATCTGGCTCACTAACATAATTTTGGCCTTCGGGCATATTTGAACTAACCGAAGCAAAAGATGGCCTGCAAACTTGTATTGTATAAATACAAGGTAATTCTTTGGCAGTTGTTTCTGAGCTGACATTGTTTGAATGGAGCTTCAAGTGTTTCAGAAGGCTATCCTGGTACCGAAAAGCCTTTCGACAAACATTACATTGGTAAGGTCGAGAAAAATTGTGGGTTCGAGAGTGATTGGAGAGAGCCAATTTTGTGGGATATATTTTATCACAGTAACTGCATGTAAAAGACCCTGGAGGTTTAATCTTTGGGGCAAATGTGGGTCTGTGTGTCAACAGATGCCTGTTTAGTAAAGCTTGTGTAGCACACTTTTTCTTACATACTGTGCAAGGGAAATGCTTCTCATCATTGTGATGAAGTTTGGTGTGATCTCTGAGTTGATAAGGCATAGCAAAGGTTTTCCCACACAAATTACACCGATGTGGACGCTCATGGAAATGCAATCTTTGATGATAAATTAATGTACTCTGTGTTGAAAAGTGTTTCCCACAGATTCCACACATCTGAGATACGTTACTCTGCTCTGTGTGCTTTCTTTTAACATGTGCCTTCAAGTGTGATTCGTCTTTAAATTTTGAAGGACACTGAGTACATGTGAAGGTAACAACATTTCCCCCCTCTTCATGTACTTTCAAATGCCTACTTAAGTGTCCTTTTCTTAAAAAACCCTTACCACAAGTATTGCAATGGTGTGAACTGCGACCAAGATGGGACCCTGCAACGTGAAGCTTTAGAGCTGAAGTTGTAGCAAAACATTTGCTGCAGTACTCGCACTTCTGTTCCTTGTTGTGAAGTTTTATGTGAGTCCAAAGAGCATGTCGTGTGAAACTCTTCCCACAAATGTCGCACATGGCACTCTTCTTCTCATCAGCACTCTTGTGTATTTTCTTGTGATGGTTCAAACCTGTTTTACCAACGAAACTCTTGTGACAGACATCACACTCATATGGCTTATTGCCAGAGTGGGTTCGTTTGTGCTCCTGAAGGTACTGCTTGCGAGAAAATGTTTTTTTGCAAACCTCACATTCAAATTCACTAGTTTTCTTTTTAGTGTGTGTGTGTTCATGTTTCCGCAGGGTGTTTTTGCTTATGAAACACATCCCACATGTCTCACACTGCATAGGCCTGGCACCCGTATGAGTTCGAAGATGATTTTGCAATTCACTAGGTCTACTGAACTCCTTTAGACAGAGTTTGCACTGCCGAACATTGCCATCTGGGTGATCTAAAAGATGTAACTTGAATTCCCAACGTGCTGTGAATTTTGAATTGCATGTCTGACATTCAAAGGTACGTTGTTTATGCTTCTTTGCCATAACATGTGGATTATTTTTCTTAATGTTATTTAATTCATCAGATGAACTTTTAATTACAGATTCTAATTTTTCTGGATCATCAATTTCACTATCTTCTTTCTCAGATCTTAAACTTATGGTATTTTCATGAACATTATTCCCAGATACAATTTTTTTGTTTACAAGTTGGGCATATGTTTTATTTTTCATATTTTCCTTTTTGTTCAAATCATCTTCACATTTCATTGGGACATGTGTCTCTCCTATCATATTGTTTTCTTTCTCAAAGCTATTATGTGTACATTCTAAATCAACCAATTCATTTTTTATTTCCACTTTTGCGTGCATGTATCTTCCTGGAATGCATTTAATTCTGGAAGCATTTAATTTATCATTACTGTTTATTCTATGATATCTATTTTCCATTTTCTCTCTAACATCTTCAGGTACATTTTCATCACAATCACGAGAATTACATTTTATTGTATACAAGGTTTGTTTATTTTGATGCTTTGATATTGGAAAGTGTTTTTTATTAATGGCATCGGATTCAGTAATATTCAACTCTTCCTTTACATGAACAATTTTATTACTTATGAACTCTTCTTTTTCCGAGCTTTCCTTACATTCATCGTCTTTACTTTTTCCATCTTTCACAAACCTTCTGCTCTCAGTCTGAAAACAAAGATAATTTTATTAATATGACTGGGCATTGCTTATTAATAACACTAATTTAATTACATAAAATATGTGCAAGCAGACATAATTCTGTAAATACTACACTTTTTGAGAAATAAGAGGAAAGCTAAAAAGCTTTTAAATTAGCTGTTTTTAGCAGTTTCTGAGGGGTACTCCTATGTTATGCCTGCCTTCCAAGATACCTTACCTTTGGTTTTAATACTGTGTCATTGCAAACAGCAGAGTCTATTTTAGTTTCACCCTCCTTGTTAGAGGATTTCAAGGAAGTAAATATTCGGGGAGCTACATCTGGAGAAACTGGAAGAATGTTTAAATCTAACCATTCTGACATGTTTGCTTTAAATTCTTCCATATCACCTTCAAATTTTGCTTCTCCGACATAGATATATTCAAGTAAAGTTTGTATGCTGTTAGAATTAAAACTCTCCATCAAAACAACAACATCTTTCAAATTATAATTAAGGAAAATTGCCAACTCTTTGAAGAAAATACTGTAAATACACAATATGACACTATGTGCTTTAAAAATTTTTTGTTTGCAAAATATATACACATCTACCATTCTTTCATATCTCAACAACTCTGCTAAAGCGGCTGGTTTCAGAGATGAGCTAATTATATTGGTTGAACATCCTTCTATCTCCTTTTCAGGCACTTTTACAACTTGGTAAATAGGCATCTTGGCCGAAAGTAGCTTACTAAGTGTGTCTATACCTAGGAGGTCAGCTACTTTATACACTGACTCAATGTCTTGTGAAGGAATGTGAACTTCTCCTTTGTAACAGAATTGTAAAACAAATTCTAAGTCATCCTTTCTGATATTACGTAAGGCCACAATATAAGGCTTCCTCTTCTCAGCACAATGTCCAGTAAATACTTGAAGAAGAAATGGGCTGCAGGCACTCAAAATACATGCATGTGCAAAAACTTTGTGTTTGTTGTTAACGATGAACACCACATCAGTTTTGGATGGATTTTGACGAGCATCCCAAATCTTCTGAGATAAATGTAATTTGTGATTTGGGCATATAATAGTTGCTTGATCATTCTTGCTAGATGATTCAAAACCATGTGAATTGATTGCACCAAGACCTTCAATTTGAAGAGAGCTAGCTGTGAGTAACAACTGTTTTTTGTATCTTTGTGAAATGTTTGCTATGCCTTTATAAATATAATCAATTAAGGCTTCAAGTACAGTTTTTCTTACATCTGCATTTATAATATACTTTACATTCTCCTCTGAGAGAGATTCAAAATAATTGCTGAAGCATGAAAGAACTAACTGATGTAAATGAAGTGGTTCACTTCCTGCCATCAGAGCAAGATCAGTTGCAATACCAGCCTTGGCAAAATATTTCAGTGTTGTCATCATTTCATCCACATGATCTCTCTGCTGTATTTTAACAATATCCATTGTGTTCAAATGAATTGTTGATGAATTGTTTCTAAATTATTTGTAAACATAAACCAACATTATTTTTTCATTATTTGTTTACTGACATGTCCAAATTAAATATACAAATACATTCTTCTCAATAGACATGTGTACATTCATGGCATGAGTATTTCACATAAAATTCTGTCTTTAAGGATTCCTAACAAATGACATGGCCAGAACTTGCAAATATAAACACAGAGTGCTTTTTATTGATTTATTGACATGTTTTGTACAAACGTCTTACGACATACAATAACTTTTCAAAACACCAAGATTTTGAAAGTAATGTTCTACAATACTAATCTACACATGTTTCTCAACAGGAAACAGATTCATCCACTGTTTTTGCATAATCAACAAATTCAAAGTATCTATATTCTTTATTCAATGCATATGTTTCTTCAATGATTCTAGTTCTTCAAGCAATTTTCTATCATATTTAGAATTAACTTCTTTAATACAGTCTTGAATTTGTTTACGGGCTTCCTCACTTTCTGGAGGGTATAATTCTCTTCTGGTTTTTGTAACCCATTGTTCAAAATATTCAGGTTGGTTGAAGTAATGAAACATGCCCACAGGAAATGACATGTAAAGTACCATTTTACCAACTTCCAATAACCAGCCACCCATTTCCGATTGGTTACAAAAGTTCAGTGAATAATAACAGCTGCTGATTACACACCAAATTCGGTTTCAAACCTCTCGACTCGCTGTCTGCAAACAAAATATTAAAATATAATTAAATGTCACTTTAGCTATTTCCCAGAGGCATTAATGAATAATATATATTAAAAAACAAGTTTGCAATAAAACTCACCTTTCACCTATGATCTGTTACCATTTATCCTGCATCCTCCGGTTATCACACGTTGAAACGAAGAAGCATCGGTGTGTTAAATCATGCAACTAGTACATAAACAAACTACGGTGACGTGTTTACACATCTACTTAAAACATACCGAACTCTCCGCAACTCCAGGGACAGTAAACCAACGAATTTTTCACATTCACTTAAAACACTAATAGGAGAAACGGACATACATCAATTAATCAATAACCACCTAAACTGTTCTAATGAGACATGGACGCTCCATTCTAAATCCCTCGACTTCGCTGAACTCGCTTTCCTCAGCGTTCCTCAACTGTTCGTCATATATGCCGTATATCCCCAACCTCTTCCCAAGGGCAGGGCTTGCAATCCTCTCCACGCGATAATTACCAACTTGAGAAAATTCTCTATTGAGCAATGAAAATGTCAAGGATGGTATTAATAATATCGTTGTATTATTCCCTACAAGATGGCATTGCAGAGCAACACACTACTGCTCTCTAGTGTGTAAATCTTAGATCCGCAATTTACGAATAGGTACTGAGCATAAATCAAGAGACCCATGTTCAATTCCCAGTTGAGGTCATTAATGATTTTAATTATGAATTCATATTATTTCGTATACATTCAAATTATGATACGTCGTGTAAATATTTCTTATGAATAAAAAATGGTGTTTGGTACTATCTACCATTCATTAATGTTAGGTATCATCAAGAAAACTTTGTTTAATAGTGGGACAATCATAATACAGCATCTCATTAGCCGTTACTATTTGAAAAAAAAGAGTAAAAGAACAAAGACAAATGAAAAATAGCAAAAAAACAAAACAAAAACAAACAAAAAACGATAAAAGATTTCAACATGTGAATTGTAAATTCTTATTGAAATAAAACAGAAAAATGGAAATTTCGTTACAAATGAAGTTACCATTTATCCTGTTACCTATTTATCCTATCCACATACTATATTCATCAAAAGGTGGAAGAGTGTTGTCGTGCATGATTCAGGAGTATGCAGTTTTTAACATACATGTAACACGTATCACATATTTATCTTCGAAGTTTAAAATTAGAGGCTCTTATCTCCAGGGGCGCCCAGACAAAAACAGGGGCCTAGGGCAGTTGATCTAAGGGGGTCCCTTTTTCAAACAAAAAAAAAAAAAAATTCTTCCTACCCCAATTGATAAACAGTATTAATTTCTCCATGCATCAAAAATAACTTGTAGCGTTAAATTTTAATTAGAGATAAATATACTTTTTTATTTCTTTTGAATGAAAAAAATTAGGGGCACCAATTAATTCGGGGGAATGAATTAATGAAGGAATCGACTCATTCCCGCGAGAACGTGGCGATCGACATCTCTGATCCGCGAGCAAAATGGCATTATATATAAAATCAAAATTAATTAAAACACGCCACTCTTCCTTCGCATTCGTTCACCAAACTCGTGACGTCTGGAGTCAATTGGTGAAACTAAGAAAGATGATGAACAAGACTCAAAATAAATTTATTTCATGGTTAGGAGCCAACGATTTACTTTCATTCCCCTCCAGAGAAAACATATCTCTCATTTCTCTTCTTTACTTATTTCTTTCTTGGGTACAAACGTAGAAAAAGTGTACAAAGATGTACTAATGGTGATAAAAACGATCTCGAAATTTTGACATAAATACTGTAACGAGTCAAGGTAAGCAAAGACTTTCGATGTTCGTATGCTCGGCCCGCCGGTATAAAAATGATGTGACCTTAGTGACAGACAAGACATCCAAAAATATTTTTAAAATATCAAGAAGAATTTGAATGAACGTCTTACGGAACGCAGTGTGATATGCGGTCAGGTGGAAGACGAATTTTTATGAGCTGACGTTATTCAGTTAAAAGTAAAAACTGAGTAATTTAATCGCCGATAAGGAATACGTGTTTTAGAGGAGTTGGAAGATTTGGAAAAAATATGAACGATGTTTGACGACTTGTGCACGTGAGCAGGAAGACGTATATTGAAATACGAACAGACCATAAAGTTTTTTCTTTTAATTGTTTGCGTAAAGTTCTTCTGGTTGTTATTGTTTCTTTTCCTACGTATTGTTTAATATTGTAAATAAATGTTTTTATTTTGATTTGAATCTTAAAAATATTTTTTTTAATTTAATC
The DNA here is from genome assembly GCA_038098605.1 of Gryllus longicercus. Classification (NCBI taxonomy): domain Eukaryota; kingdom Metazoa; phylum Arthropoda; class Insecta; order Orthoptera; family Gryllidae; genus Gryllus; species Gryllus longicercus. Next base: position 716,594 of record JAZDUA010000253.1, on the reverse strand, counting down.
AAATGGTAAGTTACCTTTTTTTAAGTGAATGGTGTATACCATAAAATCATCGACCCCGAAATAAATAAATCGATATTTCTGCTTTTCCTTATTAGTGGATTTATTTCACTAAAGGAAAAAATTAGAACCGTCACAATACACACGAACTGAAATTCCCTCGCAGTGGCTTAAAAAAAAACCTCTTTCCATTTTGTATAATTTTTCGATCATGATAAATTCTAGGTATGGAAAGAAGCTAATTAAAAAGACAAAAACAAATTAGATCCAGAAGCTAAAATACTCTAACAGCCAACAAACCGAAGTTGAGAAAGCATTGGCAATGAAGTTTATCATTCCCTTAAAAGATGGCGCTAGCATTAATTCTGTGCGGGAGGGAATGTCACTATAAAGTGGTCCTTTTTTGTGAATTTCAGCTTGAAATAAGTTTAACGCATCAAGTTTTTCTACTTTCCGGATGTTTTTGGATCAGTTTTGACTTTTTTGCGGAGTTTTTGGAGAAGCAATTGCTTATATCCATTCCTTTTTTGATGCACTTGAACATTACCACTCTTCTACAGACACCTATTCCTGTTTTGCTACCCTACTCCTATTTAATTACCACGATGAATTGCTTTCTGAACGAAATTCCCCTTGTAACAAAATCAGTTGGGAATTATTTAAGTATTCGCGGGCGCAAATGCATTTCCTCAGACGAAAAGAAGGGGACTCCCTTGTCGTTTTTAAAGAAGCGTAAAAAGTAATGCGAAAATGGATGATTTTGCTGCTCATCTGCGCAGAGCCAGGGTCTATTGCTGATAATAATACATATCCTTAAAAAAATACAAAGCTACAATACGAGGTTATCGGACATTGAGGAAGAATACGTACCAGATTTACTCGTAGGAATACTGTGTCTTTGAGTAGTAGACTACTTTAGAATACTTAGTGAGGTTCCCAACGGTTATTTTGCTCAGTTTTGGTTATTTTTAAGACCAACACCCCAGAGATGAAATGAAAATATACTTCATTAAAAGAAATATTTTGTTCAAATGTTTAAAAATGTTTTTATTCGGATTTATCAGACATGTAGTTGTGATTATCGCATGTTGGGCATGCATTAATGGAGGGAGGAGAGGGTCAAAACGGGCCCTCATCTTAAGAATCTTTTTTTGTGAACATACTCATAAAAAAATGAACCACCACCCTATTTCGGTTAAACAGCAGTATTTTCAGCAATTAGAAAACTTGGTCTTTATCTGATCTGAGAGTGTGAAGGATACAGTTAAAAGTGCTAAAACTGCGCGATCAAAATCGCCCTCGGTGTACAGGAGTACCTTGCCGACTCGATGCTGATTTAAACCTATTAACTAATAGCCATGGTTTCCAATTGGGAATCTCAGACCTACCTGATATTGTGTTCTTTACCTTGCGAATTTTATTTCTTCAATAAATGAAGACATTTCAACGAAACATGTAAGCAAGCTTATTTTCATTCCTGAATGTCAGAAGTCGATTTAGATGTGATCGCTAGGGCATTGTACACTCCTACTACATTGTGCACACCTAATACACTACGCTCTTACTACATTGTACACTCCATTGTACACAATTGTGGTCCGTATTATATTTTATCAAAAGGTTTGAGAAGAGGGTATAAAAAAGTTTAAAGACCCCCCCCCCAAAGTGGATTAGTTTATGTTTAAGAAAGTCGTCAGTACTACCTCATACCTGCTGCACAGGCCAGAAAGGGCCCCCTTGCGCGTCCATTTCAGCGCAAATGTCCATGAACTCGATCGCATTCAAACAGTCCAAGAGCATACTTGTTTTACATACATCTTTTTTGAGGGGGGGCGCGTAATAGATTTTTGTTGAATAATAAACATATTTATAGTATTGTATAATATTTTTATTGTGTATGTACGAATTTAATTTAATTGATGGCTTATTTTACATGGCGAGACTCGCGCCATCAGGCCCACTTTTCCGTCTGACCACGCAAATTTCGCTACGCTCCTTTCAACAACTAGAGAAGAAAGGATGTATTTCTTGGTCGAAGAACAGACGATTTGAATTTAGCTAAGAGGCGTCATTTATGTTTGAGGATCTTTTACATGCATGTAAATCTACTAACGTGGGTCAGCTGGCTTTACTTCCCCTCCCAAGGAAGGCGTACGAAGGATTTTTTCACCCTTAAAAATCCACGGCTTCGATCGGGTTTGAACCGCTACGCTAACCGTTATACCATCGCCGCCGCTACTGATAACACAATATTCTTTTATAAATAATTACATAAGGCTAACATAAATATTTAAATCAATTTTGCCTAATAAAGGAAGATAACAAACGAAAACTCTAGGCCTTTTGAGGGGGTTTTGCTCCCAGCCCTCCTCCCTCCTCCGGATCCACCACTGGGGACAGATCAGGAGTGATTATGCACCGTTCTATGGCAGTTTGTGCGGGTGGTAGACTGCAAGCGAAGACCAGAAGACCGAAACAAATGCGTATACCGAATTTATTTATTTATGAATTCATTTGTTTATTTATGAATACATTTATTTAAATAATAATTAAATGATCGATAAGATGCCTTCTGTGTGGAAATATCTGTAGGCCATTACTGGTTAGTACAGCAGGAACAATAATTATTTTATTAATTAGTTTTGAAACTTAAATTTTGATTATAAAAGTAAAAATTAGAATTTAAACCAATAAAAATTATCAAAACATTCAAAAGTAGGAAGTGAGATGGAGACAGTAAAGAAGTCGCTTATAACCTAAGCAATGAGATCGTGCAATACGTATATCGCTTACATAAAATAAATGAAAATCGGCTATCTAAGCAAATGTTAAACTAAAGAGCATTAGGAAGAAGGTGGGTGGACCTAGAAGTGACAGTAGACTGTAAGACTTTGGTTCCATTTAAATAAGTATCTGATTGTTACGCCATTGTGGTACTTCCAATGAAACCATTTATCACAGTGTCCAAATATTTATTAAGTTTACCTTTGAATGGTGCGATTAGTTATTTTGAAGTATCAATTATATTTGTAATTTAGCCGCGGTATTCTACGTATGAACATGAAAACGGGAAGAATAAGAAGAAGGAAAGAAGAAGCACGAGGGAGACAGAAGATAAAAATAAGAAGAAGCGAGGAAGAAGAAAGAATAAAATTCACAAAAAATGAAGACTTAACAGTTGTTAGTCTTACCTTTCACCCTAAACTCGACTTTTTACAGCCCAATATTCCGTAAAACTTGTCATCTATACCCACGACGTCATTAAATTACTCTTTTTATTAGAGCACTTATTCTTATCGAGCGGGCGAGTTATTTCTGTAACAAACGAAATTGTGATGAAGGCATCATCCGATTTTTTTCTTCGAAAAAAGAAACAACAAAAACAACAACAACAACAAAGTTTTACATATATTTGTAAATTAAATTATAATAGTTTATGTTTTTTAAATTTTCTTACGGTATTTATGTTAACTCTTCTACGCAGAATGCTGTTTATGTACGAGACGTCCTCTCACTTCTATTTGCAGGTATGTATAGACTGTTTTAAAAGGATTTTCATTCAAAATTTCTAAATGCCATACATATCTTTATTCAAATAAGTTCTTACAGTCTCTGGAATTAGACATATCAATGAATTGTAGTAGCTGATAATGTTATATACCCGCTCAAAAATTCCCGACCCCCAATGGCCTTATATGTTACATGCACACGGACAGGTAATATTGAAATTTTAAATTGTAATCGCCGTAAAAAATACTTGCTGATATGGATGGTGCGAATAATTAGAACTCAGTACAGCTACATTTTGTATGCGTTTTTGCTAATACGCACAAAAACGCACATGAAATTCACCTGTAAGCTGATCTTCAGCGTTATTATTAAAGAATGATATAATTCTCAATTAATTCAGAAATTTCTGTCGCAAAATCTTCTACTACTACAACATTTAATTTTTCCCCGGATTCGCTTAATACTTCAATATTTTTTCTTCTAATTTTTGAAGAGATTAAAACTCCACAAACTCAGTCTAATACGTGTTTACTTCTACTCTGCAATTGCTTTATTAATTCTTTTGTAGGCGAATTTATATAAACATTAAAAGTCAACTGCTTTGTATGCTTATGTAAACTAGGTATTAAGTTTAATAAGAATAAGTTGTTAGTCACACTCATTCTTAAGTTGGTATTTCCACACTTAAGAACGTAAATGTGTTTTCATTCTCTAGATTTACTCACAGTTTGGTTTTCTCAGTATTGTAATGCCTTTCGCTGCAGGTGTCGTGCTACTAGCAGCGATTCCAGGCAATTACAAATGCTTCCAGTACAGGATGCAAAAATATTGAGTTCGTAGGGAAGCTAAGTTCCCTGGAGGAGCGTGGTGGTGAGCGAGGTTTCAAGTACAGAGACCAAGTCCGATGATGTATGAAGTTTAATTGAAAAGTAGAGCTGCAGAGCAGCGTGAAGTTGACACAGCAAAGTCTCTGGGCTGTCTGTCCGATATCAATGCTAGAGGATCCTTATATGGGAAACAGGGAGATTTACGGGGCCATTACGCCACCCCCGCCAGAACTCGGCATGCCCTGGACGCAATAAACTGACATAACTGTCAGAGGACTTTTGCCCTTTTGAAAACTCACAAGTTCCCAAACATTCCTGTTTCCACGTCTGGATCGTGTTAGCGTTGACGGCGGTTTGGGAAGCCCTATCACCCATGACCTTAAGATAAATCTTAAGATAAGCAGGGCGCCTGCTCCAGACGCGACCCTAATTTAGATGTTTGAAGGGTAATATTTCTCTTACGTACATGTTTGAAAGAAATATTCACTGCTTCTCTTACGCAATACGTACTTCATATGTACGTAGGTGCATTTACCATTACAGTATTCACTTGAAGTTGAAGTTTAAAAAGTTCCAAGGCAATATGTACAGGGATTTTTGCAATTAAAAATACGGGAATACGGATGAGAATAAAATGAAATATACCGCGCGATTCCCGTTTTGCACTTAGAGACGGCAACAGTCAGTGTTGCCATCCTAGTGAAAGAAAATTATTACGTTGTGGAGCGAAAATTGAGTCTGGGTACTGTGGTTTAATCAACACCGCCTACATAGATCTGTTTAGGCGGCGTTGGTTACCCCATCTCTCCACGAAGATCGCACTGACAAAAAACGTTTTTGGAAATTTCTTCGAATCTTCTGGCCGGGTCCTAAAAGAAATTATCAGTTCCCCACCAGGACATAGAGGATGCAATTATCTCGCTAACAGCTTCTACGGCAGATATGCACAACGCCTGCTCCTACGGACATTCTGCACTTACGAGCCAGTCGTCTGCCCGCGGGAGCTACAAAAAAGCAAGTGGAGGGGAGTAGGAAGTGTTGGGGGGAGGGGGAGGAGAAGCCGGAGCGAGGATGATTGAATGCCTGGGGGTATAAAGCAATGATCCATGCCGTGAAATGATTTGCCGAGTTATTTAAATAGGAAATCTACCGTATCTCTAGCTACAAGGGCCATATTTCGCTGTTTTTGTTATTTTGTGCACTGCAATGTATCGACTTTTTTAAATTTTTTTTACTTTATGTTGTTTACTTTTGTATTATAGCAGTGGCCTCTTTTCAAAAATTAATGTAATTTTAACTAACAAAATTTTACAATTTAACAATTATTCTTTTCACCAGGAGCGTTATAATCTCCAAATGATAGTAAAACGAAGAAAATTGTGAGTAGTTTCTCTAATCGAGACTGATATAAAAATGAAATATAGACAATTCCAAGAAGAGTTATGTTTGGCAGCACGTATATTTGTGGCTATTTTCCCTCATTATGAAGCTAAATAAGAGATACCAACGAGTAGACCTCTTTTACAATATTTTACGGGCAATTATAACATTATTACGTCTTGTTAAGTAGAACGCAAACGGCTTAAACTTTTTTATACTATTTCGTAAACGATTAGGAATAAATAGTGTTCATTGAATTGATATTACAATTGTATAATTTAGTCTTGTTGGAAATCAGAGCAGAAAGTAATCATGATTTTGTTAAAAATTAGGTTTTTTTAGTTTTGATAGAACCGTCTTAATCAATGAAACATAATTAATTAAAAGTAAATTTTTTACTATCATAAAACAAAAAATACACAATATTACAATTTTGTATTAGCAGTAAACTAAATTTGTGATTACATCGTAACAAAGCAAATTTCATTATCATCTCTACAAGCAATTATACTACTGGTATCTAAATCAAATATGTATGTCTAATTACTATTAGGTTCACTTTGTCATACAACAAACACTTCCAAAATACGGAGGTGGGCGGAGGTGGAGGCGGAGGATAGGGCGAAGGGGGAGATGGAGATAGAGGCCGAAACGAAGATGGAGACGGAGAAGAAGGAGCTGATGGTAGACAATCTGGAGAAGAAAACGGAAATTGGGAGGCAGAGGACCCCGTGCCCTCTGCTCGTGCAGCCGCGCCTCGCCACGCCACACCGCGCGACGCTGCGCCACGCTACGTCGCGCCACGCAGCGCCACGCCGCGCCGCGCCGCGCCACGTCACGCCGCGCCACGCCACGCCGCGCCACGCCACGCTGCGCCACGCCGCGCCACGCCGCGCCGCGCCGCGCCGCGCCGCACACAGGCCTTCCGCGGCTGCGCCCTTCGCGGCCGGCAGCGCCCGCGGGCCTTCAATTGTTTCGCGCAGGCGCACGGGCGACCGGGCCTATTTCCACAAGAATAATAAATATTCATAATCTGTTTGCTCGGCCCCAACGCTCTCGCGGGTGCTTTATGGGGCATTCATTGCGCGTCCGACGCCGGCAATTAACAGCATTCCGATGACCCATTGTTCATGTCAAGTCACGAGGAAATATAAAATTTCCAGTGCCCCGCGCGGTATCCCCGGCCGCACTTACGCTCGCCTCCGCCCGCGCCGCGTCCGCCTCTCGCGGATGGTGGCGCTTCGCGCGATGCAGCTGGACAAATCTCACGGCAGTCTTCAGATCAAACGGCCAAACAATAACATGTTTCCCCCTTTTCAATTTTGTGCAATGCACGCCAAAGTTAGCGATTTGGACGGGTTTGGAATCGGGAAATATACGTCAAAGGAAAAACTGGGCCTGGTTATGAGATTTTTTGCCGAAAATTCGCCGTTTTCTGGCGTAAGATTAATTTTTTTTCTGTTTACGAAGTACCTTCGTCACAGCGGGAATGTAAAGCATAAAAATCATTTATGATTCCTCTCTTGCGTTCTTTAAATTATTATTATTATTATTATTATTATTATTATTATTATTATTATTATTATTATTATTTTTATTATTATTATTATTATTATTATTATTATTATTATTATTATTATTATTATTATTATTATTATTATTATTATTACATTTTATGTTATTTCAAAAATAATATATTAAGTAACCATCATTATTATTGTGTTAAAGCGATGAAAAAATGATTTAGTTTCTTGGTATGTTAAAATATGTACGCACTTGTTAGGAAGTTTATTGAAAATATTTCTTTTCAGTGCCCGGTTAATTGTATTGTATTGTCTGCATGTGTGAGAGCAATTTTCTGAAATACAAACAAGTGTACAACTGAATAATTCAATTTTATATTACTTTTTATTAAAGTGTTTTTTAAGAAACTTTACGTTTATGACCAATGTTCTGCAATTTCAAGGAGTCTTGCTCTGATATAAAGTTCTAAGAGGAGATGTAAACTTTTGTGACGCGTAGAATTTCAGTGGGTGAAGGAAATCGTAATCCCGACCTAACATTTTGGATCTATATTGAAGAAAAATTTAAATTTACTTTCGATGTATCAGGAAAATACCACATCTCTTCCACAAAACTTTGCCACGTCTTACAGACAAACAAGTAAATACAATACTCATTGTATTTAATTTACGTTTTTGTAATGTAACAAAATGCCTTATGACTGCAAAGTATTTTTGATTAACAAATTGTACGATAATTAAATAATTATTATTTCAATATTTAGAAGACAACTGCACTGTTGTAATTTGTAATCTAACTGCTCTGTATTACGACTTTCACTGACTTGTGCATGTAATAGGTGTGAATACATACTAAAGTTTTTTTTCATTACGCTAGATATAGAATTGAACACATTTCCATTATTGGACAAATCATTGCTTCGTGCATTTTCTCTTTTACTACGCTTCTGTAACCTCCACGCAGAATACCAGAGTGAATGTCCGCCCCCGTATTTCTCCCAGAAAGCTTGCGGGAAGCGTTACCATACGGGGCAGGCCGCGCCGTGTGTGGCGGCGCGATGGGGGCGTGGGCGGAGGCGGGGGGCGGGGCCACGGCTGTCCCGGACGCGCTGCGCCGTCCGCCGATAGGACGCGCCCGTTGCCGATAGCGCTAATTCCGCGTTTCCCGCCCGCTCGGGGGCGGCCTCCGGCTATGCCGCCGCACAATGGGTCATTTCGCGGCCTCAATGGAACATTTCACGTCAAAATTTGCCGCGGCCGGCCGCGCGGCCCGCCTATCCTCCCACGATCGGCCAACCGGTAGCCGGGCGGCCGGACCCGTCCCGCGCCGTCCCGCGCCGTCCCGCGCCGTCCCGCGCCGTCCCGCTCCGCGCCGCCTCGCCCGGCCGTCGTGGCCGGCCCGCTCGTTGATACGAAGCAGCACACCTTGCGCGCTATCTCAGGCCGCATCTTGCGTCGCGCAGCACGTAAAAGTAATTCCCAGGAGCCGCGCACGGCTTTTTATGGCGCCTATTTTGGTTTTGCTCTCTTTGCGGCGAGGCGTTCTCATTGTACACCATGATGCTGCACGATGCGGCGGCGGCGGCGGCGGAGGGCGCGTTGCTCTCTTTGGCGCGTGTGCGCGCCCGCGCGGGACTCCCGCCCCCGCCCCCGCCCCCGCTGGGCAAAAACCCCGCCCCCGCCCGCTCCCGGCGTCGGGGACACTTGCCCCGCCGAAATGACTCGTCGCGTCCTGCGCCGTCGTCGTCGCCTTAACAAGAAGCCCATTACTTTATAGCCTGCTCGTCCGGCGTGTCGGAGCAAGTGGCGGTGGTGGTGGTGGCGGGGACGGGAGTGGAATGGTGAAGGAGCGGTTGGCAGCAGTGGTGCCGACGTCGAGCGGGCTTCTCAACCTTCCCGAGTCAAACGCTGGAATGATTCACGAATGACGCAGGAAAAAAAAACTGTTTTCGCGACAGGTTTCGTGTACAAGCACTGTCATAAAAATCAACAATACGCCCAAATAGTTTTCTTCATGAATTGCATGTTAAATGTTCAATACAATCGCAACGTCCTTCTATTAGGCTTCTCCCCGCGCATTGAGTTCTCTTACGCACTATGATCGAATCAAAAGATACGCATGACAACATTAATAACCCATCATAACAAATCAACATAACATCATAAATAAGAAACGATGGGTAGACAGGTTACCTCATTTGTGAATGGCTTTCGGAGTGAGAAAATCGCAATTCGCTCGTAATATAGTGTTACATTGACAAACAGCTAAAGCATGGAGATACATGGAGATAAAGTGTGAAATGAGATGATTAAAACGAAATACGTAGACAGTAGTTACCAGCTAGTAGTTAAGACCATTAAGTAAAGGCTCATAAGAATTTTTGTGTAAATGAAATTTTGATTTGACTGTATTCAAGTCTGTGTTATGCTAATTACGCATGCCTGATCCTCGCCGTTTACTTGGAAATGCGCGAGCGAAGGCAGTCAAACCACTCTTTCAGATTGGCTACTTTGTTGACGTGCTAACGAGTCTCATCTATCTTAACACGACCAATGTATTGAGCCACCGACAGCTATACATCGTTTTCCACATATCAGTATGGTCCAACATACACGAGCGCCCATAAAATTTTAATATAGGAAAGTGAGGGCCAGAGACATTTAAGAAAGAAAAAGAATTACATATAACTCACAAGTTTAATATATCACTTTATTTTATAATCGAGAAATCATTGCGATGGTTGGAACTGAAAGTTTATCAAGGTCCACTGTAAGTTTAGTAAGGTAAAAATCTTTGGGTCGATTTTAGTGAAACCCTTTCAATGTGATTTATCGTTTTTCTATTTAACTTGTTTGAGATCAGAAAAAAACACTTTTACACACATATGTATTGCCAACCAGCGATAACATTTGTAGAGATAATACAATCAGTTCCAGGAATAATTCTTCAGAAATCAGTTTCCAGAAGTGTTCATTGACATTACACCTTTTGGTTGAATGGGTGTGCCTAAAGATCACAATTTTGTATTTGAAAGTTGCGGGGTACCTCACTTCAATCTCCATTGGGTTGTAGAATAATGCATGTTTTGGTTTTAGGGTTCCAAAACCTGATTTGACTAATGATCCATGTTCTGTTTATTGTTATTTGGACTCAAAGCGGTAAGAAGAGAATACATTTTACCCCCAAATGTTTAATTAATATTTTTTATCCAATAAGAAGAGCAACAAAATAAATAAGAAGGCCACGTGTTAGATCGTGCTGCCATATGAGTTCCATTCCTCTATTTGTCTTAGGGGCATCCATAAATCACATAACGCTAAAGAGGGGGAGAGAGGGTTTGAGGCAGCGGTACGATGCGTCATGTAGGAGCAGGAGGGTATTAGTTTTGTGTTACGTAACATTGATATTTATTTTTTTTACTTTTTTCAAAATTGAAATACTTTTTACGAATCTTTTACTAAAACATTAAACTATTAACTAATTAATTCGTTTTAAAAATATTAGAAATCGTCACAATTAATAGATTTTTATCAACTTTTTACTGAATCTGTAAGATTACGTAGAAAATATGCATTACTGATATGTAGTATATTTTAGAATCCATTTTTTAATTGGCTCAGTAGGCCTTTTGCTCAAGCTTCCACGTTATCAGCGACAGCGTGTGCACGGCTTGAGTTTAAACATTTTTTTTCTCGTATGCGTCGTTCCTTCAGTCACAACATGCCCCCAATTTTATTGTTAGGTGCAGTCAACTTTGCCAACTAATTTTTACTTTATTTATCATTAATTTTAATATACAACACAAGTAAAATTAAAACTAGTTGCTTTTATTGCGATAATTTATGTTCACTTCTCGCAGTTACAAGGGAGGGGTGTTGTCGCAAGCGTTGCGTAACTATTTAGGGGGGAACAAGCGCAATCCGGGTTTGTTGCGGGGGGAGGAGGTATTCGAAATACTCCAAATCGGTGGACGGCCCCTCAGCCGGCAGCCGTGGTGGCTCCGCCGCGGAGTTGGCGACGCCGCGCGCGGTGATGCGGAGGGGAGCGGGCGCCCCCTCCTAGCGATCGGCCACTCGCGCGCTCCTAGCGTGGGCTTCTGGCAGCTCCCGTTCCTGGAAGCCTCCTCCACTCCTGCTTGCTATTTGGACGAGGGAAAAGTAATTAAGAAGTCTCTGCTTGAGTGCTTCTCCCTTATTCGCCGACTCTCTGTCTCCCTTTCTCACTTTTCACTCAATCTCTTTACCGCCCATTCCCCCCAACGTACACCAAACTGTTGAGTTGAACAGAATGTAATTTTTCTATTTACTTTCCGGCTAGAATGATAGAAAGCGACTGAAGTGAAAATGAAAAATCTAAAGTGTGAAAAATCTGCACTTTTTGCTGTGAAACTTGAAGGGAATCTTGAGCAAGTACAAATAATATAAAAATGGGATAAGTAGGATCTCTGAAAATAATTTCTTTAAATAAAGAGTAACTGTTCCCTTCACCAAATTCTTATGTTCTGCTTTGCCTCACACTCATGAACAACTTGAATGTATATCGTAATCAAGTTATCCGAAACACACTCATCAGTTTTGAGAATTGATCATTCTATTTCTTTCTTTAATATCTGTCGGCTAAAAATTTTGCTATCAAGAATTCTTATCCCCTTTTCAAAATATATATTGATACCGAAATATGATGAATTATTTATTTCATTCCTTTTTGTTAGCTTTGTTTCACTATTTAAACCAATATTTTGACCACATTAAAGCAAAATAGCTGATTTCGCATCTCTTCAACGAAAAGTGTGTCTCTAGTACATGAATATTTCGAATTTTTCGATCGGGAAATATTAGGGACTTTTCAGTGTTTATTTCTTTGAAACATAAAACATCGCGTAGTGTCAGTTTCGTAACGAAGTTTATCTCAGCACGATTATTGCTACTTTTCCCATATAAAATTCTTATAAAAACAATTCGAATGTAAGTTCTAAAAACACTCTATTAAAAATAATTTCCAACTTTGATTACATATAATATCAATTTTAATATTTTCTTTGAAAAATCAAAACATTTGAACGATCAAATGTTAAATAAATCAAAGTTGTCTGTATTTTCATTGCCCATATTAACATTTCAACAAAGGATGTTTATGAAAACAGTAATTTTGACTATCGTTTTCCTGTAGAATACGTTTCCAAAGAGTATTCCGCCTCCTCCGGCAATGTGTTTGATTGACACAAAACATTTGGAGTCGACCAATGCAAAATTCCAAAACATTTTATACCGAAATACAATATATTACAGTTATGTTGACACGCATTCCTTATGTGAAATTACTAGCGAAGTACATTCTTCTTAGTTCAATTCAATTTTATTTGTTTAAAGGATTCGCATAGTCTTCTAAACTGAAAGACAGACGAGATGTCTCATTGCAGCAGCTGGTGCCATTGCAGCTGCTCTGACCGGAAGTTCGACAGTGGCAGATTTTCTGCATTTCTCTTTAGCTCAGACGAATTCAGCCACAGCCAGGAAAATAATTCTAGCGGCTGTCTGCGTTGATCGGCAGTCCTCCGTGATTTCTTCGATCCATACCAGGTGAATACTGAAGTAGTACTCTAACAAATGGGCCACAGACGGCTTCTTTCCCCATTCTTGTCCCACCACTCCCTTTACCACCTCCCCGCACAAACACGCAGGAACTTATGATACATGTAAGGAGATTATATTAGAGCTTCTCTAGGTTGGAGCGATGTCCTTCCTCTGGAGGAGACACCTATTGATGGAGAAAACTGCAACCTGACATGTAGGTCGGGGCTGGATTTCACATCCCAGCGAGGAAGAATACTATCACTGCCCGACTGTAACATGGACTGTACTTATGGAACTAATGACTAAAGTAACATGTCCAGAAACACTAATGATTAGGTTGGTAATTTTGATGCCCGAAAACATCACCGAAAATGATCAATAAAACGTTCTGAAAAATGATCTGATGTTTTAAAATTGCCCTAAAAGCAAAGAAAAATGACGTAAAAAATTTGATCAAAACCTGTTCAGGTGAACAACTCAAGCTGTTAGATATGTTATTGATGTAATCGAGTTCTTCTTTTCGTTCGAATGAACTCAGCATGCAAACTTTCGGTTTGGATTTTTCTTTACCAGAAAATCTGTGTTTAGCTATCGCGAAATCGGCCAAACCAACAATGGCGCTGATAGGCGACACAGGAACCTGATATTACATCTGACATTAGAATTTTTGAGCGAAGAAATATAATAGCCTACTCACGAATATTGTGGAGAGAATTTTTTGCTCTCGTAAGTATTCTTTGAAGCAACTAGCATTAAAATGATTTAAACTTCGATTAAACCAACAAAAATGCTTTAAAAATGACCTATTAGTTGAAATCGACGAAAATTGCAAAAAGAAATGTCTTATAAAAAGAGGCCATTTCCTTTTGCCGTAACATAAAATTAATGTCTATACTAAAAGGCATTGTTCTGAATTGAAAAGAAAAAAATGGCATTTCATTACAATCCGCCCTGTACTTATGACTCTCTCACTTCTTAATTAAATAGGTGCATTCCACGTATGTCCCATTCATCCACACGCGTTCGCTGTTCGCCCATTGCCGCGCCGTCGTAAAGGAGCCCCGCGCACCCCGACCGCTACGCACGGACGTGTAACCTGGCGCCGCCGCCACCGCATTCCGACCCCGTGACCTTTCGGGCCGCAGGCCTCGGCCCCGCCCCGCCCCCCCCGCCCCGCCCCGCCCCCGCTGTCCCCGCCGCCGCTCGCAGTAGGCAGGCAAGCAGGCACGACCTCGCTATCCCGGCATAAATCGAGCGAAATTGACTGGGGGAGAGCGAATGCCGGCGCACTTTAAAATAAGTTAAACGTCCCGAATGAGGCGCGCGAAGAGAGGAAGCGAGAGGCGGGGGGGAGGAGGGGGCAAGAGCCTCGAGGACCGACGCGAGGGCGGCGAACGAGTGCGTCAGACAGGGCCGGGCACGCGAAAAGGAGGAAGGAAAGAAGGGCATTCGCAGATCCGAGAGAGAACGACAGTCAGATTCATGCAAATTTGTTGTGTTAAATTTTTCTATCTATACGGCTGTCATGTTATATTGAAGTGAATCCTCACTGATCACGTGCTATTTTGACAGTTTTTGTAACTTTTTATACTTTCTGTGTGAACATTTATTATTAAAAAGTCAACTATTATTAATAGTAACAATCAATTATGCGTAATCAAAAATATTTTACACTGTCAAATATAACAAGTGATGATTAACGGATCATTTCAACAAAAGATTGACGTAGTAGTGCCAGTAGGAGAAGAGAGTCGGAGGAGGCCAGAATGGGCCGTGGAAGGCGAGTGGCGAAGAAAGCGAGGAAGGAATGGACGTGGGGAGTGTCAAAGTCGAGGGCGGAAAGGCAGCCAGGGCTTCAGTCGCGAAGTGAAGGAGGGCATCGGAGCCCTGGGGTGAAGGGCGTGGCCGAAGGCGGGGGTAGAGGCCGGGACGGGGGCGGCGGGAGAGCGCGGGAGGCGAGAACGAGGCCGCCCGGGAGGGCGCGAGGGCGCGCGGCCGTGCGTGGCTCTGCCCCATCCTTAACGCGGGAATAAAGCGCAAAAACTTTTCTTCTTCCCGAGGCCCGGTTTTCGACGCTGCGCGGGGGCGGGGCGGGGGCGGGGGCGGGGCGGACGGACGGCCCCCAGGCACGCGAAGCGCTCCTGCCTGCGTGCGCGCCCGGCAGCCCCCGCGCCCCGCCCACGCTCCGGCCCCGCTCCGCCCATGCGCCGCGCAGATGCGTCGGGGCACGCACCGCGACTCGCTCGCACTTCTGTTTTGGGGAGATTAGTCGTTCCTACACTAATTGTTCGCGGCAGACACTCCATTGTATGGAGTGGTCGCGACCGAATCTTGTACAGCCCATTCAGACATGAAAATGCAGTAAGCAGTTTTGAACCTGTGAAATAGAAATATGCACTCTTGATTACAAGAAAATAACCATTAATTTATATATCATAATATTTGTACTCCGAAAACTGTTGTTATTTGCCTACTGAGTATGCGTATGTCTGTATGTCTATAAGATCGATATCGAGAATCTACTATATTTTGAAATAAAAGTATGGAAAATATTAACATTCGTTATTAAAGAAAACATCATGTTGATGGGAATTGTATGTTGAAAGAAAATAATAAATACTCCCAATGATAAGTAACAGAATACAATACTTTTAAATGAAATATACCACTGTCATGAAATTCATTGAAAATTTGGAAACATTTGGAATACTTGTGAGCAGAGAAGAAAGTATATGTTTAATGGATTAGCGTTGTGAACTAAATTCAACTTATTCCACTCTTCTAGAATGCTACGTCTTTTAGCCGAGAGGGAAACTCCTTCATTCGGTTATTACCAAGAAGAGGTCGAATATACCATCTCTATTAGAAAAAAACGGTGTGACTGGTTTCCATGGTTCTTCTATAGACCGAGATATCGTCTTCTGCAATTATCTCGTTCCGTTCTTTCCGATTCCTTTCCTCTCCTGCACACTACGTATCTGACATGAACAAATGACCACCCACCGCCCGACTCCAGCCAGTGGCGCCGCTGGGCAGTGGGCGGCGGGTGGACGATGAGTGGGCGGGAGGTAGAGGTAGGTGAGCGTAAGGTGTTGGCGGTGGGTAGAGAAAAATGGGCAATAGGCAGTGATTGGAGGGCAGTGGGTTTTGGGTGGTGGATTGTGGACAGTGGGCGGTGGATGGTTGTTAATGGGCTGATTCGGTTGGCAGGGACAAGTGGTCAATGGGCGATGAGCAGAGGTCGGACGGCAATGGACGGTTGGTGGAGGATGGCGGGTAGTGTAGTGAGCGGTGATCTGTAGACGGAGGGCGACGTGTACTCTGACAACCTTGCTTAAAAACTACGAGGGTTTAGTGCAAACTATTCGAGAGGATGAAATAATATGGAATCGGAATTGGTGAACTGGGATTTTGTACGTGAGAATGAGGGAATTGTCTACTGGTATTATACTAGAATAAGTCAGAGATGGGGAATTGTCTACTGCAATTATACTAGAATAAGTCAGAAAATGAGTGGCCTGTCGAGAATGAGTAAGCAATCCGTAAAAATAAGAACTGTATCTTGAATCTGAATGATGAAAGGGCAAAGCAACGGTGAGAATGCTGCAGTGGCGGTGGTTGGAAGTCAGCAAGCAATTTTAATAGTGCATAGTGGTGTCCGAGCAATTCTGAATGTGTAAGTGAAATGAGAGAAACGGTGAGTGATAAGCGGTGATGATCATAGGGGGTAGCTTGATCTAGTCCCGAATTGCTTCGTGCTGGCTGAGCTTAAAGTAGTGAGCGTGCCACCGGAGGTAAGCAGTGAGGTAGATCCTTCAAAATGAGATTGATTCGTGAGTCCAACACCTACTGGTTCGCTGGAATGAACAACCACAGTTGGGCGTGGGGGAGGGACGGGGGTGGCGGGAGTGGTGAACAGTGAGCAGAGCCAGGTGACGCCGCGCGGGGCGCGTGATGCGCCGGAGGGTGGGACCGCAAGTTCCACCTCCGCCCCCGCATCCGCCCCCGCCTCCGCCGCCGGCTGCGCTTCACGGCCGTCGCAGCTTCTCGGAAGGCCGCGCCGCGCCGCGCCGCATCGTGCCGCCTCCGCCGCCGCCCCCTGCCGGCGTTGGGAATCGAGCGGGGATCCCCTGCTGGTCGTGAGCTGCGATGGCGGCGGCGGCGGCGGCGCAGGGCGGCGCAGACGGGTCGCCGCCCGCACGCCGTGCGCCCCCCGCGCCGCCGCCGGCGGGTCAACAGACGCCAGCCTCCGCCGCCGCCCCCGCACCCCGAGCGGACGCTGGGCCGATCGACGGAAGCTGCGCAGGCAGCGGCGGAGGCGCAGACGGAAGGGGGTTGAATGCGGAGAGGGTTGCGGCGGTGCGGGTGGCGGAGGCGGGTGGCGGCGGCGGGTGGAGGAGGCGGAGGCGGGTGGCGGAGGCGGGTGGCGGAGGCGAGTGGCGGAGGCGGATGGAGGCGGGTGGCGGAGGCGGGTGGAGGAGGCGGAGGCGGTTGGCGGAGGCGGGTGGCGGAGGCGAGTGGCGGAGGCGAATGGAGGCGGGTGGCGGAGGCGGGTGGAGGAGGCGGAGGCGGGTGGCGGAGGCGGAGGCGGGTGGCGGAGGCGGATGGCGGAGGCGGATGGAGGCGGTTGGCGGTGGCGGGTGGCAGAGGCGAGTGGCGGAGCCGGGTGGCGGAAGCGGGGGCGGCGGCGGTGGGGGGCAGGGTCAGAGGTAGCGTAATGATAGTGGGATGGCCGTGGCGGAGACGGGGGCGATATCGCTGTGGTGATTGCGCCGGAGGCGGAGGCGAAGGTGGATGGTGAGGGCGCGGTTCCCGCGGGTCCCACCCCTTCCCTTAAGGCTTCGGAGCGCGTGGCCGAAGGGCGTCTGGCGCCCGAGACGGTTTCTGCTCCGCCGCGTAACGCTTTTGCATGCGCGATCGCTTGCTTCTCAAGCGCACTCGCGCGGCGCGGCGTATTTAACGACGACCGTCATCATAACTGAAGGTACTTCGCAACTGTTTTCTATGGCGCTTATAAACAAAACTCTTAATCGTAGAGAAACATCTAAATTTGTTTTCCGTAACGTATTGCTTTCTCATACTTTTTGAACTGATCAGTAAAGTGGTATCTTTAAATACGACTCCAATAATTTTCAATATAAGATGCGCAGCAATTTTATGTCCATAAATAATTTCATTTGACAAATCAAGCTGTTAAATGTAGTTCTGCTTTCCTGTTTGTTTTTCATCTGTCTTGTTTTACAACTGGCGATACAGACAATCGTGCCTTGTAGTGCCCTAATTTTTTGCTTCGAAAGCAACGAGCGTCGCGTCCAGACATTCCGCGTTTCTGTACGCCGCCGCCGCCGCCGCCGGGGGTGGGAATGGGTTTCCAGCCGCGCCGGGACGGGCGGGGCGGGTGGGGCGGGCGGGGCGGTGGGCGCCGCGCCGGGTCGCCGCACAGCCGGGCGGCGCGGGGGCGGCTGCGTCTGTCGCCCTGGCAACGCGCCCGCGCCGCGCCGCGCCACTCCCCTCCCCCCTCTAATAAAGCGACCACGACAGCGGCGGCGGCGGTCCGCGCTCGAGGCCCGCCCGGCGCAGCGAGAGCCGCCCGGGCAGTCTCCGCGCCGCCTCCGCCGCCGCTGCCTCCCACCGCCGCCGACGCCGCCGCTTAATGAGAAGTCAACCGCTGGCTGAGCGCGTAGGCGTGCAGCGCAAATGTTTGCTCTTCTCCGTGGCTGTGCGGCGCGGCGCGGTGCCAAGACGCCTAGGTGTCGCTACCTGGCGCGACGCTCTCGCTGCGCCGGCGCCGGCGTTCCTCAAATGAAGCCCCTGGAGATTCGGGGATAGGCAACCGTTCGTGCGCGCGCCGAGTCGCACCGGAGCGCGCGGCGCTCTGCGCTGCTCTGAGCGCCTCCTCCGGCTGCGGCCGGGTGGGGAGGGGCCTGGAGGAGGAGAGGGTGGGATGAGGGAGACTGAGCGGCCCAGAGTGGCGGCGATGGGTGGGGAAACGTGTGGGCGAAGACGCGGCGTGACGTCGGGTGGTTTGTTGGCCGTGGACCTCATCGGCAGAGAAGGAGATGGCGCGACGGGGTGGTGGGAGGGATATGTGGAGCGCGGAAGGCGCGTCCGCCAGAGCGGCGGGTGTTGGGGTGGGGGTGGAAGGGGTGCTCATCCATTCTCAGATGGCGGGGGCTGCGCGTCGGGGCAGGGTGGCGGGTGGCGGGGCGGCGGGCGTGGCGCAGCTCCGCATTGTCCGCTAATGACGCACAACCGCTGCCCGCTGGGAGCGGCGCGAGCTCCGTTTGCGCGCCTCTCGGGATCCGCCGCCTCCGCCCCTCAAGATGACGAAGTGCGCGATTACTTCAGAGGCGGCGGGAGTTTGAGCTCTGGAAGATACGAGACACTTGCGTCCTGAGCTGAGTTTGAAAGAATTAGGCACACTATGCTACACTTTTTTAATGGTACTGTATTCAACGAATATCCTAAAATGTGAATATCCACACACAGGGAGATGTGAGAGTGAATAAGTTGGATTAATAGGAATGTAACGAAACGAAAAATATCTTTGTTTTATTTTATTAATACTTCCAAAAATACTAACACGTCGGAATTGACAGTATTTCAAAGCTTTTTTTGGTATGAGTAACAAATATACGAGAAAACAATGTAGATATTGGCCTAAAAATGTTTGACATTATGCATAATATTCAATTTTCTATTTTTCATTCGAAGATGTAAGGCTAAGAAAAATACGATCAATTTGTTCGAATTGATCAATCACGATTGTTCAAATACGATCTATTTTTAGTTTCTAGTAACTACTACGTAACAAGAGTAAGTTATGTAATTCTGAATAAAAAACGTTGCTGAAAAACACGTTTTGTAGATCCTTGGTACTTGGTGGACTTCCATAAAAAGATGAATTTTTCTTGTTTTTATGAATACTAAATTACTTTGCTCTCCACGTTTTGTACTAGTTTCAATCACCATATTTGTAAGTTTTCAAATAGTAAAATTATTGGTTTTTTTCTCAGTACGTCTGTCTGTATGCCTATCCGACTGTCAGAGTGTTCATAGGCATGTCGTCTGTCTGTACACACCAAGGCCTATATGACACAAATATTTTTTTGTTAATTTTTTTGTCTCATAAAATGCCATACTTTGTTTTTTATTAAAACCTCAGGAATTTCGAAAATTACATAATTCAATTTTTTTCATACTTAATTTAGGTTTTGAATACTGCAGCTATTTTTTCTTAATATATTATACTGTTTAATTCATTTATTGTACATCTATTTTAAAATATTAGTAATTTTTATATAATTTTGAGTTATGTGTTAGAATCACTGGATCCGGAAGATTGAATACGACGTTATGAATGAAGTGCTTTATGGTATGGTACTCGTACAAGCAGAATCCGCGTTTCAAGTGTCCTTGATATAAAAAATCAGGTTGACGACCAGACATCTGACTGTCTG
This sequence comes from Gryllus longicercus, assembly GCA_038098605.1. Taxonomy (NCBI): domain Eukaryota; kingdom Metazoa; phylum Arthropoda; class Insecta; order Orthoptera; family Gryllidae; genus Gryllus; species Gryllus longicercus. Next base: position 696,323 of record JAZDUA010000253.1, on the reverse strand, counting down.
TGTGCTCAACGCTAACGATTGCCAACTGGCAGAATATTCACCAAAATTGATATGTCTCAATTGATGTGATTGAAGCCACTGTTCCTTGAATTTAAAATGGATATTTTGATTCTTGGGGGTACTTTAATACTTGGGGGTGGTTTGGTACTTTGGGGTGGGGGTTTTGGGGGTTTGGTACTTTGGGGGTGCTTCAAAAATATTTTCTCAAAACAGACTCCAAATTTTCTCTTTACATTTTTTTGAGATAAAGAAAAGTATGATTATTAAAATGGACACACTTTGTGTTAAACCATATTTCTTATCTGCACGTTCTCTGCAAACAGAAAAATTCATTTATCGTGAATAGGATAACATTCAAATATGTAGTTGTTAGCTGTATTTTTGAATCAAGGATCCCAACGAGGTGTAATGATGTCGGGCACATTGTACCCAACCGCCGCCTCTATAAGGAGGGCGTACACCCTTTTCTGCAAATGACATAGCAGGAATCACAAATCCCACCGAGCATACACGAATACTCTCTGAAGTGAAAGCAGATTACACAGCTCATTGATGTGCGTCGAAACCTCGCATTTGAACATGTCACCTCATTGCTGCTGCATTGCAGGCGTGGACTACATTTCCTATCAAATCAGCGCTGCACGTATGTACTCATGCTGCTGCTGTGATCGCTTGTAAGCCTCGCCCGCGACGCCCATCGCCCGCGGGCGGGCGTCCGCGCCAGTCGGCACCCGAGAATGAGTCCTTTTTTTGACAAACAGCTAAAGCATATTGAAATAGTTGATGCATTATTTTAACCGGCAGGAATCAGGCCATGTATCGTGCTCTTCCGTCTGACCACACCAATTTCGCTTCGCTTCTTTCATAGTATAGAGGAGGAAAAGGGTATCACTTGGGCTACAAAACAGGCGAAATGTATTTAGCTCAGAGGCTTATTTCAGGTTTGAGGATATTTTACATGTAGCAAATCTAGAACATGGGACAGCCGGCTTTACTACTAAAGGATGTCATATGAAGGATCGTTTCATCCTTAAAAATCCACAGTATTGATCGGGTTTGAACACGCGAACTTGCATATAACAGCCCGATTTGCTAACCGTTGTGCCACCAAACCTGCATGGGACGCGTGGACAATGCACGTAGTTAATTGGTAGAAATACTTTAGTTGTACTATGCACGCGAGGAAACTGAGTCATGATAAGCAAAATACCTTTTTTTTGTGTAAAATACTTTGATGTTGGCTGAACGCAATATGTTTTGAAGCCGAAGGCAGGACCCTTAGGGCGTTCAATTGGAAATGCATGAACAAAGCGAATCAACTTGAAAATATCAAATTGGTGTTTTTTTGCGAACTAACTAAACCCAACCGCATTAACACGTTGACTTTTCACACAGTACACAGAGTATTCCACACGGGATCCATACATCCATTTGCTTTAGTTGTTTGGAGAAAAATTTTCGCGCTCGGGGTGTTGGCAAAGCGGGAGCGGAGAAAGAGGCGTTGGGCCCGGTGGGAGGAGGGGTGATGTGAAGCGAAGGGATGGGGCGAAGGGCACGGAGGGGGCGCCAGAGACGTTTTACTCGTGTCTAATGAGGGATCGTAACGTAGGTTGTTAGCCCGAAAGCTCATTAATTAGCGGGCGCTCGCGGGCTTGATTGCACGCGCCGGGCGAAGAAGAGGAGAGAAGAGATGGTCGGCGGGGAGCGTGTGTATGGAAGGGAGATGCGAGGGGATAGTGGGACGCTTATTTGTCCTGGATTGGTTTTTACTTTAGATAACTTCGTTCAACAGTGGCTTATGAAAATAATCTGCGACAAATATTGAATTTTGGTAATCGGTTTGTCTGCGTGCTCTGATGAAGGCCGGTGAGTATCCGAAAAGTAGATGTGAAACTTTTGTAAAACAAACAAAAACAACAGAAACAATAAAAACAAACTTTTCAATCTCTGATACAAGTATATAGGTATAGTGGTACCAGAAATCAAGGGAAGACTTCAGTGACTGAGACGTTTCATTCATATTCTTCGATGTTTTAAGTGGTGAATTCTTTCCAGTTCTTGTGAATTATTTATTACACTTTTATTATCTGCCACAGTCTCGGCCGAAGAATGCTATTTAACATGTGTATAACATGCAAACCTGATTGAGACATATCACATGAATGGATTATAAAAATATTGGTTACTGACAGAGGAAAAATGACGTGCTAAAAGACAAGTGAAAATCCCAAAACTAAGACCATTTGTGGTTGGATATCGAACCACATCTGGTAAAGACAACTGTTAGAGTTTGGAAACACACCAAGTTCGAAAATATTAGGATGCGACTATAGAAGACGCTATGGACATTCTACGAGGACACTGGATTGATTGTTAATGATTTCGGGTGCGTCAACTTACAAGGTCATTAGTCCCGTAAGGGTTGTTATGAGTAAAGGGTTGCTTCAGAGGTGATGGTGACGGCCCCTGCTATATGGCGAGATCCGGCGCCCACCTACCGTCAGCGAGAAGTGGTTTCCCCAACCAGGTATCTCCCACCAGCGAGTCACCGCCCCAGCCTGGACAAGCTCTAAGTTCCCGACCGGTCTCCCGGAATAAGTGCTTATGTAGTGCGTTTAAGGGGAGAAAGAAGGACAAGGAGAAGGAAGGAAAGATCGCGCGCGGTCAGTGGCGAATTTAGGGCAGCTATATGCTAGAATTCTCCTCCAGACAGCGACTGAATTTGACCTAGCTGACAAGCTAGTGTCGAAAATCCTGCCACCGTCGCGCTCGAACCTATGACCTATGAAGGTCGGAGGGCCTGCAGTGATATGAGTTGATGCCATGAGCCATTTCTCTCGGTGCGAGGATACTGGAGATACAGACGCCAAAGATATAATTTATTTTATCATTTACCATTATTTTAAGACGTCTCCCTCACTGATATCTTTACTCATAACAGGGTCAGTACTCAGGATGAAAATAAATGGTAGGAAAGGCTTGCTGGGATGTGGAGGAGGGAGTTACATTGTGAATATCCACCACAAACCGTCTTTCTCCTCGACAGCGACCCACTTGGAGAGGAGGGGACGTGGAAGGCGGCCGGGACGGGGCGGGAGGCACGCGCCGCTGGCCGCCGGGGGCTGCGCTGGGGCCGTGAGCGGGATGCAGCGCGTGGGTGGCGGGGGCGGGGCGGAGCAGCGGGCAGGGCGCGCCGCACCGAGCGGGTCTCACCGCCGTCGCACAACTTTCGCCAAGATTCGCGCCGCCCCGAGCCGAGCTGCGGCGCCCAACTTGTAATGCAGGCCGCCCCCGGGGGACCGCCGCCCTCGCCGCCAGCCTCGCCGGCCCGCTGACAGGCAAGGTGCGGTCGCGCAAGTTCTGATACCGGAGGTGCAGGCGCCGTAGTCGGAGCGTTCGGCCGGCGGAAGCAGTTACCCGGTCGCGCAAGCCGCCTCAGCTCAAGGATAGGACGGGCTGCGGCTGGCGGCGGCGGCAACGGCGGCGGCGGGGTTGGCAGACGCGAGTCGTCTGGGACAGCGGAGACGGCGGGGAAAATGGGGTAGGAACGGCGGTGTCACCGAAGGTGGAGGTAGAGGCGGATGCAGTTGTAGTGCTGGCGACGGTGAATGCGGTGGTGACGCGATGGCGGTGGAGGCGATGACGGCAAAGGCGCGGCGGCGATGGAGGAAGAGACGGTAGAGAAAGAGGCGGTGGAAGAAGAGGCGGTGGAGGAAGAGGTGGCGGAGTAAGAAGCGGTGGTGGAAGAGGTAGTGGAGGAAGCGGTGGTGGAAGAGGTAGTGTAGGAAGAGGAAGAGGCGGTCGAGGAAGAAGTGGTGGAGAAAGAGGCGGTGGAGGAAGATGTGGTGAAGGAAGAGGCGATGGAGGAAGAGGGGGTCGAGGAAGAGGTGGTGGAGTAGGAAGCGGTGGTGGAAGAGGCAATGGAGGAAGAGGCGATGGAGGAAAAGGCGGTGCAGGAAGAGGCAGTGGAGGAAGAGGCGGTCCAGGAAGAGGTGGTCGAGAAACAGGCGGTGGAGGAAGGAGCGGTGGAGGAAGAGGCGGTCGAGGAAGAGGTGGTGGAGAAAGAAGCGGTGGAGGAAGAGGCGGTGGAGGAAGAGGTGGTGGAGAAAGAGGCGGTGGAGGAAGGAGCGGTGGAGGAAGAGGTGGTGGAGAAAGAAGCGGTGGAGGAAGAGGCGGTGGACATGGGAGAAGGAGGGGTAGGCAGATTGGGGGTCGTCAGAAATGGGGTGTGATGGATGCGATGGTTGTGAAAGTGGCTGTGATGGCGCCAGGGTAGGAGGCCGCGGTGGCGGAGGAGGAGGAAAAGTCGCAAGCAGCAGCGGAGACGGCAGGCAAGTTCAACTTTGAGTATTCAGGGCAGACTATTCGTCGCCCATCTGGGTCCCGCAGTGGTATCTTCAATGAATCTACCTTTGTTTGCGCCGGGTGGGGGAGTAGGAGCCAGCGAGCTTGCTTAACACCTCCAGTCACCCAAGTCGAAAACCCAGTCATTCCACGTACAATTTGTTATACGCAGAACGGGAAGGTCCTATTTCAACCATCTCGTATCCTGGCTAACTCATTGTTAGCATTCGTTTCTCAAGACTTTTGACTCTGGAATAAGAAGGGCGCAGGTGTTGTGAATAAGCATAATGGACAAACGCGTACATCTCTCACCTCCGACGTTTCCTTCTCTATACGTTACAGTACAACGTCATTCATTTATAAGAGGAGCTACAAGTGTCTTTACAAGTATTCTTTCCTTCAGCAGTTTGAAGACGTGCATGTGTGTATGCGTGATATCCAAAAGGTTTCAGATTGGTTGAATGTAAGAAAATCACAGTCAGTTTTGCTTCCATGTTGAAAGAAGCAGCATAAAAATGTGGATGACTAGATAGGAATAGTTAAGTAAGCGTTTTTAGTTTCTCATCCTTACGGATGTGAGAAGAGAAAGTGTAGTAATAATGCCCCGAAAAACGGCGATTTTCCGGACCTCTTATTTCCGTGTCTTGTACCAAAAAATTTATAAATCCTCTTCATATCTAACATAAATTACTTTCTCTAATACATGTCAGAATCCATGTTTTGTGGGTCTACGATATCGAGACATCAGTTGACGGCAAAATGTTGGGCTTAGTTAACGCTACCGCCTAAACCGTTCAGCCGATTATCTCAAAAATTGATATTCCACGATCGATCTAAACGAGTTGCAAGTCCTGCGGGTTTGAAACAGATATTTTTATTTTTGTGCGTATTTTTTCAAAACATAAATTTTGACTACAAAACGTGTATGGGAAAGTAATTTACTACATATAGGAATAAGGTTTATTCACTTTTTCCTTACCACTATAAGAGATTTTTCTGTCGCAATTTCTCCGTTTTCCGGCGCACGATTACAATACTTTGACTTCCTACGAAGTACGGGAGAGGAACTTAAATGGGTACAACGAAAATCGGGTTGCGTCATTCTTGTGAAACGCGAACTTTTCTATAATCAAGAAAAAATTAAAAAACAAATTGGTGCTATTTTTGATAAAATTTCGAAAATGTTTGAGCGTTATGTAAACTGCCTCCCAAAATCATAATACCTGTTTCAAATTCAAGGATCTGCGACTTCAGCCAAATCGATTAATAGATATGAAATTGGAGGAATATCTTACGTAGGCTTTAGGTGCTGCTTGTTCACAAAAATACGGACTAACGGAGGTGGTGTCCAAATCCAAACGATATCAGGGAACCACGAAGCGGTGGTTCAGATTACAGAACGTGTTACAGAAAGTAGTTCACTACCTTTAGAAGCGTGAGCAAAGCTAGGTGTTGGGCCCACAAAATGAGTATTTTTGTCCAAAGATAAGCACTTTTAGCTTGAGTATTACAATACTTTATTATGCTGTAATAAACCACACCCTTCCCCCTGCATTTTAATTGTGCATTTTAATTGTTATTAAGCATGCGGAATGCCAAAGATAAAAGATATGTATATTTTTAGGGGGCCTTAAAATTACAATAGTCATGTCTCGAAAGTCAAACCTTTAAAATGAAAAGTTTCATTGTAAGAGGACCGGTTGTTACAATCTGTAACTAAGTCATCGAAACACTTTGAGACTGAACATATCACGGCATTCATTGCCATTGTTTATCATAGGTATTGCGTAAATCGTAATTTTTCCATGTTTTGGAGAGTGTGTAAAAATATTTCACCTAGGGTTTAGGAAAGAATGGGACGTATTTAAAAAAAATAGAACATTATAGCAAGCAGCTTGCGACCAACAAATTATAAAATAAAACAGTCAAATTTAAATAAAGTAAACACCAAATACAAAAATGCGTAGATGGTGTTGAATATAAAATTATGATACATAATGTGATCTCATATTAACCCCGGAAATTCAAACATCGTTATAATCAAATAATTAAAAGTACATCAAAAAGTTAAGGAGTATTTAATTATTGTTTTAAATATATTAAAGGAATATGTTATAAGTACGTAGGAAAGGTAAACAACTGTATTGAAACATGTAAAATAATTTACGGCTCGTTTAGGCGCGAACGCCGGCTGACTGGGCGAGCTTGAATACGGAACGGGTTACTCGGGCCGCTACACAGCACATAGGATTCTATAGAGAAGAAACGCTACGCTCACGGGTATTTTCGTTCCACCCAATCCACTCCACCCTCTTTCGACTGAAACACTGCTTGTGTTTGGCGTGCTGTAGTTTTTGGTTTACGTAGTACTTTGACAATATACTGGATAAAATATACTCATAACAAGCAGCGAATTCAATACAAAAACACAAAAATACGGCAGTGTTATTTTTACAAACTCCCTATTTCACTATTTCTAAATTTCAACTTGTCTCAATGTGGTCAAAACATTAGAATGAGTGCCGCATTGTAACAAGACAAAATTTATTACATATAGCCGATAAAAATTGAAATACATCAGTCTGATAATTTATATAATTTTTTGTATTTTTTAAACTATTAAGATTAATGAATTCAATGTTATTGATGTGAAATATTTTGTAGTACATTAATTATATTTTTATGAATTTATGAATTTGCGCTGGCAATTATGTAATTTTAATTATGGACAATTCGGTCTGTTCATCATAAATAAGTAAAATCAAACAAATTAAGCACATTAATAGTCTATATAAACTGCTGTATATTACAAGAACGTTTTTTATCGGGAGCGGTGGCTCAGGGCATGTCTCCTCAGTGTCTCAGGCCGGGAGGCCCTAGTTTCGAGTGCCGATGGTGGCAGGCTACGACGAATTCAGTCGCTATCTGAAATAGCATTCTAGCGGTAGTTTTACGTGTTTTCTTCAATCAATACCAAGCGAATGCCGGAACAGTTCCCTAATAAATGGACCACGGATCTTTCCTTCGTCTCCCTTGCCCTATCATCACCTCTTACTTGCTCACACTTACAATGCAATACTCCACCGCACCTGCCGGGAGACCGGTCGGGAGCTTAGAGCTTGTCCCCGCTGGTACGGTGCCCCGCTGGAGGGAGACACATGGTTAGGGAAAACCGCGCTAGCCGACGGTAGGTTGACGCCGGATCTCGCCATCCACCGGTGAATATCAAGGCCCCCTCACTGCTGAAAACATGAACTACGCGTATTGGACTAATGACCTTAGACGTTGATGCGCTCGGAACCATCAATCAATATTTTTTGTTATTTGAAAGTAGTAAATGTAACCACATATGTGGAACTAAAATCAACAATTAAATAACGTTTCTATAGAAAATTGGTAAAGGGCAGAAGTACAGGAAAACAAACAATTTCACACAGAATACTTTCTTTTATAAAAATAAATTATATATTATAATAGGGATAATAATAATATATTAATAATATATCTTAATATTGTATAATACGAAGTTTGTATTAAAATAGGGAAATAGGGCGTCATTTGGGATTATTATTACAACGTTTTATGCATTTTCCTCGTTCCAAAGATGAAAATAACGTTTTGCAACGCGTTGATTCTTTTAGAAGTTTCAAACCTTAATGGTGACCTAATCTTTCAATACAATGTTGAAGGTGAGTAGTTCAAGTTCCAGAAAATATTCTCTTTGTAGGTAGGTAGGTACCGTTAAATTAGAGGGACATCTAACACATCATGAAGGAAGATTTGCACTAGTTCCTTTTTTTATCTAATGTAATTAATTCAGAAAACCTTTTTAAAGTTACCTTCACTTTGGCAAAAATATGGCGTGCCTTCCTTCACAAAGCGATTCACATTTAATATAACAGTTTGGCCGCCTGTTTGCAGACGGTGCCGACAAGCAATGAGTGGGTGGTTGGAGTGGAGGGATGGGGGGTGTGTGTGTGCAAGAGCTCCCGCTTTGGCCGGGTGCCTGAGTTTCCTTTCTGTAATTCTATGCTTTGTGGGCCGCCACCCTGACCTCAGATCCTTCCATAACCCTACCACATACTTTGACACGCTGAAAGAAACTAGACTTCAAGGTTACGAGGTGGAAGTAGAGGAGGAAATGTTCATCCAATCGAGAGCTTCAAAATAAAAAATTTAAGGCGTAACAAAACTCCCTATTGGATGACTGTGTGCCCCTCTCCATCCAGCTCATGACCTTGAAGTGCCAAGAGCAGTTTACATCGTAGTATAGCCATCCCTCTGTCTTAACCACGATCACATCTCTGTATAAGGCGATATCCAGAAAATAAACGGGTGATTAGAAGTAGCTGGGGTGAGGCAGGAAAGAATAGAAATTTGTAGTTTTAAGATAGCTCCCGTATACAATAAATACTTTATCAAAAAACTGTTTCAAGGAAATTATTTCGATTCTGAGTATCCTTCGTAGTTGTTTGTTCCCGAGACAAAGGCATTTGTATGGCCGGTTGGCATGTTGTAGTGTAAGAGAAAGTAAAAATCTGTCACCTAACTTTTCTGTGTTAATATTAAATTATCTAAAGCAGTTATTTTAAATCGTAAAACTTGGTACAGAAATGTATTGGAGGTCACAAAGAGCAACTAAATACCAAACAAGTAAATTTAATTAAATGTGATGTGTCCCGTTGAAAATAACGCTAGTTGCTCGCCCGCATCTAAAAAAGATCCATGTTATGCATTCTTTTAGAAATAAATAGAAGTAATCTAATCGTTAAAATCTATTATCAGATCACTATATGTGAACAGAAAATCTATTTAATCCGGTTAAGTTTCAATTGTAAAAGTTACATTTTAATTATACTCCTGTGTTCAATTAATTGCCTTATTTTGTACTGCAAAAGCAGTTTTAACAGCCGTTAGAAATAAAAGTAAAATATGTTCGTAAATACAATGCGTGTTACTCAATAGCTATTTGAGTGAACAGGTCATGGATGAGAGTAAAATAATTGCACCTGCATTGATGCCAAATTAATATCTGTGCAACAGGTGTGAAACACTTCTACAGAGTCAGATATGGGACAAAAGCTGTGGTTTTGAAGCTACAAATATTTTGAAGCAAGAACAAAAACATTGATAAATTCTTAATTACAAACTATTAATAAAACTTTATAATCCTCTGAAACATAATGTAAATATATATCAATCCCCCCTCAAAAAAAAACTTCATCTGATCTCTTTTTTTCTGTAGGGAATTTTCGAACCATATCCTCGAGCGTGGCGTGGTTTTCTTTTCACCCCCACCTTCGCCAATGGAGGCACCAAGAATTGCTTCGAATAATGCACAAAGTTTCGAATTCGTCCTGCGTTTCGCGAAAGTATCCCATGAAGTAAATACAGAATCAGTGCATCCTCTCTTCATAATTTACGAGCGTTTATATTCGCTTTAATTTTCATATTTTTTCGAGCGATTGTATATGCTTTAAATGCCTCATTCTTACCGTAATACTTCTCCGATTCCTTCACGGTCTCTAGTTCCCGCCTACCCTTCCCCCTACCGACCTCTTCATTTTCCTTTTCCTGCTTGGCCTCCTCCTCCGCCGCCTGCCCGTCCTGCTGCGGCCGCATTTTTGCGCGATCGCAGAGGGCGCAGGATTTATGCGCGTCGTGCCGAGCGGGTGGCGGCGGCGGCGGGAAGTGAACTCGAGCCCCGTGCCTCCGCGCGCGGCCATCGATCGGCCGGGTCCGCGCTCGACTCCCGCCGCCGGCAGTGTTCTCTGTCTCCCTCCCTCCGCTGCAGCGCTCGCCCCGCCTCGCCCGCCGCCCCTGCTGGCGCGCTGCCACCCGCGCTGGCCCCGCCCACCCGCCCGTTTCGCCGCTCGCACCGCACCCAGGGCCGCGTCACCGCCCTCCAAGGAGGGGAACCAACGCATCCCAAGGACGCAACATTTTCTTTGAAATAAATGGCCATGACATGTTTCTTAAACTGTCTTGACCATGAATCGAATTTGGTGATTCTGAGGCTAACGTGCCACAAGCACACATGCCGGGAGACCGGACGGGAGCTTAGAGCTTGTCCCGGCTGGGAAGGTGCCCTATTGTTAGGAGATACCTCGTTGAGGAAAACCTTTCTAGCCGACGGCAGTTCGTCGCCGGATCTCGCCGTCCAGTGGGGAAGATCTCGCCTCCAGTGACAGAAAAATGAACTACACTTACAGGTCTAATGTCCTTAGCTGTTGACCCTCAAAGAATCGCTAACCATCAATCAATCTAACGTACAAGAAAGCACTCTTTGAGAAGATTTTGCTACTGCAGGAGGGGCAAAAGATGAAATGAAAAAAATAAAAAAGAAAGGCCCTGACATGTTTCTTGGAATTTTCTTCAGTATCAATCGAATTTGGAGATTCGGAGTCAAACGTGCAAGAAATTACTCTGCGGGAACGTAACCGCTATGAAATGAATCTAGGCGCCGACATATACGATACTATGATGTAAATGTAAAGTGAGAGATCAAAAACGTTGGTATGTGTTGTGAATATTCAAAGTTTGTTGCGCAATACATATCTAGTCTATGACTTCGAGCTGCATTTTTTGTATATTCTTGTTATTGCAATATTAAACGTTTAATGAAAAATTGCGGATAGTAAAAGTGCCTTAAATCATGTAGGTATATTAATTTAATGAAATATATAATGCATTTTTTAAAATAATTTTTCTCTGGTCTTGCATTTTGATGTTAGATGGTGTATAAAAATATTATTAGGAAAATAACGTAAAAATATATGATTTTTCATTGAAGGGATCCCTTTCTTTCCCACAGTCCTTTAGTGAATATTCATTTTTGCTTTCATCATTCGAAAGCTGGTTTAAGTGGACATTACCTGCTCAAAATCATTTTCGGATTACCCACTTCGCTGAGGTCACTTTCCGGAGCACTGAGTTGCTCTGTGTGCGTCATAAACGGTTCGCCAAGGTTAGCCAGGGTAACTGACGGAAGGAAAGGAAGCCAAAACCTCCCTCCAAGACGCTGCGGATGATAAACAAAAACTGGCAACTGTCGTTAACAGCGTAACTATCATTTAGAAATGTTTTTACAGTATTTTACTTTTGTTATTTCCCTATCGTGAATTCCTCCATGTCAATTCACATGATGAGTCTCTCTGCTCTTTCGTAATTTTTCTGCTGCACATATCCACATTTGTGTTTGTTAATGATTCATAATCAGCAATAAACTTTATCAAATAAACCGAAGTGAGAGATATAACAATTGATAACGTAGTTTTGTGGCCTTTTTGCTCCATGCTTGCTTATGATGATACTGCTAACAATATGAGGAAAATGAGGATTCGTGCTAGTACCGCATCCTGTGACCGACAATGCAGTTTCGCCTACGCTTATTCTGAAGCGCAGTTAGCGCGTTACAGCAACGATTTGATTCCAATCAAATTTCCCTAATAGTGATCGCAAAGGAGAAAATTAAAACTGAAAAAGTAATAAACCAACCTTATCAATGTGCTCATTTTGAAATAAAATCGGTGGTATCGTATTGTTTTGAGTTTTAATATGCGCTAATTAAAAACGATAACGAGAAACAAATGGCGTTTTCATCTAATTTTCATCGCTGTATCAATTAGCGAACTAAATGTGTACGATGCACCAGGGTCGCTTCCATCACGAGTCAGAATAGCAACTGGAAACCTCTCTGTATTACGAAGTAGAAATTCTAGAGAAAGTCGATAGGATAATGAGAATCATAGCAGAAAAACACTTGCACTGCAGAACTAGTAGAACATTCAAAATAATGACGCACAATTATGGAATTACAACCTTTCTAATTGCTACAGACACGCTTCTTTTGTGATTAATTGCTTTATCAATAGAGATTCATATGTGATTCATTTCTTAGAAAAAGTGACAGTGCATAAGTATTACATACTAATACTACACAACTCACCAGTAATGTGGCATGTCATTTTCAATACCAAATAAAATAATGTAACAATAATATTACGTGTGAACCAACTACAGTGTTAATAATACATCACTAATACATCGTGGGATGAAATTAATCTGTTAAATATGTATAAAAATCATATAAAAATTATAAGTAAACTCTAGTTCTGTTTTGTTAATGATTCTCTAGATATTTTTCTGCAACAGTAAAAATTACAATAATTTCGTAAGCATTATTCATTTTAGATTATTTTTATCATTATTTCCTATCAAACAAATTATGTTAACCTCCATATTGTTATTACATATTAACTTTTTTTGATGTAACAGTGAAAATGTTCGGTAATTCAAGTTCAGAAATCAATGAAATTCCTTTTATATATTTCATTGATATATCTCTCGTGCAACAACCTTTGCTGAGTCTCTGCTTTTCGTAAATGTGTAGAGAGATTGCTTGTGAAATATTTTCTGTTTGGAACGGTTCTACATTTTGGTGTGACAATGAACGAAAACTTCTGTTTCAGAAATTCATGAATGCACTTTTAGGTGGGGGCGATTACATTTTGTCTTGTAATGTTGGTGAATGTATACAGAAAAGTGTTTCACCAAAATCGGCGTTGGTAAGTCCAGAATCTTTTCTTGTCAGTATAATGGAAGATAATAAGTGATAGGGCTTCCTTTGTTAAAGAAACGAGTGAAAATTGTCCTCCTCTACAGATGTCGCTTGAAGTGTTTTATTTTTATATTCAAATATAATTAAAAAATAAATAAAATAAATTTCTCACTATTGTGTAGATTTCGATCTGTATCGGTTTATTAACTTTCAATACGAAATTATGAAATAATGCATGCCTTTAAGGGACTTACCCGCTTATTAATGTGATAAAATTATTGCTGCTAATCAGTTACGATGATTTACATTCCCATCTGCCAAAACAGAAGCCTTCGAATTATTTTGTTTGCTAAAGTATATATATATATATATATATATATATATATATATATATATATATAAATAAAATACAATTGACAATAAGACAAGACAAGCTAACTAACCACTTCCCTGTTTACACCACTTCCTTCAATAAATTAAATTTAAATATTTTTCAACAATCGTACCACTCATTCCCTCTAGCGGTCCTTAGTTTCAACCACGCGCAACCACTCTTAACCACACGCCAAGGGTGGGAAGTACATGTTCAGAATAAAGAAAATATATTTTCTAGTGATATATATATATATATATATATATATATATATATATATATATATATATATATATACACACGTTGATCCAGCGGTGCACCAGCTAAAATAAATATCTCTCCCATGTGCGGTTTGGGAGCCCAAACGTTTCGACGTGGCGCTCCCATTTGGCATTGGCGGTTCGGCGCCTGTTATTGGCAAGTCGCGGGGGCGGCGGTCCGTGGCGCCTCTAGCGGCGGCGGCTCGCACTACGCGGCGCGCCGTCACCCCCGCCTGCGCCCCGCCGCCGGACGCTGCCGGTGGCCGTCACCATGGCGACCGCCAGCTCCCCCCGCCCCCGCCACCCTCGCCGCCCCCACCACCCCCGCCGCTCCCGCCGCCCCCGCCATCCCCGCCGCCGCCCACTTGGGCGCCGAAATCTGGCGGCGCGGCGGCAGCGGCGGCCTCTTACGATATTTAGTTTAATGAGAATTCTTGTGCGGCCGCCATATTGCGTCGTTTTCCAACCTGCTACTGTTTGTCTCTTTCATTTCGCGGTTATTGCGAGGTTCGCAATAAATCGAGAGCGCGGCGCAATATGTGGCCGGCGGCGGGGCCGATGAAGGCCCACGCGGCGGCTGCAAGTGATTTCTCAGCCGTGCAGTCGAGTTTAAGAATTGGAATGTTAGAATGGATGGATGGTTTCACTATTAAATACGACTATACATTGAACAGATTCAGACGCAAACTGTACCAGAGTATCAGCTAGACTTGTTTCGCCGTACATTCTCTAACATTGTAGCACGAAATTGAAAAGGGAGTCATGGAAGTGAAGCAAAAATGTCTCGAAGAGAGGCTGCAGTTATAATCACTCTCTGAATATAAGGGAAGATTTTAATTATTTACTAAAAGTTAAAAGTGTCATATTTGAAATTTCGATTTCAAGAAATATTCAGTTAATTTAAAACGAATATGCAGTCAGTTTGCATTAAGCCAAATAATAATAATAATAATAATAATAATAATAATAATAATAATAATAATAATAATAATAATAATAATAATAATAAAATTGCGTTAGGGCCATCATTTTATTGAGAATTTTGAATTTTGATATACATTGTGCGTCGTGTGTGCCTATTAATGTTATATTAATGTAATGTCTTAAAACATTTCAAACAAAACTACTTTCACTCTTCTAAACAATATATTTTATTATGTAACGTTGGGTAGGATTACTAGTGAGTGATGAAATTACTATTTTCATTTATGATTTAACAAAACCAATCACTGCAGACAAAGAGTGCCAACATTATGGTGATGAAAATTGCTATAAACAAATATGATTAGTTTGGCGCACATAATTAAGAATGCTAATCACCCGCTGAACGAGGCCACGCGAATGAGCCCCGGGCCGCGCGTTGTCGTGTGCAGAGACAAAATGTCGGTCAGAGGAGTAAGCGTAAGCGGTGGGGGAGGTCAGGCATGGAATGCGACGCAGGCGAGAAGCAACGTCTCGCCTGTGTAAACGCTGGGGCGGTGTCGGCGGCAAGCGGCGCGCGCGCGGGGCGGGGGCGGGGCGGTTGCAGAGCGTGGGCGAGGGCGTGGGCGGAGGCGGGGGCAGGGCGGGGGCGGGGCAGGGCGCGGGTCGGGCGCGCCCATGGCCTCGGGGCGCTCCTCTTTACCCTCCACCGCCGGGGCAGGGATGCGGGCGGGGCGCGGGCGGGGCGCGGGCGGCGCGCCGCGCGGGTCTATACTCTTTAGCGTGCGAGGCAGTGGGGCAGCGTGGGGCAGGTCTGGGTTGCGCCGTCTGGCCGCCGGGGATCGATAGACTGCGTCTGTCTGGCGCGCGCCGCCAGACCCGCGCCCCCGCCCCGGTGCCCGCCCCGCGCCGCCCCCGCCGCGCCCGCCCCGTGCTGCCCCCGCCGCGACGTGGCCGCCGCGCGCACTAAACGCGCACGATGCGGCACCGGCGATCCGCCGTCCGCGAGGACGAAAGCGCGCCCGCCGCGACGCGCGGCCACGAGCGGCCGACGACGTCACTAATCTGGCGCGCCGCGGGATCAGCTGGCACCACAACATTTTTAATGAAAGGCGTTGAAATATTCTTATTATTGAAGGTGCTTTGAAAGAATTAGTGGCGTTAAAACAGCATGTATATTCTCGGACGCATTTTCACGCAACATTACGCGGGAAGTACTAAAATTATCCAAATATTCTATATGACCTTATATTCAATTTCACCTTTAAAAAAATCATTCATTCCAAAATCTCTGCCCTAAATGTAATTGTGAAAGACGTCAAAAAACGTTTGACTTTTGCCAATTTTTGAAAAATTAGTTTCAACAAAAATGAGATCTGCACAATTCTGTTGAACGGCATTTACTCTATCCAACAACAAAACGTATTACAAAACAATGGAGACACTTCTTAATTTTGAAAATGTCCCAGGGGCTTCATGTAAAGTACCCCCAAAAAATTATAATATCGGTTTTTAATTCAAGGGGCCATGACATCAGTCACATCGATTGAGGAATATCAATTTTGGAGAAAATCGGCTGAACGGTTTAGCCGCTGACGTTGTTCACAGATGGACGGCCAGACAGACGGACGGACGGACGGACGGATGAATGGACGGACAGATGGACGTTCCGACGGACGGACTGACAAACAGACGTTTTGCCGTTATTTGATTTTTCGGAATGAAGGACCCACAAAACATGAATTCTAGCTACACTACGTGTTCGAAATTTTTTTTTTTTTTTTCAAATTTAGCAACTGGATTTATCCACTTTTTCGTTACCAGGGCAAGGCTTCGTGCAAACATCCGCCGTTATATGGTTGTAAATTCGCCTAACACTGTCCAATAAGAAAAAATGAGCTTTCGAAGCAGAAAATTTGAATTTGCATTAAAATTATATGAATTTGAATATTTTTGGAGGTAGAAAACCTATGAAATGCTTGATTAGTTTTATTATTTTTTGTGAACATTTTAGTTAATAATTTATATACAAATGTTTACTTTTTGAAATAATAATTTATATCTTAATATTTAAACTTAATTATGACTATTTTGTAAAGAACAAGGTCAGAATCAATCAGTATTGACTTACCTTTAAAATCATATTTTCGTTCCTTTTTTAATTGTAATGTTTTAAATACTTTCCCGCTTTCTCATTTTCACTTTCCCTACTACTCTTAAATACCCGCGCTTAAAAAGATTACCACAGAAATGCTTACATTTTTCACGTACATGCATATTCCCTACGGCTTAACAGAAAAAGCTGGCAGTGACACCGTACTTCCAAAAGATGATACGACCCTCAAATTCCAAGTACATACGTACATGCATAACTATTTAGAATAGTTTACGTGAAATAAAGTTGTTGTATTTTAATTTCACGTGTTGGGTAAGAACCATTTTTAGGAACTGGGAAGAAATTCTACTCAAATGACTTAAATGTTATCAATGGACCTTTTGGAAAATTGAAAGGATGTGTTTCACCAATTCTGGCGTAAAATTTTGTATGTAACATCATTCATACTACTTGAAATAAAACATTCTCCGATTTGTTTCCTCGCTGACACTTACCTTACAAATAAAGACTGTCTCTACTATCTGATGATAATCGTTGTTCTTGAAATCGAGCGAATATACGCGAGATTGATGCAGTAGATACTAGTACCTATGTCCTACACTTAAAATATGCGAAGTGGAAGAATCTGATTTTTTCAGGTTCAAAATCTACGGTGCATATATTGTGAACCTGCGAGCAATCTTGATCGGATAAGGTTTGACGCACGGAAAGTGATATAATAGTACTTAATTATAAACAAACGCACGTAATTGATGGTCTAAAATTCCCATATAATTAATTTGGGAAACACTCTATGAGTCTTTAAAAACTTGAAGTCTGTGGTAGGTTTGTGAGCTCCGGTTTGATGGTTCAATCCTGAATGAGTACGTAGATTTTCCATGCAATTAATATATTGTAGATACTTGTTTCGTCTGAGAAACGTTCCATTATTAAAAAAGACAGTTGTTCAATGAGTCAAGGGTCTTTCAAGTTTCACACACTAAAAAAAACTCATTTATTTAATTTCAATCAGCCGCTCACTGGAGAATGAATGGAGAGAATTTATTCCTCTTTCAAATTTCGTTCCCGAGACTTACGTAGATCTTATTTCACGGACGATGAATCAATGGAAGGAGACGACGATGATAGACAAAGATGATAGGAAGAATGGTAATCAAGCAATTGTGTAACGGGGATCTGGGAAAACGGGACAGTCCCGAATAAATTGCTTTCGAAATCGTTTTGTCCAGCATAAATTACGCAAGCATGATGTAACGTGGTTTTACAATTTACTCCATGAACAAATCTTACTTCACGTTCTACTCCGGGGTCTCAGAAAGTAGAAGGCTGTCTGAGAGCGTATGCTGCCCGGATAGAAAGAATCGAATGGAAATGAAGAAAGACATTTTCGACCTTTTGGATTCTGAAATCCGTTCACTGTGGCCGGGTGCAGTCTTGCCTCCCTCTCTCTCGCGCCCTCCACATCGCCTCCTCCCCCACGCTGCATCGCTGCGCCCGCTTTCATTCACCGGCAGCAAACGTCTAGCCCTTGCCGCGTCTCGCGATGTAAACTCGGTCTTATGTCGTTTCCCAAGTGCGCCAGGCTGCAGTCTACAGAGTCCAACGGTTTCCTCGTTTTACATAACAATCTAACATTGCTCGCTTTCCTTCAACTTCTTGAATTCTCAAGTATGAGGGAATGGAGTTGAACAAGCACCATGTGCACTGCATTTTAGACGTTTATCGTTCTGTTTTACATGTTCGAGGCAAGCAATTTCTGCAGAGGCATAACTTCAAACTTGCAATCACAAACTTTTTTCTAAACGTTATTTTGGCATTTCAATGATGTACTCGTGTGGAAGTATTTACGCTAAATTGATTCTGTCTCTGTGTTCTTTGGAAATAAATGCCATCAGAACAGTGGCACAAAGTGAAATGACATGCGCAAAACAAAATAACAAAATAAAACACAGAAGTACACGGAAATATAAACCAAACATTCTTAACAATATAATTACAGAAAAGAAATGTTTTTCAAGAGTCAATGACAGTTAATTGAAAGTATTAGATGGACTAAGCAAACTATAAGAAAGTGAGATGTCTATACTACATATGTCTTGAAATAGCCATAAACACTATCAGACTTTCGAGAAAAAGTAAGAAGAGTTGGCATTCGGCCCAATAATAAGAGGAAACTGAAATATACAGGCATTTACGAAAAGAAGTATACGATAATTTAAAATGATTTTTAAGAAAAAAATAAACAATGGAGGACATAACTAGAAATGAATAGACAGGAGAAGTTATTTTTTTGTCGTTTTTTTCTGTCATTAATAAAATTAATTCCTTTCAAATAGCTAACTATAACATATTTGATGCTCGAAAAACGGCCCCAAATTCAGTTCAAATGGAGGTATTGAAGAGGCATAGAGACATTGGAGTCTTACTTGGAGACAGAAGATAGAGTGACATTGGAAAATTAGCAAGAGATGAAGCAACCTTCTTGCAATTGGAATAATCTAGTTCTTGAGCGAAGACAAAAACAACAAAAAAGTACAAAAGAAGCTTTACAAAAATGTTTCTCTTCGTACTAAAATGAAGTAAATAAATTGAAGCGTTGCACTGAGGAGTGGAAAATAAAAAAATACACCAAAATGTCAAAAATAAAATTTCCAATGCACAAAACATGGCCACAGTTGACCACGAAATTTAATAATGTAGTATGTGAAATTTGTAAAAAATTTCAGAAAATTTATTTGAATTATTTTACGTTGAAAATGATTAAATCTATGAAGAAAATAAAAAGAACATGAAGGGCCTCAATCAAATGATGAACATGAAGGGATCAAATGATAATTGTCAATTGAAAATTTTGAAAGGCAGTTTTAGTGAATATTTTTTGTGTTATTAATTAAAGAAGTCGCAATTAAACATGTCGAGTCATCAAATTCGGCCAGCCTTTCGAATGACAATGAAGGACACAAACGTTAATGCCTCTAGTTTGGTGGAGAATGAGAGTTCGAGTCGGTTGGAAGCATAAGCGGCGACGGCGTCCAGTGCAACGTTGAGAAGATTCCGGAGGCTGCGGCCAGAAATCGAGGCCAAGAGGATCGACGGGGGGGGGGGGCACTGGGGCCAGGAAGGTGACGAACGTGCGGACTAGGAGCGATGAAATCGTACTAGATCTAGACGACTCGCTCTGGGGATGGAGATGATAGCACATGTGGCAGCGACGACGGAGGTAGAGGCGGCTAGGGGCTGCTTTAGTTGAGGAAGTGCGAAGAGGCGTCAAGATAAGGGAGTGGGCAGTCGCGGATAGTGGCGAAATCAGACAGAGCGCAGATGGAAACGGCGGAAACTTGCACTTAGAAGGATCAGTGACGTGGTCGCAGATGTGGTCTACGTGAGCGGAGAAGAGCTTTCGCAAGGGCGGAGGCGGGGACGGAGGCGGGGACGGAGGCGGGGACGGAGGCGGGGACGGAGGCAGGGGCGGAGGCGGGGACGGAGGGGGGGCGGAGGCAGGGGCGGAGGCGGGGACGGAGGCGGGGACGGCGGCGGGGATGGCGGTGGGGATGGCGGCGGGGACGGCGGCGGGGACGGCGGCGGGGACAGAGGCGGGGACGGAGAGGCAGTAGGCGGGGACGGAAGCGGGGACGGAGACGGGGACGGAGGCGGGGGCGGAGGCGGTGACGGAGGAGGGGACGGAGGCGGGGGCGCAGGCGGGGACGGAGGAGAGGACGGAGACAGGGACGGAATGCGGGGTCGTGTGCTTGTGAGAGTCTCGCAAGAGGAGTCAGATATACGGCTAGCGTCGTGAGTGGAGCGTGAGCGAAGGCGTGGGTGGAGGCGAAGGCGAGCGTAGGCGGAGGCGGAGCGTGTCGGTCTAGGCCACTGGAGGGGCCGCGGCGTCTGCCCGGAAGAGACCCGCATCTCGGCGAGGGCTGCGGTGGCTTCTCAAGATCAATTTCAGATTGCGCCAAGTGCAAATTGGGATGCGACCGGTCACGCTGCTCCGCATCACGCCCTCCCCGCCCCATCCCGCCCCGCCCCGCTCCACCCCGCCCCGCCCCGCTCATCCCAGCCCTGCCCCGTCCCTCTCCGCGTTATGTGCTCGCCGCCCCCGCGGCCCCGCAGGGTCCAACAACTACTTCCGCGCTTCCATCGCCGGCAGCCCCATCACATCACCACATCGCCTGCTCCAACTCGCCCTTCCAACGCTGCACTCGCCCTCCAATCTGTCATCGTCCTTCAAATCTCTCATTTGCACATCATTCCCAAAGAAGCTGCACTCTCCTTTGCCCCTCTAATATACTTCCCCGACTCTTTATTCATATTTTCAAACTTGTTTCAGTTCTCCCTTTGAACCTCCCTACACGTCATAGATTCTTCAGTCGTGAACGACATTGTAGACATAAAAGAAATTGTTATTATCTTTCCTATTACACAACTCTCTACAATATCTCCTTTAAAATTTCGGATTACCTAAGAATTTCATGTGTACTATAGGAAAACGTTGAGGTGTGATATTGGAGATCGAAATAGTTGTTGACAACGAAAGAGTAAAGTCGGTGGGTTTATTTACGTAATTACTTTTGTTTACCATTAATATCCTGAACAGTACGAAGAGCCCACTTTCGTCTAAGCATTGCATGTAAACGAAATTGTTCTAAACAACTATTTTTCTTAACAATTATAATATTTAACGAATAAACTAAAATTCGTTAGAGCTCTATAATTTTCAATTAGAAATGTTACCCCTACTATAAGTGTGTAGATAAAGTCAAGCAAGAAACAATTATATTTTTCTTACCACTTATCATCTGAAGTTTTATACGTGCGGGTGCTTTAATAAAGTTGAAAGTGAATGTGAATTTCCTAAACTTATGACACAATTGTTTTCATCACCAATCAATTACAAATTATAATTTCTCCTCTTTCAAAATGGCAGTACAACTTTTCTTTCCCAATCATTTATCGTAAATTCTCATACAATATTTCATTCGTCACCGACAAACTATTATATCTTAGAATTGCAATATAATTTTGATAAAGAAAAGCAAAAGTAACTCAAAACGTTATTAATTTATATTTTATTATATACGTACGTATAAACGGAGTACTATGCGTAGTATGGAGAAAGTTAAGTCATGCTGCGGAAAAAGGCGATTTTTCGATACAAAAGCTCGTATTGTGAAGTATTGATGCAAGAAAGTAATAAATCTTGTTCCAAAATGTAGTAAATTACTTTCTCTAACACGATGTGTAGTCAAAAGAAAATCCACGGCTTGTGGGTTTCTTTTGGTTTGTGGGAAAACATCCGCCCACCTGTCTGTCCCTCTATGAACAACACTAGCGTCTAAACTATTAGTAGCTTTTTTTTCAAAATGAGTATTCCACGGACGATTAGAATCAACTCAAATCTCGAAAATTTTGAAAAAACCAGCCATTTTTTACTTTTGAGAGTACTTTACATGAAGCTTCTGTCACATTTTCACTTTTTTCTTAAAATGGCTCCAACTGTTTTTCTTTAAATTTCTTGTTGGAATAAAGTGAAATACAGTTATTAAGATATCACAATTCAAATTTTTATGTTTACCTGTAAATTTTCGAAAATTGCGTAAATTTGAAAATTTCCCCCACGGATAGAGCTAAGGACAATTATAAAACAATGCAGGTATCATTTTCGGTGAACCCTATGAATTTTCGAAAATTACAAAAGTTATAACAAATGCGCGAAATATATACTGTTGTAGCTCCACAAGTTACAGCTACTAGGGGATTGAAAATTTGAGAGTATGGGAAAAAATGTCGTTTAGACGCCGATAGGTAGCAGCTAGGAAGAGGGTGGAAAAGGGGGCAAAAAGAGAAATGCTAGCCCAGACGAAACAGATTAGGAAGCTATCTGGTGCGAGAAAGTCTGTGCCTTTCTGTATCATCACTAGTTTACAGAAGTGAAAAATTTTCGTTTTTATATATTATATTTTTGGGTTCTTTTTTATATTTATTTTTTTATATTATTTTTTAATATAATTCCAATAATATTAACCATTTACTGTAAATTTATTTCATAGTTGTGTAATTTTTGTGTTTGTTACTGTGAGTTTGCCGTGATTAAATTTTTTAGTTAATATTTCATCATATGAAATTATAAGTTTCGCTTATTTATTCGAAATAATTAAAAAATAACACATTTAAATGTTTTTAGACTTTTATTTTAATTTAAGTTTTTTACATGTTTTCAAATCGCTGAGTGCGTTTTTTTGGTAGGAATATTTAGCTAATTCTGCTACCACTTACAACACCAGACGTATCCGCGTGCAGCTGCACGGTTTCCCACTGGTGTGTTGCGTTAATCCATCTCGTGCAACTGAATATTCGCTTGCAGACCGCGCGATGTTGAAATAAGGTTGATATTGCGATAGAGCTGTTAATAGTATTCTACATATTTCACATTGGGAATAGATCTTGCGATACATCATGCTGAGGAATAGTATTCATCGTTACTAGTCCAGCTCTTAAGAAGTTATAAATATGAGGACGAACATTGCCTTGCTGCAAAGAAAGTAAAGACTTAAAAATGTTCGGCAGCTGTTTCAAGATCTCTAGGAGTGGGATTGTTTTCCTCGGTAAGTTGGAGGAAAAATGAAAGGAACATTGATGACGTCAGGAAAGGATTATTAGATATTGAAGTCAATTTTGAATGATACTTCTCATTAAAGATGTATCAGCGCCTATAATATTCGTATGTTTTGTTATTTTAGGTAAAAGACGAAACAAAAAAGATCTCGAATGTCCCGAGGATAAAAAGTTTGGTCGTGATACAGAATCCGATAATTTTGGTCACCCTTAATATACAACGTGGTCAACGTTTGCAAATTTGTCCATTAGTTTTCGATGAAACACAACTTCCATTACATCCACAATGCATCACCACGCTTTCACTTCGCCCAGGCTTTCCACTGTTTGTTTCCGCGAGCCCATTTCAAAAGGTCTTTGATCATTCGCGCACGTCCCCACCATTGCAGTGAGCGAACAACATAGCAATCATGCATGATTTCATCTTTATGACAGCTCAAAGGATCGACTGCATAGACAGACAAAAAGCAATAACAAAAATACTTCGTGCTCGATCGCTTTTGAGGGACGAGACAAACTTTACAAACAGCGAATAAAGTTATATTCCTAATTCCGAAGCAGGTCACATTGAATTCTGATCATTTACTCTTGCATTCATGTGGAAGAGAGATTCATATTCTTTGATGGAGTAACGTTGCATTCACTGAGAGAGCTCGCTAACTACGTGACGGCTATATTGTCAATTTATTAAAATATATTGGTTCTCCAAATGTATTTTCACCCTCTCAGAAAGTAATGTAATACACAGTCAGTCGATGAAAAAGAAAATAAGCAAATTTGAATTGGTATTGCTTTACTTTCGAATCTAGCTTCTCTCCCGTATGTTGAAAGTATCAACAGATCTGTATTAGATAAATATTGTTTCAGCTCACAATTTAGAAAAAATTCAAAAGTTAAGAAATGGCTATAGAATGAAATTCTTTGACTATTTCTTTGATGACATCATTAGACATATCAATATGCGTTTTTGATATGATGCAATTTATATTGCTTTTCTTTATTTTCATTTGATTATTGTTTTGGAAATAGTTGTAAGTCATAAATACATAAATAATAGTTATTACCATCTTAGGATTCTCTATCAAAAACCACTCTGCATATTGAGAAGCGTACTAATTTTAGTCGATACGCCAAATTGACATCAAATTTAAAAAACACACAAATAAAATTTTAAAACTAGAACAATTTTAGTAATATTTTAAACATTTTACAGTCAACGGTTTCGTAAATATTTTCTGTTTGTTTTATCGATAACAAAGTTACGTTTTATCACCCACATATGCCTTCGTAATATGATGATACAACTACAATGACTGATAGGAGACGATTATTTAAGTTATCATAAGGTTTATTCAATTCCAAGTAGTGAAGGACGATTTTAGCAGGTCACGTTCCGTTCGTAAACCTCCGACAACTTCAATGAAATGCTCAGAAAATGTGTCGCCCGCGTAGAGCGGACGCGTTAACGCGCCAGTGGCGACGGGGGGGGGCGCGGGGGAGGGGTCTGAGGTTCCGGCCCGCCGTGGCCCCTCTTACGCACCGTCTCCGCTCATTTGAGGGCCAGTGACCCTGTCGCGGCTGGCGGCGCCGGCTGACCCGACGTGTTATGCTAACGCTTATGCACACTCTTTGGCCCGGCGGCGCGGCGCCCTTCCGGGGTGGCGGCGCGACATCCAGGCGCCACCTCCTCCCCCCTCCCCTCCCCGCGCCACGTCTCCACTTCCCCAGTTACGTCCACTCCGCGTGGAATGCTCTCGCTCGGACGCGCAATGAGGAAGGAGCCTGCGCATCAAGTTTATTTTTTACTCATTTGTTATTGCCTTCGATATGGAGCATAACGATACGTTGCATAACTTACCTGGCTCGAGAGGATCGTGGTTATGAAAGAAATATGAAAACTATTGAAGGATGCTACACGTTCTCTTATGGAGGGAATTATGAAAGGGAATTATTAGAGAGTTATATGAAAAGAAACTCCTAGTGTAGTTAACATCTAGTAAATTAGTAAATAAGAGAATATGAATCATTAAAATTGGGTAAAAAAATAAAATCTTGTATGTTAGCTAGTTTTAATAATCGAGCGGTGACAAAAAGTGTGAAGACCTTTGGCTTCGATCATTAGACAACGTTTATTTATTTATTTATTTACGTCAATAACTGTTAAAAACTGTGTATGACGTGTCACGTAAATAAACGTGACACGTAAGACGTAAATAAATAAATAGGAGTGTCCATTTTTCTTCGGAATATTTTATGTGTGTGTATGAAGATGATTCCTATGGTTATCTCTCTGAGGTATCTGTGAGAATAGTCTTTTTGAAGGTGAAAGTAAAGGTGGTTTCCACTTATAACACCCTTGGTGCTTAAATAACTATGTTAATACATTTTATTAACAAGTTATTCTTACATTTGAACATTCTGTGTATTTTTTTATAAAACCAATAGCATGCTCTCTATAGAGAGAAACTTGCTCTTTGGCACATTCTCTTGATTATTGAAGATAGATACATTGGTTCTGTATCTACGAGTATCTATCTATCTATCTATCTATCTATCTATCTATCTATCTATCTATCTATCCGTAATGTCATGTTTCGTAATGTCAATAAATCATGTTTTCAAATGTACCTGGTGAAGTTTCTTTAGTCTTAGTCTGATTGTCTGGAACGATTACTCGCCTGTTCTCTGCCCTTGCTTCCATGACGGTCGGGCCGTTGAATCATCAGAGATATTACAAATATTATTGGGTAACATTAGAGATGGGGTGATTTGGCAAATACCATTGAATGGAGGGTTTTGGATGAGAAACGTTAAAGAATTTTAATATTGGAGTGTCTGTCTGTACTCCAAAACTCTGAACCATGTGTAAAAATGTTTGGTGATGGTTTTTGATAGAAGTTTCTAAGTGATAGGTAGTCCAAATAGGTTTTAGGTTAAAATGAATTTTTTACACATATTTGGCGGGCAAGATACCTTCCTAGATAGTGTGCTGTTTCTAATGGATGGATGAAAGATTTTTTTATTTTGATCGGTTGGCATTTTGATTTCACCTCTTTTGGTTTTATTTAACGCGTGTCGAGCAAGACGGCTACTTTCATTAGAAGTGTTTTGAAGATCAGACTAGGTGTTATAAATGGTGAATATCATATCATCCTATACTTGGCAGCTGTATATCTGCTGTGTAGATGTGCAATACGAGAGCCCATACATTCATTTAGGCTTTATAATGGAATTTAACTTGAAAGTAACTGGCAATTATAAAGGACTGAAGCAATATGTACCAAGGATGTGGTAAAATCTGTTTTACTCGAAGTATTAAAGCTAGTGTGACGAGTGACCCTCGGAGGTGATTAACTTCAACGTCGAGAGCTTTGTCAAAGGCCTGGCTGAGTCAATGAAGTCTGCAGAGCATAATATTCATTATAGGTTTTTGTTGATTGTGACTACAACTCTATGCGTTTGGTGTAATGTGGAAATATTTCTTTCTAAATATTAAGTGGCGCTGAGGAATACTTTCTTGAAATTCTAATATAGATATTAATCTCAATAAAAGAAGTTAATTAAGATAATTTAAAAATATTGAAAGTAGGCTTATAGGTTTGTCCGATGTAATTTCTTTATCTGGTATTGCAGATTTGCAAATTACAACGACGTGGGGTGATTTTCATTTAGAGGGGAAGTATCGTATTCTAATGATTGCATTTATTACTGAAAGTATCAACGTAAACTGTTTTGGTAAAGTCTTTTGTAATTTATCCGGTTGCTAGACTGTACCTAGAGATTCATTGGCGGGAAGATGCTGGAATATTCCTTTAATATCTTTGGCATAAAAATGTTTAAAGGGAATAAAAAGTTGGATAGGTTTAAAAGGAAGGAAATCAATTTTTTTCTTTGTTTATTTTACTATTCAGTGGGAATTGCTGAAAGTATTTGCTAGATATTCGGTCACCTTTTATTGATTTTTCTGACCAATTTTTCTTCCTCATTGGAGGAACGTGTTGAGGGGACTTTGTGAAACACCTGAAGGCTTAACTTAAATTTATTCTGTCACTTTCCTTAAGGAGATATTTTCTAAATATTGCAGCCTTCCAGTAGTTTTGAATATTTTAAACTGTAATTTCAGTAGACGAGTAGCGCTATTAAATTTTATTTTATTTTCTTCATTTTCTTTTGTTGATATGATTTAATTTTCTTTTTGCATAGAATATTAGACTAATTTCTGAAGGATAATCGTGCCACTGGAGCATCAAGTGTGGAAAGATGTTATTTGTCATATTTTTCGAGTTAAATATTTCATTGTCTGGTCCAAGTTATCGTATGTTTTAAATGGCATGCATGCTTGCACATTAACCTGCTTAAATATATACCTACTTGTTTTTATTGATGAGCGGGAAGATTTATCTTTTTCATTATTACATGAGGACTAATGGTGAGTATAAGATGAGAATGATAAGAACAGAATGATCAAGGTTGGAATGGGAAGTGGAGAAGATCTTTTCGAGACCAACGGTTATGAAGAAATCGATAACATCTGGCCGATTTTGTGGATCTTTAGGCAAATATTTTGACTACCTTTCTAAATTGGTGTTAAATAAAAGTCTAAAATACTCTTGGCAATCTCACGATGTTCTCAAAAAAATGTCATCTTATAAATATTGGGTAGTATGAAAAATTTTATCGTTCGTTAATTTATCAGATGTTGGGTTTTATTCATTTTACTTTGCGGAATTTTCTGGATAGCTGGAATTTTGTTATTACAGGATTACCTAATTAGGGGAACTCAACTTTATGAGGTATTCATTTCGTCATAATTTGATCTTTATTTCTATTAATTCCTTATTGAATTATAATAGGTGTTCTTGTACTGCTCCGAATTGTTTGGTAGATCTGGCAGTCCTCGTAATTGGCCGGGCGCTCCCCTTACGAGAAGGCACATTTTGGAAGATATATTTTTATCCTTTTGATTTTTTGATTAAATTCCGTCGCATCTGAGGCAATGATAGGGATGACAGCAATATCGCTGTGTATTTAGATAAACTAGTCCAGATTATTTCAACGCCAATGTTTATATAATTTCTTGTTATTTATTGTTAATACGTAAATAAACAATGCTGGAAAACTGTTATTTCTATATCCTTTATACCGTGTGTTTTGTGAGATATGAAAACTCTTAGGAAACTAGAATATTTGAACTTTAGTTCATAATAGGGAAAGTGGGGTTTACATGCAATACGGGAAATCTACATCTTAAGAATTTATCGTCTTGAAATTGACTTAATAAATAAGCGGATGGTACTCCGTGAAACATATTTTGTTGCTAATTTCTAAAGAAATATAGAAACAAGATTTAAGACAAGTGACATGTGAGTTTGAGTGCATTAGTGTTTTTTGTTTGAGTATTGTGCTTGAGGATGAAGAGAGGCGATGGATGTTGTAGGCGCAAGAAGTAAGAATTATTTTCGAGTTGCATCGCAAATTACATGTGTTCAGGAATTTGAATATTTATGAATGAAAATTAACCTTTATGTTAGATCCAAAATAAATTTCAATGGATTGTTTAAATAGCTGTTTTTATGAGAGAAGTAAGAAAGGAGATATGAATATAATTATTCAGCGATTTTCTAAGTCGGAGAAACTTCAAAAGCGAAGTAAAGTTCACACAGGTTCACACAAAAATGGTTGTCAGACCCACACACTTGACATATGTTTCTCTATGTTTGTCGACGCGCTAAATTCGAATCGGCAGTCAGAATTGCGCCACCACCCTCCAATTTATTTTAAATCGCGAAAATCCACCATGAAATGGTGGATTGTAAATTTGAGGGTGGTTGTTTGCAATTAAAAAAAACTGATGTGTGAAGTCACAATTCTGGCTTCAGATTCGGATTTAGCGCGTCGATATACAAAGAGAAACATGTGTTAACTCTTTGGGTCTGACAACCCCCGAAAACAAAACAATACAATTTCACGATACTCTTCTGCGATTTACAAGTCGTTGGAAGAAGGTGGCGCAATTTTGGCTTCAGTTTCTAATTGAGCGGGTCGATATACACAGAGAAACATGTGTCAAGTCCGACAACAACCCCGAAAACAAAAACAAAAAAATACACAATTTCATGATGTCTTTTTGAGATTTAAAAAATATGGAAGGTGGCGACACAATTCTGGCTTCAGATTCGGATTTAGCGCATCGACATACATAGAGAAACATGGGTCAAGTGGTTTGGTATGACATCGATCCCCGAAAACAAAAAAAAAAGTTGCAACTTCACGGTGTTTTTTCGCGATAAAAAACTAGAGGGGGTGACGGCATTCTGGTTTCAGATTCGGATTCAGCACGTCGAAATACATAGAGAAAAATGTGACAAGTCTTCGGGTCTGCAACCTTTTTTGTACCTGTGTTATGATTAAATGTCATTGAAAAAAGTGCACAATTTAACTCTTTTAGACTCATATTTCTATTTTTTAAATGTATAAATCATAGTATAATTACTTATTTACAGTTAAATTAAGACATTTTGATTGAAACTTCAATAAAATTGTTCTTAGAATTTTCGTTTTGGAGTGTTCCCATAGGGGAAACGCGGAAGTGAAAGGGTGGGTGAAGAATAAATATATTTTTTTGGAAGTCCACATAAATTTTAAATTTTAACTTATATTTGAAGATATTTAATTTTATTTTTGATGGAATGTTACAAAACAGTCTACTATTAGAGATATATAAATTTGATACACTTCACTCTAGAATTTTTCTTGAATTGTCTACAACGGGATTGTGTCTCCCCTTTAGAAATGAAATGACTATCATTATCGTGTCGTGTTTGATTTGATACTATTGTATCTACTCTTCCTACCTAACGAGGTAACTTTCCAGAAGTCAGACGCTGTGAATATTTTTGAAGGTATGTGAGAGCAATTGTTCATGTGAACTCAAGCTGATCCACAGACCCGCCCTCTTCCATTCAATGCATCCATATGGTTTGTACAATACGTATTCCCTACATCCGTCTGATATAGAATCTAGACGCTTATTCGTAGGTTATTGAAATGGAAAATGCATTAAACAAATTGTAAAACTTGCAATAGAAGATACTCCAAAAGATAGCGTATTTTTAAAATTAGACTCTCCTGAGCTTCACTCAGGGCATTATTTTCGTCGATCGTCGACCACAACGCTAGTCGAAAGCTGTGATGATCTGATCTCGTTGAAATTAACTTGGAGTTTGGGAGTCCTCGTCAGCAGCAGAAAAAAGTTAAACAATTGGTATCAAAAATACCGACGAAAACTCAACACCGACGAAATTGCATCAATATAAACAGACTCAAGTAAGTCGACATCAGCACCTTCCACCTCTTGTGAAGAACCACAAATTAGCAATAATAATAATTGTTCATTTAATATTCATATTTACTGCAATAAGAATTTATAAGTTAAAAATAAGAAAACTTTAATTGCTCTGTTCACAAATTACTTTTAAATTTGTTATTTATGTTATACTTGTGTATTACTTATATTGAGTCATTTATTTTCGAAGTTAAATAAATAATTTGTTGATCATATGGTTTGTTAAGGGCCGGTGACTGTTAATTCCGTAACGGCCGGCGGCCATTAAAATATCCTTTTCATTCATCCGTTAGGTTGTGTTATGCAGTTATATAACAGGACAGTATTACAAAATATATATTATATCTAAATAAAAATCTGTT
Organism: Gryllus longicercus; assembly: GCA_038098605.1. Classification (NCBI taxonomy): domain Eukaryota; kingdom Metazoa; phylum Arthropoda; class Insecta; order Orthoptera; family Gryllidae; genus Gryllus; species Gryllus longicercus. The sequence continues at coordinate 665,427 of JAZDUA010000253.1, read as the reverse complement.
TAGAAATTTTTGTGTAGCACAAGAAAAAAATAAGAAAACAAGGTCGAAAAGAGGTGGTCTGTTTTGATAATTATTTTTGTAATATATTTTCGTGCAAAGTTAATTTATAATTTAAAAAGTTATTATTGTTAAACAATTAATTTTGTAACACATCTTAGTCTGAAAAAAGTTTGCCTAGAGAGTGTGTTTTTTAAATATAATTTTACTTTTTGGTAGACATTACATTATTCAGTTTACATATTACGTGTGCAAACGTTTCATGTTCTTAATCTATCTTATACTAACTTACACTAGCTTACAATTATACACATTACAATTATATAAAAAATATATTAAAAATTATAGTGAGAGAGGAAGCAGGAAGCACCTCAGATCATTTTATAAAATGTTCGCAAGCCTGGAATAATACTTATCTAAGTATTATTCCAGGTTTGCGAACATTTTATAAAATGAATGGAGGGGATATCTGTTCTTAATTCTCGTTTGATAATTGCGATTTTTGCCTAGTTTATAGAAGGATGATGCTTGAATTCGAAGAAGGTTAGTGTAAAAATTGTGTGCGAGGTTGGCTATTTGTTTTTTTATTGTGTTTATATTTCAATCATTATGCAGTTACTGATGAACCATGGTGCTTTTGTAATTAATCTTAAGAATTTATTTTGGATAACTAACACTTTATTTAGATTGCTATTGGCAGCATTGGTTCAGATGGGGCAAGCATAAAGTAGTGCGGTCGGATGTAGAGTAATAGAGCATTAGATTTGTAGAGTTGACTGTGTTGATTCAGTAACGGTCGTAGATGTATTAGTTTAGTTTTGGCTTGCTGAATTTGGCTTTCTCTATATGTTGCTTCCAGTTGAGTCGAATATCGAAGTTTAAGCCAAGTGTTTCATTGTTTTATTGGTTGGTGTCCAATTGATGATGTCGTGAGAGAGTCTGGTTGCCAACTGCAACACCTTCTCACCAATGACAATATGTGAAGGTCGTTGTGGTCGCCTATTGAAGGGCAGCTTAGGTGTTCGTGAAGGAAGCGCACGGAGCGTTTTGCCACCAGATAATTGGCGAAAGGAGGAGCGCTGGGTCACTTACGCAGGTTGAGAAGCCGTAATTCAAGCGTTCAAGCGGGGCGGGCGAAGTTCGCCCAAACGCATGGCCGCGGCGCTCGGCGACGCTACCTCCCAGGAAGCCCAGAGCGCCTCTCCCTGAGCCACCACTAATGAGCAGCCGCAGCTCCGATGGACGGGGGAGGGCGGAGGAGTACAGGTGAATGGCAGCGGTGCGCTGGTAGGAACGGGGAAGGGTAGGGGAAGGGCGGGAGGGGGGAGAGCGATGGCGACCGGTGGGCGCCAAGGGCGGACAACGTGGGGAGGAGAGAAGTTGGAGGCAGCGGAGGGCGGACGGGATGAGAGTGGGAGGGAGAGGCTGGAGGGCTTAAAGAGGGCGAGTAGGGGCGGACAAAGGGGGAGCAGGTGAAGGGCTGCTGGGGGAAGGTGCAATCGGGAGGAGGGCAAGTGAATGAAGGGCGGGACGCTGGTGGTGGGTTGGTGGGGTTGGGCGAGAAGCCTGCCAGCGGAAGAAAAAGTCGGGCGTTGGACAGGAGGAGTGCAGACGTGGTGCGGTGTAAAACGACGTAGGGTTGCCGAAGGGCGAACGTTAAGTTTACAAAACGGGATCTGAGCATAAGTGCGTACGGGATCTGAGCATAAGTGCGTACGGGATCTGCACGTGAAGTGCTTTCGTAGTGATGTGGGAAATCGGGTAGATGGAGAGTATATGCATAGCGTGTGGTCGATGGGTAGGCAATGAGAGTGCGATGGGTCGGGTGAGAATACGTAGAGGGCGACGTTCAATGGGTGAAAGGTGAGCAGTGCTGGGCTGGGGCATGTGGTAAGCCAGCGTCGCGTAGGAGGTTTGTGGACGATGGGTCAACGGAGAGAGGTCGGCAGCCCTTGATGCAAATGTACGGGGGACAAAGTGAATGATGATTCTGCTTGATGCTGTTTGCATGGAGACTAGCAAAGTGGCATATTCAGATGTACTAATAAGGTTCAAATCAGTCAGAATAAGACGTGTGATAATGGAAGAAAGCGATGATACACTCACTCATATAGAAAAATATATAAGCATGCATGCTATTTGGAAATTTGGATCGACTACCTCCATGTGGGGTTCATAAGATTACTCTTGAGGAGAAATGAATTTTTATGACTTGAAGTCACTCGCGAAAACTCTTCGGGAATCATTCTGTTTTTCGTCTAATTCTGGATGGAACAATAATGTATAGACCTGTGAAGACTATCAATCACGATTAATGGCCGATTATCAAGATTAATGGTAGTTAAATGTTGTTTATTTACTGGATTTTCAAGCTCCAAAACACGATGTGGAGAGAGACTCTCTGCTATATTTCACAGTACGTCACAGGTGTTAACTATTGTTAATCGCCATTAAGGGTAGTTAATCTGGAGTAATAGGGCAGGAGGCTACGCCTACTATTAACTACTATTAAGCAAACCTATACTGACTGTGATTGTAAGAGCTCATTCAAGTATTTTGCTTGAGAATAAAATTACATTTGAATAGAATATATAAATTTTTTCACCGAGTCTCGATCGTGTTTGAGGCCTTACGGTATCAGATTGACAAATTGTGTTCATTGAGACTTTAAATCATGGGGAGAAAATAGATAACAAATCATTAGAATAGAGAATTTCGCCGTAACATCCATTTTTATAACAAATGTTCGGGAAGCTTGAGATGCGCAAAGATAAAACAACGACAAGCGCGAGAAAACGGCGGCATGAAATAAGATATGGAGGCGAGTTTAAATGCACTTGAAAGAAAACTGAAGGGAAATGAGATGCAAAGCGTGCATTGGTATGGGCTTGGGAGAGCCGCGAAGGTGGATCAGGTCGCGTTGGGTGGTAGCGAGGGAGGCAGGTGAGAAGAACTGTGGGAGGGGGCGGAGGCGGGGGCGAGGGCGTGGGCGGGGGAGGGGACGCGTATGAAATATGCAACATCGCGCGCGTAACGGGCAGAGCGCGCCGATTCCACGCCGACGACGCTGCATTAAACATGGCCTCCGGAGGCGGCGGTTGCAGACGCAACGCGGGAACGGGTCTGGGGCGGTGGCGGTAGCGGTGACGTGGACTGGGGCGGGGGCAAGGGTGGTCGCGGTTGCAGGGGCGCGTGTGGGGCGGGTACAGGGGCGTGTGCAGGAGCGGGTGCAGAAACAGGTGCAGAGGCGAGTACAGAAACTGGTGCAGAGGCTGGTGCAAGGGTGGATGCAGGGGCGGCGGCAGGGGCGGGGACAAGTGCGGTGCAGGGTCGAGGCTGGGTCAGGGGCATGGGTAGGTATAGGGGTATGGCGGGGGCAGGGGCAGGGGTGGCAGTAGGGGCGCGGGCAGGGTCAGAGGCGGGCGCAGGAACGAGGTAGGGGCGAGAGCAGGGGCAGGGGCGGGAGCAGAGGCGGGAGCAGGGGCGGGGGTAAGGTCAAGTGCAGTGGCGGGTGCAGGGGCGGGTGCAGGGGCGAGTGCAGGGGCGGGTGTAGGGACGGTTGCAGGGGTGGGAGCATGGGCGGTAGCAGAGGCGGGATCAGGGTCGCGGGTAAGGGCAGGGGCGGTGGCAGGGGCAAGGGCGGTGGCAGGGGCAGGGGCGGTGGCAGGGGCAGGGGCGGGGCAGGGGCGTGGATAGGAGCGGGGGCAGGTGCGGGGGCAGGTGCGGAGGCAGGGGTGGTTGCGGTGTCGGGAGCAGGAGCAGGGCTGCGGAAAGGGCTAGCGCAGGAGAGCGAGGGGATGTGTACGTTACTCTTGGCAAGCGGTGCTCATGCAAGGGGCAACCAGTTGGAAAGCGGTGATGCAGTGGTGGGTGGTAAATGGAGGTGGGAAGTAGGACGTTCTTGATTGGGGAGCGCTGATGTGGGGGAGGTTTGGTACTTAAGGGTGGAGGAGTACGAGTGACGGGTGGCAGGCGCGGGCAGTGGGCGCGAGCGGCGGGCAAGTGACGATCACTAGGAAACCCTGGGGGCGCAAAGGTTCTGCGTGGAATGGCGAAGGAGCTACTCTTCCTCGGGAGACTTCATTAAGTGATGCATCGCGGCATCGGTATGAAGGAGAGTTAGATTCCACATACTCCATCTCGAGCGTTCTTGCACCAGTTAATGTGAGATATATTGACTCCTGAGCCAACCATGATGATGTAGAAATAATTTTCGGACTCTGCGTTAAATCGTGGCTTTTAGCGGAGTGAATGTCTTGTACCTGGAACTGGAAGCCACTGGCCGGTTTATGCTTTTGGAATGTTGTTTTTGAATGTTATGAAATTGTGTTCCCCAATGTCTGTACAGTGTAAGTGCGAGTAAACGTAGTGACAATTTCCATTTCCCATTGTGTTGAAATCGTTTCGCTTTAAGTATAAACCTCATTGTCGACACGATGTAATTTCGGTTTAATTTCATCCCTTACAAGCACACATTGAATATACAAGTTGAACCTATACACGACTAATTTGATATTCATATTCGTGTTTTAAGGGTAATTTTACTTGCTGATCCAAGGTTTTCGAATGCAAGAACTGTTATTGTAGTTCAGTAATGAGAATACTACAACTTTCAACATTGATGAAATCAAAACATTTATTCACTCTATGCAATGTTATTTTAATGAAACGTAAAAATGCAAAACGGTCAAGATGCAAATTATGGATCTTTTATCTATGAATCCACCGATTGGATTTCTTCTACTCGTACAAGTGTCCCCGACGGTGCAGGGTCGAAAATTCGGTGCCAAATATAAAAACCTTGCCAGGAAGTTAGAAATTCGTGTCTGGCTCCTCAGTTTCTCAGTGCTACATTTTAGTGCCAAGTGGGCACAGTGAGGAGTGGGGGAACCATGACTCCCGGGTTTCTCAAACCGGGTGTTCCAAAGTTGAGTCACAGAATTGCCGACAGTCTCTCCCCCCCCCCCCACATACGCACTCAGAGGAATTTGAAAAGGGTCTTGACCTACTTCTCTGAGTGGCATATGATTGCGGTGCCAACCCACAAAGTGATAGTTTCGAACTGGCGAAGCGGTCCTACCCATGTTTCTTAAGAACATTGCGTTAAGGCGTATCCAAATTTTTTTTTCGTTAATCGGCCGACTAGGACCACGCATGCAAGCATCCTGCATTTACCGTGGCTCAGTTTTTATTTATTATCACGGTGGCAGGTGCTTGCGACAATTTTTGGGGGGGACCAGCATTTTAGCTGGATCCGATTTTTATCCCCCACGGTTGTTAGCCCTGGGGGTATGGAAGATGAAATGATGATATGATGATAATGGGGGTGAAAGGACAACACATACAGACATACACAAATACACCCATGCCCAAGGCGGGACTCGAACCCGCGATCTTCTGGTCCGAAACCACTCCGGCACTACTGCCTTAGCGATCTCGGCCATCTGATCGGCCGTATCCAAATTATTATATTATTATTATTATTATTATTATTATTATTATTATTATTATTATTATTATTATTATTATTATTATTATTATTATTATTATTATTATTATTATTATTATTATTATTATGGTGTTCCTTTGAGAACATAATGGAGGTGATGATGAGGCGAACATGTAGGCGCCGATCCTGGGACTTGAAGAAAATCCACTGGAATGTGGCACAATTATTTCGTCAATTTATTTTCGCCTTAAATTAATCACTACGTTTTACGCTTTTTTGCTAATATGCCCCAAAATTACAAAGCATATTTACATTAGCACAAATACTAAATTCAAAAATGCAGATCTTTCCCAATTAGTTCCGAAAATTTGGTAGCAACATGGAATGGAATGTTTTACATTTGATTCTTCCCCGGATTTCCTTAACACTTCCATAGTCTTCTCCCCGAAATTTTGAAGAGATAAAATCTTTACTAACTCAGTCTAATTTGTGTTCACTTCTACTTCTGCAATTGCTCTATTAATTTTGTATGCGAATCTAGCGTTGCATGCGTATCTAACATTAAAAGGCGACTGTTTGGTATATTTATGTGAATAATGTAAAGTTTAATAAGAATACGTTGTGGGTCACATTCATTTGAAAATAGGTATTTCCGCACTTATTTAAGAAAGTAAAAGACAGACGTCGATCATAAGAGCGTTCATTTTTCTCTAGCGTTACTCACAGTTTTATTTTCTCCATACTCACTTGAAATTCTTCACAGTTCCGAGACAATACTGTTCGTAATTTTCGCAAACTTATTTTTTATACGATTATTCGAATAAAATATGCAGCTCGAATCACTTGGTAATTTAACTGTTCTCTTAAAGATGTCAACATCAGTGTTGCCAACGTTGTGAAAGAAAGTTATGGCGTATTAAGTTAAAAATGCCTTTAGGCACTGGTATTTAATCTACGCCATCTACATTGATCGATTTAGGTGGCGGTGGTTTGATTCCAGGCATTATCACTAATGTTGCAGATCTAAAACACGGAAAAATACGATTTTTGGAAATTTATTTGAATCTTCTAGCCGGATCTGAAAACAAATGATCAAGTCTCCAACAGAAGACTGAAAGGCCTCGAATAACACCTTATGCGTCTCGATTGCTGCACGGCAAGTGGTCTAGCCACGAGTGACGGAATTCCACACATACGCCTACCTTACTACCCACCCATGTTTACTCCTAATGGAGAAGCATCTTCTCCTCCCGATAAATGCGTTATCTTGGGTATCATCCCTTTGCTTCTTAATTTTCGCAAAATTGGCAACACGATAATCATATTCAAGAAGTAATTGCACGATCAGAAATAACACTTCCTGAATGCTCTAAATTTATTTCACCATCAAATATCTACCACTGGCAACCCCGAAATTATCAAATGATCCTGATGGAATATAGGTTTTATTAAAACGCCTTCCCTTAAAAGTAATCGTACATATTACACTAATATTTAATGTCGCTCGGAGAAAAAAAGTACTTCCCTAATAAATGGAAATACGCCCGTTATTCCCATTATCATGCCTGGGAATGCACAAAATAGTTTTTTGCCGCGAATAGGTAAGTCACTGTTCTGTACAAAGAAAAAATATAAAAAATCTTTTTGTAGTAAAAATGAAATAATGCAAATAGTTTACATTGTCAAATAAATATAATATGTTCGAATATTAGTCAACCTAAGAAAAGTTTAATAAGGGTAAATTTTATTTTACAATTAAAAGAAAGGAACTTGGAAGAGCCTATATGAAATAGGAAACTAAAATAAAAGCGCAAATTCGTATAATATAAATGTAATATAGTCAATGAAAGAATCTAAATAAACATGTTACATTGTGTGTGTGTCTGTATCGTTCACTGCTGTGAACTGCGCGGCAAGGAGTAGTGACGAAAGGCGGCGCGGGGTAACTTAGAGTAGAGACACCAAGCCACGTCACATTTCCTTTGTAACGAAATTTCTCGGAAAAGAAATTGAATGGTAAGAGGCCAGTTACATGTGTAAAGCTTACTACGAAAGGTATAGAGATTCTTGAAAGATTATAAACACATTTAAAAGTACAGTGAGCACCGAAACAATTGCTGTCTTGACTCAGCAACCCAGCGCACCCATGCTCTGGTCAGTGGCCCAACCACTAACCAGGAATATCTCACAGATTCACGTGTACGTATCGAAAGTCAGTTCATTTGGAATTGGCGCTACCCTGCTCCACTTTACACTACACGCACCACTGCTGCTTGTGCTTCGTAAATTAGTCGCCACGGTCAGGAGGGAGGCGGTTTCACGAAATGGACCATGGACTGACAAGTATTGAAAACGCTCACATCCACCCATGTGAGAACCACACCGCTACCGCCGCTGTCGTGTCTAGACTCCCGGAATGCGCCACTAATGGAATTCTAGGGAATCTCACCAAGCGGAAATTTGCTTTTGTCGAAAGGTGAAAATATTTCATTGCTGACCACTGAAAATGGATTCGACACCGACACATCTCTACTAGTATCACATTCCAATTGGACGAATGACAAGGAACGACATTTACAGAGAGTGGGAAGCGCAGCTCTTCTGGTTAAGAATAGAGCTGCCAAAATTACTTATGAACTAGAATTCGAGGGGAGCACTCAGGTTAACCTGAATCTTCACGCAAATCACGTTTGCTCGAGTAAACCCGCGGGATTGTGATATCAATTTTGGGTATATCTCGTACTTGCAACATTGTCCTTATTAATTTCGTCCTCTGACAACACTAGCTCCATTGAGTATGCATCATTGTTCGCGATCTGCATTAAGAACGTTCGTGGAGCAAATTCTCTATTACGTAGGTGACGGCATAATTATCACATAAGCATCGAGATACTATTCAACCAGGCGTGGTCAACTTATACTGCAGTGGGCCCTCTTAATAGTTAAAGTTTATTCTAGGCTCACTGGTACTCGACGTTCTCCAGCTGTCAATTGTTGCCGCAACGGATGGCGCAAGTTACATATGCGAAACGCCTAACATCTTCCTGCCGCCCGCCATTATGTGTGCAAGCGGCGACCTGCATCGTTGCGAAATACTTGAAATCGTCAGTATCACAAAAGGTGGCTTTCTAAGAGCGTTCACGACGACGCAATCAGACCGTACAAAAGGACTAAAGAAAAATATCTTTAAATTAATTTAAACTAAAGCCTGCATTGCCTATTTATTAATGAATCCCTAATTTTGTGTCAAAAGTGACATTCTTAATGGCGGAAACATATTTTCATATAATATTGATATCTATAATACAACACGTCGTAGAAGTCACGTACTTCATGTGCTAGTAACAAAAGCCCACTACACGAACTCCTTATATGATTTGTGGCCGTCACTTTACAACAAATTGTCACATGATGTTAAAAAATTAAAATAAATATACAAATTTAAATTTAAAGTAATTTTTTTGATTCTGTGCATTTAGGAACCCTTCTGACAATTAAAAAGAAAAAAATAATATTTTAACTATGATATAGTATAATGCGTTAGTTTACATTTGCGTTGTATAATCTTAAAAATACTTAAATATACCTGTATCAAGTAATGTACGTCAGCTTCTCGATCAACGACCCCCATATCAATCAGGTTTTCTTCCAATAGTCCTGATCCATTGACCAAATGCTGAGATGGCTCTTTGTTTTGCTTCTTGACACAAATGCAGCTTCACTAGGCCCACGTCATTTTAACTTCTCCTTTTACTAGTTGAAGTAGAAATAGAGTATGTGTAATTATTGTATCTAAACTAAAATATCAAATCTGAAGATCGTTTAGCGACGCAAAATAAGTTTTCCATAACTCGGGAGAGAAAATGTCTAGTTTTCAAATGTAGCTAATCTCGCTTTGTTTGTACCTTTTTTCATAATTTTACAATACATTTTATTCAGCTAATTATGGTTAAAAGGTGGAAAGGATATTCTGGAGCTCAAGAAAACCTGTGCAATTGAACTTCTCTCTCATACATCACCAACAGTCTTTTCTGTTCTTTGACAAAATAAATCGAATCAAAGCAAAGCTTTATAAATTGCCTTAAGCACAGCCATATTAATCTCTATTAATCTCTTTAGAATGCGAAACACACAACAACTTCGACGCTGTACGATGTAGTGAGAGGATCATACCACGTGCGGTGTCCAGCAGCAGGTCCCCAGCGGCGCGAAGCAGCACGCCGAGCGTAGACTTGGTCTCAGCGGAGTGCAGGGAGCGCCAGCTGTGGACAGTTGCCTGTTCTTTGTCTGCGGTTACGAAAAACGGAAGGACATGAGGAAACGGCAAAGATACAAATGCAAATTATTGTAGTAGCAGCGACGGTACAGACAAGGCTAAGAATGAATTAGGAGAGGTTATTCTGCCTTCTTGCCAAAAATCACTTGGTCGGTGAAGCCTTCTTGTCTGTGATGACGTCGGAGCGAAGTAATGCGAAATAGCGGATATTAAAGTGCATTGGGAATGGTCATGCATTTTAAAATGAATCGTCAACGCAGCGAGTGGAGTGCAGTAACTACTGCAATACAGAGTCACATTAAAGATTGACAGTTACGTCGGATAACTAAGCTGAGATCAGTAAGCTGAGAACATTGCGAGATGTGTCCGCATTTCAAATGGCGGATGTAAAAACATGTGAGTGCGTAGAACCATTACTATTCCGTGAAAGTAAAGCGTTTAATCGCCAACGGTAGAAACTGCGCCACGTGCTTAGAGTAACTTACGGAAACAATCGCTGGAAAAGAAGACGATGTTAAAGGAGCTTCGGAAGCCCACAACAAAACCCTATTCCTTGTGAAACTGTGCGAGGAACATTTCAACGGAGGTGTTAAAAAGAAATTAGTGAAGCTCTTTTCATCGTATATCCCAACGAGGCGTGTTCCACGCAGTAGACGGAGCGGGACCGGGACAGACCGGGACGAGATGTGGGATCGGGAAGCAGAGAGGGTCCAGCCAAGGTCACCTACACCAAGGCTGACCGCCATCATGCATCGTGCTTACTCACGCAAGGTAAAATGTAATGTGCCTAACAAGGGTAGGAGAAGGAGATTCGATAAACGATGGACATACGATAAGTGCAGTGATAGAAATGATGTTTCGTTATATGAACATGGACACGAATGATTATAAAAAATCTAATGAGTCAAAAAATATTAACTCTTGAACTAATGAAATACTAAAATTTAGATGGAAGGAGGGTAATATTTTTGGAGATTACGAATGTGAATTTTGTTTTAAATTTCTTTACTATTCAAAGGAGAATGCGTTGTTAGGTAAATAATTTTCACGTACCAATTAAATACTAGTTAGCAACAATTTTCTTAATTTTTGAGTGATTTTCAAACCAAAGGTTAATGAAAAATTTGTCAATGAATCAGAAGATAACTGATTTTAATTAAGTTCCAAAAATTGAAAAAAATCATATATTCAGTAATAGTTCCTTATCATAGTAGGCTTGATTAGTGGCCAGTGTAGCAGAATGCTTTCCAGGGTTGTTGGAAATTGAAATTGCTTTTATTTTATGTTTAAAAGAGGGCTTCCATCAAATTCCATCACGAACTTTGTGTGAGGATGAGTGTTTCTCCCACTCTAAGGGTATATATATATATATATATATATATATATATATATATATATATATATATATATATATATATATATATATATATTGAAACCCAGAATATGTGTTTCATTACACTAATTAAATCATTAGTGTAAGAATTCAATAGCTATTCTGGACTGCGCGGTGCGAGCGCCGGGCGCTGCGAGCAGCGGGCAGCCGGCAACGGTCGCCGCCGCCCCAGGTGCCCGCCGGGAGGCGAGCGTGAGAACGGCGGGTACAAGCGTGGCAGCGCGCACGGGCAAAAAGTTCGTTAGTTGGATTGAGGCGGCCGCCGCCGAAGGATGTGCCGACGTGCGGCCGGCGAAGGAGAGGTTAGCAGAGCGGCGACCAGTGCGGACGTGTAGCGAGGGCTCTCCGCTAGTGAATGGACGCATGTAATACGCGACATAGTTATGTGATTAGGAATCGCAAAGTAATGGACATGTAAACAGAACATTAGAAGTATCAGTATAGTAAAAGATTAGTGTTGGTAAAATAATTGACGTCGCTCTCATTAGTTGGTGCGGAGGGAACATTCTTGAAAGCGTGCGGTACAGAACTGTGACCAGTATACGGAGTAGGCGGGGGTCGTGTAATTAAACCCACTAATGGACAGTGATTCGAGGAAGGTGCGCAGCCGAGGTATCAAGATTCTGTTCGGGGAAGAAGTGTTGGAGCATCAGCCGTGGATGATCACCACGCCGTCTGCTGTCGACGGCCCGCAGCAGTAGCAGAGGTCGACAACCCTGTCGGCACGAGCGGCTCGACGAACCTCATAGGTATTCAAACGGGGCCCCGAAGGTATGAAAGTTGTATTTTACTCTTAATCTTGGTACCAAGGCGGAGTATAAAAACGGTGTCAGATTATGTAAATAGTAAATTTGATTCAAAATAAATCTTGTCATAATTGTATTTCTATGTATGAATAATCTTCCCAACGTTGCACCGACTTATCCTAGGACCCATTCACGTAAAAGACACCCTCTCTTAGTGTTATATTGCAGTGAAGATACCCGGCACCACCAGGTACGTCACAGCTGGCGCCCGAACATGTGGATAACGTATAATTAAGAAATGTGGTCCTAGGGAAATTGGTGAAATGTTGGAAAACAATGTGCATGTAATTGTTGTATAGTAATGCAGGGTATAGATGAGAAGCAGGCAGTACAAAGTGTATTATTATAGAGTACAAAAAAAAATAACAATACATGTGTTAGCAAAAAACATGCACAAGTCAAGTAAGCATAATGAAATGTTGATAATTACAAAAATGTTGTTGCGTAATTAATTGCGGGCTGACATAGGCAATTATTTGTGTGCATCCAATATATAGTTAATATTGCAGTTACTGAGGTTATGAAGGCTATACATGTACATGCTACAAATAATATAATGTAATAGAATTTCAAAATTTTGTAAGACATATTAATAATATTTGAACTGCTTGGCAATTTTTTATAACATGGAAATCAAAGAAATGGGGAAGTAGTAATAATTCTTATGAGAATATAAAGGTGGTTAATAGTGTTGTACAAATTTTGCACAAAATTGTTTTTGCTGGGAACATTCACTCAGTAGTGCATTATCTATTGGTGATGGTAAAGTGTGGGGAATTTATTAGAAAAGATACCAGGTTGGGAAATATATACCAGCAGTGTGAATGTATGTTGTGAATATCTATATGATATAATTGAGGAAAATTCAGGGAGGAGATATGACATGCAAATGTGAATGATGATTAGGTACATAATATAGCAATAAGTGCGTTGAAAAGTAATTTCAATTAATAAGGGAGTTATTATAATTTGAAAGCATCGTTGTGTAAGAGTATTAATGAGTCTATTAGTAGTGTATATGTGTTTCTATGGTAATAATATTATGTATTGTGAGGATTATGTTTATGCATTGGTAGGTGAGTGGAAATTTATATGGCTATTGAATTAGTGTTATTGTGTTTTGGTGGTGAGTAAGGGTTGTTCGTCATTAATTAGCAATTGAAATAGGAGTGAATTAAACCATTCACGAAGAATATATAGTGCTGTGGCGGGTATAGTTAATTCATAGGATAACTGTGGTATCGTTGGTAGGTGAGGCAAGAGGAAAATTTGTGCGGTATTTCAGTGTAGTGAGAATCGATCGGACAGCTCAAAGTAACAGAATGGAGGCGCAAAATGTAGTGCTGGACCGGGAGGAGAAGGTAGATGAAGTAAGGGAGATAAATGTAGAAATCGATAATAGCATACCATCGGAAAGCAGGGATAGTGGCATTGGAAGTCGGTTAGACGACACGTCAGGAGATAGCTTCAATAAAGAAATAGAAATCACGTCAACGCCGATGAACCAGGCAGCAGGAAATCCGAATCGGGGGGGTGGAGAAGATACTAATTTAGACATACTACAGATAATAATGATGATGCGGGAAGAACAGAAGAAGGCGGCAGAAGATCAGAAGAAGGCGGAGGAAGAACGGGACAGGAAAGCAGAGGAACGAAGTAGGAAGCTGGCTGATGAACAGAATAGGAAGATGTTCGAACAACTGAATGGGAAACTGGATGAACAGAAAATATTTACAGTGGAGCAGATTAGGAAGTCAGCTGAGGAGCAGAAAATTTTCACAGAGGAGCAGAACAGGAAGTTAGCTGAAGAACTGAATAGGAAAGTAGAGGAACAGATTGGGAAATTGGCAGAAGAGCAGAGCAGGAAATTAGACGAACAGAAATTATTCACAGAGGAACAGATTAGGAAGCTGGCAGAAGAACAGAATAGGAAATTAGATGTAATAGGGGGGCGAATGGGACGCGCTGAAGAACAAATTGAGTTAACGAAGAATGAGATGACCAAAATCACGGAGCGGGTAGAAATTCATGAAAAATGGACTGCCGAAGAATTAGGGAAACAAAAAAAGGAGTTAGAATCCCAAGTAATCAATCTGGGGGGAGAATTAGAGAATAAGCTATATCAGCAATTAGATGATAGAACCGCTAAGCAGGACGAGAAAATTGAAAGGATACAATTGGTAGTCAAGGAAGAAATGCTGGAGAATAAGAGGGAATGCGAGGAGAAGGTTGTGTCATTACGAACAGAGATTGAACAAATAAAAGAATGCAAGGCATCCCCAATTGCAGCAAGCGGGACGGTACCATTTACCCCTCCAAGATCACTAAAATTTTCAGGAGACGGGAAAGAAAATCCATGTATATTTATGAAGGCAGCAGAACGACATCTAGATGTTATCAATACTTCGGAAAGGTGTAAAATACAATTATTATATTTAATGTTAGAAGGCAACGCAAGGATATGGGCCGATACATTTGATAAGTTTCCCGAATCAGTAAAGGCATTTAAAGATCGATTCCTTGAGCGGTATTGGAATGAGGAAATTCAAATTAATTTTAAAATCAGCTTAATGAATAATCATTACAACCAGTCAATGGGAAGCTTGCGGGAATACGCAACAAGGCGTATTATGGAATACAAAACGCTATCCCCACCGATGTGCGATCAGGAAATAATATGTGTACTGACGAGACAGTTCCCAGTTACGGTGCAGAATCTTTTACGTAGTGTGCAGCATACCGACCTGGAAAGATTCCAGAATGTGTTAGGAGGGTACGACTTGACATTTGCAGGCGTACCAAAGAACAGAAATGAAGGGAATGTTAATATGGTTAGATCGGAACGTAACCAGGGGCAAGGGAATGATAGGAGCAACGATTACCAGAGAAACCAACGCGGAAGAGGGGGAGACGGATGGAGACCAGAGCCGGGGAACCAGAGACCGGACTGGAACAGATCTAAGTCAAACCGTACGGAGACGCGAGGCGGGGGCGGGAATGCACCCGACCGATTAGCACAGCCTAGCACAAGTAGTGATCAAGGACACTATTTAAACTAATAGAGTCCGCGGTGATAGGTGGCCCCATTGCGGACGCGGAAATCGATGACGTAAACGCGGTCTCCATAAACGCTATGCAGCCGGTAACCTACGATACCCAACCGTGGCGGAGATGTAAGAACTCAGCGGTCAGAATCAGGAAATGTCCCACGATATCGATAGAATGTGAAGGTATAATTAAAGAAGCTTTAGTGGATACAGGGTGCACGACTACAGTAGTATCAGAAGAAATGTATGAGGAGTTAAAAGCAACAGGAAAAGAAGTAATGTGTTTGCCTATGAATAGGGCGTATGTGATTGGAGCAACTCAGAAGAAGTCAAGCCCCATCACAAAACAAATCATGTTTCAAGCCAGGATTGGCAACCAAGTATACGAGATGGTGGCCCTGGTAGTCAAAAAATTATTGTATTCGGTAATCATAGGGATGGATTTTCTGGTCGATCACAGAGTAAATATAGATCTAGAACGGCAGGTGGTAGAACTGGGGAGCCAGGCGGTAGGATTTGACTTGGGGATGGACGAAGAGTACGAAGCGTGTATGGGCGTAATGGCAAAAGATTCATTAGAAGAACAGCTGAGGCAGCAAACGGAGAAGCAGATTGAGAAGTTTGCGGAAGAACAGAGCAAAGAATTAGGTAAACAGAAAAGATCCGAGGAGGAACAGAATAGGAAGGCGGAGGAACGGAATAGAAAACTAATAGAAGAACAGAACGGGAAGGTGGTTGAAGAACAGATTAAGAAGCCGGCAGAAGAAATGGGAAGAATCACAGAAGAACGGAATAGGAAGCTCATCGAAATATGCGAAAAACCGTATGGGAAAGCGGAGGAACTGGATAGGAAAGATGAGGTGCTAAAATTTCAATCATGCCATCAAGTAGATGCTAGGGTAGCGGTAACAGATAGAAACGAGGGGATGACGAACCAAATCCATGAGGAAGTCAAGACAGCGGAGGGCAAAACGGTGGAGGTCCAAATCGAGACCGAGGAGGATGTTTATAAAGTGAAAGTGAAAACGAAAGAATTGAAGTTAATAATGGAAGAAGAAGTGGAAATGAAAATAGAAGAAATGGAGCATATAATAGAAGAAGAAATCGTGGAAAATATACAAGGGTGCGAAGAGAAAAGAGTACAAGAAGAGTTTAAACAGGAAGAAGACGGGAAAATGTCGCCAAGTGTCAAGTATGGGGTGACACCAATTATGCCTCCAAAGTCGATGAAATCTCTGGGAGATGGGACGGAAAACCCTAAGGTAGTTCTGCGAGCAGAAGAACGGCACCTAGCATCAAACAACATATTGGAAGGATATAAGGTCCAGTTATTACACTCAATTTTAGAAGAGAACGCCAGGACGTGGGCAGAGAATTTTGGTATATTTCCGGAATTTTTAAAGGTATTTGAAGACAAGATTTCCGTACGAAAACGGAGCGAAGAAACTCAAATAAACATCAAGAGCGACCAGAGGAATAGCTATTACAACTACATCACGGGAAATAGTAGTGGATACAGAATGAAGAGCATTATGGAACCAACAACATTAGTTGCTCCTATAAAATATCAAGGAATTAGTTGCATGTTAACGCAACAGTATCCTGTCACCGTGCAGAGCTTACTGGGCAGAGCAGATCATACCGATTTAGGAAGGGGTTTGAAGATATTGGAGAGGTACGAAGTCACCTTTGCAGACGCCCCAAAGCATGGGAATGAAGGAGATGTAGGCAGGTCCAAAATGGAGCGAAGTCAGGGGCGAGGGAAGAATGATGGTATAGTCAACCATTGGTACAAACGTAGAAGAGGTCGTAGCTGGAAATGGGACGACACTTACCAAGATGTGCCCAACACGCTGGAAGCTATGTCCTACAACTGTGATTTAGGAAATCAATGTCAGCAAAATGGGGATGAACCGTCATACAAGAAACAAAACATAGTAGGACACCACAAGCTTCAAATCGGAAACCTGGTCAACATGTATGGAAAATAGTGAAGTGTAAATAGTGTAATATTAGTGTTAATACAAGTAATCACATGTTAATTCGATTCTAAGTTATAAGTGTATATAGGGCGTCGAGGAATATGCAAAAGAGTGCAACCATCGGCAGTGACGATGTTACTAGTGTGAATTTTGTCCAGAAGCGGGAAAAATTCAAAAAAAGAAAGGGGGGGGTGATGAAACCCAGAATATGTGTTTCATTACACTAATTAAATCATTAGTGTAAGAATTCAATAGCTATTCTGGACTGCGCGGTGCGAGCGCCGGGCGCTGCGAGCAGCGGGCAGCCGGCAACGGTCGCCGCCGCCCCAGGTGCCCGCCGGGAGGCGAGCGTGAGAACGGCGGGTACAAGCGTGGCAGCGCGCACGGGCAAAAAGTTCGTTAGTTGGATTGAGGCGGCCGCCGCCGAAGGATGTGCCGACGTGCGGCCGGCGAAGGAGAGGTTAGCAGAGCGGCGACCAGTGCGGACGTGTAGCGAGGGCTCTCCGCTAGTGAATGGACGCATGTAATACGCGACATAGTTATGTGATTAGGAATCGCAAAGTAATGGACATGTAAACAGAACATTAGAAGTATCAGTATAGTAAAAGATTAGTGTTGGTAAAATAATTGACGTCGCTCTCATTAGTTGGTGCGGAGGGAACATTCTTGAAAGCGTGCGGTACAGAACTGTGACCAGTATACGGAGTAGGCGGGGGTCGTGTAATTAAACCCACTAATGGACAGTGATTCGAGGAAGGTGCGCAGCCGAGGTATCAAGATTCTGTTCGGGGAAGAAGTGTTGGAGCATCAGCCGTGGATGATCACCACGCCGTCTGCTGTCGACGGCCCGCAGCAGTAGCAGAGGTCGACAACCCTGTCGGCACGAGCGGCTCGACGAACCTCATAGGTATTCAAACGGGGCCCCGAAGGTATGAAAGTTGTATTTTACTCTTAATCTTGGTACCAAGGCGGAGTATAAAAACGGTGTCAGATTATGTAAATAGTAAATTTGATTCAAAATAAATCTTGTCATAATTGTATTTCTATGTATGAATAATCTTCCCAACGTTGCACCGACTTATCCTAGGACCCATTCACGTAAAAGACACCCTCTCTTAGTGTTATATTGCAGTGAAGATACCCGGCACCACCAGGTACGTCACAATATATATATATATATATATATATATATATATATATATATATATATATATATATATATATATATATATATGTGTGTGTGTGTGTGTGTGTGTGTGTGTGTGTGTGTGTGTGTGCTGTGCTCGTAGAAGAAACTTGGCGGCACTCTGATAACCTGAGGTTAGTTTACAAGTGAAGGGCGGCACGGTGGGACACGAGATATATGTACTAAGTGTCCGTGGAGCGAAAACTCTAGTAATTAGCCGATTGCATGTGAACCGAGATGCGATTCGACTGAGCGTAAACTACCACTGCTCCAAACAGTGGTGAAATAGTACATCGGTCCATATCATGTCATACTGGAGAAAAATAAATAAATAAGTAAATAAATAAAAATTGCAGTCATTTTTCAAAAAATTCAAAAATGTCATAGGGTTTTCATGTAAAGTACCCGTAAACATTAAGATTAATTTCACACTCCCAGGTTCTTGAGTCAGGCCAGAACTTTCGGGGAATTATTTTGGAGAAATTTTCAATCAATCAATTTTTAGCAGCATTGCGTACTATACTACGTTCAAGCGAAAGTAAAAATAAATTGCTATTGGAAATTATTTACATGGTACAGAAATGATAGTAAAATAATCAAAAAACTAAAATGTGCATTATGTTTACGAAATCGTATTATCACATTTTTTTTAGATTGATTCAATAATGCTTTTGGCATTTAACTGAGTTCATGTAAAATAAAGCACGTCAGATAGAAACGGGTAGTGTATGTGTCGTATTTTAGTCTTTTATTAGTTGAAAATATTTTATGGATTTTGAGTACATATGTTGAATAGCAAGGCCTGTTTATGAACGAATAGTTCTCAATAAAATTCGTACTTCTCATAAGCATCTCACAAGTTGAAGCATCATTGCACCCAGAGCAAACGAATCACGATGCCATTGTTCTCTGCATGCAAAGAGAAGAGCAGTTGAAGCAATAGATGCCAGGGCGGATGCAGGCCCGACCTGCGGCAACACAGCCTCCCTCAGCCCCCGCCCCGCCCTCCTGCTTCCGATTTCGTCGCTCCGCGGCGGCGCGCTCAGTGCCGGCGGGGGTGCGGCGCGCGGGGAGTGTCGGGGAGGGACGGGGTAGGAGGGGCGAGGCGAGGCGGGGGCGGAGCCGTCTTATCACGTCGGCTGGCGGAGGTGGCGGCGGCGGTTGCGAACTCGGGGGCGTCGCGCCGCGGCGCGGTGAGGGGACGGCGGCTGCGCAGGGGCTGCTGAGGTAGCGGGGTGCGCGGGGCGAGGACCGAAGTGCGTGGGGTAAGAGAAGGCTAAAGAGGCTGAGCCCGGGACGAGGGCCTTGCAGGTACGTGGGTGGCGGCGGCGACGGCGGCGACAGCCTACACAACATCAATAATTACCGTCTGCCCGCGCACTGTGCCCGACGGCGCGACGCGGTGGGCAGCGGGCGGGCAGCGAAGAGGCGCCTGGGGCGGTGGGCGGAGCGGGGGCAGACGCAGGCGGCGCGGCGGCCGCAGCCGGGGGCCTGGAGCGGCGCCGGAGGAGGGAACGCTATGGGGCGGAGCGGGGCGGGACTGAGCGGGGGCCGGGCCAAGTGGGTCGCTGCACAAAAGCTGCGCCAGCGCAGGGCGGTCGCTGCGCGGCTGCGCGGCGGCTGGGCGGGCCTACCCCACGGGCGCGCGGCGCGGCGAGGACCGGCGCGGCGGCGGCGGCGGCGGCGGCGGCGGCGGCGGCGGCGGAGGCTGCGAGCGGTCAATGAGGTCGTGACCCCGCGCCAGACGCTCCACCCCTGCCAGCCCCGCCGCACCCGCGCAGGCGCGCGTTTTGCGTCGCCGCCCTGCTCCGCCGCCGTTGCCCGTGGCCTTTGATGTGCGCCCGCCGCAGGCGCTGCCTCCGCCAGGGCTCCGCTGCCCCGACGAGGACACTTGCGACTACTTTGCTTTCCATCACTTACAAACACACCCACTTCCCACACGCAGCGGCCAGCAAAAGTCTTCAAAACTAGTGGTCTACAACAGCACATTATTTCCCGTAGTATATGTAAGAGTTGCAATATATTATAATATTGAGACTCAAATTCCTTAAATACGAATGCACTAGAAATTTAATAAAAAATCATCAAAAGATAAGTGAAAAATTCGGAGAATAAATGCATTCCTTCAAATGCCCATTTTATCAGCATTAGGTTTTATTCTCTTCATTACGTATATGACAAGGTAAACAATGCGTAAAAAACATTATTACTGTATTATTCATAGAACTATTAGTTTTCATTCATTTTTGTGGTTGCAAATTAGAACTGTCTTTTGTTAAGTCGAACGTTCTATTTTTTTCAAAATTCGATTCAGTCCTTGAAATTCTAAATGTTGTTGAATCTCTCTAAGGTTGGGAGTGTGAAAGAATCTTTCGAACGAATATTCATATCAATTTATATTTAATACTAATATAAATATTTTTATTCAGCTGTACGAGTAGGGTATTTGTAAAAACAATCGTTGTGAAGAAATTTTTGAGTTACATTGTATAGAAACGTATCGCAATTAATTCAGATTACGCGTTCTGTTTTGTGTAACCACTGAAATAAAGAAGAAAGCTAAAAGCTTCAATAAATGATTGTGCGTTCTGAAAGAAGAAAACAAATAAATTAAATATATTAAATTAAGATTCAAGGTATTACCGGAATGAAAATCTTGTCAAGAATCCACTCAACAAAATTTTGAAACTGTTTAAAAATTCGTGGTATTTGAAATTTATATTTTCCAATATCTCTGTTATATTTGATTCTCTATCTTATCAACAAAATTATTCAAGTGTAGATTTTCAGAGAATTTTCACACACATTTTTTAAAATGTGAAAAACTTTTATGCAAATATCAAACTGAAGAAAAATAGATAATCGTATTTCCGTTTCTAATTTGTGGGGATACGGACGTCCTGTTCGAACATCCACGCAGCTACTAGCGGTTAATTGTCAATCATGGGCTTCAAAGTGACAATTTCGTGGCGCTGGAATAACATCCCGCTTCCTGAGGCTGCATCTGTAGCTTTTGTAATTTCGGTCTAGTTTTCCAACTCGTCAATGCCTCTGCACATTCTCCGCGGGCTCTGCAAAAAGCTGCCTTGATCTATACCTTGAATGCCTTGCTGGCTTCCAGCCTCGTCTCTTTAGACAACTGAGGCTAGGATTATAATACAGACCCATGTGGTAGTACCAATTGACACAATTTGTTCTTGATTATCAAAATGTCATTCTTCTTGGTATTTTTAATATTATTTGTTATATTTTTCCTTTTGCAATTACTAGTTGCTAGTGCCTCAAAGGGTGGTGTGGGAACTTTTCCTCTAAAATTTATTTCCAAAAAAATTTTTTGAAACTTTTAAAACTTAATAAAATGTATATTTAATCCGATCATTAATATCATATCTTATTAACTTGTTTTATTAATAATAAAATATTTCAGCTTATTGTAATAAATTCTTACATATCAATTGAAATTATTTCAAGGATTTTATTTTCTTACACTGAATTCTTAGAATGTAAATAGCCTAAAAATATTTTTTTAAATTTTTTCACTAGTTAACATTTATTTACTGAAAACTGTATCAAAATGAATTAAAAACAATTATATTTATTAATTATTTCATGCCCCCAAAATATTTGTTTAAAAAAGTTCTGTAAGGCTCCAATCAAAGAAATTTATTATTTTTACTAACAATAAACGGTATTATTTATAGTAATAGAGAATTATTTTAATGTTTGAAATTAGACGTAAATGGGGTATTTAAAAAAGTTCCGCTAAATGAACGTGATGGAATCTAAGCTAACATTTGATTCTTTTTCTTTTCACTCGTTTCAGAAGAGAATATTAAAACATTATAAAGTAAAAATAACACTTCATTATAAAGAGTTGTTTCATTCAATAACGAAAGCGGATACTTGAAAGTTGTATTCTTTGCTGCATTTACAAAACTGTAAATAGCTGAGTTTAATTTCATGCAGAGAGGAGCTCTGAGGGTTTTCATCCAATCATTTATTCGTCTTTACAGTCTAAACGCTATTCACAGTCATCCACCTCTATTTGTAGATCCCCCGCTTTCACTATCCTTGTCGCTGCGTCTCTCCCTTGCCGATTCGCTGTGCTGATGCCCATACTCTTCTCGGGCGACGCCTTTCTCTCCCGCCCACTCCCGCTTCACCCATCGCCCCGCTTCCCTCACAACCCCGTCGGCTGGGCCTCATCACTCGCTGCCTGCACCGCTCCCACCCGCGGCCTCCGTCACACACAACGCCCTCGCCGCCCTCCACCGCAACGCCCCACCGCCCCCTACCACATTGCTCTCATCATCCTCGCTGCCCCACCACCTCAGCTCATCGCCCTCGCCTCTCCCGCCGCTCTACCCAATAGCCTCCGACGCTCAAAATGCCCTTCCGGCCCTTACACTCCCGGCAACCCCCGTCCCGTTCACCCACATCGCCCTCGTCTCCCTACCGCCTCGGCTCCATCGCCCTTGCCAGCAGCACCGCTCACGCCCCCGCCTCCGTCACTCACAACGCCCTCTCCGCGCTCCACCGCAACGCCCCACCGCCCCCTACCACATTGCTCTCATCATCCTCGCTGCCCCACCACCTCAGCTCATCGCCCTCGCCTCTCCCGCCGCTCTACCCAGTTGCCTCCGTCTCTCAAAATGCCCTTGCGACCCTTACACCCCTCACCGCTCCCCGCTCCCGTTCACTGTCCCCATCATCCACATCGCCCTCGTCTCTCTATCGCCTCGGCTCCATCGCCCTTGCCAGCAGCACCGCTCACGCCCCCGTCTCCGTCACCCACAACGCCTTCGCCGCCCTCCACCGCAACGCCCCACCGCCCCCTACCACATTGCTCTCATCATCCTCGCTGCCCCTCCACCTCAGCTCATCGCCCTCGCCTCTCCCGCCGCTCTACCCAATAGCCTCCGTCGCTCAAAATGCCCTTGCGGCCCTTACACTCCCGGCAACCCCCCTCCCGTTCACCCACATCCCCCTCGTCTCCCTACCGCCTCGGCTCCATCGCCCTCGCAGCAGCACCGCTCACGCCCCCGCCTCCATCACTCACAACGCCCTAGCGGTCTTTACAGTCCTTCACCCCCCATTCTCGTCCACTGCCCCCATCACCCTCACTACCCTACCGCCTCGGCTCCATCGCCCTTGCATGCTGCACCGCCGCCACCCACCGCCTCCCCGCCCGCGCCGCCCCCTCAGCCGCGGGCGATCGCGCGGCCTCGGGCGCCACCGCCGCCGCTCTAATGAAAATGGAACATCAATTTCCATTCTATTATAACTTCCTTTTTCCTTTTGTGCCTCTGTGTGTACTGCAAATTTTAATGGGCGGAGCGGAGCGTTAAACGGCACGGGCTCTGTAACGAGATTACGCGTATCTGGCGCTGCGCCGCCCAGCCGCGCGCTCAGAAGGCGCTAGGCACTGGACGGGTGAGAAGGGAGCGCTGAAGTGGACTACGGGTGTGAAGGGAGGGTGGTGGCGGGGAGGTGGTACGAGTGGCGATAGAGAGAAGTCAAATTGCAGAAAATGATATGGTCGGTGGCGATGCCTAAATGATGAAAGAAACGGGGTCATGAATGACGTTGAGATATCGTCGCCGTCGTCGAAGAGTGCCCAAACCAGGCGATGCCGGAGGAGAACCTATACAAACGGGTCACATATTGCGCGCCATTTTATTTCTATTGCATTTTGATATCTTCATCCCTTAATTACACACATACATTCATTTGCACTATCGTATCTCACATGTGGGGCTTAGAATTTGTCCGGCTGGGCCAGTGCCTTCCAGAAAGGGAATATCTCTATATAATGAAGAAACCTCAGCCAACCGACAAGTAGGTCGGCGGCGAATCTCTCCATCAAGCGGGTAGAAACATCGCCACCTTCTGGAATATAACATCCACTACACTATAGGAATTAATCAGTTAACTTTCCTGGGAAAAAATCTATCAGTTGATGCGAGCGCACAAGGAAAGCGGTGAGTTCGTCTCTAGCAGCACGGCGGGGCGGATTTAGCAATGGGGAAAGGCTAACAAGGGGAGCAGGTGGCAAGTGAACCACCATAGGATTAGCGATGAAGCGTTGAGACGCATGTGGCTGGCGTTTGTGAGCAGCCAGGGTATGTTGCGACGCTTATCTCAAAAGAGGCGAAGGTTTGGCACGACGAGAATTCCAGCGATGATACTGACAAGCGTCGGATGTTGGAGAGTACTCGGTAAAGGGCGGTGGAAAGCCCTTCGCGAGTAGAATGGAAGCGATGCGAGGGTGGGATAGCAGGATGGGATTCAGGCAACGAGTGGCCGGGGATGGTTGCGTCCCGTCGCTTGTGTTGCGGCCGAGAGCCAGTTTTTACGCGCGTCGCCCGTTCGTCATTTAGCGCGGCGTTCGCGCAGAGTGCACATGCGCCAGCTGCGTAGAGCCAAGAGCGCCACGCCCCTGCGAAAGCAGCCCTCCTACTCTCTGCCTTCCCCAAACCCTCCATTCAAGGACTTCCACCTGCCGTTTCTTCTCCCTTCCGTCCATCTTTAAGATAATGTAGTTGTCTCTCTAACACGACCCCCCACTTCGTACCCCTCTCCATGCCCCGAACCCTTCGGACTCTGTATCCACCTCACTGATATCAGTCCCGACGTCCTCCGCTCTCTGTCCTTCACCCTTCGATCTCGGTGGTCAGCCCCAGAGCTCCCGTTCTCGCTTTTCACTATCGGCTCTCTATCCTCCATCCTTCGGCCTCACTGTCAAATGCTCTCGCCCTCCGTCCTGCACGCCTTGTTCTCTATTTTCGGAATCTGTGGTTAGTTCTCTGTATTCTGTCTCCTTCTCATTGTGTTTAATCCTTAGGTATCTGTGGTCGGCTCTATGACATCCGTCCCCGCCCATAATCCTCGGCTATCTAACAACCAGCCGATCAGCTCTGCGTCTCTCGTTCCGCTCTCTAACCTCCATCCTTCTGTCTCGTCAAGCTTCGATAGCTCACGGTATTAATTGATGTTACTCCAGTGCCTATGTTCGTTCGAGAGGTCCTAGGGTTCGTGTCCCGACGTCAGAATTTTCGATCCTAGCTACATAGCTAGATGGTAATCAAACGCTGTCTGGAGGAGAATTGGCGGAGAATAGCGGCCGGCTGCTCTGATCAGTAGTTTTCCGTGTCTTTTCCGATCAGCGCCAGGCGAATGTCGGAGCAAGTCCCTAACAAACGGGCCATCGACAGCGCGCGATCATTCCTTTCCATAATAATATTAACTCACTAACCCCCTAAACTCGAATGCGAATGGAATAATCCAAAAATACAGTTATTTAAAGTACCTATTAACTACTTATTGCGTAGATATAGTTTTTATAACGGAAATACATCTTGCTTCTAAAGAACAAATTAAATTCTCTGGTTTCACAGTTCACAGAGAGAATAGCACAGCTGAAGGAAGAATTACTATAATAATTAAAAACTATTTACGTCATGACTTACTTCCTCTACAGATTACTCTAGGTCTCGAAAATATAAATACAATCTTAACATTCAGCGACTTAATCTCTCAAGCAATAAATGACCTGCAACAAGACTTAAATAAATTTTCTGAATGAGCAAAAAATGGGATATTACAACTAAACGCCTCAAAACGCGAAATCACAATTTTTACCTTGCGAAGAACAAAAATCCTTCCCTATTAAAAATAAATAATTTCCCAATTACATGGACCCCTTCAATTAAATCAATCTAAATATCTAGGCGTCTTTATAGATACTTGTTTCACATGGAAACCACATATTATCCATATACTAAATAAATTTTATGAAGCTCTACTGAAATTATATGCGCTTATTAACAAAAAACATCTCTAAAAATGGAAAATTCTCTGTTTATTCTCTGTCTGGGGGTGCCGCTCCTCCGTTATGAAACCCTTCCAAATCTTCCAAAATAAAATACTTCGTACAATTATCAATGTCCCGTGGTATATAACCAATAGACAACTACATAGAGATTAGACATATAACAAGTTGCCAATTACGTTTCCTTACTGTCGTCCAAATTCTTTTTTAACCTATAAACTGCCCCTTGCACTTTACCCTCGGGAAAAGCAGCGTTGGTCCTACAAGAATTACATCCCGTCTCCCAAAAGATCTGTTCCGTCCCCCATCGTTAGAGAGAGTTTTGTACCACTTATCCCTCTATATCTTGCTTACTTTCTAATAAGATTAATTTCACAAAATTAACAAAAACCATCATAGAGGTTCCCAATGGGGATGTCCTCGTTCAGAAATAGGCGTATGATAGAGCGCTAATTTACAATTACTTGTAACTTCTAGCCACTATTGATTTTAATTAATGATAATACTCAGCTCTAAACTGGTACAAAATTTCTTTTCCCATCCTTGTCATATACTCACCCTTTACTCACACACACAACCACATTCCCTTCCCTACCACATCTGAAAGGCCAATCGGAAGCTTAGAGCTTACCTCGACTTGGACGAAGTCTTGCTAATGGGAGATATCTGGTTGGGGAAACCAAGCAAACCTATGGGTACGTCGACGCCGGATCTCGCCATTCAATGGGAGAACACCGCCACCTCTGGGGTTAAAACATGCACTACATGGACTAATCACCTTAGCAGTTGACGCGCCCGAAAACACTAATCAATAAATCTCTGTTCTCAGTTCTGTGTCATCCGCCCCGTTCTTTGTACTCCGCTAATTGTCCATCGCCTTTTGGTATCTATGATGTGCTCTTTCTTTCGTTTCTGACTTTCATCCTCCGCTCTTTAACCTTCATTGTGCGGTCTCTGTGGTCGGATCTCTGATTCGTCTCCGCCCTTTGTCCTTCTACTCCCCGTCCTTTATTGTTGCCTCTGCGTTGTGCTCTGTTTCCGTTGCCGCCCACCAGCCTCTGCTTCCTTTTCGTCCTTCACTGCCAGTCCTCGAACCTTCGGTCTCTGTGTTGGGTTCTTTGTCTCCGCTGTCTATCCTCATTACATCGGTCGTGGTGCTCCTTTCTCTGTCCTCCGTCTCGTCACTCGTCCTCAGCGTGTTGTTCTTTACCTACTTTCGGTCTCTGTGATCTGCTCTCCTGGTTCCGACCCCGTCCTTGATCTTCCGTTCACTATCCTCCATTTTTCGGTATCTGTAGTCGGCTCTCTGTCCTTAGTCTCTGCCGTTCCTCATCCGAACCCTGTCCTCCATTTTTCCGTACCTGTTGTTGGCTCTGTGCCATGCATCCCCACCCATTGTTCTATACTCCCAGCCCTGCATCCTTCGCTTTCATCGGTAATATCTCTGTCTTTCGTCTTCGACCTGTGTCCACCATTCTTTGTTGGCTGGGCTATCCGGGACGAGCCGCGTCAATGTCATGGTGGCTAACGTTTCGGCCAGCGTATTGTGGCCTTCTTCAGAGCGTACTGCTGAGGTGGCATGGTGGCTAACGTTAGCCACCATGACATTGACGCGGCTCGTCCCGGATAGCCCAGCCAACATAAACTCCGGCCGCGAAAGCCTACGCAACCACCATTCTTTGTCATCCATCCTTCGGACTCTGTGATGGATTCTCTAGCATTCTCCCTGTCCTTCGTCCCCCGCCAATAGCCTTTGGCCCTTCGGTCTCTACGGTCTGCTTTCTGTCTTCCGTTTCCGCTCTTCATCCTCCACTCTCTATTCTCCAACCTTTGATCTTTGTGGACGGCCCCTTGTGGCCCGAACTCACCCTTCATCCTCCGCACTCTGTTCTCCATTCTACGTTCCTCGGCTTTTTCCGTCCTTGCTTTCTGATCTCTCCTCCTTCAAGATATGTCGTCGGCTCACATGCGCTCCAGCTCTTTGTCCTCCACACACTGTCCTCCATCCCTCAGTTTCTTTTGTTCCCACCCTTCACATACAGCTCTCCACCTCCACTCTCCACAGCTCTTCCACCCTTCGTCATCTACCTTTCGCCCTTCGCGTTTCCTACGCCTCTGCACCGCTCATAACCCAAGTGTCTTTCTATGGAGAATCTCTGGAATCGCGTTCTTCCATTCAAACGTCTGGAGCTTTTAGAATTAAAGAGACCACATTATAGAAATACTTAATAATAAATGCTTTCTACGAGCTTGCGTAAAATCTTTTGCATTTCAACGATGTTTTATTGTATCCTTCTAAATATTTAGTTTGTTGAATGACGGTTTTGAGAGCTAATAAACGTTCTTATCTTGATTGTCCTTACCAGAACACATGTGTTTCTATCACAATATAAAACACCTTAGTATATTTTATTAAGCCTTTTATGGTCGGATAAACGTTATTTTTGTCAGCTATCAGTGATTTCAGGCCTGTGCCCTGTTTTTATTTATTACACACTGCGAGAAAGGGAAAAATTGGCGATCATGACGCATTCCCATGTCTAGCAAAGTTGACCTGACTGAGCTATCTTTCATCACACAGCTACAGAAATTGTGATTATTGTACCTAGTCTTCAGCTCTTCCAGGAAGTACTTTAACCAATGACACAAAAAATAGCAGTGCTTAAGACTAATTCTTAGTCGCCTCTCGCACTGAGTTACAGTTGAGTTCCAGGTATAGAAATCGATATGTTTGCAAATATGGGTTTGATAGAAACTCTAGTATACCTATTGTATAAAGCGAAATTTTGTGTGAGTGAATATTTGTAAGAATGCAGGTATGCTCTACAAAAGCTTTTATATCACCTAAAGCGATTGCATCTAAATTTTGTACGAAAACTTATCATCCTCCTAGAAGAAAACGTAGAGAGGGTTCAAATGATTACCTCCGCATGCTTTTTTATAAAATTTACTTTAATGCAAATTTCAATGCACTTTGTCAGTATTGTTGCCTGGGGTGCCGAACAAAAAGGAGATGGACGGATGAAGTGGGCGAGATGGACCTCGGCGGGACAGAGAAATTGAGAAGTCAACAAACTGGGAGACATTTTAAATAAAGTTGTAAAAATGTTTCAGAGAATTAATGTACTGTACTCCCCAAATGTAAAGGACCTTTTAAATTCGAAGGGAGTCAAGTTGGGCCATATCGATTGGAGAATATTCGTTTTGGGAATAATTCAATTTTTGGTTTAGGTGCTGGCATTATTCACATACTGGAAAACATTTTGCCAAAAATCAATTTTCTTCTTTACTATTCTTTACTATCTTCTACTTCTTACTAACAAAACTAATTACTACACTACGTAATGAACAAAGTAATTTACTTGATGCAACATAAAAAATATAAAAGCAAAAAATTCTACTTTCCAGGTATCAGGGACCGAAAAAACGAGTGTTTCTGTCAAAAAAGACTTTCCCCTGCGGTATTTCATAAACTTTCCTTATTATAACATTTTCATAGGGAAAGTGAAAATGATGCAAAATTATTTTAATTTATGCCATTTCCAAAATGTAAATAAATCGTATATTGCTTCTTGAGGATATAGGTGAAGCAAAGAAGTTTTTGAAAGTAGGGTTGTACTGCTATCGATTCGGAATTATTTTAATCCATGTTTAACACCTATTTTTGAAACACACAAAGCCAAATTAAAGGGAAATTTCTTATCTTTTTTCGCCCAATTAGAAAATAATCGTGAAAAAATGCATATAAGCAAGTGTGTTAGTGATTTAGCTATACACACATTCTCTGAATTAATCCAAGCGTTCTTTATTTTGCGCTGGAGCGCACAGAGAAATCACACAATTACATTTGGCGATAGCTGCGCTGTTGTGCACGCAGTGCAAAACAGAGGTCGTTCGCCCCTGCTGTTCCACCGGCCCCGCCTCGCCCCTGTCCCCGCCCCTAACCACGCCCATGTCCACGCCCCTGTCCCCGCCCCTGACCACGCTCCTGTCCACGCCCCTAACCACGCCCCTAACCACGTCCATGTCCACGCCCCTGTCCACGCCCCTGTCACCACTCCAGTCACCGCCCCTATCACCGCCCCTGCCCACGCCCTTGTCCACGACCCTAACCACGCTCATGTTCACAGCCCTGTCCGCGCCCCTATCTACGTCACTGTCCACGCCCCTGTCCACGCCCCTCACCACGCCCATGTCCACGTCCCTGCCTACGCCCCTGCCCACGCCCCTGTCACCGCCACCACGCCTGCTCGTGCCCCCGGCCCGCCCAAGCCCTGACCCTTGCGCCACCCCCCCCCCCATTCCAGTACCAAGCCTCCGCCTCATCCCAGTTCCTGCCCACCCCGTTACCGCCCCCAAGCCTCCTCTGCCACCTCCCCGCCTCTGTCCCTGCCCTTCGGCTGCCACCAACTAATACGTTCACCCCGCTCCCACCAATACCTTGGCCCCCTACCCTTGCACCCACTTCAACCACCACCGTCACCGTCACTGCCACCGCGAGAGGGGGAACGTGGAGCGGGGTCGTGGTTCAGTGTGTGGTTCGGTGCGAGGCGCAGGCGTGGGGCGGGGTGGCAGGCTGGCGAGGGAGGGGAACGGGGGCGGGCGGTGGGAGGGGGCTGCCTCTGCGGGGAATTCGCGCGCAGCGTTCTAGCTCGACGCAGCCGCGCGCAGCGTTCACTCAATCAACTCTCGGCGGTGCGCGCCAGAGCGCTGCGCGGGGCGGAGCGTCGCTTTGCGTCGCAATCAAATATTGCGTAAATTGCGGCAGCGATGCGGGTGTTGGTTCTGCGACGCGCCGAAGTATCGTCCCCGTTCCGCCTCCTGTTTGTGGATTCGTCCTCACCGGACCCGTTCCGTTAATAAACGTACGTGAGTTGCAGCCAGTCGTTATGTTTGCAAGGTATTTGCAGTTCTTCATAAGTTTCCAGTGGAGGAAAAAAACCTAATCGTTACATCAAAATGCCAATTAACTGAAGTGCGCTCAGATAAGTATTTGTGTTCGTTGCGCGCCTTTTTCTCTGTTCATATTACGTTCATTCGTTATGCCTCCACTTCCTGAACATGATATGGAATACATGTCCAGCTGTGGAACACTCTATATGGCATCTTTCACATATTCGTACGCATAATTTATTCATGTCTCTGTCAGTACTAGCTCCACAGCTCCTTACGTGGCCGAGGTCTACCAGCAGCATCTCGACCTTGCGACTTGGGGTTAAGGGGTACGTGTGATTAGCACATAGACACCCCTACGCCGAATTCTGATTTTCTCAATCTGACAAGTGAACTTTCTCATCGTCACACAGCAAATTATACTGGAACATCGCAAGGGAAGTGCACACTATAATCTGCCCCGACCGGGAATCGAACCCGGGATCGCGACATCGCGGGAAAGCGAGCACGCTGACCATTGAGCTACCCTAAGTGGTGATTGACTCATATACTAGTCTTAAAATTAAAGCTTTTAGTTCCTAAAACAAATGAATGGAAACTACGAGTCTTGTTATGATGCTGGTATTATAGGTCTGTTCTTTCCAATTGGTAGGCATAGCTTCTGTGTGGCGTACGGAAATGAAAACCACTCTAAAACACGTAAAAATTAATGAATGTAATTTTATCAACGTGTTATCTGGTCTGGTGCAATCAATTATCTAGTTAGTAGTTTTTTTCTGGTGGTAAAATATATTGAACGTAATGATGTCATTGTAGTAAACGGTTTGCTTACGCCCGATAGTTACTGTTCGGCCGTCCGTTTTCCGCCTTGGCCCCGCCCACTTTCGCACCGTTTCGCGGAGGGAGCGCCTTCTTTCAAAACACATGCACTCGGACGCCGAACACGATATTTATCGTCGAATCGCAGAGCCAGCTTACGACAGCATTTGCGCGGTGTCTGCAAGAACCACCTCCTACAGAGATGCGTGTCGGACGCGACTGGCATTCACGCTTCGCGATGCTTCTAGCGTAGAGATGCAGTCCTGGGGCCGGACACCATCATTCCTGCTTCATTTGTACTATCGCCCTCCGCGAACGCCACCGCGACGTGGGAGTGGCGCATTTCTATACATTCGAAAATCGACACGTCCCGCCCTATCTAAAAATGATCTCGCTTAAAATTCTTTCGTATGAAGCATTCTCGAGTAGACACGTCCTTCCGTCGACTTTTACTTCATAATCTTGCTGTTGTGGATGATTCGCAACATGAACTTTGACCTTGCTCTGCATTCGCTGCACACGCGTTCTGTAACAGCTGTTATGTCGTGACATTTCGCTCTGATGATCATCGGGCTTTAACAGCGTTTTCGTTACTAAATAATTAGGGGTATAGGTTGACCGTTAATGCATGCCTTACTGCCTTGAGATAAGTTTCATCACTCGCATACTTGCGAAACAACTTTGGGCGCTTACCGTGTCGGCTGCATTGGCCGCGAATGTAAGTCTCCCGAAGTGCGATAGTGCGGAATAATAGATGGAACACAACGGCCGAACACAAGCTGGGTCATCCGCTTGCACCAAGTTTCTCTGGTGAAGTCGTGGTTTGGTCTGCTGGTAGGGAACCGACCAACTTGCAGAGAGATCCTTCCAAAGAACGTCATTTTGTGTTGGGGAAAAGGGTGTCATGTATAAAAGTTAAGCAGTGAAGATACCCACAAATGTAATCAATAGCTAATTCGATTCCCCTCGTCATCACAAATCGAGTGGCATATTTCTAGCCCTATCCTTCTACAATATTTTGGAAGAACTATGAGGAAAACGTCTTTTTGGGAGTGGCGTTAAGGTTGCAGTGGAAAAACGCAATACTTGCTATATTACTTTCCAATATAACACGAATTGTTACGATTTGGTTCATCAGATTGCCGGTAATTAAAAATGATTTTGTAATGAAAGAGGAATTGTTTTTAAAAATTCTGTCGATAATTGTAATTTTTCTGTAATTTTAGTTCAGAATGAAAGTTTTTATTCCTTCATGTAACTTTCTATGCCCGAGGATAGAAGAGCCAGGCAACTATTATGTTTAAAATTTCTTTATAGTATGAACTTGCCTAGAATAATACATTTTAACATGAAAATAGTCCACGAAGGCGTCATGTTGAGCTAGTAGTATATGCAAGGTTCACTTTATATATTCACTGTATTATACGGAAACAATAAATGAAAATGAACTTATATGATATTTCTCTATTTCTAAAGCTGAATAAGTAATAATATTTTTCTCTGTATTTAATGAACAAATAAAAAATATGAAACCATCTCAAATAGTAAAATAAATAATTTCAGCAATGTGCGTCCCTTCCTCTTCTGAAAGAATTCAAAATATTGTACGTTTCCGGAAAATTGTATAATAATATTTATATTTGTGCATAACGAATGCAGAAATAATAGACAATAAAACTATCAAGCTTTGTATAAAATAGTAGTTTACAGAAAAATATGCTATCATAGATAATTTTACAATCCGCTTGAAAATGAATTTATGGAACTTCATGCGTGGAACCTCAGAGAGGGTCCAAATTATTTACATAATACATTTGGTCGACTGAAATACCCAGAACTGTTACGAACATTGCTGCGTATATAATTTTATTATCTTTAGTTTTGCCAAACTATCACAACTAAACACGTTCCTCGCATTCTTGCTTCCATTTACTATTTTACTTCTGCCTACTCGTTTTCTTGCTGTTTTCTTCCTTCCATCCCTTCAGTTCCTGCATCCTTCCAGGGTAGGGTCTCTTCTGTCTCCCTTTTCTTCTTTCAGCAAGGATCCTATGATTTGTTTATGACAATCTTCCCTCATTCATTCGGCGCACTTGCCCATACCATTGTAGGCATTATCCCTCTACAGTGTCTACTATTGCAGCCTATGGTCAGTCTTGCCAACATATCATCTTTTCTTATTCTGCGCTGAATTGTAAGCGGTCAACTATTTCCCAATAACCCATTTCAGCTACTCTTAATTTTTACTTTTCCGTATACGTACGTATATACGGAGTACTATACGTAGTATAGGAAAAGTTGTGTAAGGCTTCGGAAAATCGATTTCAATATTTTAAGGGAAATACACGTTTTGGGTCCCCTGATACCGAAAAAGTAGTTTTTTTCAAAACGTCCGTCTGTCCGTCTGTCTATCCGTCAGTTTGTGAAAACTACTCGCGCCTAAACCATACGCAGGATTTTTTTCAAAATTGAAGAAACCGGTGTCGATTTGGCCCGAGTCAAATCTTTGAGATTTTGTAAAAAAAATTAGGGAGTACTTTACATGAATTCCCGCGGACATTTTCAAAATTTTCTCAAAACAGCTCTAAATTTTTTCTTTAAATTTCTTGTAAAAATAGTTGTAAAATACACTTATAAAGGTGACATATGTACGATTCTAGGTTTAACTCTGAACTTTCGAAAATGTCAAAATTTCTAAAATTCTTCCTACAACAATAAAATTGAAGATGAAATTTTTCTATCAAATAAAATTTGTTTTTCATAATGAGTTCTTTCATTAACGTCATGCACATTTTTTGAAATTTTTAAAAGCGCATTACTGTTTGCAATATGTGCAATTTAAAAAATAACAAAATAAGATTTTTCTCGAAAAAGGCTCAAAATTTTCTTTAAACTTTTGGTAGGAACAGTGCTAAAAGTACTCTATGAGATGACATAAACGCTATGTAAATATGCTTTTGTTTTTTTCAAAAATTACAGATTTTGTTTACTATTTTCCCACGTAATAACATAAGCGGCGATTTGTTCACATTATTGTATTTGTAAGTACATGTGCTTTAAATAATGTCAAATGTAGTGTCTCAAAAACTCGACCTTTTTCTGTGAAAAGTAGCTCAAAATTTCGCAATTTCAGAAACGCTTAAATGCCATTTTCTCATAAATAACTCTAAACGTTTTCTTCAAACGTTTTGAACGGATTGGGCGTATTGAACTCTTTAATATGACGTAAAGTTCATTTTTCTGTATAATTCTTTTTTTTCAAAAAGTACACAAGTGTAATTTTTCGAAATATCTCTCTCACTATTAATAAGCACATTTCCAGCAATTTATAAACACTATTGTATTTGTGAGTTGATGTGTTTCAATTGACTTCAAATGAAGTTTTTCAAAAAAAAATTCTTTGAAAAAGAGCTTCAAATTTGGAATTTACAGTAGCACTTCAATACCGTTTTCTTTAAAACGGCTCCAATTTTTTCACAGGAAATTGCCATTTAGGACTAGGTTTTACTGTTCTGTAATATTCTTTAAATAATATTTCGGTTCTACTATTAGGAAACCGAAAAATTAAGAAAATATTTTAAAAAATGTACTTTGGGAAGCGATAGTTGTCAGCTGGCAAGAGTATGTAGCCAGTCTAAAAAGCTAGCCGAGACCAAAGGAAATAGAAAACTAATACGGAAAAATTCATATCATTCAGTAGCACCGCCACACATTACTTTCTCGTATATGTACGTATATATGAAGTAATATACGTAGTATAGAGAAAGTTATGTAATACTGCGGCAAAAATGGCTATTTTTCTACAGAAAACCCCGTATTGTGTAGCTTTGATACAGAAAAAGGAGATAAACCCTATTCTAATATGTATTAAATTACTCCCTCTAACAACTTAAATAGTCAGATATCATAAATAGTGAGTCCTTGATATCAAAAAATTGGATTCTTTCAAGAAGTCCGACCGTCCGTCATGTAAGAAAAAACTACAGTCCAAACTATGAGTAGTATTCTGGCATCACTCAAAGTTCGGCGATTTTGAATAACATTCCTTAATTTTTTATGATAATTTGCATGATGCCCATGTGTCGTTTTCAAAAATTTCTCAACATTGGCTCCAATTTTTTCTTTCAATTTCTTGTGAGAATAGGGTGGAATATACATATAAAAGTGGGGTAGGTCCAATTTATCTGTTAACTCTTAATTTTCGAAAATTACAAAATTCTTTCAGCTTCTTGTTACAACTACAAAATTGAATATTTTGGTTATTTTTTAAATTGATTTTTCTTGAAATGAAATTTGTTTTCAAAATTAATTTTGTCATTAATGTTCTAATCATTTTATTGAATACTTTCTATTTTTTGCGCATTTGTGAGGGAAATGTGGGTATTATTAAAAACATATATTAAAAACAAGATTATCTCTGAAAATGGCTTCTAATTTTTTCTTTAAACTTTCCAGGATTGGTACTAAATGTACTGTAACTGATGACATTAACGAACTTTCGTTGATTATTTAAAAAATACACATAAATATTTTTTTTTATATTTCTTTCATGTAGCTCATATTTACATTACCAGCGATTTCTATAAAATATTGAATTTGTGAGTACAAGGGCTTTAAAAGCTCAAAATGTTTTGTGAAAATGAGCTTCAAATTAAGCATTTTCAGAAACGTTAGAACGCCATTTTCTCGAAACAGTTCAAAACTTGTCATCGAAAATTTGAATAGGTATAGGTTCTTCTTTTCAAAAATATTCTTGAAGTAATGTTTAATTTTTATCTTTTGGAGACAGAAATTTTAAAAAAAATGATATAAAAATGTTCTTTAGGTGCCAGATGAGTGAAATAGAAAAATAGCGATAAGGAAACTAACTTGTTTGCGAAATCTGTGCCACTGTGCAAGCTCCACGAGTTCCTAAAGAGAAAGTCAAGTAATACAGAGGAAAAACGATTTCGAGATTTTAACGAAATGTTTGTGTGTGATTGACGTACTTAATCCGTACATGTTGAACAATGGTCCAATACTGGCGGATCCAAAGGAGTCATGCCCCCCCCCCCCCCCCGGAGGCCTGGTTTTCGTTTACTTAAATTTATTTGGAAAAATTCATTAAATATTTATTTGCTCGAATTATCTAATTATTTAAACAATTATAT
This sequence comes from Gryllus longicercus, assembly GCA_038098605.1. Lineage (NCBI taxonomy): Eukaryota > Metazoa > Arthropoda > Insecta > Orthoptera > Gryllidae > Gryllus > Gryllus longicercus. Next base: position 628,598 of record JAZDUA010000253.1, on the reverse strand, counting down.
TGTATGGTATCATATCTATAGTACACAAATAATACACAATATAATTTAAAATATGTTTATTATTTTCCAAAAATCTACGATTTCCACCCCCCGCCCCAAATTATCTGCTGAATCCGCCCCTGAGGCGAAGCGCCGATGTGGGGCGGATCAACGAATGCCAAGGGCAGCCAAGTACAAGTCCGCACCGAGATAGTCTTTCTGATGTTCGGCTTGCGCAATGGTGCTCCTGAGAGAAGCGGTTGGTGCCCCGAGAGGGGCTGGTAGTATTTTAGGCGCCGAAAAGAAAAGGAAACTAATGCGACAAAGTCTGAGCCATTGTGTAACACCATTGATTAGACACGAGTATGTTCTCCTAATTTAATCTCCATGTTCTTAATTTCGCTTCGGAAGTTTCAGACCGAGCGAGGTGTCTCAGGGCATCAACTGATGTCTCTGCAATGCCCCTGACCGGGAAGCACTAGGTTCAAGTCTCGACGGTGGCAGGATTGTAATTTTTGCTTTTGAGATGCGTACCACTTTAGATCACATAACACATCTGAGCGTATATTGGTACATATCCGTATGAGAGCTCTCACGCTTTGAATTGATTGTTTAAGTGATTCCGGGCACGTCATCTAACAGGGTCATTAACCCGTAAGTGTAGTGCGTGTTTTTGCTGGGAGGTGGCGCTCACTCGCGCTTTCCCTCGCTGTATTGCGGTATTCGGCACCGACCTACCGTCGGCTAGCAGGATTTTACCCAACCAGGTATCTCCCACCAGAAAGACACCGCCCCAGCCGGGATATTGTGATGTCATGGATACCCACAGCGAACAAATCACACAAACTTTTATTTACAAGGAGAAAACAACAAATATTTACAATGAATTTACACTTACACCCTAGCTCTGATAGACCTGCTATCCCCTGCTTGCGGGAGCGATCCTAATCCAATTGATGATCGGTTTCAGTTGCGGCCTGTGGCGAGACGGTTTCCTGTTACTAATCCTTTACCACGCGTCCCCAAATAGCTGCCACGAGGTTCGTTTGCTAGTACGTTACAATATGCTCTAAGCTGCCAACCGGCCTCCCAGCAAGTGTACTTGTGTAGTTGGCGTGTGTAAGGGGAAAGGATAGGACAAGGAAGAGGTAGGAAAGATCGCGTATGGTCCGTGACCCGTTTGGTAGGGTACTGCTCCGGCATTCGCCTGGTGTTGATTGCAGAAACCAGCCGGCGGCTACTATTCTCCTCCAGACAGAGACTGAATTCTACCTAGCTGATAAGCTAGTGACGAAAATTCTGTTATCGTCCGAACTCGAACCTAGAACCTCGGAGGTCAGAGAGTGTGCAGAGACATCAGTTGGTGCCATGAGACATCTCTTCCGGGATGACACATTGGAAATGGTAATGGTCTGAAAAGTCAATTTTTTGTATCACACATCACAATCGGCAGGATTTTAAGACCTGCGATCAATTCCACGGATGGACTTAAAACGATTACCCTTGAAAACAGTGGATCTAGTAACGTAATCGGGAAACTGGCATCGCAGCATCTCCTTCTGGAAGTTATTCGCAAGAGTCTCCTTCTGGAAGTTGACGGACCATCAATATGTGCGAGCGAGGGGTCGTCAGACGAAATAAAAAATCTAGGAATGTTGTGTAACAACACATCAGAGTTATTGCTCATTCGTTCCTAATAGAAGCACTGTATGGTCTGGCACGTGGTCTCCTTTGATTGTAATTTAGATTACCATGAGGATTAAGGTTTGAGTGTCCAATATATGAAGTTACGCTTCTGACCATCATTATTTCCACGCCTTTTTCCTCTAGCACAATCTTCTAAATGTGAAATAATATTTGAGTAACGACCTTCAGGAACTCAAGGCCCAATTAGAACAACCGTGCGCCGCTCGTGCTAAAACAAAATTCATCTACCTCTTTCAAACATAAATAGTGCATTCTAGCTGGTGCACGGAAATTATTTATGAACGGTACTCATATTTTGACAGTCACGCAGTATTGTACTTCCTCATATCATCATTATCTTCCTGTATAACATCCATAATTTTAAACACATTTTTAATTGATTAAAAGTATTGTATTATATTTTATTCGTTTTTTAAATAATGATGTATTTTGGACATTACGAGTATTGTTAAATAAGATGCACTGATTTATTTCATACATTGTAATCTTAATTGATCCATTGATTTATTCTTTCAAATCCGGTTACTTTCCGAAACATTCTCCGCGACTGTAATAGGATATTGTATTAGCAGAAAACAACCTGCGCGGACGGTACAAGAGAGACAGCGGGATGGATGGCGACTGTGCGCCGGAGACGGCCAGGCCCTCCCCGCGCCGCCCCGCGCCGCCCCGCGCCGCACCACTCGTACGTGTCTGCGGCGGGCGACGCGTCATCCGCGAGCGAGACAGATGCAATGCACCGCCGCACCGCGCCACCCACGTGCCCCGCCCCGCCCCGCCCCGCCCGCGCTTGCGGCCGCCCGCCGAGTGGGGGAGGGGCGGGGGCGGGGGCGGGGGTGGGGGGTCGGGCGGCGTTGCGCCGCGCCGCGCCGCGCCGGGTCGGTCGCGCCGGATGTCGGTCAAGGTCAGCGCCGGCGTCGGCTCCGGGTATTGATCGCGCCGCCACGCGCCGCGCCGCCCCCGTCGCGCCGCCCCCGCTTCGCCGCGCTGCGTGCCAGACGACCGCCGCCTCCGCCGGGCTTCGAACGAACGCGCCGCCGCCGGGCGCTCGGGACGCGGGGGCGGAAGCCTGTCGCAGGGCTCTTCGCCGGAAACGCGACCGCCGCCGCCGAAACGGCCTCCGGCGCGTCGCAGCTGACTGGCTATTGATCGAGACGGCGGAGACGGCGGCCGCGGCGGCGGCGGGGGCGGGGCGGCGGCGGTGGGCCGGCACGTGGCGAAGGCTTACACAAATACACGCGCAGAGCGCGCCTCCCCACCCCCTGCACTCGAACACGCGTGCGCCGCTGGCGGGCCCTCGAAATACTGCGGCGTGTGGTTTCGCGGGGCCACCCGGCACTCTGGCTTCCCTGTGCGCTGCCCGCATTTCGGGTCTGCTCCCTACTGCTCATCTGCGTTCGCTGCGGCTCAGATTCGCAATCAGTGAAGCACCGCAGGCCACGCGGAAGGAGCAGGCGGTGCTGCACCAGCGCATGTGAAACTCGAGAGGGAGAGAGTTGTGGGCTGCTGCACGTGCTGTTTAGAATTACTTGAAGCAACACGCATTTAGTACTTGCTGGATGTACCATTTTGTAGGCATTCGCAATTCAAGATTGCGTATTGTAAGTAATAACATCATACTTAATTTCAAAAAAATTGATATAATTACCTTCAACTTGAGATTTTCATTGGGGCCAGACCAACAACTTTCCAACTTACGCTTGTTTTCTCAGGAATTTCCTATTCTCGAAGCTGAGACCACGTAATTTGGAGGGTTCAAAAAGTTCAACACAGCTCTTCTCAAGGAAGACTCATTTTCTCCCTTAATTAATTCACTAATACCCGAGAAAAGCTTCTGGTTGCCATAATATAAGCCCTTAGTGACAAAATATTCTTAAAAATACATCTCTTCATAAGTTCTTAAGCAACCATAAAGAAAGCAATAGGACGAAAAGAAAAAGTCTAATTATAAGGAGGCACACGTGCAGATAGATTAAAATTCGAACTTTCCTTCAATTAAATACTACTCCACTTCTTCTTTGCAAGGTATGCTTTCAGTCTGATAGGTCTACAAATTAATGCATATGTAGGACAGAAAACGTGAAAAATTTAAGTACGTCACATTCTGAGAGTCCGCCGAGTATAGTATTTAGTGAACAAAGCCACTTATGTGAATGGTTAAAAACATGGAGTGGCAGAAATAAAGACATTTCACCATGCAGAATCTAAGTTCTTAAAAACTGAAGATTAATTCAATAATTTCCAAATATTTCGGAGATAATATTCAGATTAAATTTCACAGATATGTAATTTCACGAGCTCTTGGAAAATTATCGATAAATCTCTGAAGCGAGAAGGGGATTTATCTGAGAATTTCTAATGCACAAGTGGTATTTAGTATGATTATTTCTCAAATGAAATTTAAATTTGAGTAGCTAGTCATTTAATACTAGTTAAGTAAGTTAATCTGCTATGTTGACATATTTGAATGATTTCAATTACTACGTTGATACCTGCATTCTTTGATTATTTATGCAAACTTATCTGAAATGTTAAAATCAAGGAGGTTAAACTTTGCAAGTAAAAATTAATACAGTACAAATATAAACCAACAGAAAATGCATGTAACGAAAAGACTTACGGGTTTATTTGATAAATTACTTATTCTTTTCATCACAAATATCTCTCATAGATTAATGTTCCTATGCTGTCAACGCTACGCAACTCACTTTTCGTTTCTCTGAAAGACTTCGAAGCAGTCTTCTTTTTGAATTCTTCGTTTCTCAAGCGTCTTTAAATTCTAAGTCTGGGAATGTATTAAAAAGTCGACAGTGTCCTTTAACATATCTTTTTTGGATATTCGCAATTTATTGCTGTTGTATCTTCTTCTAATAAGTAGTTTTGTTCCTTATAAACATTTTGAAATTGTCTCCAAACGTATTTTCAACTTTTCTTTGTGATCTCTCAACAGTGAAAAGAGTGCTTAGATGTGTATTAACATAAGAGTCGATACACATCGCCTCCGAAGATGGATGAATCACAGGTATTAATTGGGCACTCCGGAGGTGATAAGAAAAATCGATAAGAAAAACTGATAATTGTTCAGTAAATCACTACTCTGATTTGACAACATCGTGTGTATTCTTAAACACTACTGGTCTCAGTTTCATCAGTGTGTGTGTGTGTGTGTGTGTGTGTGTGTGTGCGATTTTTCTGTTGGCTGACGCCGTCAGATTGGGATTGTCAAATTTCGACTCAACAAAGATAGATCGAGCCTCTATCTGGAGGAAAATCTAGTGGCTGTCAGCTCTGATCGCTGATTTTTTCTAATTTCTTAAATCAATACCAGGTGAATGTCGGAGCTTAACAAATGGGCAATGGATAGCGCACAATCTTACCGTCCTCTTCCTTGTTATATCCTCTTACTCTCATTCACTTAGATTTACATGCACTACCCTAGCGGTGATGTCGAGGGACCAATACTGAATTTAGAAATTGTCCCCGCTGGGGAGATACCTAAAGAGAAAACTCAAGCAAGCAGTTGTGCTGGTCGGCTACGGATCTCTCCATCCATCGGAGGAAGAACTCCGCCACCTACCAAAATAAGAAAATATCACTACACTAGTGGGTATAATCTTAGCAGTGAACGTGCCTGTAAACAATCAGTGAGATATATTAATACATGACACATGGTTTTACTACAGAATATGAATTTTCGAAAGCTTTAGGAAATTGAAATGGTATGTTTCTTGTGATTACGGCAAGGGACAACTACTGCACCGAGCGCAGAAGTACACACGTGACCTAGTTTTTCAACCAGAATATCTCGCAGTAGCGGTGCACCACAAACTCTTGATAGTACAAATTCAAATGGAACTTTGGCTTCACTTTTAAATAATTTTGATCATTTGATTACAATGATAGTAGTAGTAGCAGTAGTTGCAGTGGCAGTAGCAGTAGTAGCAGTAGCAGCAGTGGCAGTAGCAGCAGTACCAGCAGTAGTAATAGCAGCAGAGCAGTAGCAGTAGCAGCATTGACATTAGGAGCAGTAGCAGTAGCAGTAGCAGTGGCAGTAGCAGTGGCAGTAGCACTAGCAGTGGCTGTAGCAGTAACAGTAACAGTAGCAGTAGCAGTAGCAGTAGCGAGGTTCTTTACGGCTGACGCCGCTTCTCGCATCCCAGTCGCCACGTCCTTCTATCTTCCCAATGTCCTCTTTGAAGATCTGATCCTTCAACGTCTTTTGTATCTCATTTTTCCATGTTTTTATTGTTCTGCCACGCTAACTGTTTCTTTAAGGTAACCATTTTAAAATGTTCTTAGGCCATCATTTTTCCGTAATCCTTTGGATATGATCATACCATCTCGATATTTTAACATCAATTACATCCATTGTATCAATATCAATACCCATTTGATTTTTGATTTTAAAATTGGGTAATTTATTCAGTAACGTAAGGATACATCAGCGTCTCTAAAAGTTGATTTCCATTCATTTTAATTTTTGCTCTTCACTCTGACTTAAAATCTATACTTCTGAACCGTATGCAGATATGCTCTCAACCAGCGATTTGTACATTCTTATCTTCGTCTTGCTTGTTAATTTTTGGCTACACAAAACATTACTCAAATGTCTTGTCACTACACTCCCTTGAGAGAACATATATTTTACTTCTTCCGCACATCCATCCTCCTTTCTTATACGCACACCAAGTTACTTATAAGCAGTTGTATTTTTAATACATCTTTTCCCAATTACTCCATTGTTCCTTGCGACTCCACAACAACATACTCTTTATTTAGCAGGGTTCATAATTAAATCCCAAGATGTATATTCTTCATTTAGTTTCCTCAGCATGTAATCTATATCCTGGTCATCCTCGGCAAGAATAACCTGGTCATCAGCGAAGTAAAGGTACGACTTCTATCCCCATATTCCGACCATTTACGACTCCAATTTTCAAGAGCAGCATTTCAATACATTTTGAAAAGAGTAGGAGTGATACAGTTATCTTATGCGTTAGCGATACAGTTATCTAATTGATTACATCTATCTTATATTTATACTAAAGAACATTGACTAAATTTTCACTTTGAAATAGAGAATCTTTTCTTATTTCTTTCAGTAGTTTTGTCTATCATTCTACGAATGTCGGAATAACACGTATACAATGGACCACGAATCGCGCGAGATTTTTTCTTCCCATGATCATCATCATCACCGCACCCAAGCCGAACTGGGATGCCGTGTGGGAGTAAGACATGTCCCAACTCATCCTCTCATTATTGGTATACTCTGGCGGAGATGCCTTACGAACATTAGAATTGCGGGCAATAACGATGGGAAAAATAATATATTGTTAGAATATTATTGAAAAACAATATTTCGGAATGTAGACGAATAAAAATGATGAATGTTAAAAAAGTCACAGTTGAGGATTTTTACATTAGCATTTACGATTGTTAGAGTGTTTTGGTTGACAACTCCTGTGCTGCCGTTGTTTGGCCGTCCAAGTAATGATGCCAACACCATATCTGACCCTTCGGGTGTTCAGGGTTAGTATAAAAGGTTAACGCTCTCCCTCAAAACCTTCAAAATCTAAGGGCGAGTGATCGCGGCTATATCTTTTGTATTTACGCCTGGCATGAATAAAATGAAAACAGCGGCCAGTCGTACGGCGAGTGGGTCCCTACGACCGACTCAAAACTTGGACAAGCAAACAGCCGCGGGCAAATGGACAGGAGAAACGAGCACTTCAAGCGATATTTTGCAGAGCGCTCAAGGTACTTTTGTGGGCAGAAATGTGCCACAATTGAGGACCTTGGGGGACGCCTGCGGCTTGCCGGTACGCAGCAGTGGCCCATGGCTGCGAGGCGAGGGCGACGTAGCCTGAGGCAGGAGCGGCGTCGCGGAGGCGGCGGCTTTTGCGGTGATGGGGGCAACGTCGAGGGCGGGGGGCGGCGGGGATGGCGGGGATGGCGGGGGCGGCGGGGATGGCGGGGATGGCGGGGGCGGCGGGGGATGGCGGGGGCGGCGGGGACGGCGGGGGCGATGGGGTCGGCGGGAGCGGTGGGGGCGGCGGGGGTGAAGGGGGCGGATGGGGCGGCGGGAGCGGCAAGGATGGCGGGGGCGATGGAGGCGGGGGCGGCGGGGGCGGCGGGGCGGCGGGGCGGCGGGGGCGGCGGGGACGGCGGGGGGCGGCAGCGGCGGGGGGAGGTGGGGGAGGCGGGGGCTGCGGGGGCGGCGGGGGCGGCGGGGTGGCGGAGACGGCGACGTTGGCGGCGGCAGGGTCGGCGGGGGGTGGCGGCGACGACGCCGGGGGTGGCGGCGGGACGGGCAGGCCCGTCCTGCGCACGCGGCGCGCGCCACCCGCCGCCCGGGGCGGCCTCATCGCCTGGCAAAGCGCTGTCGCTGCTTTGAGGCCGGATGCTCGTCGAGGCTGACGGCTAGGTTTTTGTGTTAGGACGCCCTGTGTAGAAAACTCCTATGAAAGGGGCGATGCTAAGCCGCTTCTCTGCGCTGCTGGGGCCAACAGTCCTTTTTGCGGAAGGTTAGATTGCGGTGGTTGTAGGTTCTTGGATCTATCCGTTCTTGGTGCTTGTTCACGGGGTATAGGGGTGGTAACCTAAAGAAAATAAGTTTTATTTTTACTTTTTAAATTTGTTCTTGAATTATTCGTCATTCATCGGTTGTCGGTTTCTATTATAAATTATTTTAAACCAACGACTAATATTGAGTATATATCAAATATTTGGACCTGGCAAACGATATGAGACATTTTGTGTGACATCTAGCAGTGAATAATCAGCACACGGTGTGATGTTCAGCATTATAGTATGTATATGTTGCTTGTTACAGATTGTCTGCGGTGGATAATTGAAAAACGTATTATAGTATTAACGAGAATTGCCTGAATAACAGAATAGTATATACATTTACGGTACACCACTACTTCATATACAAGAATATACAAAAATACTTTTCTATGGCCCGCAACACCTAAATAAAAAAGATTTAAGACGGGCTGCCTCTTTCTTGAAGTCTTGCTGTGTCGTAAGCAGTAACGCACTGAGTATGATAAAATTGAGGCGGTATGCGCAGTATGCTATTAGCGGAATAACACAATCGAATATTTGCAATTTCCTGTAAAATCGAAACTGTTTCATTGTTTTTGTATTTTGTCCCGCGTTCATGGGTATCTAACAAACACATAGACACCACTCACATGGTCGGAGAGTGGACAGTTTAATTCAATTCCTACATGCATTGAAAATTAGTAATGTATGAGATTGATATTTTATCATAAATTAATACCTATAACATTTAGAATTTATTTTCTCTTTCAAAATATATCTGTACAGAACTCAATATAAAAAAGGAGATAAAACATGTAAAACAAATGAAAATAAAAAGTTAAAAAGTAGATTGATTTGGGGTTGGTTATTATTAACCGCGATGTCACCACAGGACTTAGCTATCACAACGACGCGGAAACCTGGGTGATGTTTCTGATTTATAATTTTGAACGATGTTATGATACTCAGGCAGCCTTTCCGGTGTAGAAACATACAAATACTAACATACATACCACACATACATACATACCAATACCACTACAGAATACGGTGTCGCAGTTTCATGTGTCTCAAATATTACGAAGAATGCAACAATAGATGAATTAAATATGAATGGGTCTGAAAAACGCTTGATAACACATTACATGTCATTGACCAGGGTAACTAGTAGTACTAAAACAGCACGTATTTTATCACCCATATTTTAACGCAAATTTACGAGAAAAGTACTCAAATTTTTATATAACTATCAATAAACACAATAAATAACTGACATATGAGGCATCGGTTATTTTATTTTCTCACTACGGAATGGAGAAAAGTAATGTAATGCTGCGCGAAAAAAAAACGACGAATTTTCGGCAGAAAAATCGTATTACTGGGTGCTGGTAACGAAAAAGGGGATAAATCCAATTGCTAAATTTAGAAAAAATCCTCTAAAACGTGGTGTAACCAGAATCCCTGATACCGAAAAATCAAATGACCACAAGACTTCTGTCCGTCCGTCTGTGAACAACGCTAGCAGCTAAACTGTTCAGCCGAGTTTCTCCGAAATTGATACCTCTCTATCAATCTGGCATATGTCAAATCCCCTTGAATTGAAAATCTATATTTTAATTTTAGGAGGCACTATTCATGAAGCCCACCGGATCATTTACCAAATTTTCAAAAATATGGCTTCATTATTTTTATTAAATTTTGTTTTTGGATAGTGTGAAAGACGTTTACGAGAATGATGCAAGTCTCAGTCGTTGAAAATACTACGTTTTCGAAAATTGAAAAGTTCAACATTTTTTCGGTGTCTTCCTACAGCTACAATCATAAAGATAGAGATTTTTACTTTAATTAAATCTGAATTTGATTCCCCAGCTACTGAGGCGCGCTGCCATTCCGTCTCACAGAAGTGGCTAGACAGATTTTGAGATAAGGGCATTGTCAATTTTTCGAAAATTTGAGCACTTTTCTTGAAATTTTGTGTGAAAATACGGGCTAGAAAGTACATGCTGTTTTAGCACCTCTAGTTAGAACTCTCCTTAACATTTCACCAGTGAGTATTGCAAGAGGTATTTGCGTTCGCGTGTATGTGAATACATAGTTGTAATTTGATGAGTGTTCTAAACATCCTAAGCAGTTGCGTAGCTAGGTTCTCGGATGCCCGGAGTGGAAATTATAGATGACCCAAACGGCAAAAAATAAGTTTTAAGAGCAGTTTTAAGAAATGAAGTTTTAAATGTACTAAGTATAAGAATATGGCTGGAGCATTTTGAAAAATAAGTGTGAAGTGTGATTTATTTCATTCTTTGTCAATATCCGTCCACAGAGACAAATGAAAAACTACAAAAATACATAATAATTTTCGGTTTTATTCAAGTAACATGTATTGTCAACCGTTGCAAAGTTCATGGAAGAGAAAACTACATTTTACACAAACATTAAACTACTACAAATCAAAATATATTAACAAATAAATGCGTCAGTTCTCCAGAGTTGCATGTATTGAAAAACAAAAGATCAATCAATATATAATGCCGTGGACTGAATGTACAGCACCTTCGGAAATATCGTTTGAACCTATTAAATTTATTTTATTTGTTTAACAACTTGTTAATTGGAGGTCCAAGAAACAGGTAACTATAATGTTACGAAATGTTCATTTAATGGTTTAACGATTACAATTAAAAAACTTAGAATCTTATTACTTAATTATACCCACCCCTACTAGTCTCTGGCGGAACATATTAGGAACCAACCAACCACGTATTAGCTGCAGATGAAAAATTATGATCATGGTGCATCTACCAACATATCATTTAAATTCTTTATTTTCCGCATTTGTGCTGTTAATCTTTTCCAAACTTTGCAAGGACACTGCGACAATCCTCAAGAAGACCCCGTAAAAAAATATATCTACTCATACACTACTTTTTGTGGAATCGATATCAGACACATGTCGCTGAAAACACTTTTATTAGTAAAGAAGATTAAAATCAATCTTTACTTTGAGAAAATAATGACTTCCATACACCACCGTTTTGCAGCAGATATTCGTGTCGTGAGTCGTGAGTGCAACGGAGGGGTAGGTAGAGCTTGGGATGACACTTGCATTATAATTTCAATTTGTATTAAATGTTGTACAGGAGAGAAAGACTGAAAGTTCGCATGCAACTCTATTAAATTACAGCACGGTTCATGTGAACTATGAGAGCAAATATGTACCAATAACAGTCAATGAAATGCCAGTCACGTTACCACAATAACTACAGTATGCAACTGCGACAAAGTAGGAAAATTATTATTTTTATGTGACAATTTAAACATGTGACTAATATAATTATGATACAGTGAAATCTCAATGACCGGAAAATTAATGCTTTGATGTTTTCTATAACTGTATCTTTTTAGCCTTGCTGCACATACATTTTATATTATGGCAATATATTGAGTTTTACGAATTATGAACTTGGTGATAAAAACGTTGCTCTCATTTTAAACCTAAGGTTTTGAAGTCTCGCTGAGAATAAAACATGATACTAGTTTTGTTTTCTCTGGATACAGAAATTCAAGAAAAGTGGACGGAAAATATCTGCATGAGAACAGGCTTTTATGTCAGCAGCTTTGAAAATTATTTCGAATTCCTTCATTTTCAACCTCCCGCGCACTTTCTTCGCGAAAGTGCGCCTAAACGCGTGAACTTCTCATTACATTGCAGATAACATAAAGTAATCACCGAGGCAATACCCAAAGAACAATTTGTTTTTGTTAAGGAAAACTCCACGCAATTTCAGCTCTTGACAACCACGGAACACAACTCGAAATCCTATTGAAATATTAATAAAAAAACATTGCAGAGAACAAACATCTCCTCTAATCCAAGTCATAACCGCCAGTAACCATAATCCGAGCAACGAGTGTGAAAGTATTAATTTTTTTGTTTGACAATAGCTTAAAAGAAACAGAAACAGTTCACAATTGTGTTATAAATCAGTCTGTCTGCCCGTCTGCCAGAACCTCCGTTCACCTGTCAGTGCGCCCGTCTGTCCGCCCGTCTTTCCGTCTGCCTCTCCATCCGTCCGTCCGTCTAACCACCCGTCTGGCTGCCCGTCTGGCCGCCCATCTAGCCACCCGTCTGGCCGCCCGTCTGGCCGCCCGTCTGGCCGCCCGTCTGGCCGCCCGTCTGGCCGCCCGTCTGGCCGCCCGTCTTGCCGCCCGTCTGGCCGCCCGTCTGGCCGCCCGTCTGGCGGCCCGTTTTTTCTCTGCGCTAGCTCTTCGATTCTGATGTCTGAAAACAAGCTCCTCACTGCCAGAATGTAAAGCGAAACATTAAAATTACTTTTCCTCTATATATTTATTCCCCTGTTATATATATATATATATATATATATATATATATATATATATATATATATATATATTGCTTCTAGTTACTTTGCTTTCTAACCAGCTCATTTAATTTTCATTATTTCATTATTGAAAGGCATTTAAATATTTTTATTAGCTACAATGATATAAATTTGAAACAAGTTTCAGTCTAACCTAAATGTGACATATTGTATTTTTGTGAAATATGACCGTTCAAAGTACAACATTTTGGATAAAATTAATATATACAAATAACTTTTCATTGTATTCAAACGTTAAATATTTTTAACTATCTGAATATTGCTATACGTGTGACCATAGAGACTAAAACTCTACTTAGAGATTTAGTTGAAAATTTCATAGTTTGTTCTCAGATTTGGTGTCAGGAGTGTTTAGAGGAATCAATGGAAATTCAATAGAGTGGAGTGTTTATTGAAGATTTGCTGTATGTACATTTCAACTTCTATAACGGCGGCGGTGGCTCATTGCCATAACTGGGAGGTTTAGGGATTTCTGTCTCAACGGCTGTGGATTTTTGACAAACCTCTAAACATTTTTTGTATTTAAAATACAGAAACATGCGAGTAAGAAATGAAAATATTAAAAAAATGTTCAAAGTGCAACACCTCCTATCTACTTTTGGACACTCAATTAACATAGTGCCATTCTCATTTTTTTTAATTATTACTAGGGGGTGGATTTTAATGAAATGTCATTTTTTTCTTTTCACTTTAGAACAATGCTGTTTAGTAGAGAAATTAATTTTATGTTATGGCATAACGAAACTATCTTTTTCATTTTTTGTCCATTTTGACTAGTTAGTCATTTCTTATCCTTTTACGTAATTTTTAATGCATTTTTCACTTATTTAATCGATTTTAATATCATATTAATGACACCTCCTTCAAACAATATTTACGAGATTCAACAATTGTTCTCCACAGAATTCTTGATTAGCCTATTCGTGTTCTTCGCTCAGAAATTGTGATGTGAGCCGTTGTATGTAATCTAAGGTTCCTGTGACGCGTATCCGCGTCATTGTCGGTTTGGCAATTTTCGGGATAACTAAAGATCAGAATCCGCCCCCTGATTATTGCCATGGTTAAAAAACATGGTTATAAAACAAATCTTGAAAAACATATCATCGTAAAGCTGTATTAAGGGTTTTTGAACATTTTAAATGAAAGGAGTTGATAAAATCTTACCTTGAAAATGATACAGCACAGCAAAAATGACTTGATAATTATTTCACGCCTTGAATATTCAAAGTATTATCCAACTTCGCCTCTGCGCTCACCATCGGAGAACTCTTTGCCTGACTGCAATTCTAATATTTTGCTCTGAAGGGATTTAAGCGTCTCATCATGAGTTCACTTTACGGTCGTCTCTCCGGACATTTGATATGTTTAAGGGTTTTTCCAAATTCATCATTTTCCCCTCATGTGCTTAACCCAATGTATTTCACTAATTACATTTAAAAAAACACAAATATGTGCAAGCATTATTTGTCTTTTTAATGCAGAGCTTAATATAGAGCTTTCACCGCATTAATAAATTATTGCGGTGAAAAAATTTAACAAAAAGACTGGCAGCGAAAATATGTTTCACATATCATCTGTTAAACTATATTGTCCCTGTTTATCGTGTATTGCAAAGGTAGAAAATGTTTATGCTAATTTGAACAACAATAATGTATTAAATTATAAAACAAAGAGGAAAGAATATCCTCATAAACTTCAAATATTACTGGAATACTAAACAAAAACAATGACGTGAATGGGTGTCGTCTGTGTTCGTTGATCCATGAGGAGCATTCTCGTACATCAAAGTAATGCAACCACTCCCATATTCGCTCACACGCGCGTCATACATAACCAATTAAACTTAAAATTTGTTCTTAAAACCCCTTTCATTATCCCGCAAAGAGCACGGTTGTTAACGGACATTGACGACAACGCCGAACGACAAAATGTGGATGACAAACGATGTTTACACTTTTCATCCTGTTTATGTTGTATGAATCACTTATCAATCCGACCATAAATACTAGACTCCGCACGCGCCGCCGCTGCAGCAATCGATGAGGGAATATTTCCCTTTGATGGACCGCGAGCACCCGCCGTCCAACTCTCGCCTCCTCCTCCGCCACCGCTATCCCGCCGCCCCGCCGCCCCGCCACCCACCGCCCCACCGCCCGCCAATCCACCGCCCCGCCACCCACCACCCCGCCACCCACCGCCCCACCACCCACCGCCCCGCCACCCACCGGCCCGCGACACACCACCCCGCCTCCCACCGCTCCCTCTCGCCACCACGCCATCCCGCCTGCCCACTGCCCCGCTGTCGCGCCTCCCACCGCCCCACCGTCTCACCACCCACCGCCCCGCCACCACAGCCCGGCCACCCACTGCCCGGCACACACCGCCCCGTCACGCCACCCCGCCGTTCAGCCTGCCCACAGCCCCGCCGTCGCGCCACCCACGCTACGCCCACCGTCACCGCAGCGCTCCACGTCTGTGACTCTCTCCCTCAGTCGCGATACTCTGACGTCCGCCAACCACCCATTCTACCACCGCACCCACCTATTTTTCCGCCGCCACTCACCTATTCCCCCGCCGCTACCCATTCGTTCCCCACCGCCACCCAACCATCCATTCCCCCACCGCCACCTATCCATTCCCACCGTCACCCACCCATTCCCCCGTCCCTTTCGGACCCATCCCCAGAGCTCCCCGTCGCCCACCTCTGACTGCCAACCTCGTCGCTCCCGCTGGCGCTGCCTTTCCCACCGCCGCCCCGCCGCCCCGCCACCCCGCCGCCTCTCCACCCCGTCTCCCCGCCACCCGCCACCCGCCGTCCCGCCGCCCCGCCGCCTCTCCGCCCCGCCTCCCTGCCGCCCCGCCTCCTTGCCGCTCCGCCGCGCGCCGCCCGCCGCCCGCCACCCCGCCCCCCCCGCCGCCTCTTCGCCCCGCCACCCGCCACCACGCCGTCCCCGCCGCCCCGCTGCCTCTCCGCCCCGCCTCCCTGCCGCCCCGCCTCCTTGCCGCTCCGCCGCGCGCCGCCCGCCGCCCGCCGCCCCGCCTCCCCGCCGCCTCTTCGCCCCGCCACCCGCCACCCCGCCGACCCGCCGTCCCGCCCCCCCCGCCGCCCCGCCACCCGCCGCCCCGCAGCCCCCACCCCCCGGCACCTGCCACCCTCGCCGCCCCACTGCCCCGCCGCCTCCCGGCCGCCCGCCCGCCGCACGCACTGCTCGTGCTGCTTGTTTTGCGCGCATCGCGTCGAGTCGCGCTGCTCTAATGTCCGCTCGGGCGCCGCGCGCCGTCATTCGCGCGTGTTAGACGGGCACGGATTCCGCTTAACGAACGCCTAGATCACCCGCTGTATCCAATACGACGAGTTATTGGTCCGTTTTGGGCGCCGCGAGTGCAGGCTCATTTCTGGTTATTGTTGTCAAAATTTGAGTAATACGGCGAAATGGATGGAATACCGCATGCTGTGTGCGCGCGGATAATCTGTGCAGAATGTAGATCCGAAAGAACTTGTATTAGGGTCGCTTCGATTTGGCTGATAGTTCATAGACATGGAACATTTGCTGTGTCGTTTTTCGAAACGTTTTTTCAGGGATGTAGTTTATATATAATTGTGCTTTCAGTGTTCACGATAATGCAGTCTACCGTTCTGACTTCTACTTTATAGTTCTGGTGACTAATTTTAATATTTTATTAAAAAGAAATAATTGTAAAATAAGAAATGTAGGTGATCCCAACTTAAGTGTAGTTTATGATTAGAATGTATTTTTATTGAGAATGTCTTGAAATCCAGTAAATATTCTCGTGCAGTAAACGGTAAGTAGTAGCTAGGGGGATATTACTATTAAATTAATTTTAGTTTAGCAAAGCGAAAAAACCATCCAGACTTTTTGAATTCTATGGGAGACTTCTTTAGAATGAGGATTCCTAGGCTTCCGCGGCCGCAGTCATTTGATACTTAGCTATCCGGAATGATTTTAGGCCATCATATTTGGGTATTCTTCAGAGCTATACAGAAATCTAGCTCAGAAGGCCACACCACGATGGCCGAACGGGAGCGCGATCGACTGTGACGTGGCTCAACCCGGACAGCTAATATCAGACTTCTTTAAAAGTCCTCGTACACGCCATAATATTACAAGGTTTGTATTTTAAAATAGGCCTTTGTTATAAGTCAAAAACAGCAAAAACCGTAGGAGCGCTGGGGAAGATTAGCTACATTTGGTATCGAACATTGTGACGTATCCTTCGTTCACGTCACGTGCTTTCTTCGCAGCCGCGTAACGACGGCATGTCAACGGCGCGTGTGGAAAACACGAAATGTTACGAAACACGAAAAAACTTATAAACTCGAAAATAACACGAAAATAACTTGAAATCAATGTAAGCCTATGGATTTCTATCTCATTTAAAATTTTCAGCAAATATTAGTATTTCACATTGTTTAGATAATCATTGTCTTGTAAAAGCAAAATAAAACTGCTTCTTAAAAGAAAAATTGTAATTTCATCTGAACGTTCTATCTTGGATATCCTCATCGCATAAATTGTGGTCATTTATAGTCACCTTATAATTTCTTCACAATATTTTTACACTTTCCAATTTAGTTTACTCAATTTTAACAATTTGATAATAAAAAATTATCTTAATTCGCCTCATATTATGAATTCATTCATTAACACCCTCAATTTAACGTCATTAAATAACATAATTTTTTCGTACTCTCGTCTACTGTTGTGGATTTTTCAAGCATGGACTCCTCTGAATATTATCCTTTCATTCATCATGAAGTTTACGTTTTGCACTCAATTTGCAGATACGGTAACGATAGGTTGGGACGGTTGTAGGACATGTAAAGAATCATCTGTCGACTCCAATTAACCAGGGGCGTTCCGAGTTGCGATAGTGTACATTTCGCACACAGTGTTACGTTGAAGGTCCCAAGCGGAGGGTTAGTCGCTGAATTTCGGGGTGCAGTCTTCTGCTCAAGGGAACTCGTACTGGGGGCTCTGTCTTCAGAATCGTCGTTTGAGTTTTTTTTTTATTTGTTTTTAATTTATATATTTTTATTTGCAATTTGTTCATCTGAACAATAGGCAAATCTTTTAGCAAAGTTACAATGGCATGTGAAGGAACTGGGCATTCTCAGTCCTTCGTGAATTCATTTTCAGTAATGATCAAATAAATGGTATAAATCACAAATATAACATAGGACAAATATGATCAAGACAGAAAAACAACAGACAATATATAAATACACTGGCAATTATGAACGTAATTATGTTTATATATATATATATATATATATATATATATATATATATATATATATATATATAAATTTAAGCTGTTTTACTTAGTTACAGAGCAATTACTATAACAGTACAATATACATTTTGTTTATTAATGATCGAAACTATTTAAGAGGTCCAGGGGATGAAATCTGCACAATCTTCTTAATTCTTGGCTATTGTCAAGTAAGTTTAATGCAAGGTAAATTGGATGATTTTCTAAGCGCTTATAATATTTTTGGAATCTGAATTGGACTTCTTGGTTTATTGTAGGTATGTGTAAGTCATTGTGTAATGTTGTATTTGAAACAAACCACGGGGCATTGGCAAGCAATCTTAGAGTTTTTGATTGGAATCGTTGCAGTATTTCTAGGTTTGAGTTAGCCGCAGTGCCCCAAAGTTCTATTCCGTAGGTCCAAACAGGTTTTATTGTTGATTTATAAATCAGTACTTTATTAGCCAATGAAAGAGACGATTTTTTGCCTAGAAGCCAATAATATTGCTTGATTTTGATTTCGAGAGCTGTTCTTTTCTTTCTGATGTGTGTCTTCCAAGTCATTTTTCGATCTAGATGTAGACCAAGGTATTTTACACAATCTGCCTGTGGTATATCCTTGTTGCTGATTTTAATTGGAGGACATCTATTTGGTCTGAGTGCAAACGTTACATGGACAGATTTACTTTCATTAGTTTTTATACACCACTTTGTGAACCATTCCTGCAGCACAGTGAGGTATTCTTGAAGATTTTCTGATGCTTCGATGGCATTTTCATGAGAAGTTAAAAACGCTGTGTCGTCAGCAAACATGGCTGACGTGATGTCCGTTGAAACAGGTAGGTCGGCCGTGTATAGTAGATACAGTAGTGGAACGAGAACACTACCTTGCGGTACTCCAGCTGCGACAGAATAGAATGATGATGTTTCTTCCTTAAATTTTATTTGAAAACATCTTTCAGTAAGATAGGAGCGAAGTAGTGCAAAAAACGGGTGGGGTAACATATTTTTGATTTTATATAAGAGTCCTGAGTGCCACACCTTGTCAAAAGCTTGGACTACATCCAAAAAGACACCAGAACAATAACGTTTCTTCTCCAGCGCTTCATTAATGACTTTTACTATTCTGTGGATTTGTTCGGTAGGGGCATGTTTCAACCTAAAGCCGAATTGGTAGTGTGGAATGATGTTGTTTTCCGCTATGATTGGAAGTATCCGCTTGAGGAGAAGCTTTTCAAAGATTTTTGACAAGATTGGTAATAAGCTTATCGGTCTATACGAGGATACTTCGGAAATAGGTTTCCCCGGTTTTGGTATGACAATAATTTGACTGTATTTCCATTGAGAGGGAAAATGTCCAATTCTGATGATGGCGTTGAAAATTGAGGTTACCAATGCTAGTGCTTTTTTGGCAGGTTTCTTAGAACAATGCCGGTGATGAGATCGTAGCCAGGTGCTTTATGAAGATTAATTTGTTTTATTGCACATGAAACTTCGGTTGTCTTGAAATGCTTTATTGGTAAAGACATTTGATATGGTGCATTAATGAACTGAATAATATTTCTTTCTT
The DNA here is from genome assembly GCA_038098605.1 of Gryllus longicercus. Classification (NCBI taxonomy): domain Eukaryota; kingdom Metazoa; phylum Arthropoda; class Insecta; order Orthoptera; family Gryllidae; genus Gryllus; species Gryllus longicercus. The sequence goes on along the minus strand of JAZDUA010000253.1, from coordinate 609,116 downwards.
GTTCTTCTTCATCTCATGGGAATGGTTGGAAAACTTTTGCAAAATGTTCCGCAAATACTGTTGCTTTTTCGTGGTTGGTTCTAGCCCATTTTCCATGTTTATCACGTACAGGCGGCACAGGTTTGATTGGTCGTTTAATGCGTTTGGTGGCTTTCCATAGGGAGTAGTCGTTGTCTTTGGTTGGTGATAGTCTTTCAAGATACTCCTGGGATTTATTTTCATGTAGGTCTTGAAGAAATCTTTTAAGATCCTGCGCTGCCCTGTTGAAGTTTCGTTTATCATTTGGATCATGCGTGGTTTTGCCAAACTTTCTTAAGTCTCCTCTTATTTCTTTTCATTTCATCAACTATTTTGGGGTATTTGTGAGAAGCTGTTCCGTACGTTTCTGGTGTAGCGTACCATGCTGCTTGTTGGATACTAGTAGTTAAAAATTCAACTGCTTCATCTATATCGAATTCACTTTTTAGAGGAACGTTTGCAGTAATATTTACATTAAGCCATGTTTGAAAGTCACTCCAATTCGTTTTTTTATTGGAAATACTAGGTTTAAAATTATTTTCTATTATATGAGAGATAATAGTTAATATTACTGGAGAGTGATCGGAGGACAATTCGAGAGAATTTTCAATTGATGTAAAGCTCTGATTTGTTCCTTTCATGATAAAGAAATCAAGTAAGTCCGGCAGCTTATTACAGTCGGTTGGCCAGTACGTTGGCTCTCCTGTCGATAGCGGTTCTGCGTTGAGTGACGTGACTACGTTGAGTAGTGTTTTTACTCGTAAAGTCGACAGTCTTGACCCCCACTGCGAATGTTTTGAGTTGTAGTCACCTCCAGAGATGAACCTTGCACCCAACGTATCGAAATATTCTCTATACATTTCTTCCGTTATTTTATGCTTTGGAGGGCTATAGACAGCTGACACTGTCAATGAACCGAAACTGTCATAAACTAGTACAGATGTGGCTTGCAGGTAATCATTTTCAAAATTTGATTTCAAAGAATGCTGTATGTTTCTTCTTATTATTATCGCCGTACCTCCATGGGCTGTGCCATCTGGGTGTTTTGTATCATATATTTCGTAGTTAGGTAGTTTAAAGAAACTTTTTTCCGTGAAATGAGTTTCTGAGATGAGCATTACGTCAATTTTTTTCGTCTTGTAGAAAATTGTTAATTTCTCTGCAATGTTGCGCTAGTCCATTGGCATTCCATACACCAATACGAAATGTCTTCATAATTTGCTTATTACTTTGGTCATGAGGCTTATCAGGTTGGAGATTTGTTCACTTTGCTTGGTTAGTATTGATTCAAATTTTTGAAAAGTTTCTTGAACAGTTGATATTAGTTGTGCAATTTCAGTATTACTATTATCGTTTATGACTTGATGTGATGGAGGGTACTTGGCTACGTAGGCCCAAGTGCGGTGTTGCATTTCGCTAGGTACGTTACTACTTAAAAGTTTGTTGCTTCGATGGTGTGAGTGAGAAAGATACGAATTTTGTGTATTCTGGGGATATTTACTTTGTCTTATTTCTTGGTAGACTTCGCATCCCTTGTAGTTTGCTGGGTGGTTTTGCTCACATAGAGCACATTTAGGTGGGTCTTCTTTTCGCTTTTTACAGACTTCGGTCGGATGATTTTCTCCACATTTCACACAGCGATGTTTTCGATGGCAGTATATCCTTGTATGTCCATATTCTTGACATCTTTTGCATTGTACGATTTCTTTCTTCTTTCGAGGTGCTTCTATTTTGATTTTGCAGTTCAGTAAACTATCTATGTTATAAATATCTTTATTATTTTTGCTAGGTTGTAGATCTATGAAGAAGAGAGGGAGTGGCGCTTTTGTTTGTCTGTGTTGGATGTTATAAATTTGGCGAACCTTGTGGCCGTAACTTTCAATTTCCTCTTGCAGTTCCTTAACATCTGCATTTGCGTGATTTGTTTAAGCACAACCCTAAAAGAACGCTCGTCTTTGAGCTGATATGTATGGAATTGCAATTTTTTATTTTCAAAATGTTTTATGAGCTTTCTATATGCTTCAACTGTACTTAATATGACTTTGACACTGTCACTGTTCAGTAATTTATAGCTGTATTCCTCTTTTTTTAATACTTCTTCAATGCATTTTTTTAAGATATTCACGTCTTTTATTCCTGGTAGAAAAATGGGTGGAATTTTATTATCATTGGTTCGTTCGTTGGATTCAGATTTTTCTAATGTGTTGTTTTCTGGTTCTGTAGAAGAGAGAAGTTCGAATTTGTTGTAATTTGTAATACTTTCTGTAACTGGCATTTTCTTTAGAGCTCTTTGTGAAGGTTCACTATTTTTTCGTTTCCGCCGTCTCGGGACGACTTCTTGCCACTCCAGAGTGTTATCGCACGTACCTTCAGCAGATGACATTGTTGATACGTCTGTTGTACTACTGCTTTGTCGTGCTAATCTATCGGTCTTCTGACAATCCGTATCTGCACTGCTTGTTGATAGCGGTAACTGTGGTTGCTGCGTCAGGAGTTGCTGTAGTTGATCTAGTTGCAGAGGCGGTTGTGGAGGCACATGATATTGAGTTAGAAGTTGAGAGAGTTGTATTTCTACCATTTGTTGCTGATGTTGGAGGTGTTGTAGTTGTTGCTGAAGAAGTTCTTGCTGTTGAAGTATTGCTTGATCTGGGATGGGTTGCACAGATTCACTGTTAAACGAGTTTTCACCACCATTTTCACTATAGGTAGCGTCCATTGCGCTTCGAATTAGTTGCCCCGTAACGGAGCAACTACTTGTGGCCATTCACTAGTCTAAAAATGATTTATTGGTTTTTACTACAACTAAAATAACACTTTTTCTGAACGTGGCACTGTTCGCACCGCTCACACGAACGACACTGGCACTGAGTGTTATCGCACTGATCGCTGCGGGTTGACCACTGCCAGAAAGCGATAAGGCAGAGCTACCTTGGTTACGAAGCGTTCGCCTCGGCGGCTCGGACCGGACTGAAACACTCCTCACTCACGCTCCGAACGCCGACTGATGTTCCTCTCTCTCACAACTGCTCCGCCTGTGCTACCTGCGCCTGTGGAAGCTCGCCAACTTCGCCCGCAAGCAGTTTCCTTGTCCGCGTCGTTTGAGTGATCATTGTCCTATCATATGTCGGCGACGATGGTTAGCGTGTCGGACTGTTATACCCAAGTTGGCGGATTCAAACCCGATCGAAGCCGTGCATTTTTAAGGGCGAACAAATCCTTCGGAGAGGAAGTAAATCCGGCTGTCCCATGTTAGTACATTTACTTGCATGTAAAAGATCAAGCCTCAATGACGCCTCTGAGCTAAATTCAAATCGCCTGTTTCGTCACCCAATTCTGTCCGCTAGTTGGTGAAAGGAGCGTAGCGAAATTTGCGTGGTCAGATGAAAGAGCGGGCGTGATGGCCCGAGACTCGCCACGTAAAATAAGGCATCAATTCAATTGAATATATCCCTGTTCTCACGAAGTTGTAGTAGTCCTCCTCTAAGCCATCCACGTAGCTGCAAACACTCTGAGTCACCCGGAACTCGTCGCTGACGGTCTTGACAGTCGGTTGGCGATGAAAGATTGCTTTGCAACGAGTCTGTTACGAAGTTGCACACACGTAACTCCTCCCACTCTCAACACTGCTTTGGAACTGTCATTCCCTACTCCTCCACTTGGCTCTTCTCTTTGTCAGAAACAGACGCATAATAAAAATTTTAAATATACTGTAACGTACTAGCGGACGAGCCTCGTGTTAGCTAGTTGGGGACGGGTGGTAAAGGATTAGCAACAGGAAAACGTCTCGCCACAGGAGTGAGAGAAGGGCTTTTCCTTAAGCAAGCACGTGCCAAAGAGAGACACGAGGCGCTCTGGGGTTCTCCAATCTTAGGGAACGGAGACCACAACATCAGAGACACGTGCAAGCATAAGCGAGATGCGGAGGCGGAATGACGTAGTATGCCACGTGAGGACGGAGCGAGTGGGTGGATTCTGGAGAAAGGGTGAGGACCTCGTACTGATGCACAAAACTTGCGCCAGGGCTGTGCAGCGGCGAGCAGGGTTCGCGAAGCAAGTCACGTGTGGAAGGGCCTGCAGGGCCTTTGTGTCCATGTGTGACCACGAGGAAGCGATGCTGTGTGCTCCGAAGTGAGTTGAGAGCCACGAATCACACCTATTATCAATCGGTAAGATCGCTTCTACGATCAAGGCAAATCATTAGTTGGTGCGCCTGTAAGGACTTCGTGTTCTAAAGTGACATCCAGTCACGGAAGCTTGGCTTTGTGCGCTCTTCAGATTTAGGGGTGGCGAGTGCCCCAATTTAACCCGATCATCAAGCGGATTTGGATCAATCCCACGATCAGAAAGAGCAAGTCTATGAGAGCAAGGGTGTACAGTGTAGATTCAATTGTAAATATTTGTTTTTTTTTCTTGTAAATAAATATCAGTAAATGTAAAAGCTCGTGTCTGTGTTCGCTGTGAGTACCCATGACGTCACAATATTTTTCGAAGTCCTCTTATTGAAGTTTGTCTTCCCAATTTCGAACTCCACTACAAAGTCGCTTTTCCTACATGTCCACGGTACTTTACTCTTATCGTATCATGTCACTGCATTCAGTCGACAACGATCGCACAGAGTAACTTCTATGACCAATTACGTAAGTTGTTCGTACATCGGAACGTACGTTGTTCACGAAATACTAAGTATGTGTCGTTTGACTTCGAAAAAAAATAAATATCAGTCAGGTTCTCGAAAGTAACTACACAGTTCAAATAACAACTTCGAATGGAAGCTCGTAAGCAACTTCTTCTTTTTCTTCTTCTTCTTTTCTTCTTCCTCTTCTATTTTTTCTATCTAAAACCTCAATTCCCACCCCCCTACAATATTGTCAGTTCTTGTTCGCAGTCTAATGGTTTGAAAATATGCGTTCGACAGTACGTACACTACCAAAACTTGTCGAGGCCTTCCTTTATTAATACCTCTTGAAGTGGAACTTTGTTCACTAAAAGCAGGAGAGTACTTCTACGTGATCACTGTCCGAAAGAGTAGGCTTATCATGCTAGCGGTAACATTATACGTAATGGATTCAAGCCTCTTGTAGAGTAGTATATTACAATACACTTCTCGTGAATCTAAATGATATGTTAATGTGTTTATTACTATTATGATTACTTGATATATCTGAACTCTCTCTGTAATGTATTTGAAGTAAAAAGTTTTATACATTATATTGATACCAGGACTTGATACGATTTTTTCTGTCGGAAAGCCGTCGATTTCTCTCGCAGCGTTACAATACTTTCTCTTTAATAGTACTATAATAATAATAATAATAATTATTATTATTATTATTATTTAGATAATAACATACCATTGAGTGAAAAGACATTCTGACACAGGGAAAAGAGTAACTATTTACAGCTAAGGAGTAGTTAGGTTGGCTGATTCTTAATTGTTATACAAGTAATTATTCCAACAGTATTTAGTTCACACAGTTCACGCACACTTTTTTTATTCACAATTAAATTGTTAGGTTTTTAATTCACGTAATATGCACAATTTATAATACAATTCTATAACACAACTAGACATTGTTCGTAATTAATTTTGTTAGTTTAAACTTAAGTCATAATAGTTTGTAGAATTTGGACTCAATTAATCTATAATGGTTTTGTTGTGTGTTTTTCGTTAGTCCAACTGGTTCGGTGTGGTCCACCGATTTCCATCTCGTTCAGTCTCCTTGCAATTTTGTCTTCTAAGTATGTACGTACGTACGTATTTAGACTATTTCCTGGTAGAGTAGGCTGTGTGCGGGAGTAGAAGTGTCTCGTACGTGCGTACCAAAGCGAGAAATTAATAACACGAATACCAGACGCTTTCGTGCGGGAGTAGGCCACGGATACGCAGTCTCACAGGCGAGAGGGCTACTTCGTTCGCCTCCGTTACCGGCACATCAAGGACGCCACCGGCTTCATTGGTAAGGATACTCGAGTATTTTTTTTTTTTACTTTCTCGCGCTTAATTCTTAAGAAGATAAAATATTGTAATCGTGCGCCGGAAAACAGCGAATGTTTTTTACAGAAAAACACTTATTGCTGGGCTCTGGTAAAGAAAAAGTGGATAGATCTTGTTCTTTCATATAGTAAATTACGACGAACTCTGTACTTTTTTGCAAATTGCCAAAAGGTAACATTTTAAAACTACAGAATTTGAGATAAACTTTTCGTTAAACAAAATCTGTGCTAAACACCCAGCTCTTTAGAAAAGTAACTAACATTTTTTACAAACAAACGAATGGCGTTAGTCTCATAGTCGTTGAATACTGAATTTTCAAAAATTGGAAATTTAGGAACAATTAGAGTAAGTATGTGCTATTGAAGCATCATTATTTAATGTTAAAAGGCGACTCGGGATGCGCCGCTTTGCGTGCGCGGGGGGAATACGTCGTTTCTGGAGGAAAGATGGCACGGGGGCAAGCGCCTTCTCCGACCGCCCACATTCGGCTTTGCGAGGAAGCAAGGGAGTTTTAAGGGAGAGTTGTGCATCACAGTCTTTGCCCCCACCATCGCTGCCCCGCCGCGCCCAAAGCTCAGGAAGGCCGGGCAATTTCACCGGCTTAGGTGGCTTAGGTCATCAACTGATGTCACAGCAGTGCCTCCGACCGGGAGGCCAGGGTTCGAGTCCTGACGGTGGGAGCATGTTCGACACTGCCTAGATGGCTAAAGTGAGCTCACCGCTGCCTGGAGGAGAATTCTACCGATCGGCTGCTGTGATCGGTAGGTTTCCGTGGTTTCTCAGTCGAATGACGGATTAGTTATCTTATAAATGGACCATGGACCGCGCAAGACCTTTCCTTCTTTGTCCTATCCTCCCCCTTACTTACACTTACGTGCTCTACACTACAAACATGTCCGGTGATCAGTCGGGAGCTTAGATCTTGTCCTAAATCATACGTTTGCTCCCAAAAATTTCGACAAGAAGTTTGTTTCCGTAATTTCTTCCAATGAAATTCTCCATTTAGTCAGTAAAATAAACTATAAATATTCGACTGATTTAGATGAATTTACTGATTGTTTATTCAAATATTGTGCGCTTGCAATTTATACAGTCGTTAACTCATATTTTCAATGCTCCTTATGTATGGGAATGTTTTTAGATATTTTCAAAACAGCAAAAATTAGGCCCACTTTTGAAAAGAGAAACAAAAATGAAATTAAGAATTATGGGCCAATTATCGTTTTTCAGTTTTCTAAAAAATACTAGACGTGTTTATACAAATATACAAATGGTAACTTTCGTAGTAAAAAGGAATCGTTTTCAGTCTCTCAACATGGATTTAGAAAATCAAAATCGACGGACGCAACAACGTTTTCTTTTCTTATAGATGTTGCTTCATCAACCGATCTAAACGAAATGCAATATCTTTCAATGTTTCGAAAGTTTCTGACGTCATTGACCAAAACATGTTGCTTTCAGGTGGTTGATAGATTATTTAGTTTTCCGGGAGCGTCAATTGCCGACAGTGACGTGCATATCTCCCTTCCAGCTATCCCGCACCAGAAGGCACCGCCCCACCCGGGACAAGCTCTGGATCGGTCTCCCAACATATGTGATAGTGAAGATCGTGTAAGTATGTATAAGAAGAAGTGAAGATAGGACAAGGAAGGGGAAGGAAAGGTCCGCGGCCCGTTTGTTTGGGCACTGCTCCGGCTTTCGCTTGGAGCTGTACCCTGGTTGGAGAAACCACGGAAAACTGACGATTAGAGCAGCCGGTAGATAGAATTCTCTTTCAGAAAACGAATTAAATCGACCTCTCTAACTAGTTAGTGTGGAAAATGCTGACTACTTCGGGACTCAACCTTAAGATTTCCCCAATAGAAAAAAGAACGCTTGTGAATATGGCACAGGACCTATTTTCATTAAAACCTCTAGAATTTTGAGAATTGCAAAACTTGAATATTTTAGGAACCTGTCTTACACCTTCATTAATTAAACTAGTGGTTTATTTTTTAATGTAATATATTCCTTAATACAACTTATTTAAAGATTGCTATACTTTTTTTCGAAATATAAGAGTTTTAGCGTCGTTTGGAATCTAATCCTGACATTTTTTCATAAATTTGAGTATATTAAGAACGTATCGAAAACAAATCCAAGTTTTTTCTTTAATGTTTTTGAGAAGATACAGCATAATACAGTTATTTCTACGAGACAAGTGCCTTTTTCATTAACATTTTTGGATTTTGAAACATTTAAGATGAGTAGGTATTTGTTTTGAATATCTCGTGCTTCATTTGGTGAACAGAGATTTTTAAGAGCTAGCGAAAGTAGTAATATACACCTTGCGATATTGCATTACATAACCGTTACAAATAATTCAAGGAAATACTGTATGTGTTATTGTAGCACTACTTGATTTCAGAATTTACGATATGTCCTTCACCTTTGTTTTCCACTTCATGGCCGTAGAAAGATTTACTTCGTATAATTATTTATGTATGTACGTGACAAATATCCTTTTGTCGTTGTGGCGACAGTGCGCACTTACACTCTTTTGTACTTTTTGATTTTGCATTGGGAGTCATATTTATGGATGTTCTACTTGTTTAATTTTCTGCTGGGACAACTTAATTCTAAGTGCATATGATTCACTCCATCAAAAGTCATTTCCTTATTTTCTCCGTTATGATAATTCTTATATAAACTTGATCCATATTCAAAACATTGACATTGAACTTCGGCATTGCTCTATTCCTATATTCATTAGTTTTCAGTGACATTTATATAGCTTTCTGTTGGATTTTATTCTTTCAGTTAATAAATATTGAAGTTCTAGCGCTTTTGGAGCATTTGTGAATCTAAAAAAAGGGAATCAGTTTGCAAGTAGATTTTCGAGTTAAATTTCCAGTATCAAATAGATCTCAATCTTTTTGTGATCCTGTAATTCGAATCTGCAGCGCTTTCATTAGCGAAGTCTTCCTAATAATAATTGTGATTACATTATGTAATGCAGTGCAACTTCATCCAGTTACAATTGTATAGACAATTTCGGCTATTCCAGACGTATCGACAAATATTCTCATGACTTGGTAGCTATAATTTGATACGCAATTGTCCCGTATCCGTTGTTCGACGTATGCGAGACGCCATTGTTGTGTGAACCGCGTGACAAGCGTCGAGGCGGATGCTGAAATGCGGGTGCGATAGGCCCTCCACCTCCCTCCCTCCGCCACCGCCACCGCCCCCTGGAACTATGACACCGACACTGGGCCGCCACTACCTCACCGCTGCTGCTCCATACTCCGTCCTCCATCTCCGTTTCTCCCCCCCCCCGCCCCCCACCTCGCGCAACGTGAGTGACACACGTCGTGCGTCCCCTCGCGCCCGTATGCCGCAACGCGCTCTCTGCATTAGCCCCCCCCCCCCCCTCCCGCCCCGCTCCGCACAGGCGCGCCCAGCGGCCGGCTCTCATACGCCGACAGGCGTTCCGGTGCAGTTGCCAACCAGGAATAGTATTACCGTTTAAGATTGAAGATATCCATTCAGATATTTTCTTCGTTCTGGAATACTTTGTAATGAAATACTTTTGATGTTATACTGGTGAAAATTAGATATTTCACGAAGTTGGAGATGGTGGTAACTGTGAAATCCCCAAGCAAATTGTGTGGCTTATCTCAAAAGTTAGTATTTACAATTCGTTCAGTCCTTCCATTGATCTCAAATGCAAGGTCTTCGATATGCACCAGAATGCATTGTTCAAAACTCTGCCTTTCACGATCACACTAGTTCTCGGTTAGTGTTCTACTCGTACTGTTCTTGTTAGGACTCCTATTCTTTCTTGGATTAATTTGTGTATCTTCTACAATACTCTAGGCTGATTGCTTACTCTGCGTAAAAGCATTTCTCAATGGCCTTGTTGAGCGGAGATTGGAGAAGGAGAAATTAGCTAGAAACGTGATTCCTTAACAGGTTCAATTTTCGGCGACAAAGTTCAACGAAACCACTTTTTAGAATATTAACCATTTCTAGAATATTATTTTCAGATTGTCAATTATTTTGCATCTGTCTGCTAGAGAGATGAACGCCACAGTCTACGTGCACGCATTTGATGCAGAATAAGAATGTCGAAATAACAATAATTTTTTGGATGTGCTATTTTAATTATAATTATGTATGACTTACAGAAAATGACATTTCCTGAACTGAACTTCGAGTGCATTTAGGTTATTTCGAGTGTGCTTGATGAGTGTATTGGTGCGAGCAGCATGTCGTAAATGATTTTGGTAGCAATGAAGATGTAGAAGATGTGATTGACGAATCGGAGGAGCAAGGAGTTCCGCTAGGACCATATGCAACTTCCTGCAGTGATAGTGATTTAAAAGTCCGCGCTGGAATGACAAACAGACATTAAGTAATCCAGTCGCGCCAATCACAGCAGAGGTAGCTCCCGTACACGATAATCGAGCTTCGAAACCGTTGTACGGAACCGGCGTTCCGCATTTCTGACATTCGATGCGCTACTATATGGGATTGATGTGTTCATATGTAGCGTATATGTGTCTGTGAAATTTTCATGCATTGATTGCAATAAATAATAGATGTTTTGATGCAAAGTTTTTATACTTGCCTGCTATCATATCTTCACTATCGCGTGGCATGGAATTTTGCAGTATTAGGAGGGATATTAAATTACATTCGTGATGAAATTTCCTCTGCTACACGCATGGGTCGTGTAGTTACGTACTAGTTCTAATATTGCATTCCTAGCACATTAGTCCACGCCATGGACGATGTTTCAACCGAATAAGATAATTCAGACCAACTGCTGCTGCTACTGCAGTGTTTTTTGATCCAAAGAATCCTAGTTTTGGAGTTCCTCGGCGAATTTTCGACATGGTCATTGACCGTAGACCCCACACCACACTATCCTACGGGCGTCCCTTCAAACACCTGGGTGTGATTCTCACTTTCGTGAGTTACCGGTCTCAGTTGACGATATCCCAGCGTTCTGGTTAACTGAACGTGAGATCTCGTTAGGACGGGAAATTACCGGAGGGATTTAATTTTACTGGGCACATGACAAGGTTCCTTTACATGTCATAAACAAGACATGGCCACTGTGGGATTTTTCACCCTTCGAAAATCCATGCACCTCTTCCACGGTCAAACCTTGGGAGCACTGGGAGTTCAGAAGCCAGTAAGCTGTCCGGTACCCCACAAAGACGCACAATAGCTAGGTCTGATTTAGCCACTGCCTGGAGGAGAATTCTAGCTAGAACGGCTGGTCTCTGATTTTCCGTGTATTTTCGATCAATACCAGGCGAATGCCGGAGCAGATTACTAACATACGGACCACGCTTAATATTCCCTTCCTGATATTTAACCCCTCTTATCCCCCGACATACGCGCACTTACATTTACATGCACCCCGCAGCAACTCGTATCGGGAGACCACTTAGGAATTTAGCGCTTGTCCCGCCTGGGGCAGCCCCAGACCTCACGTTCCAAGGCGGTCGCACCCTCTCGAATATAAGATGCACTACATGTACGAGACTTGTGGCTGCAGCAGTTGCCGTCCCCGGAAAAACAAAATAATAGATCGTTGTTTTTTAGAGTAAGAGGTCCCCTTGGCTGCCTGTGCGAATCGCATGCTTAGCGTCGGCGCCGCCTGGTGGACCGAGTGCCCGGGAAGCGCCGGGGTGCATCCGCTTTAACCTCCACTTGAGCTCGAGCCCCTTGCGCCGCCCCTCATGCAAACAGCGGCGTGGCGCGTGGTGACGCGGGGGGGGGGGGCGGGGGGGGGGCGACGGCCGATGGAGCGGGGAGGCTCGCATGACGGCGGCTGTCGGCCGCGTCAACGCCGACGACAGCTGCCGCGCGAGGCGCGAAGCTTCCGCCGCCACCCGCCCCAGCCTGGCCCGGCACGCCCTGTCCCTCTCGTGTTTGGAGGGACCCTCGACGGTGCGTCGGTGTACGCAGTGTGAGCTGTTCAGCCCCCGAGGAATGCGGTATTTCTAATCACGGCACGCGCTTACTCAGGGCGCGCTTTTCGGCACGTATTAGGGAAATTATTGGAAAATGGTCAATACGATGAAAAAGTGGAATGAATGTGAGATGAAATAACGAGATGAAGTGAAGTGAGAAATGAAGTAAAAATTCAAGTGAGAATTCATTTTCAATAGTATGGATTACGGAGAAACGCAGTATTGAATAGATACAATTGATAAAGGTGCAGTGCCGTGAAGTCATGTGGAAGTGATTTTCCCCTCTTTATCGTTGGTTTTTGTTTTCGCGTTGCTAATGTACTTCCTTGCTAAGCTATTTTGATACGCAAATTTGTATATGCAAATTTGTAAATCAGGTGTTAGAAACTGTACGAAAGTTGCATTATAGTTATCTTGTGGTGTTGTGGTATAATTTTTGCTCTAAGTTGTTTGTGTATGTATATGAATTAATATGTGCAAGCAAGTGTATATGTATATTTACGAGTATCGAGATAACATGTGTATGTAATGTGTATATATATATATATATATATATATATATATATATATATATATATATATATATATATGCTTGTGTGTGCTGTATGTACGTAGAAGTAAGTATACAATTATGTGCATCTGTATATGTCAAAGGTCACTTGCGTATGCTAGGTAGAGGGCGTGAAATAACAATTGTAATTTACTGCAGATTTTATTTGTAAATTTCTGTAGTTTATATTTCGGTATTCGCCCATCGTGAAACATAACCCCAATTATGAAATCAAGTCTCTATCTATAATTCAACAGTTCAGCTGATTCGCAGCAAAGGAAAATGTACTAAGTGTTGTTTTACTGTATACATCTTTTTGCTACTCACAGTGCACAGTGACACTGGCTGATTCATTAAAGTATCGTAGTAGCCAATAGCAAGTCAACGCATCAGCCAATGACAAATTATAATGAACGCTTCATTAATGTTTATTTTTAATAATTGATATGTACATTTTCTTGTATTCTATGCTTTTATTACATTATGCATTACTTGATGGGGCTTCTCAAGTTATTCTCGTCAAGTCAAGATCAGTGTTGGAATTGTTATTTTGCTGATTGCACAATAGTGCTGTAGTACTATAATGCTATAATAGAGGTGTGGAGTACAAACGCCGTATAAATCTGTAAGGAACTGAGACTTTGTACGTAAAATAAATTTAACATAGATGAAATATTGCTAAATTTTCCATAAACTGAAATGAAACTAAAAAGATAATCTACTAGACCAGTTATTTGTCACATACTTTTCGAACGCGTCCAAATCCTATAGCTTTCTATATTAAAATGTATTACGTAAATAGTTGGAGTTCATTTTGAAATGTGCCGTAATGTTGGTTGGTATATCAATTTTGTTCTTTTAAATATAAATTGAGTAACATGAAAGTTACTGGTGTACGGGAGCTAAGCCTGAATGATGGGGAAGAGGGAGAAGAGAATTGAGATCCTCGAGATGTGGTTGCGGCGAAAGATGTTTAAGGTACAGTGATCAAAGATAAGTGAAGTGCAAATACAAGAATACTGTGACACATAGTAAAGGCCATGACCAATCGTGTCGAGGAAACATCGAGAAACCTTCCAGTGTTGAGCATCGCAGTTGCGGTATGCCTTGAGATACGCAGCTCCGGGCGGGCCTGGAGGTTCAGGTTATTGCGTAAAAGACGATGCTACCATGCCAAGTGGATGACACATCCTGATGAAATTGTTAGTTATTGTTTCTGGAACACTGACATCGCGGGACAAAAATTTGAAAGTTTAATGTGGCCAATATTGACGCTTCGAGACTGACACGACTTCACGCAACCAAAATCATCCAACGGACGGAAAGGAACTTTATCACAAGGGGAGCAGAGGAGCAGAGACGCACAAAACAGAGATGTAGGGCGCAAAAAGGTCACCTCGATTGTTATATCTACGAGAGAGCTATAAACGAAACGTAGCAAAATCAACGAAAAGCAATAAAAGCTAAGAGTCCCGCAAATGAGCAATGAATACACGGTGCACACGCAGTACACACGCTGAAGCTGCGGACAAGAACTAACCCCACAACGCACGACTGAATGGTTCTGCGGTTCTGGCAAACGCACTAACCCAGACGTGTTATTCACAGACGGCACCATTGAAACCAGGCGACGGTGATCAGGTCAGAGGGCCTACCCGACATATAGAGTGGTAACAAAATCATGTTCCAGAGAGATTATCCGATGAGGATGATCAGAGAATCAGCTGATAACACTGCATCGCATCTGTCCGGGTGGCCGTAGGGTTCGAGTCTCGACGGTGGCAGGATTTTCAACAATAGCTAGATAACTAGGTCGAACTCAGTTGCTATTTGGAGGAGAATTCTACCGGCAGGATTTTCTGATCGGTAGTTTTCCATGTATTCTTCCGTATCAACTTCATTGTAGTAGTCCTCCGATCAACGTCAGCGAATGACGAGGCAGTACCATAATAAACAAGCCACGGACATCACGCGATCTTTCCTTCCTCTTCCTAGTCCTATCCTCACTCCTTACTTACATGTACTACACTGTCACACATGACGGGAGACCAATAGGGAGCTAAGAACAGCAGGTGGGAGAAACCTTGATGGGGAAAACCTCGCAAAGCGGCGTGTGGGTCGGCGGCTGAATTCATCATCCAACGGGGGAAGAGCACCGGTACCTCACGCGGTAAAAATGTGCTCTACACTCGTGGGATTAATGCCCTTAGCGGTTGACCGGAAACGAAATAATCCACCAATCAATCCCAATGAGATTGTTTAATACGTGATCGCCCACTCGCTAATGATTCGCTTTACTTGTAAATAAATGTATGTACAAATGCCAATATCGACCATCGATTATGACGGGTATCAAAATACCGGTCATTACCAATGCATAATCTCTTTATTAAGTTGTTCAGAATACCTGTAAGTATTCCCAATTCGCTCGAGCCTACGAACGATTCTTTGCGATCTGCGTGATATTGCCGAGAGAAAAACGTCGGCTGGTTGTGTCACAAAATGTTGAATGTTGAAAAAATGTTGTGTTGAAATATCGTTGTTGAAAAAATTTATGTTGAAATGTATGTTGAAAAAATCGCGTATACCTATTTAAAATAAGACTTATTTGGAATTCCTGCAAATTTATGTAATGGAAATAATGATTCTTAACTCGCAATGCAATCCTTCACTCTGCTGTAAATGCACCGTGGTAATTTGCTAACAAGCAATTACATAGAGAGATCTATCTACCCACAATGATCGTTGCATTACATGCTAATCTAATAAATTCATTAATTTTCTACCTTCTTCTCTAAGAACTAGATTCTTCAAATTAGGAAAACCGATGGTCATCGCAGAAGAATTCAAGTTACGACAAATAAATTAAAACATCCATAAAAAATCTCATGGTTGAAGTAATTGACGATTAGTTAGTTAATACATTTGTTTGTGGAAGATGTTTTTTGTCCCGTTATATTACCATAATGGAGTTCCACAATATTTATGCGGAAACCACCGACTTCATTTAAATCTCATAATGTGTCAATACTTACTTAATTTAACTTTTCTTATGCCTATCTTCCCCTATTTCCGATTACAGAAATTTTCCCAGAAAGTTTAAAAATATTAATTGAACTACAGTGAAAGAGCTGTCATTATTATGAAATCCTAGTGCTAATTTGCTCGGTTACAAATTCTTTAACAACTCTTGTAAAGACTTATCTCGCTTAATTTAATTAAGAAAATTTAAATTAAAAAAATAAAAAGTCCCTTCTTACACCACCAAAATGTTTGGTATTCGAAGAATTTGAGATGCAAACGGTTATGCTCCTTACGTTAATTTGTAAATTCTAGTATAATAGCAACATCTTGTTGCAATGTATACTACCATAAATTTTACTATTGAAGAAGGATTAAGCGTAAACCAAAAACATCGAAAAAGTTTTTTGGTCTTTGATATATAGACGAAATAGATTGAGCTTCCAACTCACAGCTGACGTTTATTAAATTGAGGTGTAGTAGCTTCCTTCCCCAAATGAAACTATGTGACAGAAGAATATGAATAGTGTGACAGCAAATGCATTGAAGGAAATGAATGAAAATAGTAGCCTGACAGGCGCTCTCATTCATTGCAGGAATAAAACCTCTTCTCTCTTCCCGTCTTTAGAGAAAAACATTTCACTGACAAACGATTCTGTCAATTGTCCATTTACCCACAGTTTAGCTCGTGTATCTTCATTGTGCTGGCCTCTTAGGTGGGCATTATTTCGCTGCTGAAACATACTCTATTTCCTATATATTTTGAATAAACAAACTGTCAAAGTTTAAGCTTCACTTGAGGGGAAAATTCGATCCTTCACGATCAATGACAGATACAAATAAGTTTAACTTATTGTTGGTTTTGTCAATTGAGTCACTTCGCACAAGATAATCCATAATATGTGCTTTACTGAAATTGCCTAGTTATGAATATTACGAATATTGTAGTGTCAATTTTAAATTATGAATTTTATGTGTAGAACACTATTTGTCTATGCATATATATTCAATTATAATTAAGGCTTCAGTATTTAAAGACAACTGCATTTATTTATACTTTAACTACCCCTATAAATATTAGTCATTGCAAAACGGTATCCTTTACCCCATCACTATTAGAACTTATTCTATTGTTGTATATGTATTTGTACCGTCTTTTATTGATCTTATTACAGATTAAACTAATCGGGTAATCATTGCTTACTAATATACTGAAAATTAATTGTAGGTTTATGTTATGAATCATTTCATCAGATAACTATAACAGTTTGTTCTGCAAGCCAATTATGATGTCTTTAAAAAAAGGCTACCCTATTAGTTCTATCTTGTAGCCACGCTCAAAACAGACAACCACGTGGAAAGCGGCGAGCATCGCCGGATGTTAAACAAAGGGCGGAGTGATGACGCACTGGGACTTTCCGTGGACGTAGCGAGCCCAGATCGGCTTTGGGGAGGAGGCAATGGGGGCGGCGGGTTGCGCCAAAAGGGCCTATATAAGACCAGGAGAACAATGTCCCAGTCTTCTTGTTCTAGCGGCGTCGGCGATAGGGGAAGCGCGTGTCTATGCGTGTTGGTCCATTAGAGCAAGGGGCCGGCAATTCATTGTCGTGACTTGCGAGACGCGTAGATGGTCTCAAAGTAGAGCAGCTTCATACAGGGAACATCGGTGGTATGTTGCGGTGTGGTAGCCGTTCTTAAATTATCTCTCCTTGTAGTGGGTCTATTTATTTAGTTTATTGTGAGCAGGGTAGTTGTTAAATTGAGACTAGGGTCTAGATTGTTAATAAATCTACTGTTTTACAAACCACTCTCGTCTGTGTTCGATTACACCCGTATGACGCCACAATCTCCCACCAGATCAATAAAATACTGTACCACTATATATACAAGGATAGAATAAGTTCTAATAATGATGGGGTAAAGGATGCTGATTTGCAATGACTAATATGTGTACGGGTAGTTGACGTATAAGTAAATGCAGTTGTCTTTTGCAAGGTCGGATAAAGATTATTTTACAATATTTACCTAAGATCAGTAATAGAATAGGTAAAGTGTTTAAAGAAAAATATTACATTAATATTGCTGACAAAGTTATTAATCAAAAAAGGGTTATGACTAAGCTAGAGAATAAAATTACCATTGAGGACTAGCAACACACTGTCTACAGGATACAATGTCAATCCTGAGAAAAATGTTATATATAGGTCAAAGGTGTAGGAAACGTAAGGAACATGTCAAGGAACATAAAATGAACATTAGTAAAGGGCATGACCAGTTGCACTCTTTCACCAGTAATAGGATAAATACTCACCATGCGTTTGATTTCAAAGGACCTAACAAAACCTAACAAAATGAACCTAAGAAAACGAAAATACTTGTGCTAGAAACTCTCCATGTAAAGAATAATAATACGATAAATTCCATGGTAGAATCAAATATCTTTACAGAATGTTATGATAATATTATGCGAACTCTTGGCGACAAATAATATGTTTATGATAGGTTACAGATGTTAACCCTACGAGTTTGCATATAAGACTGGTTCCTTGACAATGTACCCCCTGTTTACTCTGATGATAATCAGAGTAGTTTGCACCCTCCCACATGTGTGTTACTAGTAAATATGAACAAAGTAGTAAAAATGTAAAATGTGTGTTGTAAATATCTATTTTATATCTAATGTGAATTGACAGATGTGCAATGTACCTGATGAAAATATGTAAGTAAATTTTAATTTTATTTTTATAATGTCCAAAAGTAATTTATGAGATGTACAGTAATGTGTATCAGTTGATTTTAATGTGTTTATTAACTAATCAATGCCTGCTCTAATCTATCAAGGCGTCTGATTTAGGCTAATGTAATGGTAATCGATACGAGACTATGTTTACATGGAAATAAGATTATGACTTTTATGTTCGATATTTATTTGATGGGTAAGTTATTAGTTTTATTGTCCAATTAGTTTAATATTGGGATTTTCTTAGAACTTGTTTAATATGTGAATTACGGAAAGACTGACGATGGAGACGAGAGGTTCTTCGAAACGTTGCTAAGGAGAGAGATGCGGTTTTTCAATGACTAATATGTATACGATCAGTTGAAGTATAAATAAATGCTGCTGTCTATAAATATTAAAGCCTTAATTATTATTGAATTATGAATTTTAATTAATCTTGAAATTTGAATAATCACGATAAAACAATACTGCCTTGGGAAGTTTTCAATGCGTAGAAAACGTAATTTTAATAATCATTGGGTCAAATGTAGTAGAATGTTACATTTAAAAACATTCAGGAATTATCATGCATAATAGAATCCACGTTCCATCAATATATTAATGCCCAAACAGCTGTTCATATAAGAACTCTAACCCAATTTGAGACAAAATCCTTTACTACTTAGACATCTGTTACTACCTTACTATCTGATTAACAATCGACTGAGCAAAGTGTAGCGAGTAGGAAACCTACATCCTGTTAAAGGCTGCTCCTTGTGGAACGCATTTCGAGCGCTCCATCCGTAAGTTCGCTTCCCCAAGTTCCGATAAAAAATGCCGGCGGAGCGGAGAAGATCCTCTGCGAGCCAATGAGCGGCGCCGCCCTGACCTACATGCGCTTTACGGTTCCTTTGTGCTCCGCGCGCGTGATAAACGCTGCGGCCGCCGCCAGGGGCGGGGCGGTCACCACACTGGCCCGAAGGCGGCCCCGGCCGGAAGGAAGGGTAGCCAAAAATAAACAATAAAGTACTACATATAAAATTAGATTAATGCAATAAACCGAGAAATTTAGATGATCAATTAGTATATAAAAGTATATTAAAATTAAATAAATTATTAACAATAAAATAAATAAACACCTACATGCGATAAAATGTAATTGTTAGTTGTAACTATCTTATAAATTATCGTCTTCGTATGACAAAGATCCCAAATAAATTTAAATGGATTTAATTTAATGGGATCATTTTAATATTAAGAAAAGATAATACGCTTTTGTAATGTAGGTTGGAACTGCTATTTCAAAATTCAACATTCTGGATTTAATAAAATAAGTTCAAACCATTTCCACAATTTCAAATTAAGGAGAATATAATTTTCTATCCTATTATGTTATATTGTACATCTGTACCTGTGAAACTTGAAATGGTGCGTTAATTTTTGAGGTATTTAGGCTTCAAGGTAATTATGTTTTGCAGTTTTGTAGAAGCGCCTTTATAAGATTTTGGAATTGCTTGTTTGAAATTAATTAATATTTTGAAGACAAACGACTTTTTAAAGAAACTGACAATAAGTCGCATCTATGATAATTTTTTAAATATTTCTTTAAATTTTTCTATGCGTACGAAAATATTGCTGCAAGTCATTTGCGGTCATCACTTACCACAAATCAACACGAAGTAAACGTATTCTTTGAGAAACGTTCAATGAAAAGAGGAAATACCAATTATCTAACTTCATTTTGGAATATGTTATTCAAGAAATCATAGAACAATTTGTACACTACCAGGCAAATTTTCTGACAATAATACGAGGGAAAATGCATTTCCTGTGCCCCATTCGGTTGAATTAAATTATAATTTATAGACTACTTACGCACGTATAGGCAACCAAATGCATACGTGGATTAAATCTTGAGCAGGCTAACGACATGCTTGGACCTCCAACTGAATAAGAATATTCTATAAAATTTAAACAAAATTAAATTGTAGTTCTTAAATGCGTAAAATTACGTTAGTGTTAAATTCTTAAATTGAATATGTTGTATTTTATTTCTGTATTCATTTTGATTAATTCTGTTTAATATTATCAGTAGTTCCGATAGTTGAACCTCTCTTCAGCACCTTATGAACAGTTATGAACAGTTAGGAACAAAGTAATATCCAAAACAACTACTTTTCGAACGCCCATATTCGCCACATTCAGAGTCCTACTGAATTTCGTTATGAGTTCGTTTCAGGAGAATCTGTGGTAATTTCGGCGTACTTAATTTGGCCCACTGCGGGCGGGCGAGTGTGGGAGTGGGCGGGGCCGCTGCGGGAGAGGCGACATTTGGACAGCCGGCGCGTAAAGTTTATGGCGCGCGCGGGCGAGGGCGTGGGTGTGCGCGAGGGCGCCGGCGGGGGCGGGGGCGCGGGCGCTAGGGGCGCCTAGGCGAGGCTGCCAGTGCATTGAGAAGTGGAGCGAGAGCGGAGTTGGTGGCGCCCGAGCGTGGAGGAGGGGCCGCGAGTGGGGGGAGGGGGGCGGAAAGTTGGTGCTCGGCGCAATGGCCAGGCCAGCAGGTGCAGGGCGTGCGGAAGTGCCAGGGAGGGGAGGTCCGCAGGGGCCGGAGCTTCATGACTGAATGTGCGTCTGAGGGTGCGATACGGGTGTACCTGCGGCGCCGAGTGCCACGCGTCGCCCACTACAAGCCTCGAGCAGCGAGCGGTTAATGAATCATAGAGGTGCTGCGACCTACAGCAGGGAGAGAGAGAGAGGGAGCCATTTGAGATTTAGAATAAAGCGGGAATGTGTTGGTGGGTTGTTGGAGGCGGCAACTACAGCGATCACGGCTCACCGCGACCTGCGTAAACGCGCTGCTGCGTCAATCCACACTGCGGCAAACAGTGCCCGCAACGCAATTCTTCTCCATGACTGTATTCTGCCACTGGACGTTTTAGAGGACGACGGCTTTTGATGGCCACGCTATCTACAACCGGCGCTTACTCTTCATTAGCGGGAGGAAAATTGAGAAATGATCCGCGGGGGGCGCGCGCGCCCTGGCTCCGGCGTGGCGGCGTGCGGGCTGCGCCGAGTGGGTGGGGGTGGGGACGGTCAGGCTCTCCCGGCCCCGCCCCGCCCCCGCCCAACACCCGCCCACGCCGCTCGGCCGCCACCCGCGCCGGGACATGTAAAGTTTACGGTCTCTAACTTTTCAGCGGCGCGGCGCCGCCCCGCCCTCCCCGCCTCGCCACGCTGCGGGCCGGCCCCTCCTTCGCAGGCGGCGGCGTCGGCGGGGACGGGGAGAGGAGGGGTGGAGCGGGGGCGGCGGAGGCACCGGGGGTGGCGGTCGGATCGAGGTCGGGCCTCTATAAACCCCGCCGCCCACGTCCCGCCCCGCGTCGCCCCGCCTCTCCCCGCCTCGCCCCGCCCCGCCCCCGCCGCCGGGGTTTACGGCGCTGCGTTTTAGGAATTGGCGTGCGGCCCGCGCCCCACTTCCTGGCCAGGGCTGCCAACGCGCCGGCCGAGGGCTGCGCCGCCCCGGGCCAGGTGCGGCCGAAAGAGGCTCGCGCGGGGGTGGCGCCGGCCGCGGGCGCGGCGCTCGATGCATTGGAAGGTGGAGGCTCCCACTGCCATTTTTGATTGGGCACAAGGCGGCTTGCACTAAACGACTTTCATTGCGGCGTTTCGAGTAAGACCCATACTTAATGATGCCACAAAGAAAAGGTCTTCATTATCACTTGCACTTCTCTTTCTGATTGAATAAGTTGTGGTGGGAGAAGTACTGGATCGAATGAAGAGCCGAATTCGACGTAATCAACGGAAATTAATTAGCTATTTTCTCTAACAAATGAGTTAAGTTTAATTCAAACCTCGATCAGACATATTAGGTAAGCTTTTATTAATTTTTTTCTGTGGACTAAATTGGTGGTTTGGAAGACATGCTTAGAATGGTCATGCTTCTGTCACCTGTCGTCAAAGAGATGGTTGGAAACTTCATGCGGTCTTTACGAACGTGACTGGAGCATTGCTACGACAAACTCCTTGCATGGGGTCTGACACTTCGTTGGTATATTTCCTCCCAACATCCCTAGAAAAAATATTTTTCTAAGACAATCTTGAACACTCCATTATTAATAATGATTTTCATGATTCCTAACAAAAAAATTAAGATATCACAAAGTGTCGCTAGTAGTTAGTGAACTTGCGGGGACTCTCTTTCTGTATCTTCGGGCCTTTAGTCTTTATTCTAAACAATTCAAGTCACGACTTTAATAAGAAAGTAGTCACAAAGTAATAAAACACTTAGGAAAGTATCACTTTATTAGTAATTTAAAAATAGAATGCGTTGTTTTGACTTCATACATCAATACACTAAAACAGACGCAACAAAAACCCTTGTTATTTTCATTAGAACTATATTCTTCCAATAAATATGGTTTTTATGTGGGTACTGAAGGAATTGAAGTATTTTATTTCCAATAAAAGTGCATGTATGAATACTTTTATATCGAAAAAATTGAATACAAAAACAAACTAACTATTTATAAAATAAAATAATGAACATTGATAGGGTTGTCCCCAAATTTGAAATATTTAAAAACCGAAACATAGGCAAAACATAGCACAGCCAAAATTCATCGTAAATATTTTACAGGATAAAAATAAGTACATTTTTAGTCTTTGTAGATATGAATGATTAAAATCTATGATGACGTATTTTGGGAATAGAATATTAAACATTTTGTACATTTTTGAATTGTTAGTCATGAGAATGATTTCAATTGGTGAATATAATATCTTTTCTTGTTTATTTGGATACAGAAGGAATAGGTAAAGCAGTTGGTTAAAGTTACATATTTAATTTTACTAATTTATGTGCGTTAATTTGACAACAAAAGTACCTAAATCGTTAAATATGGTGACAAATGTTTTCTATTAATTTCTCGGCTAACAATCTCATTTGAACTTTCAGAAGTATTTCCCGTGTTTTTTCATACGAAGAGACCACAGAAAGCATCAGTATCTCAATCAGAGAGGTAGTTCGTAAAACCGACCTATTGAAAAAAGAATGTATCATTTAATATGATCATTACGCTAAAATACGCGTTTCCCTAAAAATTCGATGCCTGAAAATTATACAAGATCGTATAGTATGTTTGCAGAACTTATTTACTTCGGTACCTTGGCTTGTCATTTAAGATTATTTTTTGGTTACATATCTGGTCGTATGTTTTCTATATTTAAATAAATTCCATAAATAGAAGAATCAATTCCCAACTGGTGTTGACATTTCTCACTATTAGCCAATCTGAGTAGCCGTGGTCGCTTAGGCTGTCGCACCTTGACAGTCTCCACAGAAAGGGACGAGGATTTGATTCCTGCATCAGGCGTGGATGTTACTGAGGACTCTATGTAGTGGCTTGGCCGTAGCTTTTCCAACCTGTCGTGCACCACCGCAAGGAATAACTTTTCCTTCTCGTCTCTTCTCTCGCTCTGGCTAGAAGTAGGGAGAGTTGCCTGCGGAGAGGGAAGTGATGCGAGATCGTGAGGGGAGGAAGGCGCGCCATCTGTCCGCTACCTTTCTCCTGCAAACACGTGTCGCTATGGGCTCATAGGTCACAGGCGACTGAGGCGAAGAAGTGGCTCGTGAGGTTGCGTCGAGTTGAGACGGAGAGGAGAGGTGTGAGGGGGCAGCGTAAGGTGCGAGGAGATCGCAGATGGGTAAGAAGCGTGAGGAGAGGAGACGAAAGTGTGGGGGTGTAGTGGGGGGTAAAAGCAGGGCGAGAAGAAAAGGCGGCTGCCGACTAAAGGGCGTGTATTAGCCGCTGTGGGCCTAAGGACCTCAGCGATGCGAAGGAATGATGATGTTATCAAAATGCCAACCGTGCCTAATACTGAGGGGGGCGGGAGACGTTGGTGAATTCCTAGTGGAAATATATCGAAGTTAAACGTAGCATGATGACTATGAATTACTTTCCATTCTCCGTAAGATGGTTTGTGGAATAAATGGATAAATATTTAATGTCAGTCACTGACAAAATAACAGAGGACAAGATACGTTGGAATAAGATTGCAGTATTTTTCCTTTCGTGTTTACTTTGATAAAGTAGCCCAATGTCTTTCTTATTACGGTATTTCATTAAGTAAACCTGTCACAGTGTCTTATAAATTCAAGTTTTATTAATAGAGTATAATTTAATTAATAGAACCCTCCGCATTCCTCAAGTTCACGTGAAACTTTGAGTGTCAAAAAGTATAATTATTTTCTCGTTTTGCTTTAAGAGTTCAACAAAAGGTGTGAATATATGTGAAACTCATGAAATTAAAAGTGTTTCAACTATTACGGTTTTTCTTCACATAGTAAATTCACAATTAATTTTTAACAAAATAATGAATAAACATGACACAAGCAAATTAACATAACAGTACACGTGTCTGTGAAAGTCTCGCAGCGATACATTTCACTGTCTTCTTGTGTCTATAACAAAGAACCAGAAACTAGTGGTGGTTCATAATGGCACATGCTTTCTAACACTAGTTAGTTCACAATCTCTTGTATACAGATGTAATTCATTACCCAGCACGGAATATAAACAAATGACAACATTCATTCCTTACGTGGGTTTCGAATCCATAGCCCCCCACGTTCACGGGTTCGCCTGTCTCAAGCCCATCTCAGGAGGCTGAATATCTTGACCGTGTTATTTGTAAGCAGGTAAACATCGTGTAACTTTTGAAAAATCAAGCTGTTACAAATTGCGGATATAAACATGGTTGCGTAGGCTTCAGCGGCCAGAGTTTATGTTGTCTAGGCTATCCGGGACGAGCCGCGTCACTGACATGGTGGCTAACGTTTCGTCCAGCGTATTGTGGCCTTCTTCAGAGAGTACTGCTGAGCGTACTGCTGGGGTAGCCCACAATATGCTGGACGAAACGTTAGCCACCATGTCAGTGACGCGGCTCGTCCTGGATAGCCTAGACAACATGCAGATATAACATGTTTTTTATTACATTTATCTCCCAAAATACAGAAAGAGTAAAGAAGAAAATTGGAGCCGTTTTTTAGGAGATTAAAAAAAGTCCATGTTTAATTAAAAATCACACGAAAACTATTATTTTTTAAAATGTATATGGCATTAAAGAACTTATTGTGGGTAGCAAATATTATTTGAATAAAAAAATCTCTATCGTCAGTAATGTAGTTGTTCAAGGGGTCAACAAAAATTAAAACTTTTGCAATTTTCAAAAATTCAAAAATTCAAAGTGAAAATCTTTATACAAGTAAATACCATCATTATACTGCATTTTAGACCATTGTTTCAATAACTTTAAAGAAACAATTGGGAGCCATTTTGGAGAATACTGTCTTTTCGAATATGCAATGCCTCGAGTCGGTCCAGATCGATCGGTGAATATTAGTTTTGGAAATAATCCAAGGAACAGTTTAGGCGTTAGACGAACTATCGGTCTGTGGGCTGGACGGACGGACATTTTGAAAAGAAACTTTTTAGATATCAAGGGACCCCAAAACGTGATTTCTCTCATAATTTCGACATAGATTTTCGACATCATTTCATGAAATTATTTTATACTACTTATAATGTTACATCTATGAGAAAGTAATCAGTAATTTTGAATGTCGGAGTTGAAAGTCGAGATTGGTTGGAAGACCAATTAGAGAAATAGTAATTGCGTTGAAAGGGAGGCTGTCTGGGGTGAAGGGGTGAATTCTGGCTGTACAGTGGACTTTTTGACGTTTTCTAGATGCTCCATTTTATTATTACATTGTCATCACCATGCATTTTCTATGGGGCGAGCAAGAAGCGTAGAGGTCATATGACTCGTCGTTTTATTATAAATAACCTTTCATTGATGGAGGAACTAAAATGTTATTTTATTTGCTGAGTTATAATTATTTAAAGAATCTGCACTTGAGATTTTGAATGTCTTTATTACTACAGAAAATTAGATATAACAATAGTTGTGAATATGTTTCAACGGCCTTTTATGGGCCGGCCGGCTGAAGTCCCACGAGCCTCGTTTTGGGTGTGCCAATGTCTTATTAGTTATTGCAATTAAAATAACTTCAGAGTGGTTAGTCGTAATTGGTAATCTGTAACACACAACAATCAATTTGTCCTTAGGCCGCGAGAAGAGAGGGAAGTGTCGCCGGAGCCTTTGATGTCTGGGGCCGCAAGAGCCCCTCTCCGCGCGCCCGTGCCGCGCCGCCGCACCGCACTCACTTCGCGCCGATTGCAGTCCGTCGCATTCTCTTTAGTCGCCACGTTCCTCCCCAGATGCTGCATGTTAAGCTATATCCCCCTTTAAAACGCGCTTATATCGGTAGGTCACGATTCAGTGCGACCGTCCGGTCGCCCGCGTGTGCTTTGTTTCCATGCGGTTGCGGTGGAGGGAGGGCGCGAGGGAAGGGGAGACGGATACGAAGAGGAAAGCACTGGGAGGCGAAGAAGTAGGCGTAATGATGCCACGCGAAAATAAACGTTTGTGGTTACTCCTTGTTCTTTTTTACAAAGGAACTTTCTATAATTTAATGTTTAAATTATTATAAATGCCTTCAGCTTCCCTCTGCTCGAGGGCAATGACAATTATATGAAGAGATAACTTAATAGAGAAATTCAAGAATTTTCAAACCTCATTATCATGACAGTTTAACGTTCCTCACTTTCTCTTTTAAACAGTTATATCTTTCTTTAAAGTAAAAACACGTGGCAGCATTCTGTAACTTTAAAGCTTCTCTGCTTATTTACCGCAATACGCTGCATCTGTTTATCGTTTTTAGTACCAAAATGTAGATGAGAAAGTGTTTAAATGATACACATTTAAAATATATTTAAATAAGTACCCTTTGTGGTAATTAAATAAACACGATAATTTATGAATCTTATTAAGGCGAATATCTCTGTAATCAACTAAAAGGTTGACATTGTTGATAGAAAACGGAGACTCAAAAAGATCTATGCCAACCCGAGACGTTTATCAATTTACTGTTGGCAACTAACTGACAGATCCCAGTATACACTCATGTCTACTTATCTCCATGCGAAGTCTGAGATCTACTACTGTAAATGACTCATCTGCACCCAACCACTTGTGAATCCCCGATTTACACCATCACTCTACTGGATGCCCTACGGACCGGTGTCTACTGGATGCCCTACGGCTGTCTTGCTCTACTGGATGCCCTACGGACCGGTGAAGGCTGTACTAACTTTCAGTAAATGTTAATATAAGACCATAGATATGTACTGTATTTCCTCCTCAGGGTAACATGTAAGTGCTACTGAGAATAAGTCAAATTTTGCTGTCTAATCAACGGTACGCCTTCAATAATGGAAATTGGTTTCTTTGCTTTAATAGAATTTCACCATCAAATCATTCTTTAATAATATTTTTTCGTCTAATGAATTAAATATACTCATTAATTTCATAAAAATCTTTGATTATCCCTATATTAATTGCACGCGTGTATTAAAACTTCACCGTGTAATTAAATCTCAATAACTAACAATCAGAATTCAGAAAAAGGATCCTAATCGTTTAATTAGTATAACACTGACGTGTCCAAGGTATTTCCAGTCGGCCATAAAACGTGACCAAAAATGTATATTACATATTACGTTCCTACATCAACTACACGTATAAACAATGAATGAATAAAACAAAATTTAGTGATGAAAACTTTGGTTCGACACAAGCGAACTATTTTACTGACACTAAATATTTAACATAGATAAATTAAATGTTTCACATGTAAAATCTTATCTTTCGTGCCAAGTAATGTTTTCATAGCTTTGTCAGCTTCTTATATTTCGTCCGGAATGTGTTCAATATATTTTATTTGCAAACATTTATTTATCCTCTATCACTATGGTGATCAAAAATACACAATGCAAGACCAACTAAAACAGGTCTTTTTCAGTCAAATGTATGCCTCGAATAGCAGATATGTGCTTAATTTCTCAATTTATTTAAATTATTCTTAAATGGAAACCAAAAAATATTGAACGTAACACGTGGTTAAAGCGTATGATTGCACTCGTGGTAAATAAGGCAACTCGCTCCAATCACCGCTCGTTTTCCTTGAACACATTGTGCAATTATACTCCTATCGTCCACCTCGTTTTGTTAATTACTATTATCATGAATTTTGTATTTAAAAAAATTACATTTTACAATGCTACACTTGCAATTACTCCGAATATGCCTATATTATGTATAGATATGTCAGCATTTATAACTCCAAAATTTAAAAAAATATTGAAATTACAGCGACCCAAATTAAATTAAAAAATAAAATTCTTGAAGAAAAACTAATATATTATTTTGACAATTATTCGTGAATTTTTTTTACTGAAACATTGCAGTACTGAAGTTTTAATTGTGCAATTGCTATATTAAAACCATTATTAACATCAGCAGAAAAGGAAAGAAATAGCCTACATCTGTGATGCTTGGTCAACACGATAACTCCAAAGTCAGATACAACTCTGACACTATTACATTTTTAAACGGAATGGAAGAATTTGGAAGTTAAAATAAGTATTTTAGAAAACCAAATTCAAGAAACATAACTGCCAAAGTAGTTTCTAATCCGTTTAAAAATGCATTGAGTAGCCCGAGTTCCATCTAATTTTTTTTGGAGTTACCATCCTCTAACATAGAACAATAGTCAAAACTCTTCGGTACAGTTAAGAAACCAACCATGACTTAAGGATGGCCGTATCCTAATAAGCCATATCTGATAAGCCTCAAAGCCCTCGAAAGATACAAATGTAGAAAGAGAAGTAATAAATTATATTAAAAAATGTAAATTGTGATACGACTAAATACCACATATATTAGACCTAGAGGTAGTGAGATGAGGGAAAGAGAGTAGAGTAATGAGAAAAGGTGAATAAGGTGGGTAAAGAAATGAAAGCGAGAGAAAACGAAAGTGAGACAGAGATAAAGAGTGAAACAGAGACAGGCATAGAGAAACCGAGAGATAGAGAGGGAGAGAAACAGATACAGAGAGATGTAGAGGAGAATTGGGAGATGAAGGCAAGGAGACAGAACCATTAAGTAGTGCGCGAGCAACTTCGCTGAATGTGCTCCTCCCGCCCTGGGCTGCACCCGGCTGGCCAGCGGCGCCGCGCGGGGGAGTGGGAGGCGTGTGGCGGGGGGCGGGCTCGCCCATTCAAGCGCCGCCCCCTGCCTGCTCCCTCCGTCGCTTGAAGAAAGCGCATCGCTCTGCTCCCTCATTCGCCGGCGAGATGGAAAGCAGGTGAAGGTTTCAGGCGAGAGCAGAGTTGCGCGGGTCGCGGTCGTCCTCCTGCCCTCTCGCCGTCTCTCTTGTTCTCTCTTCACACCTACGCCTCTTGTTTTGTCACGCTCTCATCCTTTCGCTTCTTGCCGTCCCCTCGCCCTCTGTTACTCTGTTTCTGTCTCTCTCTCTCTCTCGGTTTCTCTCTCTGTTTCTCTCTCTCCTCTCTCTCTCTCTCTCTCCCTCTCCACATGTACGCCTCTTGTCTTTTCACGCTCTCAACCTTTCGCATTCTTACAGACTCTCACCCTCTCTGTTTTCACATCGATAAGTCTCGTAGTCATGAAAAAAATTGCGTCCAAATTTAATCGACCGAGAAATATGTAACCTTATCTCTCTTCATTAATCCTACAGAAAATTATTGCACCTACCCTTACCTCCATATTTCGATAACTGCGGACTATGTTAGAAAACAACGGAAATATTCCAGAAAAAACTGTAAAAAGTGAAAAAAACCAAACTTTCTTTCACTCTCTCTCTCTCTCTCTCTCTCTCTCTCTCTCTCTCTCTCTCTCTCTCTCTCTCAACTTGAACTTAAACAACCGCTAACCAACACACTACTATTAAAAAGGCTGGATTTCCAAGTGAGTAGCGCATTGACGTTCACAAAATAAATAAAATAGCTTAATAATAGCTTAATAACCTGACGCTCGCAGGTGCTCACTCGCCTCTCTAGTGATGCTCATCACTTCCTCGCCCGATATCTCCCAAATGCTCATTGAGCCATTTCCCATACCCTCAGTCGCCGAGGCTCCTGGGAAGACATCCATCATCCAGTTTTTTTGCAGTATTTTTTTAGTATACTAGTCCTATCGATGTTTCGCACGTTGGTCTCTCTCACTTTCGCCCTCTCGCCTTCTCTCTCTTGCTCTTTCATCCTCACACAAAATTCGCCCTCTTGTCTTCTCGTTCGCGAGTACTACTTTTTTTCTAAACGTCAACACCATTAAACTAAGTCTTCAGCATTTAAATAAGGGCAAGCGGAGCTTGCTCCATGCCGTGCACAGAAAAAACCTCCCTGAACAAAGGCTGAAAGAAGCACCAACTGAACTATTGCATCTGAACAAATTTCCTGACAGCTGAAATTTTATAATTGCCTCTCAATGGTGCTTGCAGTAATTAAGGTTGTCCAAAATAGAATCTATAGCTTAAACTGTGTTCTCTTAGGTGACTTAGTATCAGTCATTAGAATATATCTGTCTTCCTTTTTCGTACTTTACAGATCTTCATGGGCCGAGTTGGTCCAGCGATGTGAATCGAATCGTTGTCGTAATGAACAGTGCTCTATGGTTATTGGATTACTAATCTACTTTGTTACCAATCATCTGTCTGTCTTCTCTCTCTCTCGACTCTTTATATTCAATGTTTTTGTATAATTATGTTTCTCATCATCTCGCTGGTCTTTATTATTACTTATTTCCTTATAATTCCAGTAGCAGACAATTTACAATATTAGATTGGTAGGTTTTCCGTTACTTAACCATACAAGTGAATATAGTCGCGTTTATTCACCCCTATAGTGGACGCTTTTTATTTCATTTAGAATTTAGTCTTCCATTCCATTTCAAATTCGAAGGATTGGGAGAACTTTGTGGATATTTAAGTAATCCCAACAGGAACGTATATTGTACTACCAATATATTTTATGGAACTACCCATTGTTCTTTCCATTTAAAAATTAATTTTCTAAGAATTTTACCTTTCTAAAAAAATCTATCACTATCATGGAATTTAGGGCGTGAAGTTTGTGCCTAATTTCAAAAATGCCTGGTGGTGATTATCTGCGGAGAGTGTTGTTGTGTCTCTTACTCTCCGTGAGCCGTGATGAGCAATGAGCCTCCGTGGGATGCGCGGGGCGAGGCGGCGCAACGGAAACTCATTTGCCCCCCCCCCCCCGAGCGAGGGACACGCACTTTGCTGAGGAGGATCCAAAACCAGATCTGAGGTGGCACTACGCGGCCTATGGAGAAGCTCCGGTGGGAACTCAGGTGAGCAATGCCCTGAAGATGAGTTGCAGATACCCTCACTAATTTCAGATAATCGCCGAAAGTATCTTCTTTCCTTAACATTGTTCAAGGAACATTGATCAACTGGTGAGGTGTTGTTGGCACTAAATGCGTGTAGAAATGAAAATATACACCAACATTTGTATTAAGAGTATAGCAGCTTTCGAAGACACCATCTTAAGATCTGGTGAGTAGTAGAACGCTGGCCTGCACAAGGCGGGTCTACAGATGGGGGCTCGCCATCAAAAAGTGCTAATATTGTAAAGAAAAATATTTGTGTAGGAAACTTTTATCATTTGTACTCGTTTACCATGCGAATGACATTCGAATGTACATCAAAGTACTATTTAGTTAGGTTGAGAAATTAACTTGTTTTTTACAAAGGGTAATTATGATGTTGTAGGAACAGCGATGATGTTGGTTTTTGCAGTAGGAACGTTTTCCGTTGATGGAATTATACTTGTTCGCTTAATTGTTTCCCCGGCGTTAATTTTAGGTTTGATGTTTTTGTTTCATTATTCTCTTATTAGATGTTCGTATCGTATCAAAGCACCGCTGAGGAAGCGCTGGTTTGGTTATCACTGCCTTCATAAGACTCTTTTCAACAAACTTGTCTTTATAATCCTGTAAACAAACTAAACCCCACAGATTGTCGGTTTCATTATCCTCCGTGATTGGATTGGTTTTAAAACTTAAATTCCAATTATCCAGGAAAATCCATTGAGGGTTTGAATAGATTTACTAAATGTACTGAACGAATATTCTGTACTCTCTTCTCTTGTGCTCTCGTTCACACTGCATGCAGAACAAGAAATATGTAGTTTAGAATTGTTGAATACCGTGAAAATAAAAGCAGCACTGACTTAATTAGAGAAGAACGACCTGAAACCCGAGTATAATTTAAAAATGTACGACGATCTCGAGACAGCATGTTTTGAATTTTTGCTATGCAGAACTTGTTTTAAATATTCATTAAAGCGGTGTTTGCTCTTTCCTATAGAAATACTTATTCCAACATTTGTGACGTTCCAAGAGAACTACAATATGTCTAAACTTTTATGACAGTTTAAACTTAAGTGTCTATATTACAGAAAATGTTGCGTACAGAAATAGAGACAGTACGTTTCAATTTTTCCTATGAAGAATTTTTAAATAATCATTAAAGCATTACACTTGCATTACACTTACATATATTCAGATGTTTATACTTGCATTTGTAACGTTGCAAAAATGCTACAATTTGTCAAGAGTTTAATGAAGGTTTCATATTAAGTGTACATATTACAGAAAATATATTAGAAATATAATAGAAAGACAGTTTTCACTGTAGATACAGCACAGTTGGAACTTACACAAGAAAGCAATTTTCATTGCTGAATGGCATGAAGGCGTGCGAAATCTATTGTTTAGATGCAGTAGATAGGGTGGGTGGTATTCATAGAACTGTAATTATCAGAGACGGGATTCCGGAATCTAGGCCAAGAATGTAGGTTAATTACGGAGGTGAGCTCGGAAAACAAATGTAATGAAGAAAAGAGGGCGTGGTATCATAAGTTATCTCTGTGGGAGGCAGCTACTTCAGCGACACCACAGGCCTCAACAGCCAGGTATCCGTCGATAGGTTGAATCGTTGCCCTGAGCGTCATCGTCTCACCCCTCTCCTCCCCTCCCTCCCTCCCTCCCTCCCTCCCTCCCCCCTCCCCTCCTTCCCCCCGTGCGTGCGCCGCTGCTAATTTACGGGGCTGTCATCGGCGTCTCGGGCAGAGGCGGTGGTCGCTCGTCGCGTGGCTTCCAACTACGCAGTACACTCAGCCGTCTCCCCCACGCAGGCTCTCTGACACGCCTCTTCGAAGGCCGCACTTCTCTACAAGTTCTGTAGGTGACAAACTACCGCTGGAAAACAACATGACAATATATTTGTCGTTGCTTCACGTGTTGGAAAATGGCGTTTTTGATTTGAATTGGTAGGATTTTCGGTAAATGCTTACACGGTCCTTTGGGATTTAGTGGTAATCCTGTGATAATTCTCATTTAAACTCGCCTTGTGAAATGAACATTTTAATCTGCGCCGAGTTCCAAGCTAAACGAGAAATTAATTTACACCCTCTTACACAGATGTAATGTTTAATTCCATTTCTAGCCCGATGCGGAACCCGCACGCGAGAGGTTCGAATTCCTCGGGCGGCGAGGAGGGCAGGGGACTCCGCCGGCGCAGTAGCCCTTGCACGCACGTGTTGGGGGCGGGGCGGGGGAGGGGCTGGGAGGCGTCGCCTTGGCCACCCCTCTCCGCCCCCGCCCCCGCCGCCTCGGGGGGGGGGGCAGGGCCTGGCGGCGCGTCGGCCGTCACTCCGCCTCCGGACGGCCCCGGCCCAACCCTTCCCACATCGCCCGCCCCTGCGATATCGCGCCGAAAATATCGACACCGCCCTCGGCGTCGGCGTCGGCGTCGGTGGTTGCGCAAGCGGCCGCTATCGAGCGGGTCGGCGACCCTCGCCCCTCCCCCTCCCCCTCCCCTCCCCGCGCGCCGCCGCCCCCCCCCGCGACCTGCGTGCGCCGAACGCCCCCTCCGCCCCGCCCCCTCCAGCGCCCCGCGCCGCATTGCGAACCCAGGGCTGCCCCACGCGTACCTGCCGGCTACAGCGCCTCTCCCGCCCCGCCCCCGCCTCCGCCCCGCCTCCGCCCGACGCCGCGCAGCCCTTTGTGCGCGCGATCCGTCTACGCGGCGCCGCGCAGCCAGACAGCGCTATCCGCCATCGTCGCGCAGCACCCAGCGCCACGCAGTGCCGCGCAACGCAACACCTCGCGCCCCGCAGAGCAAAACGTCGCAGCCGCTCTGCTCCCGCGGCTGCTCCCCACCAGCTGCCACGCGAGCGGCGACGCAGTGGACAGAACGCTCTCTTTCCACCTCTGCGTACCGGGTGCAAATCCCGTCGATCCGCGTGGACTTTGTGGTGGATGAAGCGAGCTCACGTGTCTCTCGTTCCACCGTTGCATCATTATTCAGAGCATTGCCGTCATCATCACTTGTGTACGAAAACTATTCCTCTCAGATGTGGCAGAAACGTCCTTAGTTTCTGTGGAGCTAAATGTCCGTGTCTCCTGTTCGTAACGCCACGTAACACCCCCACGCCGCATCGCAAGACGCGGTTGCTCTTGTCCCTCTGTATGCACGCGTCGCACTGAGCTTGCTGCTGCAGCTGCGGCATGTCGGGGAGTTCCTGCGGGGCCGGGGGGCGGGGCGGGGCGGGGGCGGGATGGAGGCGTATGGGCATCCGCCCTAAGCGCCCAATCGATGGGTCGTAACACCCGCCGGCCCGGCGCACGCGTCTTGGGCAGCCGGCGGCCCTCCGCCCCCGGCTGCCCTTCGCCCTTCGCCCGCCGCCCGGACCCTTTAGCGCCCCTGAAATGGCCCAAGCGCCGCTGCGCCGAAATAGGTCAACGCCCTCGCCGCGCCCCTCGGGTCGATCCCTCTGCCGCGACCTCCCTGCGCCCGCCTCACGCACGCGGCCAGCGCCCCGCCAACGACTCCTCGCTCTTCGCTCCTCCGGATGTAACTGACACGCCCTAAAGAGGCGTTGTATTTAGTTATAGATTAACATAAGATTGTTTTTAATTAGTTTAAGTTACCGCCCTCACTACACTTCATAAGCCTAATCGGATGAATCATAAAAGGTGCGATCCAAAGGTGAATAAACTCCTGCTTCTCAAGGGCTACTGGAGAATGTCAGAATGAAATCCTTTCACTTCGAGAATTTTGCCTGACCTTACTTCCTCCAACATCCACTGCCTACCCTGTTCCGTGACTCTTTTTCAACTCCAATTTGAGGAGCGCTCTTGTAGAACCATTTCAGTTTTATGGTGCAATTTAGATCCAGTTTCCTTTTCTTTCATTTCTGACTTTTTCTATTCTGCGTTTCCTCTTAGCCCATCCCTGCATTTTTTATCTATTACCTTGTAGGTGATTTATTTACTCTTAAGCTCCAGATCCACAATATTCCTCCATTTAATTACACCTCATCAAAAATTACTCTGCATTCTCATATCATAAAACCTCTCCCCATTTCATCCCCAACCTTTTGTAAATCTCTATCCTGCACTTTCCATTCCATATCCGACTTCTGTAGAATTTTGACAAATTCGACGGTCGTCCTTCTCTTCGCAACACCCATCCTATATCGGAGTCTGCAATCCGTTGCGGGAATATCACTGCCTGTACATGACACTAAAATCTGCACCTTTGTTTGATGTCACTGTGTGTGAAGAGTAGGCGAAAAGGAAATGTAACATCTCAGACGATTCCGATTTTCATTCCGCACGATGTATTTCACTTGATGGAATGGGTACGCCATCCGTCCTAACGCTGTTTACAGGACGCATGTTTTTTTGAGCGTGCTCCAAATTCGCAGCGAGTTGACGTCATTTCGAGGTCTCTCCCTCAGGCTCTTAGCTTCCCAGCTCCGCCGCTAGGTGTCGCCTTGCACCGCTCCCCAGATTAGCCCTCTCGCACCGGCCGCTCCTTGGGGTGGCTTCTGCTCTTGGTCGGCCGAGGAGGCGCGTATTGATTCAGAAAACTGCCGGCCTGCCTTGAACCGGCCGCGCCCTCCGGCCCCCGCCCACCTGCCCACCCCCGCCCGCCCACTAGCCGTCCACGCCCATCCGCCCGCCCTCCCGAACTTCCCACGCTTCCGCCCACCCACCGTCCCGACCGCCCACCTGCCCATCTGCGCGCCCGCCCACCCTCCTGCCCGCCCGCCCACCCTCCGCCCGCCTACTCTCCTGCCCCCCTACCTCCTGCCCGCCCACCCGCCCTCCTGCCGACCCCCACCCGTCCACTCGCCCGTCCCCGCCCATCCGCCCGCTCTCCCGCTTCCCACCCTTCCGCCCGCCCATCCTCCCGACCGCCCACCCGCCCTCCTGCCCTCCCTCCTGCCCGACCGACCGCCCGCCGCGCCGCTCGCACGCCCGTCCGGCCACTCACTCCCTTCGCACGGTCAGCCTTCCGCCCCACTGACGTGAATGCTCGCCCATCCGCGCCGCCCGTCCGCCCACCTGCCTGTCCGCTACCCTCCCCCTCTCCTGCTCCGTTCCGTAACTCTTTTTCGACTCCATGTTGTTGTATTTAGCAGTCATTAGTCCGTACGCTCCGACCGTCCGCTTACTCGTTCCCACCGTTTTCGCCCCCACCGTCTCCCCTTCGCTCTGCGCCACAGCTCCGTGCAGTTCTACCCACGCCACTCGTGTGCTTGTCCGAATTTGTTCACTGGAGCTCTTCGCATGGGCTCTTGGAGAGCAATCTCCTTTCCCTTATATCGGCTTATTTGCAGTATCTTTGGCCTACTCAACTGCTTTGTGATATCGCGCAGATTCTGGTTACACGTGTTTCCCTCGGTAAGGTCTCTTGGCCAATTTCATACTCATTATAATTTGCAATAATTTTCTGAATTACAAGAAGAACTAACAAACAGTAAATGTGAGAGAAAACTGAGACTGATAACATCAATATATAACTATTAAAATATCTCCCAATCGAAGCGAAGTACAGATTACTATAACAATTGTAGGACACACAACATAATACCGATGGAAGGGAAAACAACCTTAGTCATTCCTATTTTCAAAAAAGAACTACATGTGATAATTAAAGAGATATGAGTCTGCTAAATACAACGTATAAAATGTATTAAAAAATCATTAATAATAGTTTTGTAAAGTGTAATGGATGCGATAACTTGAAGATCAAGTAGGCTTTAAAAAAGGAAGATCACGCCCTGACAACATGTCAATGATTGTTTTGTGTTTAAACTGTTGATTGAAAAAAGACGAGAATTCAACCTGAAAACATGGATGTTCTGAATAGATTTCATACAATCTTCTCAGAATGATCTGAAAGGAAAAGTGTGGTCGATTATAGACAAAAGAGTAATAATAAAACACCTAATTGCAGTTATTCAAGGTATGTGTAAATATACCGAAATTAATATAAGAACAAAATCAGGCCAATTAATAAATGAGTGAGATAAGAGTGTTGTTCACTCACACTGTCCGTCCCACCACTTTTTATTATTTATGTGGATGATGCTTTCAAATTGTCGTAGCAAAATATGATGTCTCTAACTTTTAGAAATAGTTTTAATAACAAAACTTTTACTAATAACTTATTTTTGCTGACGACCAAGTTCTGATATCAAATATCGTACATGTACCGATGTTGACTGCAAAACATTAATTCAGACATATCTGTTAATGATATTTCAAGGGAAAATACCCAGTTAGATGTAAAAGTAGTCATTAATGACAAAAACATAGAATAATTGAGTTGTTGTAAGTTCTTAGGATTTAACCTGTTGGGTAAAGAAAAAAATTACAAAATTAAAGAATGTGCGAAACTATTGAAAACAAGGCCATGAAAGACACATTTATGAAATTTTACAAAACCATGACTGCCCCTGGTGGGATATATGCAGGCAAAATCGGGAACACGGATACAAAAATACGAAATGTAATGCACACCGCCCAAAATGAAGTTTATAAGAGGCTGGATTGACGAAAAAGAGGGACAAGATCCAGACAGAATAAGGAACTTTGAAATTACCTAACAATTTAAAATCTAAGCGGAAAACTTAACGGATATAGAAAAGTCTGGTGCGATAACATCGAAAGAATGAAGAACACCCGAATAACAAAGAAAATTCTTAAATATAAGCTGAGGAGAAAAAGGAATATTCGAAGACTGAAGAGGAGTTGTATGGACCAATAATGAGACGCAACGAAACGGAAGTTCTAATGCGTGAAGAATAATAATAAAATGTGTGTTTCCATTAACGATAATCTACAACAAATTGTCTATGTGTGTTGTATAATATTAATTCACCTCTCCCCCTCCGGTGGCTCATGTCTAGCGAGTTGGTTTTCTATGTCGCGGGTCCGGTTCAATCTCGAATTGGGCAAAAATGGTGCCGCTTTTCACTGCCATGTCCCAGTTCACATACCTGGTTGACAATGGTAAAACTTCTTGCCGATGGAGAATGACAAGTAGATGACGTTCGTCATCTATTTAATTTTCGAGCACACAAGTGTCCCGAGCCCATGGCCGTAAGGTTTGGACGCATGGCATGGCCTTAATTTGAGAGACTGTACTTCCCGAGTAGAAAGATG
Organism: Gryllus longicercus; assembly: GCA_038098605.1. Lineage (NCBI taxonomy): Eukaryota > Metazoa > Arthropoda > Insecta > Orthoptera > Gryllidae > Gryllus > Gryllus longicercus. Next base: position 570,378 of record JAZDUA010000253.1, on the reverse strand, counting down.
TGTAACCAGGAACAGTATATTAATGAGATGGGTTTTATTAAAAGAAAGTTTGGGCAATTTCGAAAAGTTTCACTGTTGCTTTGATATTACTAAATTTGACTTTGGACATTGCAAAAATGACAAGTCGTTGTTACTGTATGTGAGTGCATATCCTTCTTTTATTGCATTGAAAACTAGTGGTGCTGCAACAGCACGTACTTTCTCGCGATATTGCTAATAACTACATGAAAATTTCTCTCATACACTTCAATTACAATTTGAAAAATTCTTAAACAAACAAAGTGTAAAAAATACATATTTTTTAAAATTCAATCGTTTAAACGACAACTGCTTTCTGCCCTTGAATTCAATGTATTCACGTTCTGCATAAATGTACCAATGATGCGTATTTTAACCGTAAAAAAATTATTAGATTGTATTAACGCGAACGATCTACGGCAGTCATTATCGCCTTCTGTTAGCAGTGAGGCGTTACAACAATGTGTTGAAACACACAATGAACGCTAATACGTATGGGTTACAACATTTCGCAAATTAGCATTGTGAATACTCCTGGTAATATAATAATTAAAAGTAATATTGTTATATTCATCAAAACTACTCGGTTTTTAAGCGCATACTCTTCATTCCACTTCTTATTATGCAAAGCAAAATCATCTATTCGTTTTCACATTTAAGTCAATTAAAGACCGCAATTTAAAATTTGTTTGAAATAATTTATAAAATATTAATCTGTAAATGTATGACAATGGTTCGAATGTAAGAAACGAACAGAGAAATATGACATAATGTACAAATTCTAACTTAAAGCATCCTGATGGAATTACCTCTACTACGTTCATGCAGTCAATTAGGAGCAGGCTATTCGGTTTGTCGGTGAATTACACAAAAAATACTCACCTTTTCAAAAAGTTTCAACATGACCTTATTTGAATATATGGTTTTTATAAACACATTTCAGTTTTTATACAAAATATATATTCACAATTGTAGTTATAGAGAGAAGCCGATTTTTTTTTAAATTTTCACAATCAAGTATTTCAACCAACATGAGACACGCCATTTTCTTATACGTTCTTCAGACTATCCAACAACTAAATTTCATCAAAACAATGAAGCCGTTTTTGAGAAAAAAATGTTTAAACAAAATTAAAAACTGCCTATATTGTACTCATAATCTCGCGAAAAATACTCAAATTTTCGAAAAATCGAACATGACCTTATTTAAAAATCTATCTTAAAAGAACAGATTTTATTAGTTGAAAAAATCACTATCTTTAATATTTTAGTTGTTGGAAGGCGCCGGAAAAAAAATTGGGTTTCTTTCAATTTTCGAAAAATCAGAATGTTTAACGATCATTAGATCTGCAGCATTCTCGTCATCGTTCTTTACACTTTCCAACAACAAAATTTAATTAAAAACGATGGAGTCATATCTTTGAAAATTTTGAAAATGACTCAGAGGTTTTATTTAAACTAGCCCCCCAAAATAAAAATATCCATTTCAAATTCAAGAGGCTGCGATATCAGTCAGATCGAAGGAGAATATCAATTTAGAGGAATATCAATTTTGAAGAAAATCAGCTGAACGTTTTAGACCCTATCGTTGTTCCGAGTCGGACAGACAATCCGACAGACGGACAGACTATCGTCAATCGACTTTTCTGTGTCAAGGACCCAAAAAATACGGTTTCTGGCTACATCACGTGTTTGAGAAGTTTTTTTCTAAATTCAGCAAGTGGATTTTTTCTGCCGAATATTCACCGTTTTTTCGCACGGCATTATATAACTTTCTCTCTACTTCTGTAGCGGTAGGGAGAAAGAAATATATAGATTCTAAAAAAAAATATAAACATTTTAGACGAATTTGATTTGTGATTCCGGGTTCGTCTTCTGCTTTGACCATGATCTGTTTAAGTGTAGTGCATGATTTATCGGGGGAGGTGGGTTGATCCCCACTGGTTAGTGAGATCCGGTGCCGGCATTCGGGGCTTTTCCCCAACCAAGTATCTCGCTCCAGTGGGGCACCCCCCAGCCGGGACAAATTCCAGGCTCCCGACCGCTCTCCCGGCATGTGTGGTAGTGCAGAGCATGGTAATGTACGTGTGTGTAAGTAAAGAGAGAAGAAAGGACGAGGATGAGTAAGGAATGATCCTGCGCGGTCCGTGACCCGTTTGTTAGGGTACTGCTTCTGCAATCGCCTGGTGTTGATCGAAGAAACGATCAGAAAAGCCGGCAACTAGAATTAATCTCCTCCAGACAGCGTATAAATTCAATCTAGCTGAAAAGCTAGTGTTGAAAAATTCTGCAACCATCGGGACTTCAACCCTAAGACTTCTCGGTCAGAGGTACTGCGGTGACATCAATTGATGACCTGTACCAACAATGCCGATATTTTTGAAAAAAAAATTGAAAAGATGATGTGTTACAAGGAAATACTGTTTAGACCTGAGCGTTAAAAATGTAGCAACGTTAATATATTCAACCTTGTGTATTAATATAAAGGTGCTGAGACGGAGACTGTAGGAGTTACTTTTCTAGAGAGGGGAGGTGAACCATGAGCAGGTGCAGTTAGAGTCTGTTGTCATCTTTGGAGGGTATTTGTTCTTGTCCAAGGAATGATTTGTGTTCCATAGGGCAGTTCTTAGCTAAGCGACCATGTTTGCTATGAAAACACAATATTATCGGAAGTTATGTATACCCAATGTGGAACCTATTCTATTGTGACTTTAAAGAATTCTGGTTTAAAGAAAGCTTTTTTTCGCCTCTTTGTTTTCAGGTCTAACTCAAATATCCATGTCTCATCCCCAAAGGTAACAGTGTTCAAACAATAAGTATGGAGTCTTGAAAGCGTCCAGCAGCGTCTTTTTCGGCTTCACGCAAAACTTGGTCGCGTATCTTTCATCCAAAGACTTCTTCATCGTAGTAAGTACGACGTGACTACTGTACAGGAGATCACAAAGGGACACGTTTTAACCTCCCGAGAGCCAGAAGGCAACTCAGCTTGGAATCGTTTGAAAGCTAAACCTCCCCTTATCCTGTACAAACCGTTTGGCCAATCTCCGACTTATAATCGCGTCAGAAAAAAATGCAACGCATTACTTTTGGGACAAATCTTGAATGTGAGTTTATTTTGCAAATTGTTTATTCAGTGTCTCGTTACTAACTACTCATCATTCTCATCTTTTTCTCGCCATTCTCCATTAGCACTGAGCGTTCATCGTTTTCAACACTCCGTCTTTCACAGTAGATCTTTCTCCCTCCTTCCTTTGAGTCGCTGCCAAGCCCATAATTATTGTAGCTAACTTTAGTCTGCAACTTGAGCGCAAACCGTTTTAAAGCTTTTTTCTTTGAAACTACTACAATTTTTATACTTATTTCAACTCTATTTCTCTCTTCGTTCCGTAACTTACCGAAACCTGTTACATTTTCTAGATACCGTCAAACGCAGTCTCTTTAATTTTTGACTCCCTCTTGTTACACTAGGTACTTGTAATTTATGGCATTCAAATTTCAATTCAGATATGGAATCAGTTTTGTGGTTAAATATTTCTGTATGATATTGTTTTGAATATTAATGTAGATTCGGAAAAGGACACCTGTGATATACGCGGGATAACGTTAAATAATACCTTTTATTCCATTCGTTCTCTCTTCCCTTCCAATTGAATGTTGTCACTGAAATTTTTATTATTCGTAGAACCGATAAGCTGTTTCGATGCATCTCTGTCAATTTAATTGTAATCAATGTTTCAAGCTCGCAGTCAATGGACATAATGGCAGACAAGACGCCTTGTAAAGTAAACTCTGTACGTGTTTCTTCTTTCATTGATAATATTATTAGAGTTAGTACAAACATTATGTGGACAAAACTTAAAAACACAATATTTAACATTCATAATTTTCTATTTATTATTGTTGATACCCAACACAATTTGCAGTTTTGTTATTCTCTAATGTTATCTACTCATTCCACACAGTACTTACATTATTCCTATTGTATCAAACTGTGGAACCATGGAATGCAGGCAAGAAGTATCTTTCAGGTGACCTTTTTGAAGTCTGATTTAAAGAGTGAAAAAAGCATATTACGTTTCCTTAATCTTATTTAAATGCATTTTGGTTAATTCCTTTGTTCAAAATTGAAATTATATAATTTCTCACTTTTATATTCTTCCCTGCAACATTTCATTGAAATTGTAACATTCACTTCTTGGTATTGAAATAGTAATTAATTTCTATAGACATCAACTACTGGGCCATCTTATCTAAAAATACCAGTTATACTATCTGAAAGACACAAAACATTCAATGTAAGTTGGATTCGGTTTACATTTTACGAAGCTCATTTTTACCGAAAATATTTGCCCATTCATTTAGCAGTTAATGCCGCGTCCGATTAATGAGATTCCACAATTACCCGCCATGAGCCGTAAACAGTGCTAAAAGGCTCATTCGTCATGCGCGGGCCCGTGTGTGGGCAATTGGCGCAGCGCTCGGGGCCGGCGGCGGGGCGGGGAGCGGAGGGACGCAGAGGGGCGAGGGCCGTGGCGGGGAGGGGCAGAGATGGACGTCGGCCATCAAGGGGAGCGCTGCGGGGAATACGCGTGCGCCCCTCCGCGCCCTCCCCTTCCTCCCCCTCCCGCCCCGCCCCTTCGCCCTGCCGCCCCACCACTTTACGGGCGCCGCGGGGCGGATAACGGCCAAATCTGGTTTACGGCGTCCGCGACCCGGTCGCGCCCTCCGCGGCCAGGCGGCGATGGCGGCCCGGGGGCGCAAGGGACGGGCGCGGGGCGACGCCGGGGCGGAGAGGCGTGGTCAGATCGGCGGGGGCGGGGGCGGAGGTGGCGGAGACTGCGGCGCTGACGGGGCTCGAAGCGAGGAGGCGGCTGGGGCGGCGGCTGTGATGGCGAGACGCGCGGGGGCAGGGGCTGCAGAGGCATAGAGGGGCCGTAAGTGCAGGGGGGCGCGGAGGGGGCGTCTTGCAAGCCCTGCTGCCGCCGCCGCGCCGCGCAGCGCCGGGTCGAGGGCCTGACACCGGACGCCCTCAGACAACCGCGTGAACCTCGTGCTCAGAAGGTCGGCTCGGGTGCGACACACGAACTAATGGCGTCGTTAAAGGCCCATTGGGAGTGACGCTTCCTTTATTCTATTACTTCATTCATTCACAATTGAACAGAAGTTTGCAATGTTTGTTTGTATTGCTGTCCATTATCTGTACCTATCTGTATACTATACTGCGATTTTCGCAACTCTGCCCCTGGCAGGTATCATCTGTTGACGGTTTCATCCAATCTGGAGCTTGAACATCACCATAGTGACGTCACTATGTGACTTACACACGTACTTTGTATGAAACTGTCTACAGCTTTATCAGCTGTAGCAGCCAGGAGCAGAGTTGCATATATCACAGTATAAGTTTTCTTTTAATAGTATTCGATACTTTTCCTACGAATTATGATGTCTGAATCAAGAGAATGAGTTTTGTTTATATTTTTTCGTCTCGAATCATATCTTGAGCATGTTGGTTACTTTCGCGGCTTTCTGAACGCGATGAACAAGTAATGTATTCTGTTTAACTTTTCTACATTATTAGGAAAGCAAACTGTATTATTCGTGGGGTAATTCGCAATACAACCAATTAAATTATTAAACTTTAAGATTACTAATAAGCACAATTTGTTAGTTAAAAAAACAATTGATACCTATTAAGTCGAAAGGAAAACAGGGTTGAGGTCAACGAAAGAAAATATTTTTAATGCTATACTATTACAATATTAATGCTATTACTTTTAATTACTAATTTTCAGCTCGATCGTACTGGATCATTAATAGCATTTGTAATTTGAACCAGAATATGACGAGGATCTAGTATAGTAATCATGTTGATTACAAACTTTCTTCTTGATACTTCCACTGGATGAATATTATTCATCACTGGATGAATCTTTATAACAGCATTGTCAAACGGTTAATTAAATGTAGTGCTTAATATTACATTTTGTAAGAGAGAGTTACAAAAATTCGTTAGAAATTTGAAATGGAGTCAGAGTCATCATGAAATTCCTAGAATTCCACTTTAAAAAAGTGAAGTAAACTGTGCAAGCTTTTTTGAAACAACATATGCGTGCGAGGCGAATATATGGAAGGGATACAGAAAAAAGACACATTTTTGCACATTATTTCGCAAGACTATAAATATAGTTTCAGCTGTGAATGAAATAATCAAAAGAGAAATTTACAAATAGGATTGAGAATAGGAATTTTTCGCGGATTTTTCATCACTTGCATTCTAACGAAATTCATACGTTAAGACTCGTGTATTCACTCTTACCTGTGTGCTCGTGTGCTCTATAATTCTATTGTCAAATAACATGGAATTTCAAACATTCTACACATTTGTGTCCACAAGGATATTGTGATTTCGAAATGAAGCGAAACTTATACCAAAGTTCAAAGTTTTCTGAAACAATTTTTTCGTCTTAGTAGTTACGTTATTACAAAGTAATCACAAAATTTCTTATCCTTCTTCTTCTTCTTCTTCTTCTTCTTCTTCTTCTTCTTCTTCTTCTTGTATTACTGCTGCTAATACCACTATCAATACTACTTCTTTAAGCTTTCAATCCGTTAGTTCAGAGTGTTTCTTCATCTCTTCAGTATTCTCTCAGAACTCCGCTTCTATTCGGGATGTTCTTCCATATTTAGCATTGTGCGGAATTTCGACGGATGTAAATGTTCATCCCTCTTCTTTATTGATTGGTTGATTAGTGTTTCTGGGCGCGTCAACTTGTGTCATTAGTCCAATAAGTGCAGTGCATTTTTTTAGCACGGGAGGTGGTGGAGATCTTCCCACAGCTGGATAGTGAGATCCGGCGCTGACCACAACGTCGGCTTACTGGGTTCTCTTCAAAAAGGGCTCTCCCACCAGCGGGCACCTCCCCAGCTGAGGCAAGCTTCCGACTGGTCTCCTGACATGTGTGGTATGAAGTGGATGTGTGTGTGTAAGAGGTAAAGAGAACAAGGAAGGGGAAAGGAAGATCGCGCGCGGCCCGTGGCCCGTTTGTTAGGGTGCTGCTCCGACATTCGCCTGATGTTTATCGGAGACACCATGGAAAAATACCAATCAGAGGAGTCGGCCTCTAGAATTTTCCTCCAGGCAGCGATTGAATCCGTCTCTGTTATCTAGGTAGGGTCTAAAATCCTGCCACCGAAGGGATCACTAGTGGTGAGCAGCAGAAAAATCCGCAACACATGAAAAATACTTACGGAAAAAAGCTTCATGCCTCGGGCGCTGCAACTGCGTTTGGGTATCGGCCTCACACTCGCCAGAGCAGTCCTCCGAGAGAATGCGTGATGAAAAGGGGGATGCGTCCAACACCAGATTTCGAGAATGAGAGAGAAATCAGCTTGGTAAAGGAAGAATTGCGAGCATTCTGTGACCTGTTGTTTAAGGTTCTGGCATCTCCTTAGTATTAATCTGAGAAAACCGCAGAAACGTCAATATAGTTGAATATAGAAGTGTCATTCGAGGTCTTGACTCTGTTTCTTGGGTCGAATGAACCATTTTTAGGAGTCGAAGGTGGGACCTTCAAGACAACGATGTTTTAGTTGCGAACTCACAACTAAATGATATGACAGCTGACAATAAAACTATGGATGATGAATTTCTAATTTTTTCAATATCTCGATGTAATTATGAATCGAATGAGACATTTTTCAGTCGTGTTGTTGCTATGGGTATCGTACAATTTGAATACTATTGGAATTGTATGTACATAGATTTTGAGTGAAAATATTCGAAAGACTTTAAATTTAATTAATGAGTTAATGGATTTATCATTATTTCAGGATTGGAAAAAAATCGTCCTACTTTTAGTTTTTACGTCTCCTCAACCAAGAGGTAGATTGAGATAAGGTAATATGTACCAGAATGGAGGCAGCAGCACAGAAAAAGTGGGCGTGGCGGCCAGCGGTGCTGCGCCGCTTCGGGCTCGCCACTTTCTATTCTACGCAGCGTTGGCCGGAGCCTGTTTGTCCGGGTCCGAGGCAGCGGATCCTACTTTACCTAGCGCGCCGAGTCAACAGCCTCTCTGATTGCCTTCCCTGCGAAGCGGCCGGCCCCGCCGCCGCACCGCTCCGCGCCGCGCCGCACCACCGCTACGAAAATGTACTACGGCGGGACGGAATATAACGTGGACAAATTGACAAGGAAGGGCCGACCTGACCGGCGTGCGGAATCGGGGAGGCGATCTGCAACCTAATGGCAAGACATGTCCACCGGTATTTGCTCGCAGGCGGCAACAAATACGCCCCGCCCCGCCCTGCCTCGCTCTGCCCCGCTCCGCTCGCCCGGCGCCGACGCACGGGGGGTGTGTGGCAGGCGTTCGGGGCCGGAAAGGGGATGGCCGGATACCGTTCGAATCCACATCCATCCACGCGTGCCTACCTTCCAATGAGTCCACATTTGCCTGCAGTACGTCTCGTCTAATCTGTATTCCCGTTGATTGCGTTTCCTTGAACTAATTAATGGAATGAAACTTACATCTTTTTAGATGGATTTTTTCATGTATTATAGCAGTACAGTTATTTCTATTGGACTAGGGTGTTCGTGATTTTTCTATTATTATTATTATTATTATTATTATTATTATTATTATTATTATTTTATAAAACAAAATAAAGAGCTTGTTTGTTTTCATTTTTTCTATGTAAAATGAATGCAAAATTTTTGTTGCTGGAGTTCGTTAGTGCATAGACTAGTGACAGACGGTATACGAGTTGTTTGTGTGAAAAGTTCTATGTATTATATTCTATAAAAGCTTGTACATACCAGTTCAATAAAAAAAGTGTTCTACTCGCGGAAAAGTACTAAGGAATACCTTTGAAGTCCCAGAAATTGTTTTAGATGTTGATTCTAGGAACTGTAAATATACATAGAATAGTGCCGACATACCATGCTACTCGCAAAAAAAGCTGAAAGTCTAGAAAGAACATTTCTAGCTTCATGCACAAGCGAATAGAATGAAATGGAAATTCTTGGCATCCACTTACCTTACCTTTGATGACCTTTGATGAGAATATGATGTGACGACTAGATGTCACCAGCTACAGCAGTACACTCCGTTAACGCAAACCAACCCTACTAACCATGACTGACAATGGGAACTCAGCAACAACGAGGGCCATAAAACTATCAAGACGACAATGAGACTACTCTGCCACCGCCCAGGTGTTCCCGGTGCACTGCCACAACTTGTCGAACATCGATCCAAAGACATCTCCAAAAGACTTTCGATGTCGATGAAAACATCACTGGAGAAAGGGTGCGAATGGTAAACGGTTTTGTGTCACCTGGGGGTCAGAACAGAGTTATTTATCAAGAGTTGTGGATTGCGAGCAATCCTAAAAAAAAATTGATACTGCAGATTCTACTTTTTGAGAGTCATGACATCTTTTTTTTTTTTTTTTTGAAAACATCGATGCTTCTGGACAAGCTTAAGAAAACATTGAAAGCAAAATATCTTTGTTATAATATCGATGTTATTACTCGAAAATATCGATGATTTAAAAACAACGAAGATTCCCCCCCCTCGCCCCAACCGAATGACCTGCGTGCCGACTTCCAGCCCACGGCCCACTCACGATACTCGAAACGCATCAATTCGACTTATCAATCTGACATCTGACCTTGGGCGACAAAGGGTTCTTGAACAAAGAAAAACGACATACTGGACCTGGGGCAGTAAGCAGCTAGAATTTTCGTTAAACAACGAAACGTGTCGTCACAACCAATAGGGATTCGACGAAACACATCTGACTCATGAAATCGGGGTGGAGTACACGCAAAGAATGTCGCACGGAGGTGGCAAAGAGAGAGAGAAGAGAGTAAAAAAGGGAAGAGGTGACCGATTGTAGCCTCAGTTTTTAAATTTGTTGCGTCTATGCTGACGCAACACGTCTCCAAGCCCCTAGGAGGGTATTGAGGGCTTTACTTCATTAACGTTCAATATATTAGTCAAGTCAGTTGTCAAGAGGACCGCCAGGTAGCGTCTCTTCGTACGCGCTTCTTACACCATTGGCTCCTGCGTCACTACACCGCGGCCGGAATTGGGAAGGAATTACGATAGGGGTAGCGTTTATTTGGACTAGCCCCTGTGAATCAGGCAAACTTGTTTCGTTCGAACAAATTTTACATGAGATTGTCCGGGAATCAAGCCTGGACCTCCTTGGTGAAAGGCAAGGGGATCTGTGCCACGTCTTGTGTTGAAATTCTTGAAAGGGATAATTTGTAAAGGTTGATTCGAGGAACGGCTTGCGCCGTGCAACACACACCTAAAGGCCACATTATCATATTTAGACGGATCTCGGAGACCGGAGCCGTTCGGTGAACGAGAGCGTGTGTGACCTGCCTGGGGTAGCCTCGCGAGACCACGCCGGGGCAGCAGCAGATGACTTCCATAGGCGGAGGCCGCCAGTTGCAGCACCTCCTCCGTTGTTGCCCACCAACAGTTGTAACCGTTTGTGTATTCTAGTCAGCGTGCTGAGGAGACAACGTGATGTACAAAAGATTATCACAACTCCGCTCAACAATGATTGAGAGCCAATGGCCCAATGTCATAATCCAAGTTATTCTGAATCCTGTAAACTCGTCCCGCCAAACTTGGGTCGGAGGTCGCAAGGGATGGGAAGCCAGGCAAACCTATCTGTGCCTTCCGAAAAGACGTCGCATTGCCTCGGAGGGAATAACTGACTAACTATATGCCAAATAAATAAAGAGTGGATCGAGTCAATTGAACAGCGCAGCAGGGAATACCCTCATCGGCGTTCGGTGCTGGCAAGTCACAATACCTCAGAGGTTCTTGAAGCTATTATCTCTAAAGAATGTCTCTAGATTTGCTCCCACAAATAGAATATTTTAAAAAGTTCTTCATTATGAGTAACAATGATTCTAATTTTAATCAAAACAACAAAAGGCTTATAAATCTGAAAAAAAATATGATGGGGCTTTTTGGAAGTTTGTAGAGTTCTGACTATTCACTGCCTATTCACTGACTGCTTGTTGAGAAGTATTTTTACCTTAAGCTGCACCAATTGTCTCGCATACGTTGTAACTTTCGTCATCTTCTCCACCATTCAATTACCCTAGTAGGAACAAACGTATATTTTACATTTATAAAACATTTGAAATCGGCCATCATCTCCTTGTGTCACTTTTTCAACTTTTCTTACCACTGCGTTCCCCTTCATTCTAATTACAATCGCCGTTCTAATCACGAATCTCAACCCGTCTAAGCAACTCCACTGCTCTAGTCCTCTAGCTCCCTCGATCACCATCCTCTCCCCCTTCATCCCGTATTCCACCGCACGCACCCTCTCGCCTCTCGCTCTGCGCACGTGGTCGCGCCGCTCGCGCTGCGCTTCATCCGCTCTTCCCGCAGGCACTCCCCGTCTCCGTCGCCCCTCCCCCGCCCTCCCTCCGCCCGGCGCCGCGGCGGTGCTGCAGTGGCGCCCACCGCCGCTTTGTTTGGGGCGGCGCGCGGGCGCAGCGAGTGCAGCGGGTGGCGGGTGGGCGGGTGTTTGCGCGGGAGTGGGCGGCGCCGCTCCGCGCCGCGCCGCGCCGCGCAGTGCCGTCGCCGCGACGCGCGCCGCCGCCGCCGCCGCCGCAAACGCACGTGCTGTGTGCCCGCGCGCACACGCCGCTCCTGAAGCACAAGCGGCCGCCGCAAATTTGCGCAGCTAGCGGCCGCCGCCAGCGCGCCCGCCTCCCCGGCCCCGCCCCCCGCTCCCCCGGCCCCGCTCCGCCCCTGCCCCGCCCCCGCCGCCGGGGCTGTCGCGCCGCGCCGTGCTGCGCTCGTCGGGTCGCGAGCGAGCGAACGCGCCCGAGAATTCGAATGCAACCCGACGGCGACCGCAGGCAAAATAGCGGCGGGCAGATGGGCGAGGGCGACGGCGGCGGTGGCTGCAGCGGTAGTGGTGGAACCGCCTCTGAGGCGATGGCGTTGCAGTGGAGGTGACGTTAGTGATGTCGGATGATGTGAGCGGTGGGGTGTTGGGCACGTAGTGGCGTTGGCAGCGGTGACTGGGGACTGCCGCAGCGGAGGTGATGGATTTCTAGGGCTGCGGTTTGGCTTAGCCGTTGGTGGTGCTACGAGAGGAGTGGCATGTTCTGTCGCAAGCGGCGAAGGTACATAACACTTGCGATGATGAGGGCGGCGGGCAAGGCGTCTAGAGCCTTCTTGCCAGAGATGCTGACACACAAAAAGGGATACACCTAAGAGCTTGGGTTCTCAGTATCCAACCCGTCACCTCTAGGCACAGAAGCATCAAAGGAGTGGCGGAACGAGAATCTGTATCGAGTGTGGCGACATTGGGAATATGTTGGATGAGCTTGTCAGCAAGAGATGCATGAGGATTGTAATGGGTGTGCCCGCGAGCAGTCAGAATGATGAGACGTAGGGCGCATACCCCTTTTGGGGGGCACACCGGCAGTACTGCGTGACAGGAGAGGTGGCGTGGAGCGGGCTTGCAGAGGCTTGAGGAGAAGCAGCAGCCAGACTGATGCGATGTAGCTGAGGAGAGCCAGCGCTTCGGCAGACGATGGTGTCTGCCGAAAGAGAGTCAAATCCCCTTTTGGGAATACACCGAAAAGTAGAGGCATGCAGGAGAATTCTAGCCATGACATCATTGAGGGGATGGTAGGGTTTTGAGGAGTTAGGGGGGTAACGGACTCGGTGTTGGAGGGGTGGCGAGGAAGTTGCGGCAGAGGCAGGGCGGCGCGGTGGGCTGGCCGAACGAAGTAGGGAGCGGTAGGGAGGGGAGACGCAGCGCAGCAGGGGAAACACGTGCGTGCTCGGGGCCCGGCGCTGTGTGCCTTGCGGCCGCGCGCCCGGGGGCCGCCGCGCCGTGTTGGTAGGCGAAGCAAGAGCGCGGCGTCGCTGCTTTACGTTAGGCGCAGCGCAGCATCCGAAGCGGCGCGGAGCGGTTGGCTGTGTTCGCAAACGCGCATTCGCAAACGTTCCGACTCTCTGCTTCTTCAAGTAGGTATCCGCTCTAATGGTATTCCTTACAATAATCCTTACAATTTACAACTTTCAATTACTTAAGTCTTTTTGTCATTTAAGTTTTGTAATCCGTATTTACTTATTTTCATAAATTGTTATTACCCATTTATTTATTTAACGTCAAGAAACAGTTATAAACTGTGTGTCTGTGCAACGAATTGAATTCAAGTGCAACAATTTTTACCAACACATCGCTGCTATTTTGATGTTATTTATTTGGTGCTTATTTTATATCAATCGCAGAGTCCCAATGTAACAATTATTTTCTTCACTGAAATATTATGTGTCATGGATATGTATTGTATGCGTTTTCAGAATTGGAAAGCGCTGCAAACATACATATAAATAAATTAGAAATCATTCCAGACTAATTCCTGAGACTCGTTACCAAAGTACCCTGGTTTATTCCTAATGCACAAATCCAAAGAGAATAAAACATTAGTTGCATTAAAGTTTACGTAAATTTGATATCTAAGTCATCGAAAAAAGTTATCGAAACATTTTATCTCAGGCTTCAAAAGAAATTTCAACCTTGGACATACAGCTTATGCAACATCCAAAATATTGTCAACTATTCGATCGCTTAATTCCGCCATGGAAAAATCGATGAAACATCGGATAAAAGGAAGTCTAACGCTTCCGCGGCCGGAGTCATGTGAATAACCTTGGCTGTCCAGAAGATGCCGCGTCGAAGACTGTGTTGCCGACATTTTGGCCATCGTATCGTGATCTTCCTCTAGTCTGCGAGCCCTGACCAACCCTGTAGAACCCTGCAGACCAGCCCTGAGGAAGACCACGATTAGATGGTCGAAACGTCGGGAACACAGCCTTCGACGCGGCCTCGTTTGGACAGCCAAAATCATTCACATCGGATAAAAGATCGGTTAAAGTCACCATGAACTGCTGGTGATTAAATAACATTGTATTTGATTATAAAATCTGTTTTTATGTATTGTTCACAAGTGTGATATTTTGCTTAATATTACAATATCATGTTAAATGTAAACAGACATTGTGTATAGATTAAAACATAAGCTCAAGTAAGTGTACTTGTGCCCTGGTGTAACTGAAGGAGACTTATGTCTTCATGTAATTTATATTTTATAAGTAATAATCTTTAAAATGCCTGAAAAGCTGAACGGGTAGGAATTAAATTAAAACAAATGAATATGTCCTTGACGATGGTAAAAAATACTTCATTTTTAAAGGAACTTACAGTTTCTCGGTTTAAAATTAATTACATACTGAATAATATTTTCTTTGCAACTGCCTTGAAATACACTCGTATTTATCAGTAATCTGGTGGCCTAATATCTTTACCGATCCAACTAAAAATAAATTGTAAAAGATTGCTAAAATACTTTGTGAAAGAGGGTAACTTTCTTCACAATATAAACGTTTAATTGTGGATCAATGCATTGCCCTACTTTGCTGCCCGCAATCATCAACTTTTCGCTCGCGCTGCCAATTTGCATCGAGAAGCACTTCATATGTCTGCGCGCTTTCATGTGAAGAGCGCCGCTGTGCGTCATAATTGTAATGATATTTTGAAAAGCTCTACACCATTTATTGAACGCCCGCATATTGAATATCCTATCCATGCATTCGATGGTTCTCGTCAAACATGCACAAACATGCGCGGCAACTGGGCAGAGAAACAAGCTTCTGATCAAACATGCATGAAGCCTGCTCTAATTTCGGATCTCTGTTCCGAAATTGGGGCAGAATTTACTTGTCTAATATTACAGTATTTTTATTTATCTTATATTATTATTTTCTCAGAGTTGATAATAAAATATGAATATTTATTTAATATTATTTTAATTTCAGCTCTTATTTTTCACTTCAGTCTTAGTTCTTACGTATGTTATATGTCATTAGTACTAAGAATAAAAATGTGAAATGTTTGTTTTTTCACGTATGAACTTACTAATAAAGTAGATGTACCCGCACCTCATTAAAATGAAGTCGTGAATGAATTTACACCCGTTTATTTAAAAAGATAAAAATTAAGTGTGAAAATGTTTACATTAACATTACAATGAAGTCTAGAGTAAAGCTGGGTTTTACAATATTTTTAAGTTTTACATTCAGTAGCAAGGAAAATACTTTTGTGGAATCACTCACTCAATGAATTGATTAGTGATTTCGGCGGCGTCAACCCTTAAGGTCATTAGTCCCCTAAGCGTAGTGCAAGTTTTGATATCGGGAGGTGGCGACAATCTTCCCCCGCTGACTGGCGAGATCCGGCACCGACCTACGTCGGCTTGCAGGGATATTCCTCAACCAGGTATCTCCCACCAGCGTGGCACGCCCAGCAGGGACAAGGTCTAAGCTCCCAGCTAGTCTCCCGACAAATGTGATAGTGCAGTGGATGGGAGGAATGACTCCCTCGAGACGTGCTACGTGTGCCTATTACTAAAACAACTTCTAAATACATCTACTCCTACTTTTAAAACATCTGTAAAGTTCTACTGGATAATGGATTGCCTCGTTTTGGTTACACATTGTATCGATAAGTAACTGTCGTTTATTATAATTTGTACGCGTGATTATGCGTCTAGAAATTTTTGAAAGATTTTAGGATTAATATAATTTATTTGACCACTTTTTGGTGCTAAAATTGACCTCTTGAACGAGCAAGAATTATCTTTTGCCTAATGATATTTGGATGCGTATCTGTATTATATATACTTACCCTAAAATTTCTTATCCTAATACCATTATGTTAAATTTTCCTCTCTCCCACATCCAAAAAAAAAAAAAAAGACTGAGAATACAGTGGGATGTCGATTATCCGAACTAATTGGGACCAGGTATAGATCGGATATTCGATAATTCGGATAACCGATGATAAAAATGGCAAGTGTACATAAAATGCTTTATGTATAAAGTTTCTTTTCTTTTACCATTAAAATACTACACATAAAAAGTCACATAAAACACTTCACTTAAAAAATCCTGTAAACACTGGCGTACTACAGCACTTAAAGTGGTTGAAAAGCGCTTTTCTGCTAATAATAAAGATTTCGAGTACTTAAGCATATATTTTAGGATTTATCAAAATTTACTGAAGTCAGATGATTGACTATAGTAAGTATCTCGTTAATATGTTATCACTGTAAGTCATGTAGGGGATCATTCTCAATATTCAGTATTACAAAAGATAATGAATACGATGCCTAATTAAAAATATAATTATTCTGAGAAAATATGAGTTCAGATATTTGACGTTTCGAATGATTGTCGTTCAGATAACCGACGTCCAACTGTACTATATTTTCGGCAATAGCACTCATATTTAGACGTAACTATTAGACATATCGTCATATCACTGATATTTTTATGTATATTCCAACTTAATCTGAGCGCGTCGCTTTATAAACATTAGATAAAAAATTTAAAAGCTCCCGAAAATAAACCAGTAATCCCACCGAATGCTCTACAACGATTTCTTAAATTTTATACACTACAATCAACAACTTCAAAAGAAACATTGTGAGCCCTTTGTAAATGTTTCCTACGCGATGAAATCACAAGCTTGTAGCATATCACCTCTTCAACTCTTTTTAGAAATACCGCACGCGGGATGTTCCGTTCAAACAGTAGCTATTTGTACTTAAAACATTGAGCGTGCGGTTTTATCACTAGCAAGAGTCGCCGTTATAACTGATGATGCGAGTACGTTTGCAATCTTTGTTTCATTTCTGGTTATTGTCAAAATTAAATTAATGAGTAATGAATTGTCTGTATTACTTGGTGCATTAAAAAAAGATGGCAAGCGGAGGTATCAACGCTTTCCGGTATCTGTTCAAAAATTAACCTTTTGCTTGAGACTTAATTTCGATTCCTAATTTTTTATTACTCAATCATAATGAAATGATGAGAATTTTCTTTTAACATCTGCTTTATTTGCAATTTGTTCTACACGAACATTCGGCAAATACAATTGTACATATATTATTGACATGTAAAGAAACCATACAATTCTGGTTCTTTCTAAAAATGGTTTTAAACTAATTGTCCAGTTCAGAGAGAGAAAAAAAAGACAAACAAACAAAAGCAACAATAAACAATATCACATTGAAATAACAAAAAGCACAATAACAAACAAACATACAATAGTGCAAGCATTGTGACAAAAAAATATATCTACAGTAACAATTATTTTAAAAGAAAAATATTATTTATATCTGTGGTCCAGATCAAGAGGATGTACTCTTTTCAATCTTCTTGTCGTTGTGCTGTTATCTAAGATTTTATAGCCAGATGATTAATATGATTTTCGAGTCTGTGTTGGTATTTGTGAGATTTGAGAGTGGTTTCCTCTTTAACAGTGGTGATATTGAGATCTTTATGTAGAGTGGCGTTTGATACAAACCAGGGAGCATTGCTTAATAGTCTGAGACATTTGGATTGAAATCTTTGAATTATTTCTATATTTGAATGTGATGCTGTTCCCCAGAGTTCAATTCCATAAGACCAGATAGGTTTGAGTATTGTTTGGTAAAGTAAAATTTTGTTTCCTAGACTTAAACTAGATTTTCTTCCTATTAACCATATCATTTGTCTACTTTTCAGTTCTGCTTCCTTTCTTTTGATCGAAATATGTTTCTTCCAGGTTAGCTTTTTGTCTAGATGTAGGCCGAGATATTTGACGGTGTCTACGTTTTCAATTAGTTTTCCGTTTATTTCTATTCTTGATTTCTTGTTCGTCTGAGGGTAAATGTTATACATTTGGACTTTGTTTCATTCATTCTTATTCTCCAGAGTTTACACCATTTGTTTATAAGCTCGAGGTGCTCTTTCAATGTTCTTGTTGCCGTTTCTTGGTTTTCGTGCGAAGCTAGCAGGGCTGTGTCATCTGCATATGTTGCAGTGGTGACGTCTGGGGACTGAGGTAAGTCAGCGGTGTACAGCGTGTACAGCACTGGTCCAAGGATGCTCCCCTGTGGCACTCCTGATAATACTGGATGAAACGGTGTTATTTCATCTCCGAATTTTATTTGAAAAAATCGATCTGAAATAAAGGATCGAAGTATATTATAGTATGGATGCGGCAGACATTTCTTGATTTTATATAGCAAACCTTGATGCCACACTTTGTCGAACGCTTGCGCGATATCTAGAAACATGGCGGAACAATACTTTTTATTTTCTAGAGCTCCGTTGATGGTGTCGACTACTCTATGAATTTGTTCTATTGTAGAATGACGATTTCTAAAACCGAACTGATGGTCTGGAATTGTGTCATTTTCTTTAAGTAATGGATATATGCGAAATAGTAGTAGTTTTTCGAATACCTTAGACAAAGAAGGTAATAAACTTATTGGTCTGTACGAGGAAACATCTTGTAGCTGTTTTCCTGGTTTTGCGATTACAATTAATTGTGCCAGTTTCCACTGCGAAGGATAGTGTCCGATGCGTATTATTCCATTGAAAATGGATGTTACAAGGGCAATGAGTTTCTTAGGCAGTTTTTTAAGCATTTCCCCTGTAATACGATCATGTCCAGGAGCCTTGTGATTTGGTAGTAGTTTCAGCCCTGCTGTGACTTCTTTTGTTGAGAAGAATTTAATTGGTGGCGACATTTGATGGGGACATTCCAAGAATTCTATGATTTCTTTTTCTTCTGTGAGTAGTGCTGAGGGGTGTGGTTGAAATGTTTTTGCAAAATATTTTGCAAATTCTTCTGCCTTATCGTTTTCCGTTCTAGCCCAGTTTCCATCGGTTTTACGAAGAGGGGGGACATGTTTTGTAGGCCTTTTTAATTTTTTAGTAATTTTCCATAAGGAGTAATCTGTAGCTTTTGAGGGTGACAACTTTTCTATTCTTTCCTTCATTTCCTCCGAATGAATTTCTTGTAATTTTCTTGATAAGAGGCGGGAAGTTCTGTTGAGTATTCGTTTGTCGTCCGGGTGATGAGTGCGTTGCCAGGTCATCTTCATCTGTCGTTTCTCTTTAATCATTTTTAGTATTTCTGATGGGTATTTATTTTTTTCAAACACTCTCATTTCTGGAGTTGCATATACGGCTGCCTGTTGAATGTGTTGTATTAAGTATTCAACAGCATCGTCGATATCTTCTGGACATTTTAGACGGACCTTGGCAGTGGTGTTATGGTAAAGCCAGTTGCTGTATTCTTCCCAGTTCGTTTTTCTGTTTGTAAGGTATATGCTTTCTTTCTTTTTGATTTCAGAAGAACTGATTGTCAGTATTTCTGGAGAATGATCAGATGAAAGATCAAAAGACGGTTCTATTGTGTGATAGGTCTGTGCCATTCCCTTTGTGACGAAGAAATCCAAGACATCAGGTACCTTGTTACCATCCGTTGGCCAGTATGTGGGATTTCCTGATGAAATTGTTTGGAGTTTTAGTGTAGAGATGGCTCCTTCTAACGCGCGACCTCTTGTAGTTACCAGTCTTGATCCCCATAGTTGATTTTTAGCATTGTAGTCTCCTCCAGCAACGAACCTTGTGCCGAGCGTTCTAAAAAACTTGATATACTGATCGGTGGTTATCTTGTGTTTTGGAGGGGAGTATATAGCTGAAATAACGAGCGGACCGAACTTATCGTATACTTGTATAGCGGTTGCTTGCAGATAGTCTTTAGCATTATCTTTGTACATATTGTGTCTGATTCTTGTTTTAATTATTACTGCTGTGCCTCCATGAGCTGTCCCATCTGGATGATTTGTGCAATATACTTCGTAGTCAGATATACGTAGATAGCTTCTTTCGGTAAAATGTGTTTCAGACACTAGGAGTATGTCAATATTTTCTTGATGTAGAAACACTTCTAACTCTCTTCGAAGTTGAAGTATTCCGTTGGCATTCCAGGAGACAATTCGCAGTGAATTACTCATAGTTTCTTCATTATTGCAGTCATGATATTAATTAGACTGGAGATTTGTTCAGCTTGCTTTGCTAAGATGGACTCGAATTTTTTAAATGATTCTTGCATTATGGAAATCAGATTATTTTCATACGACACATTTTGATTATTGATTTGCGATTGTTGGGCCATTTGTGCATATGTGAACTGTCTACCTGTTCCTATGGTTTGATTACTTGTTAGTGAACTTGAATTGTTGCCTTTAGTTATGTTTTGCGTAGCATTTCTACGGTGTTGACTTTGACTAGGATACTTGCTGTTACGAATTTTTTGATAGACTTCGCAGCCTTTATAATTTGCTGGATGGTCACGGTTACATAGAGCACATGTAGCTGGTGTGTCTCTCGTTTTAGTACAGGTTCGACTATCGTGATTTTTTCGACATTTGACGCAGCTATACGGAAGCGTACAGTACCGAAAACTGTGCTCGTAGGACTGACATCGCTTGCATTGTACTATTTCTCGTTTTTTGCGCGGTGGTTCAAAACTTATTTTTGCATGTAGTAAGTATTCGACGTCATATATTTTGTTGTTGTTACTTTGAGGTTCTAAGTCCACAAAAAACAATGGTAGGGGTGCTTTTGTTAAACGATGCTTGATATTATGAATTTGTCTTACTTTGTGGCCTTGTGCTTCTATAGCTTCTTTCAGTTCCGTTACGTCTGCTGTTGGGTGCATATTTTTTAATACTACCCGAAAGGCTCTTTCTTGTTTTAACTGAAATGTATAATGAGCAATATTTTTTAAATTCAGATGTTTAACAAGCTTTCGATAAACCTCCGGTGTTTGAGGTACGATTTTCACATTGTTCATAGTAATTTTGGCTTCATCTTGGTAGGTTTTGACAAGTTTATATGAGAAGTCTTCATCTTTAATGACTTCTTTAATAGATCTGATCATATCAGATATTACTCTGACGCCTGGAATGAAAATAGGCGGTGTACGATATTTGTCTTGTTCTTGTATGCTGCCCTTGGTTGTTGTATCATTGATTTTCTCAAATTTCGAGGTTTCTTCCAAATTTTCATCACAAGAGAGATGTTCATACCTGTTTTTGATGATACGGGGTCGTGTTCACTGTTAGTCTTCTTAGAGGGTTGTATAGAGTTGTCATCATTGCGTCTTTTTTGTCGACGCAGCGGGATTGTTTGCCATGAGTTGCACAAGGTTGAGGCCGTTTCCTGCGTTGTAGATGCTTGGCCGTTAGTTGCTGTAGCTTCTAGGACGGTGGCTGGGGTTTCTTTTTCACGCACATATTGCTGTATTTGAAATTGTAACTGTTGGTTCTGTTGCACTAATTGTTGTAAGTGTTGTTTTAGCTGTTGATGTTCATGCAATAAAAATTGGTGCTGTTGCTGAAGGTTCAGTGTTATTTCACTGTGTTCTAAAGTCGATCCGTTCGTACTATTGTTGACGAAAGCTTCACTGTTTTCTTGGTTATTTAGTATTTCTGTTGTTTGTGTGATTAGTCCCCCGAAGGGGACGTGATCAGTTAACATAATTCACTTCACTATATATGTGCGGTATTGATTTTCAATAGTTCTTGATGCACCACTGTTCACACGAGAACGAAGTCACCTTTGTACACAAATACGAGCGGTCACCACTGTATCACTAGTAAATTTGAACGGTAAGTTGAAAACGTTCCTAATTCACCACTGTTCACAAATAAATGCACTTCTTTCTGACCCCGGACCGGCACTAGTAGCGGCCGGGGCAGTCGGACTTGCGATAAGCGCTAGCCTTCGGCTAACTGGCGGAGCTGCGGAGCACGTCTGCTCGTGACCGCTGCTGAGCGAGAACTATGATGAGAAATTAAAATAAATATTATCTATTCCTATCAGACATACGAGGCGCTGGGAAACAAAATTCGCCGATTGAGCCCCCCATAACTTGATGAAACTGCGTCTTGTAGGATTGCAGCACGGTTTTTTGGTCATATGAATATTTATATTAAATTCTGGACAACAGGAGAGATTTCTAATTAAATCTACAGACGAAATTTCGGGGAGTACTTCCCATCCTTTCAATGGGTTTGAAAGAGCATAGTAAAACACCATGATACCTAAAAGCTCTTTTTGTTTATTAGTTCGTGAGTAGGGAGTGATATAATTATCAAAACTGCTTCTGATGTACTTATGTGTCTGCCACTTTCATAAGTAGTAATCTCATAATTCTGAGTTTGAAAACCTGACACTGCCAGAAAAGAACCTTTGTTAATATATTTACATCTGTATTTAATTTCACACAACTTCTTAGTTCGTCATTTGTGTGAAACCGAAACTTTCGTGTCGACTCTTGTGAATTTGGAGCAATCCATCGGTTATCAGTTTCTTCGACGTTTCCCAAGTAAATCCGATGTGCCTCAATTTTTGAGGGGATAGCCTTCCGTAAAAGGAGAGCTTCCTTCTCGTGGCGGTGATTGTGTAACGGCTAGCGTATCGGACTGCTATACCCAAGTTTGCGGGTTGAATCCCGATCGAAGTCGTGGATTTTCAAGGGTGAATAAATTCTTCTTATGCCTTCCTTCGGAGGGGAAGTAAAGCCGGCTGTCCCATGTTAGATTTATTGCTTGTAAAAGGTTCCTCAAGCCTAAATGACGCCTCTGAGCTAAATTCAAACCGCCTGTTTAGTCGCCCGACTGATACCTCCTTTCTCTGCTAGTTGGTGACAGGAGCGAGCGAAATTTGCGTCGTCAGACGGAAGAACGGGCCTGATGGCACGAGCCTTGCCACGCAAAATAAGTCGCCAATTCAATTCTCAAATAGGGTTTCTCCAATAAATTGGTTGGAAATTTTTTTGGTATCCTTCACGCAGAGCGCTTTTTTTATTAAAAGCTCTACAAGGCACGTGGGCTATTTGCATCTTGAAGATTTTAAACAATTTTGGATGTTTCTCTTTCGCTAGTCATTATCGTAACATCGTTAGGGCAATATTGTTGATTGCGCACCATTCTCAGATAATTATAACATTGAAGTAATGTAACTTTATATTGCAGTTTTCTCGACCAATTTTAGGACTTGTTCAACTACGAAATTTTTTCTATTTTCCAGAACTTCAATGGATATTGTTACTCGACATACTGTTGGATTTAAGAGTTTCAGCAATTTTCTGCAAGGTTTTATCTTATCTTTTTAGTACAATGTCTTTCGTCATGTTGTTGATCCAGTAAGAAAACAGATACACTAGTGACAAGTTCATTATGACTTCCTCTGTATTCTCATTGGGGCCTTTTGTAGTTAATAATTAATAACGATTTTGTAGTTATTAATACAAACGGAAGGAATCATTTCCAAATCTATTTTAAAATCTTTGCTGAAGGTTTTGTATTGGTTTAAAATTGTTTGCAAATCGTCAACCACAGAGGTAGTTTTTAAATTGGGGATCCACCAATCAACATCATTAATAAAATATACTTTAAAAAAGTCATTTGCATTTTCGTCAGAAAGTAATGAGTCTATTTAATGCTAAACCAGGCACTGTATTTTAATGGATGAAATGAAACAATCTTCTTATATTTGTCTGTCGCCAAAACAATTCATATTTTCCAAATTAGTTTCAAATCCTCAACGAGTGTAATACTTAAACGGAAATGAGATTAATGTAAGAGTCCTGGTTTGTCCGCCCGTCCGTCACTCGAGTCAGAGGTCTTCCAATCCATCTTTCGGACACGCGAGGAGTCTTTCCATTGACCGATTGTTAGTGATTCCGGGCTCATTAAGTGCTATGGTCATTAGTCCCAATATTGTAGTGCATGATTTCCATCGGGATGTGGTGATGATCTTTCCCCGCTGGTTGGCGAGGTCCGGCGTCGACCTCCCGTCGGCTAGGGAGGTTTTCACAACCAGGTATCCCCCATCAGCGGGGCACCACCCCAGACCGGGACAAGCTCTAAGCTCTCAACCGGTCTCCTGTCATGTGTAATAGTGTAAGTGTGTGTAAGGGCTTAGGATAGGACAAGGAAAAGAAAGAAAAGATCGTGCGCGTTACTTGGCCCATTTCTTAACGGATCGGTTGTTAATGTTTCCGGTTGTTAACGGTAAACGATGTTTGCTATTATTTTGTGAAGAGTGATTTGTGTTTGTGAAGATTGATTTACTTAATTTAGGAAAGTATGCTATACGAAAATAAATCTACATTTTTATCATTTCCTGACCCAGACCTTCCATAACTTTTTATTTCTATTTATTTGTTATGGAAAATATATGCACCACAACAAAATATAAATTAAACGAAGTGACCTACAACATATTATTCGACGAAAATTTTGTATGTGAGAAATATTATTACATGCGTAAAGTATTAGATTTCTTCTTTTACATTACGAACTCCACAAACTGTAATTTATAGTGCATTTCAAGCGGTGGAACACATAACACACATTCTTGGCGCCGTCTTCTCTTTTGCAACCTGGCTCGCCGCATGAGCTGCCCCTCACCTGTTCCTTCTGCCGCCGCCACCACTCGATTCCGCCCTGGGCGCGTGGCGTTGCTTCGCATGACTTAGCCCCCGCTCCCCCCTTGCCACTCTTTTTCTAGAAGAGCCCTGCGCAGCGCCGCCAACTTACCCACGCAAATATCAATTTTCGACGGCGGCGTTGGCGAAGGAGGTTTTTGCGCGGGTGGCGCCGCGTGGCCGTCGGCGGATGAACAACGGGAGCGAGGGTGGAGCAGGCATGGCACGGGATCAAGTGAGGGCGAGCGCAAGTTTGCTGTCCAGCAGCTGTGCAAGGGATCTGCAAAGTAGGGGCGAAAGTGGAAAAAAGGAGAAGAAGGAAATAGAGAAGTATCTCTCAGTAAGTATAGGAGAAGCCGTCTTTGAGAAGACTTCATCTGCCTGATGGCTTCCTGTTTGTGTCTAGGTGTACGAGACGAGGTTTGCAGGCCTAGGGTACAAGTGTAGAGTCTAGACAAGCGCACTCTCTGAAGGCGAGTGTCTAATCTTACAGGAAATGACATTTTACATTAATTGAATCTAAAAATATATATAAAATGACCAGAAAACTGTTTGAACACACTGAATACGATACAGACAGAAGTGAAAACGTGTAACTCAAGGAGGTGAAGCAATTCCAAGGTTCGTGTTCAATGAAATGAAAAAGAAAGTGTCAAGACTACGAAAGAGAGCATTACATGGTACTTAAAACATACTCATGAAAAAAGGTAGTGTGAAATAATAATGTATAAAGTGAAAGAAGCTTCGTGAAAATTTCGAACAAGGAGCGCAGAAAAAGGAGCGACGTCGTGGCAGGAAGGGCGGATGTCAGGTGGCGGGCAGAGAACGAGCGAGCGGCCGAGAA
Organism: Gryllus longicercus; assembly: GCA_038098605.1. NCBI lineage: Eukaryota > Metazoa > Arthropoda > Insecta > Orthoptera > Gryllidae > Gryllus > Gryllus longicercus. Next base: position 545,123 of record JAZDUA010000253.1, on the reverse strand, counting down.
GGCGTGGCGGAGCGTGGTGAAGAGGAGCGGGGTGAGGGGTGAGGACGGTAATGTATTCCGGGGCACGTAAGAAGGCCAGCGGGCGGCGGCAGGAGCGGGGAGCGGGCGGGGGCGGAGGAGTGCGGGAGCAAGAACGCGCGCCGGCTGCGGCCGTCTTCCCAACTCGGTGGCGAAGAGCCGCGCTTTTTGGCCGCAGCGCCGCCGGGCCTCATCCAGACCGGCCCCCTCCGTCCTCTCCTCCCCTCACACCCCTTCCGACACCGCCACTTCACTCCGAACCCCTCCGGCCACCCATCACCGCAGGTCGCCTCTGACCCCTCCATCCCTTCCCCCACTCCCCCTCGCCATCTTCACCTCACTCCGCTTCCCTCGACCCCCTCAGTCAACACCGGTCCCCTTCGCCCCGTCCTTCCCCTCAGTTACCACCGGTCCCATCAACCCCTTCCACTCCTCACACCCCTTCCTTTACTTCCGCCACCTTCACCTCACTACGCACCTATTCGCCTCCTCCGCCACCAACATTCCTTTCACCCCGCATACCCTTTCCTCCACTTCCTCTATCTCCACCCCAATCCGCCCCCTACGCTCTATTAGTAATCCCGGTCCTCTCCACCCCCTGCACTTTTCAACACCTCACACCCCTTCCCCCACTGCCCCAGTCACCACCTTCCCTCTCTCACCCCCTCCCCGTCCCGCTCCCGGAAATCACCACCGGTCCCCTTCGCCCTTACCCCACTTCCGCCTTCTCAGCATCACTCCACCCTCTCAGCCATCTCCAGATCCTATTCGCCCCCCACCGCCTCTGCCATAGCGCCCCTCCTGCCCGAACCTTTGCGCCACGCCCAACGGTACGGCGTGATCGACCGAAATCAACTTTCGGTCTCAATATGGCCTTATCCGGTTCTCTTGTACTTTCGTAGAAGGAGAAGGTGCAGCAAGAGTAAAGCAAGGGATTGCATTGGGATGCAACTGGCCAGTGCGATTGCCTGATCGGTAATATTCAAATTATGGAGATTTCACAGAGAATATTCAATCACAAGAAACAGACTCTGGGTAGTAATTCATCACGATTGGTATGGTTCCTGTGATTCTTATTCCTCTGGAAACATCAATGAACTGACTAGAATAACTACACTTATTCGAATTTTCATCCACTTCCAAACATCCATAAATGCATCACATTCATCACTATCGTCATTGTGAAAATTCAACCGGAAATGAAGGATAGCTGCGAAATGAAGGAAAATACCTTTGACTTTGAGAGAAACGTCTAAAACATATTATAATATTATAATAAATTAACCCAGAATTTGCATTTGTAACGTTCTTTTAGACACATAAATCTTGTGCCAGGTGTTGCGTCAATATTTATTAATTCATCCCATTAGCAGTGTGTGGAAGTTACGAAATTACCATTTTACTCATTCCGATCACGAAATTAAATTAGGTTTCATCTTTCTAGCGAATGTTTTACAACATTCGCCGTTTTCCGCACCCAAGTCGGCACTTCCTTTTATCCGACGCATCGAGTTCTTCCAGATGTCTGGATTTCATTGCTTCGTAGCGTCACCCCAAGTTTTCCTTGGTCTTCCTCTTCTCCTTCTCCTTCCTCTTCTTCTTTCAGCCGGTGTCCAGTTGAAAGAATTTCTAGTGGCCATCACACCTCAACCATTCTTCTTTAATGTCCATACCGCCGTCCATAATGTCCATCAGTTTCTTGTATTCTATTACGTCTTTTATATAACTACTCTAAAGATTAATTTTGTTATGTTGTTGGGATATGTTCTAATTTGAAGATGCTGAAACTTCTCCAAAGTGCAAATATTGCTACAGCTTGTAATATTTTGCATTGCCTTTAATTTTCTTCCTGCCATATCTCCTGCCATATCTCGCTGCCATTTAGGGCAATTCATTCAACAGTTGCTTCATAAATTCTTTTTTTCTACTATTTCTTATTCCTTTCATCCACCATTCGTTGGTAGTCAAGCTTTCCATGTCTGTCTCACAGTTGTCCTTTGTGTTGAAAATAGCCCCACGGCATTTAAAATCATGGCATGCGTTTATCACGTTTCCTTCAATATCCAAATTCCCCATGTCTGAAGCTGGGAATATCTTGTCTTGTCAACATTGATCTCCAGCCCTCACATCTCGTATTGTCCTTTCAGTTTCCTTATCACATAGCTAGCTACTTCCTTGTTCGCAACAATGATAACTTAATAATCCGCAAACATTAATGTATGCAGGTCGTTTATTTTTACTTTAGTTAATAACTGTTTGAATGAGACAATGGAAAAGTGCGCATTATCGATATTGAGATCGATTAATATATATAGCCTTCTAAGATAGATGAATAGAGCGTTTGTGCACCCTCGAACGTTAAAGGACTTTCGATATTTTGCGCATGCGCAGTTGAAGTGTCGCATCACTTTAGTGCATCTGCGCATGCGCAGAAGATCGATAGTGCATGCACAAACTCCCCAAAACCAGCTTATCATTGGGCACTAAGTACGAGGTGGTAATTAAATTCGATCAAGAAAACTAACATTTTGTATGGATCACTGCTCTGATTTGTTAATACCGTATGCATTCCTAAATACTATTGGTCGTAATTTCATGATTGGAATAGTCAGTGTAATTTATGAGGGATTAATTTCTTTTCTACTTCTGTATTTTCGTTTCCTTTTCGACATAAATTTACTCGTTTAACCATACTCTTCCACTGTCTTCTGGAAATATTATCACATATTATTTTTTCTATTGCAACTTTGGTTTCTATTTTGATATATATTTTCCTTCACATTTAAAACTATGTGTCGTACTAAGGGAAGTAATACAATGGGTGTACGGTTTCCTGAGCTGTGGGACCTCTGTTCTAAATCATATACAAATTCAGTTGAATTATGAATATAGGTAGCAACCAGGATTTTTGAAAAGAATTCGTAAGAAAATGTACTAAAAACCATTTGCAAATGCTAATCAGGTACTGGTTTTGGCTATTTTCTATTTACCATGACCTTCGTAACGTAACGTAGGACTTCCTGCCGCCAGTAAAGTGGCGGTCTTTTATTTCAGGGGCCGTTGGGGACGTCAAGCAGAATTAATATAAAAAATATGTCTACACCGTGCTGTAGCTTGATGGGCACCTGCGTGAACAGCGCCACCGCAGCCGCAATCACTTCGTCAGCAGACGGCGCGCGCTCCGCCTCAAGCCCTTTGCCCTCCGCAAGCCCGTCCTCACCCTCTCCCGCCCTCCCCATACGTCTTCTTATTACACAATTATCCTTACACCCACCGCTCCCCACCCTTCGCCCTTTGCATTGCCACCCTCTACTCTTCGCAACACCGCCCTCCGTCCTTCGCAACGCCGCCATCCACCCTTTGTAACACCGCCCTCTCCCTCTGTCCTCCGCTCCTGCCTCATTCCTCACCAACCGCCCTCTGCCCTTACCCTTCTATCCGACACCACCTATCCTCCGTCCCTCGCAATACAGCACTCCCCCTCTACCCATTGCTCTGTCCCTCCGCCCTCCGTCCCCCACCGATTTGCAACGCCATCCGCTCCGGGAGTTCGGCCGCGACGGCGACGCACATCAAACGCTTTGCGCTTTTATGCCGCGGGCGGGCCGGCGCGCGTTTGGTGGTTATTCGCACTAATGGCGGCCGCACGCCCCCCAAAGCTCTGCGGATTCTGCGCAATACAGTCCACACTTTCTCCTGCGCCCCCCCCCCGTCCCAACCTCATCCCCTCTGGCCCCCTCTCTTTCCACTCTCACTCGTTCCGCTCCTGCTCACGCCCGTTCCCATCCTCTCCAGCTCTTGGATTTGTCCCAGCCCACCCGTTCCCACAGTCATAAGCCCTCTCTTTCACGATCTCACTCTACCCCACTCTCACCTGCTCCCCCCACTCGGCTCCGCCGTTCCCATCCCCTCCCTTTTGCACCCACGCCACTCCCCACTGACGCCGTCATCCGCCTGTGCTCGACCAGCACTCGAGTGCTTCTATTCTCACCCCTTCCCGTCCACTCGCAACCTCGTCGCTACTAATGTAACGTTTCATGAGTCTATGAAACATACACTTCCGTTCATCATTCAACAGTTCACTTCCTCAGTCTTCAATTCGTTAAACTCACTTCTAATAACATCTTAGAAGTTATTTAGATTCATCATGATACTTTGGAATTTCCGTCGAGAAAGTCCTTTTAGAAAGACTTTTTTTAAACTAATTTTATTTTAAAAGTTAATGAGCATTAAACATTAGTGTGGTTACCTTTCAGGTCTCAATGCCCTTTCGCAAATACGTCACCTTATACTGGAATTCCGACACATTTTCCCGAAGGTGAATTTCATTCACCTTCGTGTAGAGCGTTTCAAAAGAATATCATGTAACTCTACATTTTGCGTGGCAACCTCCACGTCACTCTTCAAAGCCATGTTGTCTTATGTTAACTTGTTACGACGATTCGTTAATAACACGGATTTTTAAGACGGGAAATATCTCTGTAACATTACAAAAACGAGTGTACTAATATAAATGCGCAAACCCTTTTACTTAAAACGATTGTATTTTTTAAATAACGTAAAGGCTTCCCTGTATAATTTCACACAGGCCGAATAGAGTAGGGCTCCGCCTATCTGTCGCCGTTCGTCGGCCCAAGCAGGAGGTTGCGTGGCGAGCTCAACGCTCAGGCCACCTTTACTCCCAGAAAAGATCCTGGTACTTCGAACGGCGGATGACTCGACCTCAGAGCCGACACCGTTCCCTCGCATTTCCGCTCTCACTCCCACTCATATATTCGCGCGTTTCCTTTCTCCTTTAATAGAGAGGTCTTTCCCTCTCTCTCATTCTGAATGTACTTTCCAAAAAGTTGTGAGAATACTTAAGTCATTTCATAAAATACTATCTCACTTGTATTAATTTATTCGTTTTTTTTTCACTTTTTGTTTTAAACTAAGAACGCCACAGAATTTTGTCTTCTATGTTACTTTATGAAAAATCTTTTGTTTATTTCTTCACCTCTCTTCAAGCAAAATGAAATATTGAAGTTTCCAATCACTTCATTCAGAGTAACAAAAATAATCTTGAGTTGAAAAATAGGGTGTGATAAGTGACAAGATTTTTTCCAAAAAATAAAAAAAAAATATTCATAATTTAAGATTGAAGGAATGCAGAAGCGCCCGCTTTAGAATCAATTGTAACTCTCGTTTAAATTGTGTCCTGGAATGTAGCAGAGAAATAGCAAATAGCACCAGTTGTATCGACGCATTGTCTATAATTATGCTACAAAATTCCTCTTTCTGTAACTTTCTCATTTATTCGAATACGATATTTTGTATCAAAACTTGGCAACAACATTCCCCACGTTTATTTACAATTGTTGCCATATCGCACTCCGCAGTCATTAAATTACACAGAAAGGAAACGCCTTTCAAACAAAAACGTGAGGGTTATTGAAGACGCGTTAGACTGTATCCTCGCAGCGTTGTGCAAATAAATTGACATGTAATTGTCCCTGAAAACGAACCCCTACAGTATCCCTTTTTCAATCACATCATTATTGTATAATATTTTATGAGACTATTTTTAGTGTTAACGAATTCTCTCACAGGAAACTGCATCGCATTAGCAACACAGTTCTTGGAAATATGTAAGTCATGAAATATTCGCCCTTGGATATCGCGGTCTGAAGATATTTTATTTTATTAGCGAACATAGTGATGTGTGCGTTTAACTTGGTGAAAATGGCATATGTAATGTATAGACATTCACATTTTCAATACTAGCGAATTTCAAAAACTACAAGACTTTTCTCATCAAGGGTTTCTTCTCGTTATTTATTTACGCTACGTACAACATTAAGACGAATTGAAAAAATTACAAATTCACTAATTATTCATAGACTATCAAAGATGTGTATAAGGAGTGCTGATTTTTCAAATATTTTATTTTGTGAATGCTTGTATTTTATATAAATAGTGAGTGAGTAAATTTTTTAATATGTTTCATTTTAATTGTGGATCTTGAATAACTTTATCACTTTTAGAGAACTCACTTCATGGGATGCAATTTATCACTTTTACATCATAAAGGTTGTATTGTTGTCATTTTTATTAAATATTAAATGGAGAATGTTTTCAATTTTAATTTTTCTGTCCCTATATTCTGGACATTATTTGTTGGAAAGGAAACAACTACTCCTTCAATATGTCTTGTTATAATAATACAAATAATGATACATAATGTTTGATGTTCTACATTTATTATGGATTTCTTAATAAAATATTGTTAAAAAACGAATTGAAGTCCTTTTGCTTTATTCAGAGATCCACAGATTTTTAAAATAAAGCAAATAGGAGTTTCCTACCTTTCGTCCTCCTGAAATTCCACTTGATACATAGACTGGACGTCAATGGTCGAAGCAGAGAATCCCCGCCCTTCTTGCAACGGCGCCGCTTTGGTCTTGCATCCCAAGCTGTTCCGCGTTCTACGCCAACCCGCCACCCTCGCCAACCCTCCCCCACACCACCCTTCCCCGACGACACCACTCTACCACACTACCTTTTCATCCCCATCGCATTCCTTCACTACATCCTCCCATCCCTACACCACACCTCCCCACGCCACCCCTTCCCACCCCACCCCAAAACACAGCCCCGACCTGCTCCGCACCCCACGCCACTATTGGTCGTAATTTCATGAGTGGAATAGTCTGGGTAATTTAGTAGAATTTACTTTCTTTTCGACTTTGTATTTTAGTTCCCTTTTCAATATAGAGTTACTCGTTTAGCCATTCTCGTTCCCTGTCTTCTGGAAATATTATCACATTCTATTATTTTTCTATTGCAACTTTGGTTTCTATTTTGTTATATATTTTTCTTCACATTAAAAACTATTTGTCGTACTAAGGGGAGAAATACAATTTGTGTACGGTTTCTTGATCTGTGGGATATCTGTTCTAAATCATGTACAAATTCAGTTGAATTATGAATACAGGTAGCAACAAGCACTTTTGACAATAATTCGTATCAAAATGTTATCCACCGCACCACCCCTCCTCCACCTTACCCCTCCCCACACCAGCCCTCACCACGCCACCCGTCCCTCATGCCATCCTCTCCCACACACCCACGCCAAACCCTGCCCCTCCTCACCCATCCCCCACGCCACACCACCATTACACCGCCGCGACCTAAGCAGACCCGTCCCCACCGCCTTGTCCATTTGCTCTCCATCTTCACGCAATACCCCTCCACCCACGTTGCCCGTCCGACCCCTTCCAGTATTCTCGTGCTGTCACCGCCACATCCTCCCTCCCGCCCGCGCTGCCCTTCGCTCGCATCCTGTGAGCGCCCACGGGCGGTGCGCTTGGGCGACACGACAGCTTGTAATGAGTTAGGATTTCCCGCTCGCTGCAGTTATTGGCTTTTCCAGGGAGCGTAAAGCGCGCGGCGATGCACTGCGATTCGCCCAAGTGCCTGCCCGTGGGAGAAGCTACTTTCCCTTTCCGGGGACGCGGCGCCGGAGCATATGCTGCGAATGCGAGAAGCAAGGAGCACATCAGTAGTCCCGCGATATGCTATAATATTGCTATACTAAGCAACAGTTTAGTACGACGCCTCTGCCACTTTAAACATAAAGTGAGTAAAAATATAGTGAGAATAAAGAAGTTAAAAAGAATTTTCATATGCTACAAATATTTATATTACGAGTGTGGAAGTTCAAAATAAAAATAAAATTTAAAACAATATTCAGTTGACTGGCTCTTTGGTCATCGGATAAAGTACATACTAGTTACATATCAGGTTGTTTTCATTCCGGTAGCCTTTCAGAATGTTCTCATTCTATAGTTATACTACGAAAGACTGATTATTATAATGTAAATCAGGATTTCGAATTAATAAGTCAATAATATAAATTAAATCTCAAAGTAAATACATTGTATTAATTGATGCTAATTAATTTTTCAAAGAACATAGAAGCTCGTGACTCATTTAGAACACACTGATTTTTGCACCATTTATAAAGATTTCAACAATGTTTGAATATAACTTATATTTCCTTTTCAGAGTCCTTTCAGTGAGTAAAATAATATCAAATATCTTCCCTTTTACAAGCTTGTAACCAAATTCCTTGTACTAGTACTGTTCAAAATGCAATCTCGAGATACAGAAATATTGTGTAAGCAATCACATGTCACATTCTCTCTGGAATCTCCCTGTGGAATAGCTGGAAACTTTCTATGAAAGCCAATAATAGATGTGCCCAATGTGTTTTATGTTGAGATTTTATTGGACGACAAAAGCAGTAAAAATAAAATAGAAAGCAAACGTTATATAGCGTAAAAATAAAACAACAAAGCATGGATTAGTACCTCTCTGCTTGAGTTCCTTATAAGAACTTTTGATCCCGGATTTCTTTCGTATTTTTTTATTTTTTGGCTTCAATTAATTTTAATTAGGAACAACACGTTATTTCTAACATTCTATGTATTATTTGTTTAGTTGTATCCTACGCACTCATACATACTTATGGCATTTCAGAAAAGCTGCCGTACGCTGCCCAAAGAGTTGTCGTAAGTCATCACCTTCAGATGCGGTTTTATTTTCAAACGACCGTGAGCAGTTCATCCGTGAAATAAAATTTTATTTTATTTGAAATTATCGTACTGCTGGTTTTCTGATGCCTTTTCTTCTACTTACTTTTCTATTTTGTCTTCGGTCAATATTTTATGAAGCAATTTCTCTTACTTCATCCTTCCTACAGATACTCCCTCTCCCTCTCTTCTATTTCTTATATGTTTTAAATCAAATAATAATCGTGTTCTAGCATGGTAGAGAAAAATACCCATTTCACTCACAAGTAGACTGAGATACGTTGGAAGCCCTTTGCTTGCCCTGAATGGTGAACCGAAAGGGGTGAGGGACATATGGACACACATTCAAGGATACCTGATATCTGAAATATATGTGATTTCAAATATGCTTGTATTATTTATATACTTCTATACATTATACGTTACATACACTCTTTTGTATTGATTTATGTACACGAAAACCCATATCGCTTAAAATTGGCAAACGTTAGTGATTAATTATTGTTACTCTATCCGATTTTTGATACGTGTGCAGGAAAGACTACGCTGTGAACAATTTGAGGCATTTTCGGATGATACACATGTTTGCAAATCAAGTTTGTACTCATGCTGAACCGCCGTGTGTCATGGTGCTCGATATATCGCGGCTAAGGAGTCGTCGACTTGGCTGAGCTAAGTGTGTGCTTTTCGAAGCAATCTGGAATAGAAACTTTCAAATGTGATTACGACCGAAAAGAAAAATTAAAAAAAGAGCATGAGAGATCCCGCACGATATTGAGGGTGAATATTTTGTTTTGGCTTATTGTACGCTTATAATGCAATAAAATTTACAATATTAAAAAATCAAATTCACAATAAACTCGAAAAAGTTCTAGATTTTTATGGCGTTCTAACTATGATATCTTCTAGTCAGAATACGAACTAATTACTTATTGTATTGGGAAGTGAAAATGTTTCCCTCAATTTCGAACCGTTGTGCAGAGTAACGGACGTTTCTTTATGCTTTTTATATAAGAGTTAGACACTGCGTGAGAATGGAACAACAACATGTAGTGATAAAATTGCTGTTTCCAATGTGGAAAAAACTTCACGCAATCGTTAAATAACGACCGAAGGTGTGGACGTTCTTCCTCTAGCACTATGTACGAAAATTGATGTGTCCTGAATTTTCTAGTTCAAGACGTCAGACATGTCGAATGATAGCAGAGGGGTTGAACATTAATAAAAGTGCCGTTTACACAATTTGCGCCCAACTCCTTTCTGGTTCCTGCTGCTCGACGACGATCCAGTCCATGCATCGACGATTGTCAAATAGCTCTGAGGGAAAAATCTGTCACTCCCTCTAATCATATGGTCTGTCAACGGGCTTTTTTCTGTTTTCCAAGCTAAAAAGTCACAGCCCCCAACCAAAAAAAAGAAACCTTGTTCTCCCGCAAAGCCGAATTTAGACCGAAGCGAATATTGCTCATCGTGTTATTTACAAACGGCATCTGCCTCCCCCGTGTCTATTAATTGACGGTGGCCCGCGCCACAGAGCAGCACATTGCGCTTACCGAGTTGTCTTTTGACATCTGTAAGTAAAATCGTCGGATTTTCCTGTCAGCGAGGGTCATTTTCGCAGCCGTCAGCCATCGCCCCCTTGACCTGGGGCGATGAACTCAGCTCGGCGGTGGCTGAAATGCAATGTGGTGGCGTGGCGATGTTTGACAGACTTTTTATGGAAGTGTCTCGTATTCGTAGGTTGCTTATTTCGAATAAATTATGGAGAGATTACTGCTTCCATGTAGAAATATTTAAAAAATATTCATGCATCAGCAGTATTAGTATAAACAGCTAAAATTCGTTCATCAGTAGAATATGAATCGTGAGTAGAAAACTGTAAAGCCGCCATCCATTTTTACGATTTAAACAGTTGTTTTAGGACAAGCAGAATGCTCAATGTAGTATTTTTACGAACATTTTAATAGAACAATATTTGTTATTATTTTTATAAATACGACCACCTTTACTCATAACCCTACACACTTTCATAACCCACTTTCCAAGTATTGATGTGAGATGCTAAGATGTTCTCGACGAGTTCGCTTGTGGGGTGTGAATATCCTTCCTCCTTCCTGTGTGAACCTGCTGCGGGACCGGCTTGGTGTTGCGCGGTGCAATGCGACGCCATTAAGCTCAGAGTGCAGTTGCACTCAAGCATTTGGGCACCAAGTCACCAACTCATATCATCTCGTTCCTAACACACACTCTCTTCGTGTACGTCCCACCGGTCTTCCGTCGCCCCTCCCGTCTCACTTCCATCGTCCCTCCCATGGTCCTTCCCATCGCCCCCCCCCCTTCGCCCCTCCAGTAGCTCCTCCCATCGCACTTCGCATGGTCCCTTCCACAGATCCTCTAACGCCCCCTCTTACCGCATTTCCCCCAGTCTCCTCTCACACTTCTCCCCCGCTTCGCGTACCTTGCCACGCTCTGTTCTGCTCACACCACTTCTTGTTGCACCAACGCGCCCCGACGTCCCCTCACCCCATTTTCCTCACCGCATCTACGGACCGCATCTGCCCCTTGCCCTCAAACGATGAAACTGCCGTTACCCTACCCTTTCAGCCAGCTGACTTGCGGTGACCTCAATGAGTGGTAGTTCTAAAAGTGTTTTAAAAATGACATCCGAAATAAACCGATTATTCCACATTGTGTCGCGGTTTATTGCATATAAATGAATTGCAACAAGTATTTATTGATAAGATAGTTACGCGAAAAGTTGTGCTCTCATATTTTGTGTTTTAAATAATTGGCGACTAGGGTAAATAGAAATAATAGATAGAGTTTCTAATTAAATATACTTTGAAACACAAACAACTTTTCGGACTTTAACATATTTATTTTCATCCATTTTATTATTAACTCACGTTCTCGTCGATAACTGCGTATACAAGCTTTTGATTTGTACCTCATCCAGTGTGATAACATATGACGTTTCACGTTTCGCAGCAGTACAAATTCTGATCTAATAATGAAAGAAGGAAATACTAGTCCTCAAAAAGTATATTTATATTTTTACGTATAATTTTTGTGGACTACTATTTCCTTCTCCCATTATGGATTACCACAAGATATCTGCTACCACCACGGAATTATCTGATCAAATACTTTAAAAAATCAGTATCAGCGGAATAGGGTTAGCCAATTGTGTTACTTATTATTTTTGTTGAGCAATTATTAATATTTGCTCTTTTTAACGTTTTTTCAATTCACTGTATACGCAAAATACTAGATATTGCAAAGCGCATTATAAAAGGTACTCAAGCAGAGAGGTACTAATCCACGCTTTGTTGTTTTATTTTTACGCTATATAACGTTTGCTTTCAATTTTATTTTTACTGCTTTTGTCGTCCAATAATATCTCAACATAGAACACATTCGGCACGTCTATTATTGGCTTCCATAGAAAGTTGCCAGCTATTTCACAGGGAGATTCCAGAGAGAATGTGACATGTGATTGCTTACACAATATTTTTGTATCTCCAGATTGCATTTTGAACAGTACTAGTACAAGGAATTTAGTTACAAGGTTGTAAAAGGGAAGATATTTGATATTATTTTACTCTTTGAAAGGACTCTGAAAAGGAAATATAAGTTATATTCAAACATTGTTGAAGTCTTTGTAAATGATGCAACAATCAGTGTGTTCGAAATGAGCCACGAGCTTCTAGAAAAACTACAACGATATGTCCAACAAACACAGACACAAATACTTACTAATACTCATACCTTTGAAATGTGTCCGTTCTCGCTGTAAATATGAATAGATCCAAACATTCCGCCACTACCAGATTTGATCGTCCTGCGCCGGATGACGCAGAATGCATTTGGGGCCTCTCGCAGCGAGGGCGCGCTGCCGAGGCGCGTGGGCGCTCAGTTCGCTTCCCGGGCGAGCGAGTTTTCTCGTAGCCTCTTCGCAAGCGCAGACGCCGGGTCGTGGGCGGGAGGGGGGCGGGGCTGCGATTATTAGGTGGGCGCACGCCCCGGGCGGGCGCGGGCGGGTGGGGGCGGCCCGGACGCCCGCGGCGCGCGTTGCTAGGCGACGGAAGGGCGGCGCGGGCGGCGAGGGCGACGGGGGCGCCTCAAGAAGCGCCGTAATTGAAGTGAGTTGGCATAGTTGGCGGCAGTGGCCCTCTCGGCGCAGGCCGGCCGCGCGCCGGGTGCCCGTCTGATGTCGCTAATTGTAATAAGCACGGAGCGGCGCAGCGTCGCGCGGCCCGCCCAGACCGGGCCCGGCCCGGCGCAGCTCATGACCCGAGGGGGACGGGGCGGGGCGAGGCAGGACGGGGCGCAAGCTACGCTGGAAGTGGAGCCGGATGGAGCGCGGCTGAATGCAGAGAGGGTTTTAGAGTGGCGATGGAAACATGAAGGGGAGATTCATGAAACCGGAAGGGAAGGTTCGCAGGCGGGGGAAAGTGCCGGCGAGGACGAGGGTAAAAGCGACCGAGAGAGAAGGGGGAGTCAGTGGCGTGGGCGAAGAGAGCAAGGGTTGTGGGCGTGAGAGGGAGTCGCTTCCCCGGGCGCCGAGGGTCGGGGCCAAAGCGCAACGGCGGCGCCGAGCGCAGTCACACTGCGGGACGCTCCGCCGCTCACGTGCAGCCGGGCGGCGCCCAGGGAGCTGCAGCGGGGGCGGGACGGAGCGGGGGAGACGGCTCGGGCGGCTGAGCGCCGAGCGGGCGCACTTCAAAGGCCGCGCGCCGCCGCCGTGGAATGTTCCGGAGCGGGCGAGCGCAGTGCGCGCGGCGGGGGCGAGCGGGGCGGGAGGGCGACGAGCGCCGCTGGGGCGGTGGCCGCCCGCCGTCGCCGTCTGTCGCCCGCGGGGCGGCGCGCGCCCGACGTGCGTACAGAATTTTATTGCGAGCGCGCCCCGCCCGCCTGCGCGCCGCCTTGGCCGCGCCGTTCTCCCCGAATGGCCGACGTTGCCCGCGGCGATTCCACCTCTCTCGGCGCTCCCCGCCCCGCCCCCGCCCCGGCCCCGCCCCGTCCACTCAGACACTCGCGCCTGTCTTTGTACTCACTTGGCGTCTGCGGAATAGTTGCTGTTTGCTTTGGTCAGTGCTCAGTGCTTCACACGACCTGCTGCTTCCTCTGTTTCTGTCAGAGCCATATTACCAGGCCTCCGTTCAGTAACCCTGTCTACACATGTACCTGCGTGCAGTAATATGTTTACTTTTTAAACCACATTGAACTAATGTTAGATAGCTATGAGGCGCTTTCACGTCCATTAAGATTTTGAATACAAATTTTACTACTATTTTTCTTCAATATTAAAAAAAATCATAATATTTAGCACTTTAGTACGTGGTAGCATAGCCTTGAAAGCTTGGAATCCCAACCAAATTATGCAGTAATACCGGCCAAAATTTGGACAGTTTGCAGTTCAAAACGACTTCAAAGTATAACATAATATTTTAATGCAACTTACGAAGCATTTTGGAATTGCAAAGCAACAGTAGAAAGAAGAAGAGGAAAGAAAGATCGCGCGCGTTTCTTGGCCCATTTATTAAGGAACCTCTACGACATTCGCACTGTTGATTGCAGTAATGACGGAAATCTACCGATTAGAGCAGCCGGCCGCTTGAATTCTCCTCCAGCGAGCGGTCGAATTCGACCCAGCTTTCTAACTAGTGTCGAAATTTTGCCACCATCGGGATTCGTACTCTAGGACCTCCCGGTCAGTATCACTGGAGAGACCGTAAAAATGAACCAAACTCAGCCTGTGGAGGGAATGAGGGGGCGTGGCAGGTTAAGTAATAAAATTACTGCCATTTTTCAATGAAAATATATTTCATTCCTTTTTCTATTCCCATTGTATAATTATATAATTTCATAGCTGCAAGCAGTTGCATAATGATCCTTATTACGATGCAGATTTCATTACGAAACAGGTTCTTACCCAATCACAGAGACGTTTACAGACCATGTAGTGACAATCATTGAGAATCGTTCGTGTAAATGTTTCGTTCGATTGCGCTCATTAAAATTGCATTTACTATTACATTATGCTTGTCAGTTTTAATTGCTTGGTAGCCTTGGCTGAATCTTGCATGTCAACTGCCACCAAACAATTCAACGTAAAAGTTTGACTTACAGAAGTTACCATAAGTCATAGAAAACGTAATGAATGAAACACGATGTAATGGGTATTAATACACTCGTGTGAAGTTTACGATACTCGTGTGTTAATTCCCATCATTAGGTTTGTTGTACATAATATTTCGTTCATAAAACCAAAATATCTTTTACTTTCGTATAAAAAAGTCGCTAATGAAGAGTACGTTGCGAGATTAACTGGAGTTATAAAAGCACGGACATTTCAAAGTGCGATTTTAATTGTCTCTACGGGCTTGTAAACGTAACTACTATTTCATGAAGCTTGTTTACTTAATGTATTCCAGGGAACATTAATGATTCCTAAACACTGCAACTCCCAACAGCAGTGCATAGAAATGTCACAAACCAGACATCATTTTTCCTGCAATGCCATTAGGGTAGTGATTTTTCTCCGAGAATTCGTTTTCAGTTGCGGTTGGCGCGGTTCGGGAGGCAGAGTGTCCCTCGGGGCGCGCTGGCACCGCGTGGAGCGCGCGTTTGGTCCATGTGGGCGCGGCGCGGCGCGGTCCGTGGCCTACTTGCCGGCGGCCTCCTCGCCGCTCGATACGCCTCCCGCAGGCTGCTCGCCCCGCGCGCCCCCTGTGCGTGTCTGCGCCGGCGGCGGCGGCGGCGGCGACGGCAGACGTCGCGTCTGCGTGCGAGCCGCGCCCGCGCCTGCGCGCCCCACTCCACTCACCGCCCCCACCGCCCACCCCTCCAGCCCGTCCCTAAGTTCGTCGTACCCTCCGCAAGCTTCCCGGACCGCCATGCTCATCGCCCCGTCTTTTCATGCAGCCTCTCATACCCACTTGTTTCTCTGCCTCTCCACCTTGCTACGCTACGCCTTCGCCCAGGCCTCACCTCGTTGCCCTCACGGCCACCCGCCGCCCAACACCCCGGGCCTTCCAAACACTCCGCTTCCGCCGCTTACCTCCCCACCCACCGCCCCTGGCCCTGCCGCCAACTCCACCAGTCTCGTGCCTCCGCCTGGATCGCTACAACTGTCGCCCCCTCGCCTCATGCCGTACTCTCTCCGCACCACGCCATCTCATTCCCTCCTCCTTTCTACCTCTCCACCTCCACACCTTACGCCCCCTTCGCCTACTTACCGGTTACCTACCACCTTCGCTCAGACTAGCCTCACTACCTTCACGACTAACCGTCTCTCCTTAGACTTCTGTACCTGCCTTTTTTGCCCTTCCCTTCCCCACCCTCCGTTCCAACCGCTAACCCCTCCAATCTCGTTCCTAAGTCCCACTTACCCTCCGTTCTCATCCAGAACCGCCTCACTGATCGCTCCGTTGTCACATGCCGCATTCTCCCCGCACCTAGGCACCCACATCCCTTCCCCTTTCTTCATGTTCACCTGCATGCCCTATGTCTTCTCCCTAGATACTCGTCATTGCCCTCAGGGCTACCCGCCGCCCCTAGCCTTCCGAACCCTCCGTTTCCGCGCATCCATATAAAGAACGGGCATTCTTTGTGGCTTCTGTTCCGTCGTTCCCACCATTCGCACTGACGGCTTTCCCACATCGCACTCCCCCCTTTCCCACTCTCGCTGCTTTCATCTAGCCAGCCCCAGCACTTCGTCACACTCACCATACACTCAATCTCACGACCTGCCGCTCTCTTTGCCCCTTCTACTCCCTCTGATGCCCTCCCTCCATGTCTCTCCTCTGATTTGTGTCCCCACCGGCCCTGCTCTCTTCTTGGGTCCCACTGCCCTCCATCCCCACAGCCTCACTGCTTTTGACGCTCGCTCTACTGACCCGCGGCGCGTGACCCTAGTGCTTTTGTATTGCCTGCACTCCCGCCACCTCCTGTCGTTCTGTGCGACGCCTGCGCCTACGCCCCTTCCCACTTCCACTCACACTCTCTCTCACTTTATCCGGCAACACACTATCCATCCTGCTAAGGCCGATCCCGCCCCTACTTAAAACCCATTTGTTACAGGCTTCTGTCGCCGCTTCCCTTGCCCCCTTCCCTTGGCTCACCACACGCCATCCCTTTTGTCTTCCCCTTTGCTTCCTTTCTCAGTTTTCTAGATTGTTTCTCAGAATATGTTCCTTCTTTCCGCTACTTCGAGACGCATTATCTCAGTCTTCTTTTATATTCCTTTGCTCTGACGCTTCGCTGCCCCGTCAGCCCTTCCCCTTCCCCCGGCCCTCGACACTTCCGCGTGCCTCCACCGCCGCGCCCTTCCTCCCTCGCCCTCGCCCCCACCCTCGCCGTCTCCGCCCTCGCCCGCCCCGCGCCCGCGCCTTCGCACCTGCCACTCTTGCGAGGGCGGCGGCCTCAGCGGTTAATTTTAGATCGCCTCGCCCCGCCCACCACCTTCCTCCCGGCCCGCTCCGCCCCGCCACGCTCCGCCTCACCTCACGGCTCCTCGCGCATTTTTCATTATCACCGCGCAGCCATTCCAAACTTAACTCACCGTCTGTGGAAGTCGACCAGCGCATCGTCACCTAACTTTTTCCCGATGCATTTCACATCGCGTTGTCCTATGTTGCGTCTTTTTGGAAGAATCTAATGAAAGAAAAGTTTAGGCACAATTATATTTTTTTAAATACACGTTTAAAAGAATCTACATATATTTTTAAGTTTCGATGACCTCTGATCGTGACATTTATCTTGAATATATTTTGATTTTATTAAATTTATCTATTTACGTATTTAATTTTATTAAATATTTTAATTCATATATTTTAATAAATTACTTTATATAAACATTGGTTTCACATTACATACAACTACAATTTTTTGTCGAGATATTTAGTTTAATGTTATTTAAATCATTTTAAGCCAGTGCTTATTCCAATACACATAGTATTCCACGAAATAGGGAAAAACAATGGTTACCGCTTCCTTGCTCAAATGCTGCTTAGTCTCCATGCATATCCGTTCTCTTGCTCAGTTTGGTTGTTTTTGAGATACATTTTTAACCAGTATTTGGTCCTTCTATTTTTAGTGTTTCTAGACATCACTTAGTCCTCGTGTATTCTCCTTTACATTTGAGATGCAAGGTTACATAACACGTCAGCAATGTTCTCGAAAGTACACAGTACGCCTAATATATTCATTGTATATGATTGGAGTAATTGTTTTCCATTGTGTTACCTCCTCGGACAACGCTCTGACTTCTTCCATTCTTTCACATTTTGAGTTGCTGCCATCACACATGGCGTATGGGTATATGCCATGTTTTACTAAGTTTACCTTTAACATGCAATTGTATAAGCGTTGAAAAGAACTATATATTTGATGCGACAACAGCACATACTTTCTCGCATAATTTGCAACGTCTACATAAAATTGTAATACTACATGTACCTACAAATTCTAGCAATCAAGTTAATAATTTTCCACGTTTGATTCGTACTCAGTTTCTCATGTTTGGCACGCTATTTTCCTGAGATTTACGCCAAGAATTAAACATTTCCAACGCTTTAAAAAGAATTGGATTAGCAAGTTTTGAGAATTGAATGATTTTTATTTACATTATTTTAAAATCTCGTTTTAAAAACAGATTTAATTAACAAAACATCTGAATCAGCAATATTTTAATTTTACAATGTCAGCGTTGGCAATTTTCAAAAAAACAGTGAGTTTGCCTGAAATGAGACCTAATCCATTTTTATCGTCGTAATTTGTTCAATTCGAAGAAAAAATAAAAAAAAATAAAGTTTATTACGCGGTATTGAATTACAATTACGTATTGAAGGTAGTAAAAACAACTCTTTTTCTGTATTAAAGGACCCCAAAACACTTATTCCCTTTGAAATTTTGAAGACGACTTGCCGCAACGTTTTCTGTAATACCTATATTATTTAACATATATGTATGCGTATAAGAAATACACGGAGAAGGCTAGGCATGAAAGCACAAAGAAGAGATTTCATAAGAATGCCATAAATAATTAGCACACGAAACAGCAAATTGCGTGTTATTTATGTATGTGGACACTGTACATAAATCAGTGCCACAACAAAGAATAAAGACAACTGGGAGCGACCTGACGGATGAGCAGATTTGCATCCAACATACGTAACACGACAGAACTGGCGCTGCCAGGCGAGGGCGAGCTGCATGCGGAGCGTCTGAAGGCGCACGTGTCTGAAGGCCTCGGGCGCCGGCACGTGCTGCCCGCCGGGCGTCGCTTGGCTCAGCGGTGGGCGGAGGAGGACGCCCAGGCGACCACCAAATGCAGGGGAATGCTGTCCATCTCTGTCGTACCTCTTTTTTGGCTCCCGGCTTAGGGGTCTCAGTGCGTCAGCAGATGCCGCTGCATTGCCTATGCATGGGGCTACGGTTCGAGTCCGACGGTAGCAGGATTTTTGACACATTCAACCGACGTTCTTAATTTTCCTTATTTTAACTTTGCTCTTTATTCATCCTTACCCAATCCTTTTATCATTTACTCCTCTTTTCAGTTCTCATTATTCTGCATTTCATTGAATCCTCTTCTGCACTCCATAGTCCGAGGTACAATATTTTCATGTGCCTCCATTTGACTCTACTATCTCTATTATACTGAATATTTTTGAACCTAATTGTTGTTTTCTTCCTGTACTACTATTTCAAAATGTGCATATTTCCTTACAGTATTAACTACTGAACCTAGATGAAAACTTTGTAACAAATTAACATTAAATTTAAGTATATTGGATTGTGTTCTGGTAAGGAAATGTCTCACTTAATATGGTTGCTTTCATAAACAAGAATACATGAAATCTTAATAGAAGTCCTAGAAGTAGAATCCTAGAAGTAGCGATGTTAATTAATTGTATGATTAATATCGGCATGTTTTCTTCAAATGAGGTTGAATATCTCCGAGCCCCTTACGATTTTGTGTATATGCAATGCGCAGTACGCATCCGTTTTGCGGGAAATGTGTCCGCCTGTTCAAGATAACATTTTCTCGAATTTCAGGAAAGCAATAACTGCATTTAACATGAAAATATTTTTATTTCAATGTATTTTCATGTGATTAAATTGGCAAAAGTATTATTTGATCTCGAGGTAAGGCGAATGCTTACTATAATTCCTCGGTTATACAGCGATATTCAATGACATACTATTAAGAAAAAAACATAAAACATATAAAAAAATGCATAAAACATTAACTTTATTTTATAACAAGTTTTCCTTATATATCTGTTTATTATATTTCAACAGTTTTTACTTTAATCTTGGTATCAAGTAATGTTTCCAAGACTACTTAAGTAAGTAGCAAGTAAGCTTATGATTTAACCATTATTCCGAAACGCAATGCATGTTTTTCTCCACACCAGACATTAATATGTCACATTCACTTACACATTATCTTAATGATTTTTATGGATATTATGAGTAACATATCAATGGTCAACGACTGACTCCAATGTCTCTCGTTCTACGTTTTCCCCTCTATTGTTGTTGAGGGAAAGATAAAGGAAATCGTGGGTTTTGCTGAAGGTATCTTTCACCCCCATACATTATTACAAACTTTCTTAACCTTTATTTAAAAAAATTCAACGTATATCGAATATTTACAAAAAATCATAATCAACATCACGCGAAATGGCTTCGTGGCAACACCAGTGTTTTCTTAGAGACAGGCCCGCCCATATTCACATTGAAACTTTATTTTAGTATCTCAATATAGACAACTGCATAATCGATGTATCATAGTAAATGTTGAACTACGTCTTCAAAAATAGGTTGTGGTCATCTGTGTTCCTGCGAAAAGTACGAAAATCTTTATAAGATATGAAAGCCATTGCCATTCCTCTAGAACTGAAATTATTTTTTTCACAAACATGAAAAATATGATTGTGATATACTGGTAAACTTGTGATCTGTCATTAATTGTATCATTAATTCTGTATCATTAATCATAAAAATCACTAGTCTTAAATTAATAGTCTTAAGCATCAAAATTGTTGCTGAACAAAACCTCACAAAATGGTTTCAGTAAAACAAATTAAACATTTTAGCCAAAACTATCTTTACGAATAGAATAGTATATACTATATAGGATAGATAGTATAGTATATAGGATACTTAGTTCAATAGCTCGTTTCATAAAAATAATATAAAAAATGTTACCGTTTCAAAATACAACACGTGAATAGCAAATATTTAATGGCGGGCGGTGTCGTTCTTGGAGCCTTGCAGTCGCACGATGTCAGCTGTGTCAAAAGAAGTGACGGACAGAATAGTCATATTATATATCAGTCGGTTTGCGCGGCATGAGAATCGCTTCAATAGCACGATGGAATATTTCCATTTTTCAGGCAAAAAATCCAAACATTGATTGTGTTTGTATTTATCCGCGTTTCTGGATCTGTATCGAAACTAAATAGCTTTTCACATGGCAGAAGGGTGCATAGATTTTCATCAATTTATGTATATCTTCGAAATTAGGAACATAAATATGTAGAATTTCCCTTCAACAAAATAGCAATTTATTCTGGGATCAGTCAATGACACTCCTTCTCCATTGATGTTCTCTGGATACTGAAATGACATGCGTCTGGGAATGTTTGTAAAGCATCACTTGCGACAATGTCGATAGCGGAATTAAAGTTACTTTCACTAATTTTGCAAAGAATACGAGGGGAATGTATCAACTGTTACCCTAGAAGACAAGAGCCCACACTTATAGAGAATATTGTGAAGATAAACTAATTACAATATTTCAGATAAAATATAACTCAGGAGACCCCTGAAAACATTCCGCGCGTTTGAAATAATTGTTTTAATAGCTAAAATAGCTACGGAGAATAACATTTCTGACAACCCGTGCTTCCCGCAGAGCAGCTGACGATTGTTGTGACCTGATGCTCCGGTGGAAGTTGAAACCGGTCACCCTAGCAACTGCTACAAACCATATACAGAAGTCTAAGCTGGGATTTGAAGTCACCTCGTTCGAGTAGCCTGATTTTCGGTGTCACGTTGTGAGCGTCGTGTGAGCAGTGTGGAAATGGGTTGGGAGCTTCGAGCCATCCGGACGTCGGTTCGGGTAGCCTCCGGTAGGAGTGTTGGAATCGTCATAGCACTGCCCGATACCCATGGGAAATGAGCAGGGGTTTTCCCCCAACAAATTGTGAGTAATGCTCAAAATTGACTCCAGTGCATAGAAAATTGGTGATCCGAGCTGGTGAAGTGTCAGTTTCCAAGCTTGATTAGGAAGGCGTTCAGAGGAGCGTTGCGTGCCGGCGTATCCGGCCGCCTGCCCGAAAGAGCATTAGTAATGCATGCAGGAGGTGATGATTACGGATTCAGTGACAAAAGTCAAGATTCCCACTCTGGGGTGACTAAAATCTCTCCTGGTATGAAACTAAAATGTAGTTGTGCGGCTCACTGTCCTTCAGCAAAGTTTCGACAACCGGTACTACGCTTTGGAGGTCCCGTTCAATAACAAGAGAACGATAGTTCACGCAAACCGAGTTTTCATTCCTTCCGAATAAGCACAGTGGTAATGTGTTACTATAACGTGTAAAATGGGTCTGCTGGTTTCTTTGTAAAATTATCGACACTAATTTTTTCTTCGTCATATACTTACTACAAAGAATAAAACTGTCCTAGTAATCTCTAATAAAAGTTCTAGAAATATCAAAAGATTTGTGCGTTAATTATCTCAAAATTACGCAATTTTATAAAGGCTCAAAATAAATTGTCTCAAAGAGTTCCAAATATTCCCCCATAACCTTTTAAAAAAGGTGTTAGTGTTCCTTGATATTCTGAAAGTCTCAGGCACAGTGGTAACGACACCTTGGTTAGATTAAAAAATTGAACTAATTAGTTCGGCAAAGCCTCTGCATTTAGTAGATCCACTAGTTTGTCTTAAATCTGTTTGATAACCTTACACAGTTCTGTATCGGTGGTGCTTTGTATATGAAAACGGGAATATTTGCTCAAAGTATTATACAAGTGGCTCCCAAATGGTTCGCTTCAAATATCTCATGATACGGTTTTGACTAAAACGATTGTATGAGTGTTTATATTATTTTATCTTTTTAATTGCAGAGATATCGACACAACTTCGATTTTTTAAATACGACCTTTTAGATTCTTATGGCCTATGATAAGGAGGGTAAAGCAACGAGTTCGTAACTAAACATATATACCCATGTTATATAACATTTATTTTTGACAAATGTAGCGTTTTTACAATGCAGGCCACCATCGCAAAGCACCGGAAAGCAATGCAATTTTTGTGTCCTCCCTACTTTTTTGTCAACGTCTTCTTTTCCGTTTCTCATCATGTTAATAAACTTTTGTACTTGATTAACATAGAGGTTTTAAATTGCCGGAACATACTGAAATACATGAAAGGTTAATTGGTTTATACCACAAGAATGTAAGGATTAACACACTCGCTCACGAATCAACTAGTAGTTCAGTCACTGTTGAATGAAGCGGGGTCCTTTATAATTCGGTTTGGGTAAGCAAACGGCGTCTAGTAGCTCCGTGAGGACGCCGCGATCGATCCCCGCCGGCGGCACTGCGGGCCCTCCGCCAAAGGGCTGCTCTGAGGGCGCGCCCCGCCCTTCGCCCGCGGGCGATGCTGGGCGGCGGCGGTGGCGGCGGCGCGGCGGCGCCTGATGAGAAAATTAAGCGTAATTCGGGCGGCGCAGCGCAGGCCAAGGGGGGGGGGCTGGGCGGGGGCGGTGCACGCGAACCACCGCACCGCCGCCGCCGCCTCCGCTATCTCGCGTCGGCCCCGGTCACGCTCGCCCCGCCCCCGCCCACGCCACGCCCCCGCCGGGTAGATAACAAAAAAGCGGCGCGTTAACGCGGCTTCGGCGAGCGAAAAGCCGTAATTTAGGGCCGATAGGACGCATGCCCTCCCTGCCCTTCCCGCCGCCACCGTTGCCTCGCCGCCCGCTCCTCGCAGCGGTTCCACTGTTCGCAATCCTCCCCAACCCACCGATCGCCAGCCATCTACGATCATCGCCGTGTCCTCGCTGGAACAGCCCTGCTCCCGATCCATGGCATCATCCTCTTCCAAGGGGTTTCATCGGGGTCAACGCCCTTCTCGGCGTCCAGATCGCCATCTATGTATCTATCTTCGGTGCCCTCGCACTTCCTGGTAACTGCTTTCACGTCCTCTTCCATTTCTCTCTCGTAACCTCACTACTCCCCATTGTTTTCACTGTCCTCGACGCCCTAGTGACCTCGTCCTCATCATCACCGCCATCCTGATCGTCCTCGCCGTCCCCTTCGACTTTATCATTACTTTCACCCCAGCAGTTCCGTTCCTTCTCGCACCCCCCATCGTCCTCACCGACCCCTACGCCCCTCGCTGTCCCCATTGTGGACCGTTGATAATGACCTATGTCCCACCATCCCCTCCCTCCCCAACGTTCTTGCCACTTCCAACACCCTCGCTGTTCTCGTCGTCCTCGCTGTTTCAATCGCCCTCGCCGACTCCAATATCCTCACCGACCCCATCGTTTGCGCTGTTGCCACGGTTTCATCTTCACCACCCTGGTTCCTCTTCATCGTTCACTCCGCGCCTTCGTTCTTCACCGAGTCCATCGGTCCTGCCGTTTCCATCGACCTCTCCATTTCACCTAATTCGTGTTTGTCCCGGCGCCACTACGCCAGCCATTGCTCTGGGGCGACAGCTTGAGACTCGTGATTGCGCCGGCGGCGGCAGACGTAGTTGCAGGAGACAGGGAGCTAATGAACGGCTGGCTCAGGAGTGCTCGTGACATGATTCTAGTGAGTGCTTGTGGATTTTGGGAGATCGTCGTGATGTTTTTTCTTCCCTTTCTTAATTTTTTTAGCACTTGCATATATTGTAGCTTACTGGAGTAATTGTAAACAGAGGCTATTCTTTATATTAGGGTAAAATTTCCTAATGTGGAGTCTGTTCCTCATGTGAAATACTGAAGTATCAGTCCTGTATTGAGTTGACGACTCGAGAGAAAATTTGGGAATTACTTTGAAGAGGCCCCTGATCGAGCGTAGCTAATTTTTGTGAGTCGAAGCTCTTGAGTGAAAGTGTTTTCCTCATTGCGTCAACAAATATATTGGAGCAGTAAAAAAAATTGTTGTTGTTCGTGAGTCATAAATACTGGAATAATTATCTATGTAGTATGTGTTCGTTGTATATCTATGGAAAATTCATAAAATATATGAAGGACATTAATGCAGATTTTGACACGATGAATATTTTTAATATTTCACGTTGATGCTAGGTGTAAAATGTACATGGTTCTTTTGGTTTTATACATACATTAAGTTGCATTTTCTGACATATCAATGCTGACATTCTATACCGTACTGTGTAGGTGCATGGTAAGAAGTATAAGAAGCACGCTCATGTTCCATGTGCTGGTAATAAAAAAATCGTTTTCTGGAATTATTTGTAATACTAAGCCAAAGACGCATTTTTCCTTAAACGTTTTTCTAAATATTAATAAATTTATCATTGCAAAAAAGAAAAAGCGAATTTTCTATTCCACTTTAGGCATAGAATACGCGTAATCTGGAATATCTGTACACCTTTTTTAATTACGAATTATTGTGAAATTCTAATAGAATCAGGTAAATTATATTAAAAACACGTTTCTATAAATGACTAGTTTAAGTAATTATCTACACTAGTCTGCAAATATGCGCTTGTTTGTGAATTTGTAGACGAAATGTAAAATGTGTTCCACATTCGAGCACTTACTGTACTAAATTCGAATAAAGGCATAAATTGACGGAAAAGTATGGTTTCATTAAGTATACAAAAACACTGTAAAAATACAAAAACTAAAAAAAGTATCGATATTGACTGGAAATGCAAATATTTTGTTATATTAATCCGATAATTTTCATACCATATGTTACTAGTATATTTTCACACTAGGTGCATCACTGCTTACGGCACTGGTAATGTCATGCGACGAGAAAGAAAGAAGCTTCAGTTTTCTTGTTGGCCGTTTCAAAACAGCCAATTTTTACGAGGACCACATTTTTACACAATAACAGCTCTTTTGCTGTTGCAAGTTCTAAAAGTCAAATCTAAATACTAGCCAAAGAGCAATCGATATTTTTACAATTTGAAGAGTAGTGAAGTGACAAGAATCGATCCAAACTCGGGAGCAATGAATAAGTGCGCTGTTGTAACCTCAACATATGTTTGCCTTTTTTTGGTTGCACCAACTTCACCAATGTACCATTAGGTCATTGGAATTCATGCGAAGTAGTGGCAATTTCTCATTTACTTCGACAAGACTATAAATGCAAATACCAGATAGAGGGTTTATTTTTCTGTAAATGTATGTTTTATTTGAAATTGGTAGGAAATCTCAGAGAGAGGTATTACTATTTTTCAAACAAGTTTGAACAAGAACTATTTGAAACTAAAATGTTAGCTAGTTATCCAGAACTAAATATATATTTTATAAACCAAATTATCCCTACTCATTATACTATATTTTAACTTCAACTTCTCCTATCACATCAGCTGTTTTAACTTTCAGTGTACCGATAACGAAAGATGGATATTAATTGTGTAACTTGTGATTTTCATTGACGAGGGAATACGAAGGAGTACGAGTCATCTTTAAGTATATCATATTTGAATTATCTTGATTTGATTTTCGCCTGATTAAATAATCTCTTCGTCTTATCCACCATTACCTAAAAATAGAAATATAAAACGCCAACCCTTTCTTGTCCATTCATTGCGATAATCTTGATTTGTCATAGGTAATACCACGAGTGCTTTGGAAATTGTCGATAAATTCCGGACTTGCAAAGCGAGGAGGATTTCCAAACCAAGAGTGGTATTTAATAGTACCATTTAGCGAGTGAAATTACGTCCAACAGAGTTTCAAAATGAGCTAAATATTGAAAATAACTGAAAGCTATGCTAAATTCACATGCGCCAGCGATCGATGTAGTATACCGCCATCTAAGATAGATGAGTCACAGTTTATGATTGGTCAGTTGGTAGAAGCGGTAAGAAAAACCGGATAGAAAAAGCGATAAGCTTTTTGAGATGCACCGCCCTGATTGGAGCATTTTGTATGAATAGTTAAACACTCTTGGTTTTAATTTCACGAGTGGAAGGGTCAACATAATATCCCTTACGCGGAAACAGCACTTATTGAGTAAGTTTCCCAAAGACATTCCGTGGCTCGGCAGAGGCTGTTTGCACGCGCCGCGCAGTGGCGTGTGGCGAGGGGAGGCCGGCGAAGGTCGCGGTCAGCCACCCTGGCGCATGGGGCGTCCCCGCGCACCCGCGGGAGCCCCGGCCATCGCATGACGCACCCGACCCTCGCGTTCCGAGCTTAAACGCTTTCTCCGAAGAAATTCGACGTCCCGATGCGATG
Organism: Gryllus longicercus; assembly: GCA_038098605.1. Classification (NCBI taxonomy): domain Eukaryota; kingdom Metazoa; phylum Arthropoda; class Insecta; order Orthoptera; family Gryllidae; genus Gryllus; species Gryllus longicercus. Next base: position 518,080 of record JAZDUA010000253.1, on the reverse strand, counting down.
CAAGTAAGCTTATGATTAATAGAAACAAACCTTACATCAGTTTGAAATATGGGTTTTTCTTAACAATTAAGTTACAATTATTTGAAAAGTAACATCTAAATAAAATATTTTAAATCATCAGAATCCTATAATGAGCTTAATTGGGGTAACTAAAACAGTTTGCACTTCTATTACGGCAATCAGACAAATACATAACTCACAAAAAGTTCTTAATGTACTGCATTTCAGAGGCATGATAGTCTTAAAAACGCACATGCAATTGTAATAAAAATTGACAAATTTCTGAAAAAAATGAATCTTCTGCTTCACATTTAGATTTACCCCAGACCCGACTTAGTAAATCTGAACAACTACCTACGCCCTCATTCATTGCAATGACATAAACAGCTAACAGCTCATAAACTAAGTGGGAGTGTAAACAAAGTCTTTACAACTGAATTGTTTCAGTCCGTGGCAAATCGAGGGTTTAATGGTATCTCATGGACTGCGGTCGAGTTTGGATCGATTCTCAACTTCATTTATCCACTCCAAATTATAACTAGTGATGGTATAAGAGCCGATTTTTCTCGTATTATTTGTAAAGGCCACTCAAAATAACGCGGAAAGTAGTCACATTTATAACACTTTTTCAAGATATGATTTAAAGTTCTAATTTTGAAGAACGTATTTCATTATGAAAAACTCTCTATCATTAATATTGCAAAAGTGAGAAGACGTTGAAAAAATCAAACACTTGCAATTTTCCAAAAAATCAGAGTTTAACCAAAACCGGACATGTGCCATTTTTGTAAGCGTACTTTCCCTCCAAAAATGTAATTCACAAAGATTACCCCCGGAAAAGGTGGTAAAAATTTCCCCAAAACGAAATAATATACGAGTAGTTGACTCTAACATAAAATCGGGCAGACACACTAACACAGTTCTTTTACCGTAACCCTCTTTTTCGGGATGAAATACACACGGAACGTCGATAGCGTTTACACAACGTATGTATGTACTAGGCGCAACAGCCCGTGAATGGACCGGCGACGTCCCTGCTTCGCGGCCATGGGTTAAAAGGGTACGTGTGGTTAACACGTAGACATCCCCACGCCGTATTCCGGTCTTCTCAACCTGAGAAGTGAATTTTCTCAATGTCACACAGCAACCTATACTGGGACATAGCAAGAAAACGCACTTTTATTCTTGGTTCGGCCGGGAATCGAACCCGGGACCGCTTAGTGGAAAGCGAGCATGCTGGCCAAAAGCTAGCCACCCACGATCCCCACAACGCATGAGAGAACGTAATTTAGTACACAGAGGAACAAAAAAAGATGAATCAACATTTTTGGTATCAATATGTCAGAATAGGATTTTTCCGTACAAAATCGCCACTTTCCTCTGTGGATTTGTAATTCTTTATATTTATTACGTAAGTAATAGGTGAGAAAAAAAAAGGTAATTTTGACCTGTACTTGTTTACAATGTCTCCTGTTGACATTTACTCCCATGAACTCTATATCAGTGAGATCACTAAGCCGTCTAATGATATTTTCGTTCCCTACGCTACAATCTCTGAAACTCGCAGTGATGACGGAAGTCACAAAAATCATTAACCTTCTCTTGTTTAGACATTTCATACGATATGTGAGTGACTATAGGAAATTGCATATCTACCTTCCCATTTTTTCAAATAATATGCCAAGGCCGACCTATTTGTTGAAGTTGTTGGCATCGTTTAGATAATCAAGAACTTTAGTGATGTGTAATGGAGTCCTGACCCACCCCCGCCGCCCTCGCCCCCAAGGGCACCTCGAAGGCGCGGGCGCTGAGTCAGCAGCGCGGGCTGAGTCACGGGGCGCCGGCGCCTGTGGCAAGCGGGGCGGGCCGTGGAGGGATGGGCCAGAACGGGTGGGGCGTGAGAGGGACGAGTGGAAATGGGCAATGAGGAGCGGGAGAGGACTGGCGCGGGAGAATTTCATTGCTTGATTGATTGACTAGTGTTTCCAGGGGTGTCAACGGCTACGGTCATAAGTCCTGTAAATATAGAGAATGATTTTTTTCCTCGGGAGGTGGCAGTGATCTTCTACCGGGGGATGTTGCGATCTGGCGCGGACCTGCCCCTTGGCTAGCCGTTTTCCCCATCCAAGAACCTCCCACCAGTAGATCACTACCCCGGCTCGGGCAAGCTCTAAGCTCCTGACCGCTCTCCCGACATGTGTGGTAATGTAGTGCATGTTAGTAGAAGTGTGTGTAAGGTGTGAGGATAGGACAAGGAAGAGGTAGAAAAGATCGCGCGCAGTCTGTGGCCCTTTCGTGAGGATTCTACTCCGGCATTCGCCTGATGTTGATCGGAGAAACCACGGACACTTACGGTTAAGAGAAGCCGTTCGCTAGAATTATCCTTAAGACGCGACTAAATTCAATCTAGCTATCTAGCTAGTGTCGAAAATCCTGCCACCACCTAAACTGAAACCTAGAACTTCCCAGTGAGAGGCATTGCACTGGTATCAGTCAATGCCTTGAATTCTTATCATCCGGTGCGCGGACCGGCAGAGGTGTCTCAGTGCATCAATTTATGTCATTGCAATGCCTCTGACCGGGAGGTCCAAGGTTCGAGTCAAGAAGTGACCTAGCTTCTCAGCTAGGTCGAATTCAGTAGCTATATGGAGAAGAATTCTAGAGGCCAGCTACTCTGATCAGTAGTTTTCCATGGTTTCTTCGATCAATACCAGGCGAACGCCGGAGCAGTATCCTAACAAATAGCAGTATCCATTCCGCGGACCGCGCAGAATCTTACCTTCGTCTTCCTTGCCCTATCCTCATCCCTTACTCACACACTTACACTGACATGCACTATCCTACCACACTTGCCGGGAGACCGGTCGGGAGATTAGAGCTAGTCCCGGCTGAGGCGGTGCCCCGCTGGTAGGAGATACATGTTTGGGGAAACCCCGCTAGCCGACGGTAGGTCGGCGCCGGATCTCACCATCCAGAAGGGAAAGATCGCCTCCACCTCCCGACAGAAAATGTACTACACTTACGGAACTAATGACCTCAGTAGTTGTCGCGCCAAGAAGCACTAACAACCAACCGGTGTGCGGGGAGGGGCGGGGAGCAGAGCGGGGCGGGACGGAAGGGAACGGAGTAAGTCAACGTGGGCGAGAGGCGAGGCGGGGTAGGCCTGGCAGAGTGGTAGTACGAGGCGAGTGGGGCGAGGCCGTGAAGGTGGGCTAATCACGGGGGAACGGGAGGTGAAGCGGGGCGGTAGGGGCAGAATTGGCGCGACAGGCGGGGTGGGTGCGGGCCGCGGAGGGACGAGGCCGAGCTGAGTGGAGCGGTCGAGAGGCGGGGCGTGGCAGAGTGTAGCCGGGCGAAGGGGATGGGGAAAGGGCGGGCGCGAGTTGGGGAAGGGGGGAGGCAGGGAAGCGGAGGGAGGGGCAGCGCGGGGCGGGGCGTACGTTGGGGTGACGTCCCTCTGCGGGGCCGTTCGCCGGGGCGGTGCTTCACGGGCGCGCGGCGATAAACCTCATGCCCCGGGGGCCTCATGCACGCGAACGAAGGCCGTGTGACGCCATGTTGCGCAACTGGACAATTCGTTGCGTGGTTAGTTGACGGATAGACATTCTCGTTTGCGGTGAACGTAAGGAACAAATCCACATTATCTTCCTCCGCAACCTAACAAAGCTAATAATCATCATCCCATCTACGACTGGTTTAACCCCACAGATATTTCGAATTAGTTTTAAAATTATGTGTCTGTAATTCTATTGTTTAAGATAGGAGCGTTGTATTCTCAAAATGTATTGGTGTCGGGAATTGTATTGGAAATGTCGGCGAAATTACTTTGCGCATAAAGTAATGGTATTGATGTCAGCTTTAATAGAAACCGGTACGTCACTTTGTATTAAAGCCCAAAGTAAGGAATTGAAAGAAATTCTAGGTGTTGTTTACGACCATGATAATGGTAGAAATCTTAAAACAATAGCAAAAATTTTCGATCAAGCTGTCGCACATGAAAGTAACATTAGCAGACCTGATAGCAGGATGAACTGTAGTGAATGTATTAAAGAAATGCACAAAGTAAATAAAGACAAAATGGAACTATGGTACTATGGTGTAACATGAAATTGACAGCTCCAAAGTGGAATTTAAAGTCCATGCCTGGTGTAGCTTGCAGATACATTTTCTTTTATTTTGTTTCTCACCTCACCTTATAGTTTGATTCGCAAATGTGTGAAGAAGTTATGAGAACTTTAAATTATTAAGAATCAAAGATACATATTTTAAGATACAAAAAGGACTTTAAAATTTGGTTATTGCTCCTGCAAAACCTTCAACTCGTTTTCTATTTCCCGTACTAAGCATCATAACTTCTTTATCGTCATCTTCATCTTCGTAATCATTAACTTAAGGGGTTAAACAAAGGTTTGTTCCGGTCTCAAATATTGTGATACTGAATTGAAATTGATCACTCCAGCGTATCCTTAGGCGTTTCATATTCCTTTATCCTTGAGGTCTGTAGATGAGAATTTGTTTTGGAATGCGGCACTTCTCCATTCTGTTAAGATGTTTCAACCAATTTACTCGTTATCTATCGATCTTGTACATGACACTAGTAATATTTATTTTCTGACGTACAGAGTCATTTCTTTTTTGATCATGAAGGGTGTATCGTGCTACATGTCAGATAAATTTCATTTCAGCAGCATCAATTCGGATGATTTGAGTTATTTGTTATATATCCGTCAGTTCTCATATCCGTAAAGAAGCCATAACTGTATTGATTTTTAGGAGTGTTTTTTTGCTTGTTGCTTTGATATTTTGCTTCATGGTCCCTCACAACTTCCTTATCTTGCATGATTAAATTGAGTTTAATATGTCACTATACTGTGAGCAATACTCAGTAGCTTGTTGTCAATAAATTAATTATTACCTTGATTGTTCTATGTTTTATTTATTTGACGTATAAACCAGTTAAAAACTGCTTGTGACGTAATATGGGGCTTTTCTGATATTATAAAGATTTTCTATCTATGAAAAACTGCACGAGAATTGTACAGAATTGTAATGATTGACTTTCTGGTCTTCATTGTTTCCATATCTCCCTGCCTTTCAATCGTGGATAAATAAGTAAATACAGGGCCCAGGACTGAAAACACTGCTAGCTTGCAAAAATAGGATTAATCTGACCCTAAATACCGAATACATATTACGTAACACTCATTAATGAAACTACGTGCTGTTGTAGCACCTTTAGTTTATATTATTATTATTATTATTATTATTATTATTATTATTTTATGATTGCCAGGGCTCAGATTCTGAAAAAATGTCATTTTTCATTTGTGCATTCTATATGTATTTAACTTATAAATGAATGTATATCACAACATATAGGTGACAGAAATGATAGTTATTGGGTCATTTTGTCATTTTTTGCCATTTTTCAATTTTAAAGTATTTTTTCTGGATCATTGCGACATTTTTGTGAATTTTACGCATGTGTTTTTGTTAATCAATGATTCATGAATTGACAATGATACACTAAAACAAAGATTTTATTGTATCGTCGGTTCATGGCGAAGTTCACTACTGCAGTGAACTTTTTTTTCAAACTCTCTACATTACACGGATCTTATGTACCTTCTTCGACCATTCCAAACTGATGGTTGGAAGATCAGAACTAAGGATTCCTTTTCTTCTAAAATAAAGATTTTATTTTAAATATAATTTTATATAAAATTGTAAAATTAATTTAATATCCATACACTTTGTTTAGTACTTTTTTAAAAAAGGAAATTTCCTCTTAAGTCAATTTATTGGTAATTTCAAAGAAACCTTAGGTCGTCAGAATCCGAGCCATGATATTTATTATTAGTGTCACAGCAATGGTGATGATGGCATTTGGGGGCCGAGGGCGATGAACGCGAGCGGTGGGCGTGGCGCGCCCAAGGCAGCAGGCAGGCTCCGGCGCGAGCGGCCGTTGGTTCGAAGCCCGTCCTCGCGGTGCGCGGCGCTCTCGCTAGATGGGACCACGTGCGCCTGGAGGCGGCGGCGGGCCTCGGCGGGTCGCCGGCCGGTCGCCGGCAGGCCGCACGGGCTCCCCCCTCCCACCTCCATCCCCTCCCGCGCCCCAGCCGTCGCTTGTTATGACGCGCACCCCTCACCCCCACTCCCCCCTCGTCGCACCGAGCGGCTCCTCGCGGAAGCACCGGACCCAACTGGACTGGACCCAACATTCTTGTTTTGGCTCTCGGACACTTGACCTTTCGTACAACACTCCGCTGATATTAAGGATTAGACGAACGCTTTGCTGCGGGGTGTTCAGCACAGGAAGAAGAGAATTGCATAGCAGCAAGGTTAATGTAGCGAACGCAACTGTCAGAAGGAGCAAGAGGTAAGACCTAGCCCAAGCAAAAAATATAGTACATGTTATGATGTACGTTGGCGATGGAACTCGTAAGTCACTTGATTGCCTGGTCAATGTAGTAATGGATTATTATGAAAATGAGAATACGTAAGTGTTTATTGCAATAATAAAGAGTATACAAAAACAACTCAACGAGCGGGTTAGAGTTAATTGCCATTCTATCTACAACGGTAATCCAGCAAACTGGCGTATCAGGCTTGGAAGATCCATGATGTACACAGACTCTCCGTGTTCGGAATGATAGAAAGGCTTCAAAGTTTATAGAGAAATGAGTAAAGGTTCAAATAAAGGTTGACTAATTGTATTTCAAATATCTTGGTAAGAAAACGAGAAAAATGCATTTATATTTTTTCTTTAATGAAATAAATCCACTAATAATGGAAAAACAGAAATACCCGTTTATTAATTTCAAGGTCGATGATTTTACGGTATGCACATAAACTTGAATAAAGTATCTTACTGTTTGATTAAATAAAACATTTTCAAGATTCAAATCAATATAAAGCATTTATATACAACACTAAACAGTATTTCAGAAAAGAAACAATAAATAGAAGAGTTTTACATAAACAATTAAAAGAAAAACAACTTCACGGTCCATTCGCCTGTTCCAATATACGTCCTCCCACTCACGTGCAGAGGTCGTCATACCTCACTGATATCCTTCCAAAACCTCTAGCTCCTCCAAGACATGCATTCCCTGTCGACGATTCAATTACTCAGTCCTCATTTCCGACTGAACGTCTTACAGTTCATACAATTTCGTCGTCTACCTGACGATACATCACATTGAGCTCAGTAAAACATTCATTTCAATTCTGGTTATTGATTTTTATATTTTTGGGTATCTTGTCTTTCACTATGGTATCCATCATATCATTTTTATACAGGTGGGCCGTGCATATGCACATCGAAAGTCTTTGATCATCTTGACTCGTTCCAATAGTAAAAACTTCCAATAGTAATATAAACTCGCCTCAATTCGAAAAAAAGATCATGGTCATCTAAAGCGAAAGCGATTGATTGAATTCGAATATCGTCTTATAGTAAATAAATGTTATGTAACTGATGTAATGTAATGTAACTGATAAATGTGAGATTATGTATCAAGCAATTTCGCGTCAAAGTAGACATTCATAAGGCATATTTGAAATAAAGCAAACAGTTAATAAATAAACAATGATTATTAATGAAGAATCAAGGTGTCAACAACGAAGTATACTACAGTATAAATTTAATATAAAGAATAAACAGTCATACACGTGTTTCGGGACTAATTAATTCAATCTTCAGTAGCTCTACAAAGATGAAAATACGTGAATAAAAATAAATTGATAAAAATAAATACAGGAATGCAAGTGAACACCGTAAAATTTATAGATATAGAATACATACTCATGTATCATGAATTAAACACGTGGGACTTTAATCGCCGCCATCTGGCATTTCGTGCAGATTACTAAGACTGTAGGAAAGTTGAGGGAAGTAATGGAAGTGTGGGAAAGCTAGTCAATTAATAGTTTCATAATGGAGCTGCATTTTACATGAGACTTTTCATTAAGACTAATTAAATTCGGGTGTTTAATAATATTAATATTTCTAAATTTTCTAAAATTTTCATTTTGTCGTCTGTATTTTGTTAGTGGAGAATTTTAAATTCAGTAACATGGTCGAAGTAGTGATTTTTTCCCTAATATAAGGTTAAGAATATTATAGAAGGGTAAAATCTGGCTCAATATACACATTTTCATTGAAAAATTTGAAGTCTCATTTAATGATTTATTGATTGATTTGTAGTGATTCCGGGCACTTCAACTAACAGGCTCATTGGTCTCACCGGTAGGTGTAGTGCATGCTTTTGCTCGGGAGGTGGCGGTGATCTTTCCCTCTCTGTATGGCGATATCCGGCGTCGACATACCTTTAACTAGCGTGGTTTTTCCCAACCAGGTATCTCCCACCAGTTGGTCACCGCCCAAGCTGGGAAAAGCTCTAATCTCCCGACCGGTCTCCCGTGCGTGTTAGAGTAAGTGCATGTGTAAGGGGAGAGGATAGGACAAGGAAGATGTAGGAAAGATAGCGCGAAGTCCGTTGCCTTTTTGGTAGGGTACTTCAGCATTCGCTTGATGTTTATCAGAGAAACCACGGAAAACTACCGATCAGAGAAGTAGCAACTGAATTCGACCTAGCTGGTAAGCTACCACCGTTGGGACTCGAACTTAGGGCCTTCCGGTCAGGAGCCTCTTTTAAGAAAATATCGTTTGAACGTAATGTATAAGAAATACCAGTTATATAATATTCGCATGGTGTGAGATATTTCAAACTGAAGATGATCAACAGCACATACTTTCTTACATTATTGGAAATAGTTACATAATATTGTGATAATGGTATTTCTGCCCTTATAACACCTCAATTATAACTTCAAAAATGTCAAAGTTAACCAAAAGTCAAACAAAGCACCTGATGGATATCTGCATTTATTTCGATAGCCAGTAGACATTTCTTCCTTTTACAAATGAAACAAACATGAATAAATTTAACTGTTACAATGTGTTAAATTTATCTGCTTCTCAAGCTCGTACAGACAAGCAAGAATAATTTCACTCAAGATTACTTTAATTACATCAAAGTGAACTTTCAAATTCTCCAACAAATTATCATAATAAATTATCAAAACTATTTAATGTAAAAGATTTGCATTTGTTAGTTCTAAGTTAAATCTATTACCTTCCGTAATCTTTTTCCTTTCATAAGAATATTATCTACATCTTCCAATCATCACGACTGCTAACAATGAGTAGAATTTAAAGAATTTTAATGACTCTTATTGCAGCGCAGCGCTTACAGCACTTCAAAGAAGCGCGGGAAATTCGAATTTGCAATTTCAAATATTTTTGTTGGAATTATGCAAATACAGAGATTACTGAAAATATGATCAGCACAACTTTCTTTACCATTCTTTGCTACATTGGTACCAAAAATTTAAAGAAAAAATAGAAGATTTTTGAGAACATAATTGTTTAAAAATTTTAAATTCAAAATGTTCCAGGCAAAATTACGCGAAACTCCTATTTTCATTTTCGCCTCCTGCGTCTAAAGGTGACGTTAAGGGTAACATTAGACAGGAACGTGTACCGCTCCTTGAGTGATTGTTCGGACCGGGAGGTAAGAATGGCGATGTCTTCGTATGGGCGTCGTAGATGCTGCCGCTGGTTGTCCCGAATAGAGAGTGTAGACCGTGACCTACTGCGTCACAGAGGGCTCGCTGGCTGGGTTCTGATACCTGGGGTAGGGTTAGAGCTAAGATATATCTTTTCAATTCCGTAAGCCTGTGTTCCAGGTCTTCCTGGTACCCAATAGAAAAATTTGAAAATTTGTAGTGAGGCGTTGTGGAGCCCCGGATTGCGATCTTTCACTCTGCCCTGCAGAATACGAAAGCCAGTGAGCTGCTGTTCCACTTTACTTATTACTTCCCTGACGACCGGCAGGTGCAAGTCCACGTTTAGTAGCCACTCTCCTGAAGCGACTGCTAGGTCTCCTTCCGGAACGAACAACAGTGCCCGAATACTCGGGGTATGAAGGAGGGGCAGCGGGCCCGGGAAGAACAGTGAAGGCCACCAGGGCAGCCTAGGGGGAACCAAGTTTTATGTACAGAAGTTCCTGTTTATCCCTTGGCACTGCCGCTTTGTTGGCGGACTTCTTATTTTACTTGTCACTACACTTCGTAATTTCCCCACGTGCTCTAAACTGGCACGTTAGAAACCGAGCACTTGTACACACTAGCATTGGTATGGACTCGAAGGCGGTATTGCTGGAACTGAACACACACACACAAACACTGACACTGGCACATTATTATGCCCCAACGCGGATTCGCTACTATTGAGCACACATATGCTGGGGCGTCTTTAGCTAAGGTGGCCAGAAGACGCCTCCGTTGTTTGTTATGGCGTTGTGGCGATCTTGATTATGGCGTTTCCGGATTATTTTTCCTGCTGGTCTAGTAGGATCGCTAGCCAGTGCCGTACGGCACGAGGCTGGTGGGTGGAGGGTCATTGCCGGAGAATATTCTACCACTTCTTTCTTCATGTTAGTCCGGTCTGTGCGAATTCCAGGGTAGAAGATCAGACCAGGGGTTCAGTTGGGCCTTCCGGGGAGGAGTCGCGTCCAGGTGTCCGCGGAGGTTTTCTTATATCGAAGGTTAGCGGAGAGAACTTTGTCTGTAAATGCTCCCAGGGCTGTACCTCTTCGTCCTCCATGGTGGTCCAGGGCCGTGCAGATTCCAGGACGGGATAGCTCGATCGGTTTTTGGACGGGTCCTCTGGGGATTGGTCGCATCCAGGAGTTCGAGGAGGTCCTCATATGGTTCCATCGAGTGCGTATTTCTCATAGGGGGAGATCGAATTTGGACTGGAGCATGGAGAGGTCCCGCCCTGCGGCTGCAGACTCGGGTGCCATGACGTACTCCCCAGATCCCTGAGCCGATTACCGAATAAGGCAATGAGTCAGGGCTCGAGTCGCTCCCTTCGGTCTATATTCACTACAACATATGATTGGACATGAGTTTGCGACCCGGGAGAGGTCGGAGGTTGTAAGAGGGGTCGACGTGCATCACGCTGTCGCCGCCGCCGCCTCCGCTGTTGTCACCGCCGCCGCTTTCTCTGTTGTAGTTTTCGCCGCCGCCTGGCTGCCACTGTCGCCGTCTCCTGCCACCCCCTCCAGTGTCACCGGTAGCAAACTTCGACTGACTGGGTACTGCGATCACCAAGTAAGTTCATGTTCTACAATGGTATTAGCTGAATAAAACCACACTAAACATTCTCTGCGTGTATCTTTTTGCTCTGCTGTCCTCTCCCTCCTTATGTCGTCGGCGTCACGACATATCGGTGTCAGATGTGGGGTGCTCCCGAATTAGTACCCGGAGGGAGCGTAGGATCGTGCCCTGGTGCCTGAAAACAGAACCCAGCTGCGAACCGTATTGGGAAGGAAGGCCAACGGAGGAAAGTGACTTGCGGTCTGTATATAAAAAAACCTTTCGGTAGGCCGGCTTTTGGAATATGTATGGGCAATGCGAAACTATGGTACTAGCAATACCAAGTACTTACTACTATCAAGCACTATTAAGCCTATCGTAAACCAGCCTGTAAACTGCCCCGAAATGCATCAAACCAACGACCACGCGTACCTTTTACCGTGGGAAGTGGAATCAGATACACGCCTAATAGATTTAGGAGCTCCTGTGTTAGTTCTTCAAAACCAGACCGTAGACAATGTTCCCTGCAAAAAAACCACATCCGCCACTCCCGCCAGTTCGACCATCCCAATTGCCTCCACCGTCTCTGCCAGTTGGACCGCCTACGCACTCTCAAACGTTGCCGGTAGTCAGATATGCATGGTCCCCACCTTCAGCGGGGAAGATGGAGTGAGTATAGAAACGTTTTTGGAACACCTGCGGATCATCAGCCATTTTAGTCATTGGAACGAGGCTCAAACGTTAGGAGATGTCCGCCTGCGTCTCACCGGCAGAGCCGCAGAGTTTGTTAACCACGCCCACGTGACTGTCTCATTCACTAACTTCTGAAAATATCTGAAGGATAGGTTTTTGCCGAAATTCTCGCGACGCTCTTTAGAAAACCTTTTTTGATTACTGTACCCAGGGGCCATTGGAACCTGTCAGCGATTTCTCTAACAGACTAAGGACCCTTGAGAGCCAACTGCGTAGTTGCTACAGTGAACCCGACTCCGTGGAAACTAAGGCTATTTCAGGGAAAGATTACTGGCTCTATTTCTAGCAAGTTTGCGCAAAGAAATAGGTCGTATCTTATGCGACCCGACTTATCGTGCGCGAAATCCACAAAGTATCTTGGAAGCCGAAACCCGCGTAGAAAAGGCGACCGCCAGAAACTATGTGGACACCACTCGCATAGTGGATGTAGTACATCCCCCCCCCCCCGATGGCGGGTACGCGCAATGGGTACCCCCGCCCCGGGCAACAGCCAACCAACAACCCTGGCTCTCTTCAGCAGTGGACTGGCCGGTACGCCCCCTGCCAGTCAGTTCGAATGGCGGCCCCCACTCAGTGTTTCAGCCTTCAGCTTCCGCGTCCAATGCCTCGGTTCCCGGACGCCCGTAATTCCGCCTCAGCTCCGCCGTATTCTCGACAGCCGGGCGCGGCAAAATTATGCTCTCGTTGCCTGAAGCCGTGCTACGTGGCGAGGAACTGATCGATCAATCCGCATGGATGCAATAACTGCGGTCAAACGGGCCATGGCATAAAGAAATGCCCGACAGTAAATGCAGGGTGCTCGGACACTGCGCGGTAGATTGCCAGGAACCGAAAGCAGTCGGGAAACGCTTACGTCCCGACCGTTCGGTCGGGAAAGAAACAACATTAGCGGTCACGCTAGAGAGTGGGATGATGATCGCCGTCTCTATTCTAGGGTCACTGTACTATTTCCTGGTTGACACTGGTGCTTCGGTAACTATCTGCCACATTAAAATCTTCCCATTTGAAACCATTCCCTTAACTAGTTATAGGGGTGCAATTAAGAGCGCTTCGGAACACCCATTAAGGGTACGAGGACAATGCGACCTACCGATAGTGATATATCGAGTGACATGGCACCACGGCACTTTAATTGTAGACAAGGGCCCAACCACTTACGTAGGGATATTAGAGAGAAGTAGAGAAATCTCTCTAGATCTCTCTAGCGTAGAGAAATCTTCACGCGACTACGCATGGCGAATTTCAGACTGCAACCGAAGAAATGCAAATTCTTTCAGGAGAGAATTAAGTTTTTGGGGCATATCATTTCCAATAAGGGGTTGGAGCCGGATATTGAAAAGATCACAACACTAAAACACGTCCCAGGTCCGGTCAATGTGAAGATGGTACAATCATTCCTTGGTCTCGTCGGCTACTACCAGAAGTTCATAGAACAATTTTCCAAAATGGCGGCCGCTCTAACTAAACTGACCCTTAAGGGTATGGAGTTCATCTGGGAGGAAGATCAACAGTTGTCATGCGAGACCCTTCGGGATAAGTTAATACAGTATCCGATTCTAAGGTTTCCTGATTTTCATCGCTCCTTTAAACTGACCACGGACGCCTGCTCTCAGATCATCGGCGGTGTCCTCGCCCAAGAGTTCGAGGAGGGGGATGACATGGTCACATGTGCCAGCAAACAACTCCTCAAGAAACCGCGTTCTAACTCGGCGACGGAAATAGAGTCCCTCGCGGTTGTAGGTATGCTTAGGAAATTTAGGGCATACCTGCCAGGCAGACACCTCACTCTGTGTACCGACCACACCGACCGCTCCGTTGGCTCTTAGCCCTGTCAGAACTAAAACTGAGGTTAGATCGATGGATTATGGAGAATTCTGAATATGATTTCACTATCCGCCACCAGCCAGGTCAATCAATTGCCCACACCTACGAACCGGTTTCGAACAAGACCAGAATAGCTGCTGGACAACAGTTATCAACGGCCGTTAAACCGTTCTTCGCTCGTGCGTCATGGCACCCGACTCTGCAGCCGCAGGGTGGAACCACCCCAAAATCGATCTCTCCCGATGAGGAATACGCACTTGAGGAAGCCATAGAAGGACCTCCACGCACCCCTGGACGCGACCTATCCCCAGAGGACCCGTCCAGAAACCGATTCAGCTATCCCGTCCTGGAATCTGCACGGCCCTGGACCACCATGGAGGACATGGAGGACAGCCCTGGGAGCATTTTCAGACAATGGTCTGTCCTCTAACCTTCGATATAAGAAATCCTCCGCGGACACCTGGACGCGTCGCCTCCCCGGACGGCTCAACCGAACCTCTGGTCAGATCTTCTACCCTTGAATTCGCACAGACCGGACTACCATGGAGAAAGATGTGGTAGAATATTCTCCGGCAATGACCCTCCACCCACCAGCCTCGTGCCGTACGGCACTGGCTAGCGATCCTACTAGACCAGTAGAAAAAATAATCCGGAAACGCCATAATCAAGATCGCCATAACGCCATAACAAACAACGGAGGCGTCTTCAGGCCACCTTAGCTAAAGACGCCCCAGCATATGTGTGCTCAATAGTAGCGAATCCGCGCTGGGGCATAATAATGTGCCAGTGTCACTGTTTGTGTGTGTGTGTTCAGTTCCAGCAATACCGCCTTCGAGTCCATACCAATGCTAGTGTGTACAAGTGCTCGGTTTCTAACGTGCCAGTTTAGAGCACGTGGTGAAATTACGTGCTCTAAATGATAAGTAAAGTAGGAAGTCCGCCAACAAAGCGGCAAGGGCAAGGGATAAACAGGAACTTCAGTACATTAACCTTGGTTCTCCCCTAGGCTGCCCTGGTAGCCTTCGCTGTTCTTCACGGGCCTGCTGCTCCTCGTATTCGGGCACTGTTGTTCGTTCCGGAAGAAGACCTAGCAGTCGCTTCAGGAGAGTGGCTACTAAACATGGACTTCCACCTGCCGTTCATCAGGGAAGTAATGAATAAAGTGGAACAGCAGCTCACTGGCTTTCGTATTCTGCAGGGCAGAGTGAAAGGTCGCAACCCGGGACTCCACAACACCTCACTACACATTTTCAATATTTCTATTGGGTACCAGGAAGACCTGGAACACAGGCTTACGGAATTGAAAAGAGATATCTTACCCTACCCTAAGTATCAGACCGCAGTCAGCGAGCCCTCTTTGACGCAGTAGGTCACTGCCTACACTATCTATTCGGAGCAAACACATACGACCATCTACGACGCCTTTACAAAGACGTTGCCATTCTTACTTCTCCCGGACCGAACAGTCACTCAAGGAGCGGTACACGTTTCTCTCTAATGTTGCTGCCACCTTGAGACGCCTTGATCATATGATGTCTCTCACGAACGTGGCTCTTCAAGTTTTGCAAAAAACAAGCCAATCGCTCGCGCAGGTTACCTCTCATAGTGGACGGAACCTCAAATACTTTAGTGCCCTCCACACGACTTGTATAGCTGTTTCCCGCTATCTTAGGGGAGTTATCTTACACGGTGCGCTCTGTATGGCACAAAGTAGATGAGTAGGCAAACTTTGACGTGACGCCGACGACATAAGGAGGAAGTGGACGGCAGGGCAACAAGATACACACGTAGAGAATGTTAAGTATGGGTTCATTCAGCTAATAACATTGCAGAAGATTAACTTACACGGTAACCGCAGTACCCAGGCAGTCGACGTGTGCTACCATAACGGGTGGCAGAAGACGGGCGGCGGCGACGACGACAACAGCGAAGGCGTCGGCGGAGACAACGTGATGCACGTCGACCCTATGTCGGCGGCTCTTTGGACGGGGCAGTCGGGACCGATGGAGTCTCCGTTTCGCCTACCGAACCTCCGAGAGCGACGCAGGATTCTGACTCCGGTCTCCGGGGATGCCCGTGCTTATAAGGGCGGCGGACAGGTCAAGGGTTGTGATTCTGGGATACGCCACGTACGCCGTATCTGGCTCTCGAGAAGGGGTGGGTACGTCTCGGAAAGTTGCAAGCGTGCTTTGCGAGAAGGTGGGGTACGTCATGGGAGCAACGGCGCCTGCGTGCGCTGACGGTACGCGCTGAGGGCGCGTTGCCGGCGCGTCACCAGTACAAGGGTCGGATTGCAACGCCCTGCGATAGGCACTGCCGCATTACCATGAGTCGGCGCGGCGTCACCACAATGCTATACAAGCGTAGAAGTTAAATAAATCGATACTATCTTGAGATGTACTTCAGTAGAAAATTAATATTATGAATAGAAGAGAAACATACGAATTCGAAAAAGTAATAATTTAAGAGAATCAGTACTAAATGTTCAAGTAAAATGAGTGAGTCCAATTAAAGTGTAAAGTTGTTCATTTTCTCATAATCTTGAGAAAAGTCAAGTACATTTCTTTGTGATAAACGAACTTTTTTTCTCTTCACAGCTTAGGCAATAATTTTATTTTGCTTCATAATCATACAGAAACAAAATATATAGCAGATCATTACATGAAAGCAGTGCAATTAAATATTGATTTACTGAAACACTTAATTAATTAGTGTAGGGAAAGGCGTGGAATATCGCTCTCTGTAACGTTTTGTATGGTTTTTTGGTATATTGACTTTTATTTACGACAATAAGCGAATTATGTTTCTCACTTGTTTTGTCAGTAGAGAGGTTAGAAACGATTTATTATAAAAAAGAGAACAAAGAGAAAAAGAAATGAGTCGGAATTCATATTTCTTTCTACTATTATAACATGCTGAAGTGAATTGTAATAAAGGTTTGATAAGAGAATCTTTGTGACAATAATAATTGATGTTATGGAATGAGAATTGGGGTTGAATCAATACTTCTTTGAAGTTCAACCCAGTACGTATTCCTCGGGTTGAATAAGCGTACGTCTTGACTGCGCCTTGAATGGATACTTCTTAGATTTGTCTACCCTAAGAAAGTCTGCAATTATACACATGCCCGTTGAATCCTATTTGCAACTCAACAACGGCAGTCGGTTTGAGTAGGCTGCTGGGGATGCTAAAGAATAGTTAGGAAACATTCTTCACAATTTCTGACCCTCATTTAGAGGAATACTTTTGCTTCTCTGTTGATTGTCCTTAAACGTTATAACTTTATACACCCTTGTAATATATGTAAAAATAACTGTTGTATTTGTAAATGCCAACGGCAAGAACTATGCACCACTTAATTTCTTTTATAATATGTAAACTTTTAAGACTTTAAGCGCTAAATTGTGCATTTGGCGAATAAGGGAATGCATTAGCGGTAGAAATAGTGACAAATAAACTAAACAAATGGTAGAAAAGAATTAAATATTTGAAACAGTCATCGAAGAAACTACTAGAAACTACCTATAGATACGTGTATATTAAATCAAAAGTTAATAGTGACAAAGGGAAGAAGACAAAGAAGAATGTTACAAACAATGAGAAACAAAACAGAAGACAAGAGAGGACAATAGAGAAACATTCCAAGCGACAGAACAAGTCAAGTTGATTATTTGTTGCAGGATTTTGAAACAAAAAACGACTGAAATCATTTTCTTAAGTTCACGCGTATTGGTCAGATACACATTGTTTTGTTTCCCGACCATAAAATCTTCAATGTTATAGTATACATGGGTTTTTCTCTCCACTGCCACCAACAGCGAGCAATGGTGTCTTTAAAGCCTACACCCTTCCATAAGAGGAAAGTTAACTGTTCCCTCTTTAGTACAACTAACTTAATAAAGTAACGTTCCAATACCAGTTGTCGCAGCAAAATTCGACGATCTCCATGCATCCAAACAGTGCTTCAAATTGTAAAACAAATATGTAACGTTTCTGTCTAGCCAGAATATTGAAGAAAGTTCAAAGGTTTCGTGCAGTGTTCGTGACGCGTAAACGTCGGGCACACAGAAACATTTGTAATTACAAATAGCATTTATTTGCTATTCCAAGAACAATTATTCAGTTAACTGTCCTCCGAAGGTCATACCAAAATGTGAAAATTGTAATGGAGCTTATCGTGGAGACCTACCCTCAGTATAAAAATCTTTTTAAAGAAAATATGTAAAATTCCCATCTAAAAATTTACAACCAACCTACCTCTGAGCCATATTCAACAATAACATCCCGTATCACTTATCTTTTCACGTTTTTCTAAACTTCCTGTCCATAAACAGCATCCCTAACTTCACTTTCGTCCCAACAACCTCCAACCTGATTCCACCAAAACCGACCAGCTCCAAACAACACAAACTCCAGTAATAATGAGAATTCTTTCCTACACTCCCTAATTAATTATATTAAAACTCATTTCGTAAACATTATCCACTCAATCATCCCTGTAATCATCAGCAATATACAAAACTCACTGCCATCCTCAATTTAATAGCAATCTTGGTACTACAACACTCTAACCACAAACCAAAATCTGCTACCTCTCCATACACACATATAGCACAATTTACAGACGATACTGCCATCTTCATGTCCAATCATTCATTACATCATATTTGCTATAAAATTCAACTACTTTTTAAAAAAACATAAAATATTGATACTTAAAATTGAAAATCCAGCTCATTTCGTCAAAAACAACAGGCAAAATATTCTCCCTCAGAACACATGCTACCCCCACCCCTATTCCAAATTAATAGTATAATTCCATAGATTTTCCGAAGTTAACTAAGCGTAGGTGCTCAAGAGTATATTCTTTAGACAACTAAGGCTAACTGTAAGTCATTCAAAATATATGTAAAAAAGGAAATGTTACTGAACCTTATACTTTTCATAACAATAATAACTAGTGGTGCTAAACAGCACGAACGTTCTCGCGATATTGTTAATGTCTATGTAATATTATAATATGATAATTTCTGTCTTACACTTTAACAACTATTTTAAAAGTGTAATCACGTTCTTCATAAACGTACCAATGATGCACGTTGCGTATTATAGCCGTAAATAAAATTATTAGTTTATATTAACACGAAAGAAAAGGCGCAGTCATAATCGTCTTCTGTAATCAGTGCGGCACAACAACAATGGCTTACAAGCAACAATGATCGCTAATTCGTATGGGATACTCATTTTGCCCACTAGCGTTGTTGACTCCACCAGCAAAAAAATGAAAATGGATAGAAAAATATAATACTTTTATGGTCATCAAAAGTACTCGGTTTAGACCCGACATCATGAGGATACCGTCCTCCGACTGTACGGTTGACCATGGAAAATTGTCATTGACTTAGCCGACGGCGTGCGACATAATCGCCTAGTTCGGAGCGGATCGATCGATCGATCGTTATGACAAGTGGTCAAAGTTAAAACGTCTTTCTTTAATTTGCGTTATTTCGCAGGAAACAGATGATGTGTGAACGGATTAATTCTTTCATTTCTTATAAGTAGATTGATGGATTCTGATGCGTGCGTTAAAGGTTTGTCATAGAAAAAGTTTGAGATAAATTGTTCCTTCACGGATTATCTTCTCTCAAAACTGGCTACCCCGATAATTGAACCATTCTTCCCTACTTTGCAGGTAAAGCCAGGAAATCAGTTTTATAGAAAATTGCAAGTTGTATTATAATAATGCATTTCAACACGGAACGTGTTCGCCAGAGGTAAAAGGATTGGAAAAAGAGATGCACTAGTATGAATACAATGAACAGTTCTAAATTATGGTACACGCTTGTATGAATTCATTAAATTAAATTAATGAGATGGTATGATTGTGATGTTATCAAATGAATACTAAATATCCATCGTCTTGCTTAGATTTGTTTAAAGAAATATTTTAATGAAAGTAAACTTTGTGTACAATATGAAGTACCAAATAAATAGTAAAAATTGAGATGTTTTAATATATTTACATGTGAATATAAGAGTGTTGGGATTCGTGGTACATGATATTTGATGATTTAATTTGAAAATATCTCAAGCGATTACAAGATAGTCAAAGGAAATAACGTTCATAGATATATAGATTTATTACTTCTGCAGGTAGGTATAGAACCTGGTGGCAGAACACTACAATATACATATTACAACTAAGAATACTAATACACTGTAATTTTAAAGCATTTTAAGACAATAATAACAATAATATAACTATAATAACAATAACAGCATTACCTATAAACTTTATGACTGTCCTGTCCGGAATTTTTAAGTAATAAATACACTGCACTTCACTCCACTTCACTACATTTCACTTCACCTCACTTCGCTACACTTGCATTTCACTTCGCTACACTACACATGCATTTGACTTCTCTATTGCACTACACTTCACAACACGTCACGACACTCCAATTCAACTACTACTTTAAATATAATTGTATATTTAACAAACCAATGCATTTAATAGTGATTATCACAATACTACTAATAATAAAAAATAACAATTATAATAAAATTATAACAAAAATAATAACTATTTTAATAAGCCTAACTTATACAAATGTTCTTAGTTAATCTACTTTTAAAACTTTGTACTCCTAGAGGATAGGCATCCATGGCTGTCGCAGGTAACTTATTCCAGTCCGTTATTGTTCTATTTGTGAATGAAAATTTTCCAACATCTGCAATGGTTCTTATGAGTAAAAGACAAACAGTTGTTAGTTTTCTCATTGACCTTTTGTATTAAGAGGGCATAGGAAACGTTTGTTATTTTCGCAGAAAGTAGAACGCCTATAGCTTTATAATTAATACATTAATGTTCTTACATGTGGAAGGCCTTACAGTGGCTCAGGACATTGTGCCCTCTCTTCCAGCTGATCATTTTCAAAAGTGACTATACGCTCTCTCTCTCTCTTCTACGATTTGATTTGTGTGTGTGGCAAGGGTTTGTGGGGGGGGGAGATGTGCTTATATTGTAGCAATCTAGTAATTCAATATTATTGTTGAAACGCATGTGTGATTCATTGAAAGAATTTTCTCTCCAAGATGCCCACCTACAGTATTGCATAATTTTATTAGCAAAGTAAAAAATATTGTACAAATAAATAAAAAAATACAATTGCATGATTAGAGGATCCATATTTTGGTGCATGAAAGTCATAATAATTCCTTCAATAAATACGAAATCCCTCCAGCAGTTGGTAGCACATAGTCATGCGCTTCCTCTGGTCATCATTCGGATCCGATAGGTACACGGGTCGGATACTGCAGTCTCCGTTCATGTAGACACAATCCCCGGCTGCCGAGTCCAATGCTTCTGCTAACATGATTCACTCAAAATCGAGACTCGCCCACCGTTGACATCACGTAACCGCATGCTGTGTTAGTTTCATCTACCAGTGAGCGTCTGTAAATGAAGGTATGAGTGTGGATAGATTAAGGTGTGTGTGAGTTTGTGCGTGTACGAGTGTGTGCGTGCGGGTGTACATTCAATATTATTTCGTTGCAGATTCTGGAGGTTCCAAAGCGACTTGGCTTCACACAGAGGCGACTTGATCGACAGTTTTTCCTTCGGATGGTATTTTTATTGGTATTGTTCGATGTATCCTGTGTTATAGTATTAAAGAAACATTTAAAAATAATATTTATAAATACGCCTGTGACATAATAATTTTTAAAATTATGTGATGGTATTACATGTAAATGAAGTGCTTGGGGATAGGATAAGCAAGTAGGAAAATTGGATTGCAGAATTCTTTGAACTTTCTGTTGTCTCATCTGTAAAAGTCACTTAAAATGATTTACCATTATTTAACACCATGCACCTCAATTGTCATCATTAATGTCCTCTGGAAAGAGCAACCCCGAAGCTTCGTCATTCAATTGGTCTTAGCAATGCGGATATCCGACACAGCGTTTTAGCAGCGAACGGAATTATGAACCTGGCCCTACACGGGCAGTACATTGCAGATACACTAAATATTTTCAACAAGCCAAACAAAGGTAAAACAGGTTATGAGTCGATATTAATGATAAGTGTTTAAGTGACCAAAGTTCAGTGCAAGCAGAAAGCACGAAAGCGAACTTGAAGTCCGTGTACGGCTGGCAAACAACTAACAACACAGCGATAACCCATCGGCAATTGTTAACGAAAATGACTCCAGATTGAGTGGATCACAAAACGTCACTACGAATATCACCAGAGAGATTAATAATACAAATGAACAGCAACAAGTAAGTGCTATGAATGTTGTATATCAACTAATTTTTCAAATATGTCCTCAAAAGCAGTTTCTACAACAGTAGCAACAATAACAACTCGCACACTCAACCGAAATTATGCAAACAGGAAGATACTGAATCTACTAGTTCAACGCCGCAACCAATGCAACAGGCACAACAGAGTAGTGGCAAAATTGTAAGCGTTAGTTATCAAAGCACCCTCGCCAAAATAAACAACTTTTTTGTTTAGTTAACTAAATACGCTCATTAATTCCATTAATCTATAAAAATAATTGTTAATGGGATGCGTGCAATTAAAAATCCAAAAGAAGCAATCAGAACTCAGAGAACTATTCTAAATCGTTTAATTATGTGTCTATAACACGGACGTTTCCAGACGGCCATGAAACATGAACAAAAATGTACTACATCACATATTCTGTACATCAAAAACATATAATTATTCAACAAATGAAAAAAATTATAAACGAATAAATATTACTACTTCTAAGACAATCATATTAATATTTGTTGTACAATAAGTTAAATTAGAAACTATTATCGTACTCAAACTTGGTATCAATCATTCTAACACAGGCGTCGCTTTATATTGCATAGATATGTTTACTTCACCCATTTGAACGGGACGGCCCAGGGAGAGCAACTGTTTTGGAAAAACTCCTTATTTATTTTTTTTGAAAATCAAGTAAATTGTTTATAATTTAAAATATCGATGTTCTCCTTTACACGCCACGTCTTCAACATAATCAAGTATGACCATAAGCATATTGGTTTGGCACTAGCTGACTAATGGAACAACATAAAATATTGAACATGAATAAATGTTTTACGTGTAAAACATTTGGTCTGACTTTATTACAAATATAAAAAATGTAATCGTCAATTGTATTTACCCGCACTGAAAAGTACACCAGCAAAACAGAGTGAGATCTGAATCTTCTTTCTACTTTTCAACATAAACACGTGTTGTTCTCTCATACATGCTCTTCGTTTCGTACGAAGTAATGTTTGCATGATTTTGTCAGCTTCTTCTAATATTTCAACCGGAATACGTTGAATATCTTCCATTTTCAAACGTTTATTTCATACATTATTCTCTAAGACACCAAGGTTATCAAAATATACTTTGCAAGGCCTGCTAAAATAAATCTTGTTCAGAACCTATATGGCGTCATAAAATTCATACATCAAATGGAAAAGATATAATTGAATTTCTCAAAATTACAATTATTCTTTAATGGGAATTATAATAACATATTGAACATAACCCGTGGATAAAGGGGTATAATTGCACACATGGTAAATGAGAAAACTCGCTCCTATCGTTGCTCGTTTCCTTGAACATACAATTCATGCAATTATACCCTTCTTTATACACTCGTCTCGTTAATTACTATTTTGTTTTCCAGCATTATAAAATAACGTTTTCTGTTACAAGAAGTCGTTCATAAACGGACATTTTACGGCACAAATGATGACGTATTAGATTTTATGTCACGAATGATTGCGTCATCAC
Organism: Gryllus longicercus; assembly: GCA_038098605.1. Taxonomy (NCBI): domain Eukaryota; kingdom Metazoa; phylum Arthropoda; class Insecta; order Orthoptera; family Gryllidae; genus Gryllus; species Gryllus longicercus. Next base: position 494,526 of record JAZDUA010000253.1, on the reverse strand, counting down.
ACATTCAGCCAATCGTAGTGAGAAAATCGGGGGGAGGTATATCTAAACGGAACAGCCGACCAGTGTTTACTCGCACGATGTCAAATACCCGAGTCGTCACAGGGAAGTTGTTTCGCAAAATTAAGTTTGATTCTCTTATAAATGTATAAAGCTGTTATACAAAAAGTATATTATGCAACTCGTTTGTAGTGTTTCTTTATTACATTCGTACAAATTTGAAAACTCGCTCCTAAAGTCGCTCGTTTTCAAAACATGTATTCATGCAATAAAGCTTAACATTATAAACTAATTGCATAAACTATTATTTCGCCATGTCTCCAAGTGCATTCTAAGTTCATTCTTAATGTTTTCATTGCCTTTGAATAAAGACCTGCAACCAAACAAATTCATAAATTATTCTCTTAATAATTAATGTAAATAAAATATTATTATTGTAATGAAAGGTGTTTTAGATTTCATAATGGTTGGAAAATAATAATTAATTTTTGTTATCACTTCTCACCAATGTGAAAATGAAACATTTTTTGCATAATGTTACAATCTTTTAAACCCAATTTGAGTTAAATCTAAAAGTTAAAATTTATACTGCAGTTCGATATCATAGTGATCTTTAGTGACCATATTATTTTAAAAATTTATCTGGTCCTCCAACAGAGATAATACAGTTGAAAAGTGGAAGAAGAAACAAGAAACAAAAATTATAAACCTTCGATTAAAATTGATCCACAGGTTTATGTGCCAAGTAAAATCATTTCTGCTGCATTCCTGTTTCTATACAATTAGAGACTATACAAGTATTAGAGTATCAACAAGTAAAATAATATTGATTATAACAATGTAATTTAATGCATATTTTCCATATTTTGTGTGTAATTCTGGTACCCTAAATATGCCTGTAACATGATCTACATCAGCTTGTATGCCTTTCATTTCGGGAACCCAATTTAGGGTTTTAGTCCAGTTTTTGATATTAAAAATATTATTATTTTAATTCCATCACAGCTGACAATGCTGGTTTTAGAGATACTTCACATTTCTTCTTATAGTGCCTTCCTGAGAATATGAGCTGTGCCTAACGAGGCTACCTTCTGATTTAATGTTAATGATGAATTTGATGTTAATGATGTTGTTCCAGGTATTTTTTAAATATTGATCCAGTAGTTTCCTAGAGGGATTATTACTATTGACGCTATTTCAGTTTTTGTGTTTAACATTCTTTGTAATTCAATTTTTAAATCTGTGTACTTCATCATTTTTTCTCCTTCTTTCTTTATTACATTGACATATTTTGGTATTGTTATGTCTTACAGATATTGTTACCCTTATACGTATTCGTATCATTGTGTTAGGTTTAATTGTTCTTATTTTCATGTCGATTATTATTTGTTGTATCCAACGGATTGTGGTATTTTCATTTGCCGTAGGTTTTTGATCACGCTTACACCATTTATCTATTACGTTGATGCCAAGTGCTTTGCATATATTGTAATGAACTAATTGACACACTATCATGTACGTAATACTCGTATGTATTCTTGTTTAGCAAGCGGAGAGCATCCTGCAGGTATATGGTCTATTGTTTCTTCATGCTTCTGACATTTACTGTCAAAATTTTTTTCGAGGAAATGTCTTCTGTACTATTTTATTATGGATGGCTTGGTCCTGCAATGCAATTATAAGGCTGTTTCTCCTTACAGTTGACTGAGTTTTAACCAGTTGAGCGACTTCTCTAGGTCTTTTATTATTATTATTATTATTATTTATATTATTATTATTATTGTCGCTATTATAATAATTCAGATTCATTTAATTCTTAAACGTTATTAATGTAATTTCTACAGTTTACTTCAGTTTCTCATGAAAATACCATAAAATTCAGCAACAACCAGGACTTACAGAATGCATTGTGAAATTTTTCATCATAAGAAGATTTCATTTGCAGTTTTTCTTGGCATAGCTTAAATCAGAGTTGCCACAAGAAATTTTGTATGAAATTCATCTTCTGGACATTTAGATATTGTAGACATATTTATATGACTTCTACGATTTAACAATTAACAATTCCCAAAAGTTTCATTTTGAACAAATCATTCAAGGCCAAAATAAACCAAGTACTGTCTACATCATACTCGGTAAACTGAGGGATGTGTCAAAGATCCGGTCCGGTTTATCCTCACTTATTATTGATAACTTTAATGAGTAATAGCTCCTCTCCGGTATACTCAGAAATTGCCTTCTATTATGCCGACGATATAGACCTTTTCGTAACAAATAAGGACATAATTTACTACTATCTGAACATATCTAGTGACCATATAACTTGGGAAAATGTCTGATAATCAATGTTAAACCCCAAAAGTTTCTAAGTAAAATATTTACCCTTCGTTGACCATACTTCGTTAGTTTAAAATAGAAAATATCAACCTTCTATGGCTTCCTTCCATAACAGCTGTTAAATAAATTGTAGTTTTATTAGACTAAAAAGACTGGCGTATAAAACGTAAATATGTACAGTTCAGCCATTAAAATTTTATTCAAATGAGGAAATTTACCCCTAACCAATTACAAGTAAAACCTCAGTATCAGAAGTAGCCTACTAATATTTAATCGAATAATTCTCTCTACATAAACGTAACTCCTACTGCGGTAGGCCGTTGCCGGTCCAAAGCCAAAGGGAAGGGTTGGAGCAATGGGCCATTCTTTGTAAAAAACCCATTCTTTGTTAAAAATCTCTGAGGTGCATTTTCCCCAGTACAAAAGCCTCGGATGCGGACAGTCAACCGGAGACGACTTTGGCTACGGAATAGGAGTATCTCCATTGGTACATAGAATGTGCAAGGTTTGAGACGGAAACAAGCAGAAGTTGTGGCAGAAATAGATAAATTGGACACTGTAGTTTTGACAGAAACCAAAAAGAAGGGGCATGGAGAGAATAAGTACTGGGAAACTACTATCACATTTGAAGCGGAGTAACAAAATCACCACATGCAAATTCCGGCGTCTCGATACTTATTAGTAATAAATATAGAAAACATATTATAAACTGTGAATAAATCAATGAAAGATAGATCAAAGTCGAACTAAATATTCAGAACCAAAGTAAAACAACAAAGTTTTAAGTGAAGAGAAAGAGGCTTTCTTTGGTGAGCTTGGTGATAATGTGGAAGAAGTGAGAAAGTAAGTTGAACTAATGGTCATTGGAGATTTTAAATTGTAGAATTGGACATCACGAAAAAGAGGTAGTTGGTGCTTTTGTAGAAGAGGTGTTAAATGACAATGGAAATAGACTTATTGATCTATGTAGGGAGCAATAATGTGTTGTAACAAATACTCTGTTCCAAAATAAAAACATACATAGATATTACATGGGAAGATTTCACAAGACAATATAAATCAATTATAGATTTAATGATAATGAGGAGGATAAGAAAAAACATTATTAAAGGATGTGCTTGTTTATATACAACTTGAATTTGCCAGAAACCATCACATGGTAGTGAGAAAGGAATGTTTTACGGATATAAAGAAAACCACTCCAAAAATAGACAATGAGCTTATAGAGAACAAGGAATTGATCTTCAAGACAGGCATCTTGAATCAGAATAGTGTGAAAATTCTCTACCAAAATAGACTGAGAAAGAAATTAAATTTGGAAAAGGAAAATAATCCCTCAGAAATGTATTAACACTTGAAGGAAAGTATTTTGAAAGCAGCTAAGGAAGCCCTTGGGAAAGAAGAAAGAAAAAAGAAATATTCGGAAAAGTTTTCTGAGAATTTAGAAGAAATGATTGAAGAGAAGGAAAAGACATATGTGAAATGGTTAAATGATAAAATACCAGACTCAAGAGAGAAATAGGTTCTGTTCGGATAGAAATTTATATCAGGTGTAAGGATTGAAAAAAATTAACATTGGGACAGGTTATGTACATACACCGATGGAACAGTGGGATAGAATAAATCATCTGAAGGTCTAAAAAAAGTATGTGGATTATATCATATTTTGTTCAATATTTACCTAGAACAAGCGTTACATAACTGGTACAGGAAATGCTCAGGCATGGGAATAAAAACTGGAGACAACACATTTCACTCACTTCTATTTGCTGATGACCACGTAATGTTTGCTGAAATGAAAAGGGTATGGTGTATATGCTAAGCAAACATATATAATAATATAAAAATGGGGAATTGAATTAAATTGTATAAAACTGAATGTATGCGTTTTGAACAAGCAATAACGGATATAGATGTGAATGGTAACAAAATTAAAAGCTGTAACACCTTAAAATATCTTGGATCTTTAATAAACAACTCAGATACATGTGTCACATATATACACTCAAGAGTAATTATGGGGAAGAAAGCAATTAAACCTTTACACGGCATACTATGTAATAACAATCTTAGCCAATATGTCAAAAGACGGACATTCCACTGTATAGTAGAAAATATAGTACAATACGGAGAGGAAACGTGGCCACAAACTACAAAATAAAACATAACATTAGACATAAGATTAGTACAGGACAAATGGACTACATGGGACGATGCCTACACCTTACTCGCAGGGACAGTGCAAAAAGAAGAAAAATGAAGAAGGATGAATGTAATTTGTTCTATTACGAAAACCTTGGAAAATGAAGCACTACAATGGTATGAAGATGTTCAAAGAATGTCTGAAAACAGATGGCCACGCAAGATCTTATAGTGGCAACCACCTGAGAGGAGAAGACGAGGAAGACCAGTTTTAGAATGGGAAAAATACATCCAGGAAGGTATGGAGGATGGAGGCCTCAAACCAGCAGATTAGGAGGACCGAGAGTTGTGGAGGGTGAAAACGGCAAGCTCCTAAGGGGAAAATGCCGAAGAAAAAGAAGATAAACAAGCATCAGTCAACGAGTCATATTCAATTCCTAAAAATTTACAAAATAAATTTCTGCAGAAAAAAATTAAAATGCGTTCGAAACGTCAACAGTAGTCATCGTAGACACAAGAACTGGTTTTATTTATTACTTTAATGGCGGAGAAACTGCTGACACACATTCATGTTTAAGATAGTTTTGCTTCATCTCTATTGAATTCCGTAACCAGGACTCCACGCTGTGAGCAGCAATGAAATCCATTGGCCCGGAGTTTGTTGTGGGTCGTGTTTTGCCTTTCCATCGTGCTGCGCGCCACCCCTTCACTGTTTCAGAGTTGGGGTGGCTGTGGCGCGGAGCTACACCGCTCCTCCCCGCCATGCACTTCCCGCCCCCCTCCCCGCCCCGCCCCGCCCCAACCTCCCGCCCTCCGCGCTTTGCGCTCGCGGGAGATTTATGGGATGACAATCGAGCAACAGGTGCCGGGGACCGCGAGGAGTCGCGCTTCCCCTCTTCCCGACCCCGTCGTCGCTCTTCCACGCTCGGAGAGGTGGCTCAGGGCATCAGTTGATGCCCCTGCAGTGCCTGTCTGGGAGGTTCTAGGTTCGAGATCCGATGGTGGGGGGATTTTCCACTCTAGCTAGATAGCTAGGTCGAGTTCTGTCTGTGGATAATTTTAGCGGCCGGTTGCTCTCGTCGGTAGTTTTTCGTGGTTTCTCCGATAAACACCATGCGAATGCCGGAGCAGTACCCTAATAAACGGGACACGGACCGCGCGCTATCTTTCCTTCTCATTCCTTGTCTTATCCTACCCCTTAATTACACATACACACACACTTACATGCACTGCAATACCACACACGCCGGGAAACCGGTCGGGAGCATCGAGCTTGTTCCGGCTGGGACGATGCTCCATTAGTGGGAGATATCTTGTTGGGGAAAACTAGCGGACGCTAGCGGACGGTCGGCGCCGCATATCGCTATACAGCGAGGAAAGATGACCACCACCTCCCATGCACTACACTAACAGGACTAATGACCATAGCAGTTGTCGCGCGCGGAATCACTAATCAATCAATCTTCCACGCTCCGCCCCGCCCCGTTCGGCCCTTCTCCTTCCCGCCCCGCTCCACTCGGCGTTGGCGCCCTCGCGCGGCACAACTGTCGAGACAAATGAGAGCCACGACCATCAGAGAAGTGTGAAATTGAGCAGCATACAAGTGTAATCAATGCTTTCATCTCGAAATATTTTTTTCAATTTAATACTAAGAATGGGAGCAAGTCAACTTCATTAGTTAAGCCGTAAAATCCTATCAACGGATTATATTACCGCGTGAGTAGACCTTAGGGAAACAGGAAGAAAGGATCCGTTCTTTTAAGGCAAATTGCTTCCTATGGCTTTATAACTTTAGAATCTTCGCACTGAGTGGTCGATTTTTTTCGAGGTATCAGCTAACTTTTAAACTCTCCCATATTTCGGGCTGTTTTTACGAGAGTGCTCGTTCTCGCTGGGGCTATCAACTTAAACAAAAAGAGTTTGTTTTCGCAAGCGCGGGGCCGATTCCACGCCCCATATTTTCGTGAGCTTGCGAAGATCTGCCGAAGCGGAGGCCGCCTCTGCTTGGCAGCCCTTGGCTCTCTGCCACGGCCGCTGCCCTGCCCCCACCCTCCGCCCAAGACGCAGCGTGTGACGCGGGGCAGGCGGCGCGGGCGGGGCAGGCGGCGCGGGCGGCGCGGGCGGCGCGGGGGGAGCGGAGAGCGGTGCGTGGGAGCCCGCGTTATTGACCAAGAGCGGCCGCCGAAATTTCGCGACGTCGCGCGACGCCGCTCCCGGCCCCGCCACCGCCCGCGCCGCCCACGCCGCCCGCGCCGCCCACGCCGCCCGCGCCGCCCACGCCGCCCCTGCCGCCCGCGCCGCCTTCGCCGCTCTCAGACGGCGCGCCCCAATTTCCGGAAGCGACGGCGCCGCAGCTGCCCCTCCCAGGCACCGCCCCGGGCGCTTGGCCCCGCCCGCCCCCGCCCCTGATGGAGGCCCGGCCGGCGCGCCCTGCGCAGCGCGGGTCGATCCCCGCCGACGCCCCGCGGCAACACAACGGCACAGCGCGCATCGCCCGACCTCCCGTCCCCGGCGCCCCCGCTGACCCCGTTGCAGGCGCGGGCGGCGCCGCACTGACCTGCCTGCCGCGCGCCCGCCTTGCGCCACGCCGGGCTCGAACCGGAGCCGCCCGCCCGGCCAGCGCTTCTCGCCCGCGGGGCGACGCGCGGGTGGCACTGTCGGCGGCGGCGGCGGCGAGGCCGCGTGGGCGGTGGCGTGCCGCGTGAGGCGTGCAGCGCCCGGCGCCACGCCCACTGCCATTGTTTGAATTCGGAGCGCGGGAGGGGCTCCCATAAATCAGGCGGGCGGGAGGGCAGGGGCTGGGAAGCGAAGAGCGCGGTGGAGGAGAGGGCGGGGCGTGGGCGTGGGCGGGGGCGGTGCTGCGTAGCGCACGCGACGGGCCGCCCGTGACATTTGGAGCGCGGCGGCCGCGCGCCGGCACGCCAGCGCTCGAAAGGTCGCCGACCTCGCCGCCCCGCCCCGCCCGCTCCGCCCGGCCTGGGCCCCGCTCCCGCGCCTGCCCCGCGCCTGCCCCTGCGCCTGCTGGCATTTGCGCGCGGCTCGGGGGCCGGCCGCGGAGGCCGACCTTTCGCGGAGGTGGCGGCGGCGGTTGCCGCTCGCGCGGGTATTGTCCGCGCCCCACATCCCCGCGCGCCACTCGGGCAAGGCCGCCGCCGCCGCCGCCGCATCCGGGAAACGCGCTCCGCCCATTTGCATACGTACACACTCCGCCGCCGCCGCCCGCCCGTGCCATTCAGCCTGCGCGCCTTGCGCAATGAGCTGCAGAAGCGCCGCCCACGCCCCGCCACGCGCCCCGCCACACACGCCCCCGCGCGCTTCCGCGTGCCTCATCGCGCGGGAACGAAGAGCGCCACGCCCGACGTAAGCACGCCCAATCACTGAGGGACAGTTAAAGTACGAGAGAGCCTTGTGTTTGGTATATTCATATTGTACAAGTATTGTTGATTAAGACTATTCAACTTATAATTACTGAAAAATATATTCTTAATGAGTTCTTCACAATAAACTTAAAGTTAAACGTCGAGTACCAGACATTCTCTTATTTGTCATTACAAACTCCGACGTGAATTGCTTGCAATTACAACGATATTTTTACATAGTTTTCGAGATCAACACAACATTTCAAACTCATTTTACACGCAAATAAAGTTAGGTTTCACTTGACCCGTTTTGCTGACAATATTTCTTACAGCCATAATGTGGCATCTCTGAGATTTCAATGTATTAAAAGGATTTTTATATTTATTATTTTTTTGAGAATGTTACCAAAAAGGGCCATTTCGTTTCTAGCAGACCGAAAGGCATTTAGAGACATGCCGGTTTCCCGAATGGTGGCCGGGAAGACGTTAGCTAGGTCATTTCCTTCGTCACTTCACCTTCCCGCTTCACCATGATTGAATAGCCCCTAACTATTGCAATAATAATAATAATAATAATAATAATAATAATAATAATAATAATAATAATAGTAATAATAATAATAATAATAAGCAGATCAGATGACTGAGATCAGTAACACAGTAGTGACGTAGCGGTCTCAGGCGAGAAGATCATGAGTTCGATTCCGTCTCTGTCATGGGTGTGTTTGTGATTGTATGTGCGTGTCGTCCTCTCATCCCTCACTTTCATCATCATTTTATCTTCCATACTCTTCGGGCTAACAACCTCGGGGGATAAAAATCGGATCTAGCTAAATGCTGATAAAGTTACATGATAAAATGATGGTGATGGTGAATCCCATGATAAAAATACATGCACCTACCGAGATAATGTTACGGAGCCCCGGTGAATGCAGTATCCATAAACCCTTGGTCCAAACCGGCCTATTTGCAAACATAATAATAATAATAATAATAATAATAATAATAATAATAATAATAATAATAATAATAATAATAATAATAATAATAATAATAATAATAATTATTATTATTATTATTATTATTATTATTATATTATTATTGTGTTCGAATGAAAAAAGAAAAATAAGCCAGTTCTCCACCGGCAGTCCGAGACGCACCGAAATTCGCTTGTTCAAAGGAGCCTGGAAGTGGTCTGATCGTGAGCGACGGACAGACTGACGGACAATCGGATACAAGCAGGTTACCCAATTCCTACAGCTACTACTAATTTCTTACTTGTTCTTGATTAATTGGACTCTTCACACATTCATTGGAATATATGTTTTTGAATCATCTCTAAAGGAGTAGTTTACGGACATCTTACAAACGTAAGAAGTTAACCGGCTTTCGTGTTCCAAAGCATCAGATGATATCATTGCAGTGCATTTGACACGGAGGTCCTAAGGTCCAAGTCCCGACAGTACCAGAATTTTCGACACTGTCATCATAGCTAAATGGAATTGCATGGCTGACCGGTGGCGAATTCTAGTGACCGACTGCTCTAATCTGTAGTTTACCGTGGTTTCTCCCATCTACACCGGGCCAATGCCTGACCAGTACCTTAGTAAACGGACCACGGACCTTCCTCTTCCTTGCCTCGTCCTCACCCCTTAGTTACACATATTTACACTTCCATGTGCTGCACTACCACACATGTTTAGAGATTGTCCCGGCTGGGACGGTGGGAGATACCTGATTAGTTGGAGATACCTGGCTGGGAAAAATCCCACTAGCCGACGTGTAGATCGGTGCAAGATCTCAGCATCCATCGTGGAAATATCACTACCAACTTTTGAGGAAAACATGCACTTCACTTAAGGGAGTAATGACCTTTGAAGCTGATGTGTCCGGAAACACGAAATAATAATTCAGTTAAGAAGTTAACTTAAACATGCAATTACTGGGTTTTATTGAGTCTCTATCGTTCATGCAGCAAATCCACACGTATTCCCATTATAATATTAATAGTATAATTGTGAATATAATTATAATCTTTCATCGTCACATCATCTGCCCCTTTTTTCGTGTCCTGCGCTATGGTCTTACGAAATATCATTAAGCAATTGCGTTGCCGGAGAACATTTTGATTTTTTTTCTGTTTTCCTCTCCTTATTCCTTGATGTCTGCCACGAGAGCACGACGGGTAGGGTGTCGCGGGCGTCGCGACGTGCGTTCGCCTGCCCCGCCCCCGCCCCCCGCCCCCCGCGCCGCGCCGCGCCGTCTTGACCTGCGCCTATCGACCGGCGGCGCGGGTGCCGCATCGCGTGCCGCCGCCGCCCGCACGCGTGATCGACGCACGCGTGCGCCGCCTCCGCCCGCCCGATAGCGTCGCTACGCCGCGCCGCGCCTGGCCCGTTCCTGGAAGCGGCCGGCGGGCCCCGCCGCCCCCACCGCCGCCCACGCCACCGCCCCGAGGAGAAAGAGTTCCTGCGGAACGAATTTACAGCCGACGCTTACTTGGCGCAGGGGCAGGATTGCTGGTGGCGAATTTTTGAAGCTAGCTAGATAGCTAGGTCGAATTCATCCAGTGTCTAGAGAACAATCCTGGCGGCCTGTTGCTTAGATGGGTAGTTTTCTGGAGTCTCTCAAGGCGGCTCCACACATTCGGTATACGCTGAGCTGCTCGTCCAATCTCGAACAGCTGATGTGTTCGGCGAATGTTCACCCCTTTGATGTGTCCTAAAGATCGACATGCGGTGGATAGGGTTAATACCGAATGTTCGGCGCTCGGCGAATCGTAAGCAACCCGTCCACACTACTCGGAATTCGGCGAGCGGTTGCTCATGATTCGCCGAATGCCGTATGTGTGCAGCCACCTTGAGATCATTCCCAGGCGATTGCTGGAGCAGTATCATACGAAACGGGCCAAGAACCGTGCGCGATCTTCTCCTTGTGGTAAGGCCTTCTCCTTGTGGTAAACTTTCTCTTTTAGCACACACGTTACACTTTCATCCACTACACTATCACGCATTCAGAAGCTTAAAGCTTATCCCGGCTATGGTGATATACTGGCTGGGGAAGATACCTGAGGGAAAACCTCGCAATATGACGTGCAGGTCGGCGCCAGATATCACGTACCAGCGAAGGAGGAAAACTGCCACTTCTCCGGAAATCAGGTGCATGGGGGACAGGAATAATGACTGTATAGTTAACGCATTCATAACGTCCAATCTATCAATTGCTGAAGCAAATATTAATTCTTGTATACTTGCAATACATGAGAAGAAATAAATCCCAAATCCTTATATGCCATCCCCATGAAAGAGTCTGAATAGTCATGAAAGTTAGTGCCCATTGTTTTGCCTGGGTAACAATCTTTGGAGAGCACCCAGTAACTTCTTTCGCTGGCGACTGCCAAACGCTGCTTGTATAATTGGCCGTGTCCTAGCCTGGCGCGCCGTGCTCATTAGAGCGTCGGGGGGGGGGGGGAGCTACCCATTGAGCCGGGGAGGATTCCTTGTGCCGTCAGTACACCGTGCGCCAGGTGGACAATGGCGCCACCGGAGCTGGGACGGAGTAATTCACTCCTCAATGGCCATTGAGTGGCCGCTGGCACGCCGCCAAGGACGCGCCATCCATCGATCGGGTGGCGCTCGTTTTCAAGGAGTTTGCACCAATTGCTGCGCGCTCTCCGAAAAACGAGTTTTTCCCAGCATGTTTGGTCAGGCGAATTCGTTTATGTGATTTTCTTATATTATTATTATTATTATTATTATTATTATTATTATTATTTTCATCATCATAATTAATAATGTGATTTACTAAATTTGGTTAATCTTTGCAAACGATCGTTTTTTCGCCACATATTTTGGTCGCTAAGACAATTATAAATTAGGTGTAAGATTGTGATATCAATCTTTCTCATTATGCCTGCATTATTTTTGGTTCTCTTAGGGAAAAAAATAAAGAAGTATTTCTAAAGTATGTTCAAAAAGAGATACATCGGTACCTTACTTCATTTTTACGTTTTATAATTGCAACTATTATCGAGAATTATTGCAAATACGTTTTTCACAATTTGGAAGTTAGTTTTCTTGATACGTGTTTTAAACTCAATAGTAGTATATTCTACATTCTACTTGTTATTGAAGCTACAAATTATGATTTTTTAGATAATCGAAATTTTGAACTTAAAACAATTAGTAAACGGGTTTTATTAAATTACATTTATAAGCGCACTTTGCTAAAACCATATTGAGCGCAGTTTGTTGTACTAGTTGGAAATTAACATAAAAATGTTTTCCTGGCAGTGGTGTTGAACACCGGCTTTCAAATTGGTAGACCTGTAACACGTAGCTGTAGCCGGATATGTAGGGTAGAGTGGCCTAAAGAAAAAAAGGTTATAATTATAAAAGATTGTGTATTCACAAGGGCAATGTAATAACAAGGGAACGCACTGTTAAAGTAAAACCATCATTCACTAAACTACGGTATTTAGTTTACTTGTCTTCGGTACACGCTCCTCCGTTAAGCCCCAGATTTTTCAAAACAAATGTATGAGAAATGTATTTACTGTAGTTTGTCAGTATGCAAATCACTCAATTTGTAAGAAAAACCACAGGGGAACAACGGAAAAGAATAGTACATACATTTTAGTTCCGTCTTCCGTAAGTATCAGTTGCTCATCAAGTTTCTATAACCTACGTCCTGATATCCCGCCCATTGTCCCATACGCTACTCCTCCAGTTACACGTATTCCTTAACATTTTTACAGAATTAGATAACATCATAACACTTCTTGTCTTATTAACCCCTACAACCATTACATATATACCTTTCGACTATTTTAACTATTTTAATCTATTTATGAGGGAGGAATCAACACGACACGCCCTACTAAAAATAATGATTTGTAGAAGGGTATAAAGTGTGCATGAAGTGTGCAGTATAATGTGTGTTGTGAATTTAATTTTCCCCTAATCATTTCATGGTAGGATATTCTACAAAATCTACATTAATCGTCTTAAAGTTGCGTATTGCATCTCGGGGGGAGGGGGGAGGGAAGAGATTTCCTCTCTAGAAGTAAAATAATCAAGTTTTGTGGAGGGTTACTTATAAATTGCATAAAACAGGAATGTCTCCTCCCCCCCAAATTTAATCCACAACACACTTTATGCTGCAATACACGATAACATCGTGCGTCGCTCGTTCAGAAACGGTGTGACAAAGGCCCTTAAAATTTTCTGGAAGTGTTTTGAGGTATTTCTCAGAATAGAGTCATCAACACTACTAATCAGAGCGGCGAAACAATAGAATGCAACAGTATGAGCAGTGGAATTTTTGTATTGGAGTGGAATTTTTATTTCGAAGGTACAAAATCTGCTTTGCTTACCTTCTACATTTCCGTGCGCAGTATCACGAGTTTTTTGTTATACCGCAGTAAATGCGGTTTCATCTACACGCACCATCTTTCGTACAGTCCATTCACCTCTTCTTTTGTTATCCATGAAACACAAGGTGTTCACAGAATAACAGAAGGAGAGAAAGAACCTCTGTGTAAAAACATTTTTAATTTGTCGACTTTTAAAAATTTTAACGGAACATTCCACTTAATCACTTTTATTGGAAAGTAATATCAATGTGGTCATACAAACAACTTTATTTTCATTAATTATTCATAAGATTTTGCTGAAGTTTATTTGTAGATCTTTTCCTCTTCTACGCTGGCATGTCGTAAGTGGAAGACGAGTTAAAATGTGGTTGTAAAGTGCTTGAATCATTTCAGGTTTGCTAATGGATATTACTTATGAACTACTTATTTGCTGATGGAGACTTCACTTAGTCTCCAACTGCTGTCGTGTATTTGCGAAGAAACCGCAAGTACTGATACTGAAGTACTGATAAACAATACCGTGAATACGTACGATGCTAAATGGTATCTAGAGAATGTTTAATCAGTATTAATATATTTTTACCTAATATGCCTCACGAAAAACTCTAACATTTTCCCAAACGCGACAGTTCCTATTTTCTCACCATTTCTTTCAACTGTAATATAATAAGTGCTTCAAAATGAGATTTTAAAATTATGTCACAAATATATTGGAAGAAATAGAGTAATTGTAGCGTAATTAGGTGCGAATACGTGACAATTGAAAAAGGACTTTGTTAATCATGGCTACAAAGTCCTACTTTATTTTTTTGCTCGTATAGAAGTAAAGTTTACTTAATGAAATACAGTATGGGTTCCATTTTCATTAAGACACCCTTTCTTATTGTTGTTAGAGACTTACTTTGTTAAGCAATTTATTCCACAATATTAGAACTGAAACGCATTTCATGTACAATGTCTCAAAATGTAAATAGTTCCAGGATAATTTTACGTTATTCAAAGATAAAATGTTCTTCGAATTTTTCAGATTCGTCGATTTCTTGTACATATTTTCACAATTCGAGTTTAATGTTTTCAAAATACGACAGATAATTTGAGCGTAATTTGAGCGTAATTCATCGATATAATTATGCGTCTTATGTACTGTAATATTAACACTTTTTTTGCATTGCCAACAGTAATAAATCGCATGATAAATCTGCATGAATTAAATGAATTAAAATGAAGACTTGTGAATTGATATTTCCTTCAATGCAAATTGGCTTGGGTGGAAGGTCTCGCGTCTCCTATCCTCTCTGTCCCATCCGCCCTCTCGTCCTCCCGCCCTCTGGCCCTCTCACACTCCCTCCGTCCTCACGCCTCCTGCCCGTCATCATTTGTCCCTCCCTCTCGCCGCCAGCCTGCCTGCCTGCCCGCCTGCCCGCATGTCCGCCTGCCCGCTCGCCCGTCCACCCGCCAGCCCGCCCACCCTCTTGCCCGCCCGCCCGCTTGCTCGCCTGCCTACCCGCCTGCCTGTCCTCCTGCCTACCCGCCTGCCTGCCCGCCTGCATGCCTGCCCACCAGCCTGACTGCCTGCTCGTCCACCCGCCTGCCCGCACGACTGCCAAACCACCTGACTGTTCGCCCATCCACACACCTATTCTTTCCATCCGCACTCTATTCGCCTATCAACTTGACATCCCAATCGACCACCCATCCACCCGCCCGCCGAACGCACATCCACTTGCACCTATTACACCAGCAAGCTTCCAAACTCGTCTCGGGGGTTCCCTCCGCAGCTTCATCCATTTCCCCGATCCATTCCCATCATCACCGCCTTCTCCTTCCGATCCCGGCGGGCCCCGCCCTTCCGCCGTCTTCTCCTCGCCGTCCCCTGCCGCCCGGCCGCCTGGGCCCGCCGCGTGCGCGGGCGCGTGAGCGGGGCCGGCGCCCGGTCGGCGCCTCGGGCCCGGCGGCGCGTGCGTGCGTGCCTCACGAAGGAGGCGGCGGCGGCGGCGGCGGCGGCGGCGACGCTGTGGCGTGCGCCGCGGACCCGCGATCGATCCTCGGCGGCGGCGGCGGCGGATGCGCCGCGCGTCGGGGGCGACGTCCGCTCTCGCCGGAAGCGCCCAAATCCAAATCCACCTCCGCACCCCTCCACCCGCCCACCCCCCACTCTCCGGAACACACGCACACCCTTCGAGGTTGTGAGCGCACAGGGCGAGTGACTGCGAGTTCAGACCGCTGCCCTCTTGCAGAGTTCTTAGGCGTCTCATCAACTCTTCCACCTTAAATGCAATGTTACTTTCGGGATTATGTTTAAAAGAGCCTGCGTATCCCCAGAGAAAGATCTGTGATTGAAATAACGCTCTTGCCTGTCCTGAAGATGTTGTTGATTCATCAAGTTCAGGAATGCAGCTCTATCCCTTCTTGAAGACCAGAGAATATAGGATTTGTCGAGCCAGCAAAGCCTTCAATAAGACGCTGTAACAAATATTTCCGTTCAGAAAAGCGATTGTAATCACATAAAAGACGAGAAAGACAAGAGCGTGAATCAAGGAGAGATGGTTGTAACGTGAGAAGTCTGGAAGGACGCGCACCTCCTCATGGAACGGCAAAAAGGGGGGGGGGGGGGGGCGAAAGGGGAGAAGACTGGATCGCGAAGGGGGAGTGAGACAGTAAATCCAGGGATGGAGGGCCAGGAACTGCAAGATAGAGATGGCGGCCTTGAGGAGACGGCAAAGCAGTCTGTTTAAAGGCGCGTCTGTGTAAAGAGACTGGCTTAGCGTAGGTGGAGAGGAGGAGGCAGGGCGTAGGAAGCCGTGTATCGGAAGGTTGGTGCAGGAGAAGGTACGCCGGGCGGGCGGGTGGTCGGAGGTAGACGGGGATAGTCGAGGAAGGAGTTGGCGGGCAGCAAACGCAGAGAAGGAGGGTGAGGAGACAAAATACAGAAGATTCCTGGAATGGAGCGGTGGGGTAGCGGGTAACGAGATGGGGGGATGGTGAGGCAGAGAACAGGGCAGGAGAAAACGAGCCGATAAAAGATAGGAAAAATGGCGGCGGGACAGGAGGTTTTTAAAATGTTATTTAACAAGATCAGTGGGATTACTAGTTTACAGGTGAGTGTTAGCTTTTAGGGACAGGAGTTGAGGGAGAGGAAGGCGTGGAAACGGGAGGCGGGACAGAGGGAGGTGCAGCACAGAATGAGAAAGGCGGGGGGGGGGGGAGACGGAAAGAGGGAAGATTTGGCAGGGAGAGTCGGAGGCCGAAGCACATGAAGCCAGAGTGGGGACGCGAGCAGGGGAGGCAGGTTGAGGGATGACGAGGCGGGGGTGGCAAACAAACATCGCGTGGGCAGCGCACGGGGCACCGGCGCCGCACTGCAAGACGCAGCCGACACTCGCTTGTTTACCGAGCAAACCGGTGGGGCGGCATACCTCATATTATAAACTTATATTTCTGCAGCTTAGTTCACCGTGGGTTCCTAGAAACGTAATTGACTCATTAATTCAGAAGCAAACAAGTGAGTTTCGTGTTTTGAAGCCGAGCGTTTGCGAAAGGATGCTAGATGAACAGTGTCTCTATTCGAGATTACCCGTAATCAGTGACATTTTCATGCTCTTTCAGATTACGCGAGGAAAAATAAACAAAGTTTCTTCTGTACAGTTCAAAGTGAATATATTATGATATGTAATTTTGTACATATTTTACATTACTTTCGCCAAATAACTTTTCATATTTATCATTGCAACTTTTAAATCCAATAAGAGATGCGAGCTCTCGCATTCAAAACTTAGGAAATACTCGTAAACACATCATAGATAAATGAATTAAAAAGCTGTGAATCGGATTCTTCTCTCGGTCGCCGTTTCATACGGACGTGCCAGCAGGTAGCTCCCTGGAACTTGCGGTGAAAGGCGGCGGCAGCATGGGCTGCTCGCTGGAAGTGTACCGGGCGAGGACCGGAAACTGGGCTGGGCGTGCGGGCTGTGGCGAGCTTCGCGCAAGTTTTCCTAGGCGCGACGGATATCTCGGGCTGACGGCAACGGTGAGTGTTTTATCTTTAATCTCCGTCCTACTAGTAATTGGCGGCCAGGAATTAAACCCAGGTCCTACATGTTTCGTGTGTCGAAGAGCACTAAAATGCGGTGCCGAATGCAGTGTGTGTGGGAAGTGGTACCATAACTCCTGCGAGCGCATTCGTGACGTAGACATTATTGGCGACGAATGGTCGTGCAACCGGTGCACTAGGAAAAATGTGAAAGTGCTCAGTGAACGTGTTCGTGCGTTTGAAGACGAGAACATTCAACTCAGGGAAGAAAATCTTCGATTGGCGCGTGCCGTGGAGGAGTCGAGGGCAAAGTTGGCTAAGACTCCCAAACCAGCAATGAGTACTGCTCGGAGGAAGACTGAGGCTGCGACTGCTGCGCGGGAGGAGACGGCGACGGTGACTGCTGCGCGGGAGGAGACGGCGACGGTGACTGCTGCGCGGGAGGAGACGGCGACGGTGACTGCTGCGCGGGAGGAGACGGCGACGGTGACTGCTGCGCGGGAGGAGACTGCGACTGTGACTGCGGCGCGGGAGGAGACGGCGAAGGTGACTGCGGCGCGGGAGAGCGCCCCATTCGTGACCGCGACGCGAGATGCAACAACTGCCACTGATCCTGCAGATAGGCAATATCTCGTTCTGGGGGACTCTATAGTCCGCCACATCGGCAAACACGAAAATCTGACGGTGAAGGGTTTCCCCGGAATTAGAACCAAGCAGTTGTCAAATGTAATAGACAACCTGGAAAGATCACAACCAAACGTAATTGTACTACACGTTGGTACTAACGACATAAAGGGTAGGCATGATCTGGACACGAAAATGGGTGAAATGTATGACCTCGCAACGACTGTCAAAAAGAAGTTCCCGAAATCACATATCCTACTCAGTGGGATAATTGCAAGAGCGGATGTATCGTCAAACAAGATCCGTGCATTGAACGATAGGCTATTGTGGGTGGCACGTGTCCAAAAAATGTTCTTTGTAGACCCAAACAAGTGGCTGGCTTACAGGGACCTGGGAAGAGACCTCTACAATTTTCTTCCACACAGCAATTGAAGTCGACATAACTGACAAGCTAGTGCCGAAAATTTTGTCACTGTCAGAACTCGAATCTAGAACCTCCCGGTCTGAGGTAATGCGGTAACATCAGTTGATTCCCTGAGACACCTCTGCCGTCGAGGTGGAGTGGCTTAGTTGCAGAGCGCCACTTCTCCGAACGCCAACGGTGTGTGTAGGGACCCACGAGCCTCCGAGGTCTGGGGTCGCATCCCTCCTGGCCCTTGGGACGGGGGACGGAGACTTCCCTTAGGGCTCGCCCCTCCGACCGCAGCCCTCGACGTCCGGAAGCGGCGACGCGAGGCCTAGCGCTCAGCGCCGGCACTGTTGCCAGATGGCCTCACCTTGCGGATGAAGGTAAGAACTTCGTTCCACTGTCAAGAAGCATTCAACGTAAGCCTATCCTGGCGATTAAATGGTCACTGTGACTGACTGAAATGGTTCAATGGCAGAATTGAACTCAAACGGGAGTTTAAAGCTCGTCTCGTCTGGGGCTGTGACTCACTGGAGGAGATATCAGGATGAGTAAAACCCCATCGAGTCCACGTTCAGGTCGACGCAGGATCTCATATTCCTGCAGAGGAATAACACTGTCACATCCCTGGATATAACATGCATCACACTTACGGAACACACGGCTACACCCGGTGACGCACCTGGACCACACTTATCAATTAACAATCAATCAACTATCCATCTTTCGTGTTCTATATGATTATGTAGTCCTCTTTGTAAGCATCAGAGTTTGAAATCAGGTTGATTCTTGGAGTTAAAAATCATTTGTCGAAAAGATATTCACATTACATAACTTCTCCACAACTTTTCTACTTTAAATTCATGAATTGTTATATTATTAAACAAGTTATTTTTTCCTAGTATATGTGTTTTAATATTAATAATATTTATTTTTCTGCTAATGAGCTTTCTCTTGGTGGCAGAGTTTTACAGCACATATACAGAGATATTAATGTTACATATATATAATATCGCAGTACTCGCCTGACCGCTGTGGTGTGCGGATCGTTCCCGCAGCTCCGTAGTGTCTTACCTTGCTCGCCCGCGAGGGCGCCAAGATAAGGAAAAGTCTAGCGATAATAACCAGTGCGCACTAGCTCTAAGTGAACAGTTACAGTTGTGAAGCATAACGGTGTTTCATCCTCTTCATATTCAAATCAACTTAACAAAAGATAACATACACTAAAACTCAGTCGATTACCGAAGTATTTTCGGGTAGGATCAGTAGCATGTAGTGCGATTGCATGCTGCTGACACCCGGGAAGCTGTTTACTTCAAGAAATGTCATCCGAAGAATCAACAGGCAGCGACAGCAACGCCATGGATCATGATTCATCTGCTCCCGTCAACCTGACGCAGAATGTATGGCAAATATACACACCAGCTCGGTCAAAAAGGCCGAACCCTGACGTCCTCGACCCTGATGCTAATAGAAGGGTAAGGCAAAAGACAGCGTCTTGCGATAGTAATACTAGTGTATATACAGTTCCCACCAAGAATCAATTCAGTGCTCTTGATATAGAAGGTACAACAGAAAACAATGAGGAAACATTT
This sequence comes from Gryllus longicercus, assembly GCA_038098605.1. Classification (NCBI taxonomy): domain Eukaryota; kingdom Metazoa; phylum Arthropoda; class Insecta; order Orthoptera; family Gryllidae; genus Gryllus; species Gryllus longicercus. The sequence goes on along the minus strand of JAZDUA010000253.1, from coordinate 474,662 downwards.
TCAAAAACCACTGAACCTCCAATATTCGTGCCAAATGTGAATAATGTTCCAGCTATGATAAAGTTTTTAAAGGAAGCCTTAAAAACAGAAGATTTCGAAATAAAATCTCTAGCAAACGACAAAATTAAAATAGCGCCGAAAACTCCTAATACCTACAGGGAAATAATAAAACATTTATCAGCCAACAGTCACGTATACTATACATACCAGTTGAAACAAGAACGTGCGTATAGAGTTGTCTTGCGACACATACATCATACGGTAGATGTAAAAGATATCAAGGCTGCGCTTCTGGAAAAGGACCACAAAGTTAGAAACATTATAAATGTTCGCCACAGACTAACTAAATCACCTCTGCCTCTATTTTTTGTAGACCTTGAGCCCAAACCTAACATCAAAGAAGTGTTCAAAATTAACCGACTGTTAAATTGTGTTGTTGCTTTCGAACCACCACGCCTAAAACGCGAGATAGTACAATGCAAAAACTGTCAGAGATATGAACATACTAGATCGTACTGTGCATACCCGTATAGGTGTGTTAAATGTGGAAAAGAACACGACCCAGATAAGTGTTTAAAAGAAAAGCAAAGTCAACCGACTTGTGCTCTGTGTGAAGGCAATCATCCCGCCAACTACAAAGGTTGCAAAGTATACCAAGAAATACTAAAAAAGAAAGGGTACAACAACTCAAGTAAACACAGAATGTTTCAACAAGAGATGCATGTGCAGACACAAAACAGCAACATTGAAACTACTTATTCTCACGAAAACTCAAGAAGCAGACATGTAAATGCAGGAACATGGGCCGATGTTGCGCGATCAAAGCCTGTAGAAAGACATGAACACAACGACGATAGCCATTCCATTATGAAAATTATACAGCACTCCTTTGAGAGGTTTGAAAACATACTAATGCAGCAAAGTCAACAAATAAACTCTCTCATTAACCTCATAACGTCGCTTGTCTCCAAACTATCTAATGCCTAAATTCCTTCGCATTGCAGCTTGGAACGCCAACGGCTTGGCAAATCATCGCCAAGAAATCGAAATATTTCTCAACGAAAACAAAATAGACATGCTACTCATCTCTGAATCTCACTTCACAGAAAGAAGCTACTTTAAACTGAAGAACTACACTTTATACGATACTAAACACCCTAGTGGATATGCCCATGGTGACACAGCAATATTAATAAAAAGCACCATAAAACATCAAGAACAGGAAGCTGTACAGGAACAGGATATTCAAGCAACGACTGTACAAATAATGGACTGGAGTGGACCAATTACCATCAGTGCCATTTACTGCCCCCCAAGATTCAAAATAGACAAACAACGATTTGAAACCTATTTTAAGTCTCTAGGAAATAGGTACATGGTGGGAGGAGACTACACACGCAATGGGGATCCAGGCTCATCACCCCAAGAGGGAGAGAACTGCTGAAAGCAGTTACCTCACTTCAGCTAGAAACCATTTCTACAGGAGAACCTACCTACTGGCCTACCGACCTAACCAAAACTCCAGATGTAATTGATATATTCATAACAAACGGAATCCCATCCACTAATTGTATCATAGAATCTTCCCACGAACTGTCCTCAGACCACACTCCAATTATTATCACAGTCGGCAACAAAATTATTCTACAACCCTCTCCCGCGTCACTAACGAACAGAAAGACAAACTGGAACTTGTATAGAAAACAGATATCTATAAAAACAAACATCCGATTACCACTAAAATCAGCTGACCACATAGACGAAGCGACTGAGTATATAATACAAAATATTCAAGAAGCAGCTTGGACCGCTACACCGCATCTTCACTACACCCAAGGCTGCGTGAAATATCCAAAAGTTCTCTTGAACAAAATAGCCGAGAAAAGAACCCCAACAGAAGATACCAATTACTCCTTATTTAAAGCCACAGGGAAGCTAAAAAAACCGACCAAATCAAATCCCCCAATCAGGGACGAAAACAAGTGTTGGGCAAGAAAACCCACAGAAAAAGCGTCTACCTTTGCCAAATTCTTTGCTAATGTATTCCAGACTCATCCCATTATAAATACTAACCAAGAGCAACAAATCAGAGATTATCTTAACTCCCAAAACCAAATGACTCTTCCAATCCCGCACTTCACTCCCAGAGAAATTACCAAAACCATAAACGCCTTATCAAACAAAAAAGCTCCTGGCTATGACTTAATTACAACACCTCTTCTCAAAGAACTACCACGAAAAGGCAAGACTATAATTACTGCATTGTTCAACAGTATTATAAGAACAGGGCACTACCCGGAGCAATGGAAAGTAGCCCAAATTCAAGTTTTTCTCAAGCCTAGGAAACCTCCACATGAACCCTCCTCCTACCGTCCCATCAGTATACTTCCCATTCTATCCAAAGTATTTGAGAAACTTCTTCTATCAAGAATACGTCCTCACATTGCAACCAATAACCTAGTCCCTGATCATCAATTTGGTTTTAGACAACAGCATTCTACCGTCGAACAAGTTAATAGAATCACCAACTACATTGAGAATTGCTTCCAAGAAAAGAAATACTGTTCAGCCGCCTTTCTAGACATTGCCCAAGCGTTTGACAAAGTCTGGCACGATGGACTCTTATTTAAACTCAAGAATTTTCTACCGTATCCCTTCTTCAACATTATCAGATCTTTTCTATCCCACCGCACCTTCCAAATCAAATATCAAAATGAATTATCTGAATTCCATCCAATCAAGGCCGGAGTACCACAAGGTAGTGTACTCGGCCCTATCCTATACCAGCTCTATACTACTGATATACCAAAATCAGATAAAACAACCATAGCCACTTTTGCAGATGATACGGCCATATTAGCTTCGGATGACCACCCTAATGACGCATCAAGACATTTACAAGAACATCTCACAATGATTGAAGATTGGGCCAAAAAGTGGAAAATAAAAATCAACGAAAATAAATCAGTCCTTATAACCTTTACCCTGAGAAAAAACAAATGTCCTATTGTCCACATCAACAACAATCCAATAGTACAGGTGGAAAGTGTAAAATACTTGGGAATACATCTAGACAAACGGCTAACGTGGAAGCATCACATCTTAGCCAAAAAAAAAGCACCTTCAACTTCAAACAAGAAAACTATACTGGTTACTAGGATACCACTCAAAACTATCACTGGAAAATAAACTGTTGATTTATAAAGCTATCATAATTCCAATATGGACCTACGGCATCCAAATCTGGGGCACAGCAAGCAAGAATAATCTCTCGATCATAAGGAGATTTCAATCCAAGACCCTAAGAATGATCGCGGCAGCACCATGGTTCATCACAAATGCAGCACTGCACAAGGACTTAAAAATGCCCACTGTCTTGGAAAGAATAGAATTTATCAGCTCAAACTATCTCCAGCGCCTTGAAAACCATCCAAACCACTTAGCCCTCAACATCCTAGACAATAGTGCAGATATCCATCGACTAACCAGAACCTCACCCCTACAACTCCCATATAGACTTTCAACAAATAACTGAAACATTACCCTCAGCTAATAAACTATCCCACTTGCAGCCAACCCAAAATAATACTTGCTTTTTGTTATAGTATGAAGAAATAGATGAAGAGTACCGATGGGATACCTTCACTGGAAATCAATCATTGTCATAACAAGTCTACAACAACATATTTACTTATTATTTTGTAAAAAATAGATTGTAAATTTTTGTTATAAATAAAAAATATATATATAATATGAAAAGTACAACTAAGTAAAAACTAAGGAGAATGTCTAAGAAGACCTAACATACACAGTTATTTGGCATCACACGCAATTCTCTAGGCGTTTCCGGTAGCAACGCACACTGGAGGGAAAAGTCGCCAGTACTGCAGCAGGTAAATTTTTCCAGTCAGTTATTGTCCGGTTGGCAAAAGAGTATTTACCTACGTCGGTTTTTTGATTCCTATATTTGATTTTGTATGGATGATCTCCTCTTCCGAAATATTGAGGGTGCCCTATCCTAGTTCGAATGTCATTTAACGCTTTACATCCAGTGTACGCTTTCAGAAGGTTTACTAGTCTAGCGATCTTTCGACGTTTGCCTAAGGGTTCCCACATCTGAGTTTGATCAATGTTTTTTCCAACAAGTTTTATTGCTCTATTTTGAATACGGTCTAACAAATTTATCTGCCCAGCCCTATACGGGTCCCAACACGCGGAGCTATATTCCATCACCGGACGCACAAGGGAAGTATGCGCTAAGCTCTTTATGTTCGCGTTTCCTTTCCTCAATATCCGCATTACAAAATGGAGTGATTTCCAAGCTTTGCGCGCAACGTGATTGATGTGGTCGGACCAGTTCAAGTCGCTACGAATAATTACCCCCAGATACTTAAAGCTACTAACTTCAGGCACAAGTTGATCTGCAAGTGTGTATTTTAGTGAAATTTTGTCACGTTTCCTATTGAAGGTTACCGCTTTGCATTTCTTAGGATTAATTTTCATTTCATTTTCTTCCGCCCATTTCATAATTTTATCGAGATCCTTTTGCAAAATCTGCCGATCTCGGGCGTCATGTATTCTCCAGTATAGTATGCAATCATTTGCGAAGAGCCTAATCGTTGAATTAATAGAATCGGAAATGTCATTAACGAATGCTAGGAATAGAAGGGGACCTAGCATGCTTCCCTGCGCAACTCCTGACGTCACTTTAATTTCATTAGAAAGATAATCGTCTATCTTAACTCTTTGAGAGCGACCGCGAAGGAACGATTCGATCCAAGTGATTACTTTTGCATCAATTCCTGTATTTCGAAGTTTATTAAGTAATCACTCACACGGCACTAAGTCGAATGCTTTTGTAAAATCTATTACCACCGCGTCTATTGTTTCCCCTGCGCCTAAAGATTCGGAAATGTCTTGGCAAACTGTTAAAAGTTGGCTTTCGCATGAGTGGCCTTGCCTGAACCCGTGTTGCCCTGCGTACAACCATCCGCTGTTTTCCCAAACCGCCCTCATGTATTCTGCAATGATTTTTTCCATTTGTTTACCTACTACCGAAGTTAGACTAATCGGGCGGTAGTTTTCGACAACAGAGCGGTTTCCACCCTTGAGTATTGGAACAACTATGGCCTTTTTCCAGTCATCAGGAAGAGTACCGTTGTTTATGGACATTTCAAACAGACGCGTGATATAACGCACAATAATTTCGCCCCCCCAAGATTCAGTATCTCCCCTGGTACACCGTCGGGACCTATCGATTTATTGCGTCCTATTGTTGCTATATTTTTCCTAATAGTTTTCACATTAATTCTGAATGGCGAGTTACTTAGAGAATTTTCCATCGGAATGCACAGCCGGGCGTTTGTAAATACAGATGCGTAGTAATGATTGAAAACATTTGCTTTATCCGTTGGATCTGTTATTAGCTGGTTACTGCTATCTTTGATTGCTGGTATCCTCATATTGGTTTCTTTCCGCTTTTTAACATATTTGTAAAATTGTCCCCAGCTATTCTTGACTTGCAACAAGCTTGATAAAAACGTTTCCTTCGCGTGCTTTTTCGCATGTAGTAGTTGTTTCGAGAGTTGTTTGAAGGCTGTTTTATAATGTTTGTCGCGTCTGGATGTATTGTATGCTTTACGAACTTTTACTTTAAGTCGCTTCACGGTTTTGTTATAATATTCGGGATCGGAATTGTCTTTCAACATTGGCGAATGCAGGAGCAGTACCCTAACAAAAGGGCCAGGAACCGCGCGATATCTTTCCTTCCTCGTCCTTGTCCTTCACCCTTTACACACAGTTACACTAACATGCATTACACTACCACAGATACCTGGAGACCGATCGGGTGCTTAGAGGGGCTCCTAGCTGGGGCGGTGCTCCGGCCCCTGGTAGGAGATTTCTGGTTGGGTGAAACCCCGATCCGTCGGAAGGTCAGTGCCGGATACCACCATCTAGCGGGAGATCACTGTTATCTCCCAAGGGGGAAAATGCACTAGACTATGGAACAAATGACCTTAGCAGTTGACGCGCTCGGAATCACTACCAACGGCGACGGTGGAAAGGGCGATTAGACTCAACCTGGTACTGTTTTCGTTTAGAATTCAGACTACAGCAACTTCGAATGTTGTAGATTTATTGCATGTAAAATATACTCAACTCTAATCGCTTGTTTCACCAACGGAGTGAAGTCTTCTTCTGTTTTTAGATGCTGCTAGTTGCTAGATGATGCATGTAAAAGATCAAATCCCAATGAAACTTTGAGCTAATTTCTATTTGCGTGTATCGCCGGCCGAGTGATCCCCTTTTTCTTTGGTAGACAGTGACAAAAAATTAGCAAAATTTGCCTGGTCAGGCGAAAGAGTAGGCAAGATGACCCGAGCCTTGCTACTCTTAAGACAAAATTGAATTAAAATGAATTTATGTCTCCTACTACTACTTGTATATTAAAATTACTACAGAAATTTCCTTCATATTGAATTGCGTTCTTATACATAATGTCTATTTATAATTTTTCGAGAAACAAGTTGAATAATAATAATAATAATAATAATAATAATGACAATAAGGAAAACGATGACGATGATGTTATTAGCTACAATTAGGCCAGACGCAAAATTCTCCAGTGTCCACGTAAACGTTGCATATTCTTCGGAACGAAATTTCTAGCCGCGCTAACTCTCGCTGCTCCTCTAGCGCTCGAATACGAGTCAGAATGACATATTTGACCGAGTGTTCTGGCTTCGTACTTCGCACTACCCTCTTGCTACAGATTCCCGCGGTAGTGTATCGTTTTTCTGCGGTTCTTAGTAGTGCCTGGCGCGGGTAAAGTCGTGTAGAGAGTGCGGGTGGGGGTAGGGAAAGGCGGGGCGCGGCAGCTGGCGAGGCGCCGGGTTCGGTGCCAGTGCCCGGTTTCCGGGAAGCCACAGCAGCCCTTCCACGAACCCTGGTTTCTCTTGTGCGTGTACGCTCAACCACGCGGCACGCGTTTGCGAGGTCACCCCGTCCTCGCTCCGCTGTCCTCGCCGCCGCCCCCGCCGCCCCCGCCGCCCAGCCAGCCACCCATTCGCCCCACCCTGAATTATTGAGGCCGCTTCCACGCAGAGAGCATTTTCCGGAGCAAATCCGAGTTTCTGGGAAACAGCCTCACTCACCGGGGCCTTGTCATTTATTAAAATCATTAGGGATGCGATTAATTTGTAATAAAATCCCGATGAAACACAATTTGCGCTCGAACGCGCTAAATAATTATTATTTTCGTTAATTGCAGCGCAACTGCCGCGCGGCGCAACTGCGTTGCGTGGTCGAAATTCGACACGGTGAGCGTGGTCGCTCGAAGAGGATTTTTCAGGGCTGTGTCTCGTTTTACAATAGCCTACTAGTCTCAGATAATACAATTTTGTTTCAACATTATTCTGACTTTTGAATAAATTACTTTCTGTTTGTTATTTATTTACTTAATAATAAATTAAATATTCTCTATTGGGCAGCAGTTTGCTTCCAGAAATAGCAGCTGAAAATAAGAAAATTGAAAACTTTATTTCTTTAACAGATGCCCTCAAGACACGTTTTGGGTTTAAAAATAACGTAAAAGTATTTTTAGCATGATTACATAAATTTTACCCAATTACGTAATCGTATATAAATGTTTTTCATTCTCGAATACATATCTGCATATCTCTGATTCACGTACATTTTGAAACACCACACTGTAAGTTTCTTCCGCAGCGGCGTAAGAAACTTTTCAGCTTGTTAATCCTTTGAAAACATTTACAAAGTTTCCTTACTTGAAACATTTCTGCCTTATAATTGAGTACAAAACTACAGAATGGAATGTTCTGAGTTTATTCATCAATCCAAATCCCATAGTTCAACACTAATGGTACCTCTTGTTGTTTTGCAACACGCCGCTGAAACCCATTAAGGTGCTACTGTATCTCTAAACGGTTGAGGAACATGTTTTATCTATTTTCTGAAGCGATAACAATTGATAAGCTTACGATATACATGACTATAAAACTTTAAATTTTTAATTTTCGTGTGCAGTTAAAGCTTTCTTTTTAAAATTAGTCCAAGTGTTATCAAAAATTACAGAAGGAAATATATTTATGACCCCATTGTGTTTTTCCATGAGAACAGTAACTTTCGTTTCCATTAAGTGATTTCAAATTCATTTGTTACTATTCCCACGATAAACGCACACTTTTTATGGTCGATGTATATCTCTGACAGGCACAGACTCTCCTATAGATGATATTTTTTCATATTCAGGTACAGAGTTATGGCATTCGGATATGAAAAGTGAAGAATAATTCGCAATGATGTTATCAATCCAGAGCCATGTATACGAAAGCAGAGTGTATATCGCAGGACATTGAATGGAAGGAAGTGACTAATCTTGGTTTAATTTCCTGTCATAGCCACTTACTAAATTACTGAGAAAAACAAATGTCCCTGAGATGCAAATTTAGTTTGTTTTATGTGTTACGTACATCCTCTAGTCAAAACAAACTACACGTTAATTAAAAATGTCAGTACAACTTTGTGGGGATGTTTCTTTTTTGTTACTTCAGATATTCATACTATTTCATAACGAGAAATATTTTAAAATTAATTTGAATTGCTCACAATAGTACATTCAGAAAACACATGTAGCAGACATTAATACATCAGTTATGCGTACTATTAGTTCTAAACTTACTGCCAAAAATGTTTAATGTCGCTAATATTGATTAATTAAGTAATTAATTTTAGAGTTGAAATGTTTGATTATGAGTGTTCTTTCATTTTCTAGTTATTCCTCACTGCCCTCGAGTTCGGCCCATTTGCATAGGCATGCACGCCCTTCCACGAGTCCTCTTTCGGTCTTCGCACAATAGTCATCCGTAAGCGGTCATGCCGCAACGGCTACGAGTACACTTAAGTTCGGAGACTCGGACGGAATGGCCCGCAGGCAGCTCGGGAACCTCCGATCAAAGCGTCAGCCACTGGGCGGATTCGAGGTTCCACCTTCCGCGGGCGCTGTGCGAGAGCGCGTGTCACTAGCGCTTCACAGAGAGTCGTCGCGAGTGCCCGACGAGCGTTTGCTCAGCCGGCGCGCAGCCTTTGGGAGCGGGCGGCGTGTGCGGCGGCCCTCCGGGGGCGGCGCGGGGGCGGCGCGGGGGCGGGCGCCGCCGCGCCGTTTGAAGTGGCCAGCGCCACCGCAGTCGCTGAAATATTGAAGCGCCGGCGGAATTTTTAATTGCACTTCGGCGCGACGCGGCTCTGCCCAGCGCAGCGCGACGCGTCGCGGTGACTGGGCGGCGGGCGCCGGGTGAGGGGGCGGTGGGCGGCGGGCGGCGGACTGCGGGAGGGCTGGGGGCAAGAGAGCGGGTGACGGGTGGGCGAGCGACGGGCAGACGGGTGGTGGAAGGGAGGGCAGTGGGCGGCGGGCCGTAGGCGAAGCAAGGGATGGGCGGCGGGGGTTGGCATGGGGGTGGAGCGCGGAGGGCGGGCTCGACGCGGGGGCGGCGGCCGAGGTGACAGTGGGCGGCGGCGGGCGGCAGTGGCGACGGCGCGGCCCCGGGGTGCCTCTCTCTCTCTGTTTTGCGCCGGCAAATGCATCGAAAATGGACGCATGCATGATACATAAGCATGTAAATATGCGCGAAATACACGTCCAAACAGAGCGCTTCGCCGGGCGGCGGCGCCGGCCGCGCCGGGCGGGCGGCGGGCGGGCGACGGGCGGGCCGCCCGGGAGGAATACAAATGGGCCGGAAGGGGTCGGCTGCGCTAATTGGCAAAAAAGCGCCGCCGCCGCGCGGGCCAGCCTCAGCGCCGCCGTCCGTCCGGCGGCGGCCTGCGGCGGCGCGAGGAAATTTATTGGAGGAGCATTCCGCATCCCTTGCTTCGATTAACCTTTCTTCAAGCACAGGACGACTTCTATTTTTACTGAACACGATTTCTAAAATATTCTCCTTTGTTGTATTTCTTCTACTTTTGGGCATTTTATAAAAATTCATCTTATAATGTTTTGGAAAATGTTGCTTAGAATTTATTTCATGCTAGTAATGATGCTAGACGAAACATTTCACTTTCACTTTCCATTTTCAAAATCGATCCTCACTACCTGTGAGATCAAGGAAGAGTTTCTCACTCATAAAGAAAAAATCCTACTGAATATTTATACCACTCGAGTGAACTAAACGACATACGACACAATGCGTACTCTTTCTGTCCATTTTGAATTTTGTAGACGAAGGTTGTAAAAAAAGGCCGTCTCTTATCGCAGGAAGTGGGAGTATTAAATAACTGCTCTTGTGTCCCGTTCTGAATATTTTCTTCAATAACCCTTTCACACGGAACCCCCTTAACAGTACCTTCGATTGAGGCAAATGTGGTAAAGCAATCGCTTAAATGCAGGAATATACACGAGTGGTGCAGTGGCGTTGCCATGGTTAGTAACGCTACTAGCAGCCGACGTGCGCATACACGCCACGACCAACAGTTCTGAAAGGTAGTACCCTTCACTCTAGACTACTCTGAATCGCCTAGTGTGAAGGCTTCCTCTTAGCTGTGAACATGTAGCTGTGAACATTGAACTTAGCTGACAACGTGTTGAACTCACAAATCATTCCTTTCCCATGCTCAGTGGCACTAGTGTATGGTCGTGAGTTATAGGGCCCGGCGCGTTCCGGTGGAGGTGACTAGTGCCTCCATGAGATTGCGGTCTAAATGGTGAAGAAACAAGTTCATGAAACCAGCATATTTATTGTTAGACCCACGTAATTAAATTGGACAGAATAAGCTAAATTATAATCAATTTGAATTTCACATACTTTTCGTGTCTTTGCATGTTTTTTTCAACTTATAGTATTCAGTACTGGAACTCATAAAAATCAAACTTCCTAAAAGGTAATAGACCCAAAAAAGTCTTGATTTGTAAATTTCATTCGCAAAAGCTCTGGCTCTATGTCTCAGAACAAATGTTATGAACTTCTAGGGTATGTAGAGAATTCAAAAACAATTACTTTTCGACAATGAAATAGGAGTGGTCGGACTTCTATTACACAATTTCATGCATTCACGAGATTGTCTAGTAAAGTTGAATAAGTAAAGCAAGATAGAAACTATGTTTCTTATTATTACTTAAAGTTTAAGGATAAAGCGCCAAAAAATTCGGATAGAATGCCTCTTGAAGAATGAAAAATTAAAAATCGACTGCGTTGCTATAAAAAGTGACATTATTACTCCAACAGTTTTGCAGTTTAAGTGGCAAGGGAGTACAAATGACGGCACTCGCTCTTCCAGCTTCTGCGTAGGAAGTCGCCGGGCACACTTCGGAAGTCAAGATCTTTTGAGGCAAATTAAATATCCCTAACCGCAACGAACAAAAGGATGTTCAATGGGTTGGTGATTAGGGAAAACCTGCGAAAGCTCCATTGTAAATCCACTATTAGTTTCAACTAAATCCAACAATTCAACTAAATCTAATAATTTTCAAGTAGTAAAATAAACCAAAAATACCGGTACTGATTTATTCGGAATTATATGGCATACAACAAAATTATTTTGTAAACACCAATAAATGAGGAATGAATATAAAATGTAATGAATGTGCGATCGCCAAGGGAGATCAATCTTAAAGAGACATGACTCAACTCCGTGCTCGTAGAAGAGAATTGGAAGATGTCCGTACGAGCACGCTGCGCGCACGTCAGTGCGATTTCTGAATACATAGTGAACTCAATCTTTGACAGACTCACTGTTTGATTTTGAGAACTCAGTGTCTCGAAAATTTCAGAGGGAAATTCGATTCCTTCGATGGACATGGCAATCAGTGGCAACAATCGCTCGAAGTAATACAACTCAAAATAGTTCCTGGTAATTACTTCAAGATCTCACGTCGGGGTTCCCTACAATACTATGGTTTTAGAAACATTTTACTGATAATAAAGGAAATTTTGGAATAAAAAAAACACTTAAATTTAATATTAAAGAAATTGAGTTGTTAAGTGAAGTGTAAGCCGGACAGTCAAGATTCGAATTAAATTGTTTTTAAACTATTTATGAGAGAACATTTCGGCCCCTCATTTTGGACGGGTTACCTCTAGTTCGATTTATAAGAATGTAAATTTGCCATTTGCTACTAAATGTGAGGCTACTCCTCATGCACTAATGTTCAACACCCCGTGTTCTCGCATAGTCAAACTGACGTCGTGAACTTCTCAAACATCGGCATAGGCGAATTCGCTTAACAATCACGAGGAAATGCCATATGTATAACTTACTTTGTATGAAATTTCCCAGTAGATATTCACTGGCAAATAGTGATCGTCTTCAACCCCACTATAAGCACTAAAAAATTGTACCATTTATTCTGAGACACCTGTCTAAGAGAGGATTGTAAAACATGTCTATTAGTCGAGCAGCACCAGGTGTTTCTAACATGTCCTCTATCACGATCTAACTGAACCAGCCGCCAAAACCAAGCCGCCAGACAACCAAGAGGTGCTTGTCTCTTTTATTTGCCACTTGTCTCTCCGCTGCAGAGAGGTGTGCTCTTCGTCACCCCACCCTCGTGCGAGTAGGCGCAGAGCGCGGCCCGGGCGGTGCGGGCTGGGGCGCAGGGGGATGTCCACGTGGCGCCCCAGGAGGGCGGGTCGAGGGGGGGAGCGGGTCGCGGCCGGCCCCAGGGGTCCGCGGGGCCCGCGCCGCCCCCCGGGGGGCGCGGGGCGGCGGGCGGCGCCCAAGGCGCGCGGGGCGTCCCGTAATCCCTGTCGCTGACGTCACGGGGCGGGGCGGGGCAGGGGAGGCAGGTGCGGCGCGGAATGCGCAATTACACGACGCCCGCGACGCCCCGCCCCCCACACCACCACACGCCCCTGGCGCGTCCCGCCCCGCGCCGCCCCGCCGGCCAATTAACATACTAGCCGCGCGGGGGGCCGGGGCGCGGGGCGGGGCGGTGCGTACCGTCGCCGCGGTAATTACGTCTATTTTAAGCTGCGCCGCCCCGCGCCGCCCCATTCCCTGCCCTCCTGCCCGGCACGCGCCGCCTCCGCCGCCGCCGCCGTGGATCGATGCGCCGCCGTCTGACCTGCCGCCGCGGCCGATTGGGAGGGGGGAGGGGGCGGGGATTGAGGGGATGGGAGGTGTAGATACGGGAGTCTTACTGTCATGGGTGGGATGTTTGCTTTGGCTGGAACGTGCGAGAATCCGTAGTTCAGGATCTAAGAGGATGAGTTTCGCAGTATACCATGTGTGCGATTATTATTCGTGTTCGTGTAAGCGTTGAACTGGTGAGATGTAGTTGGAATGCAGAATAGGAAAGTAGTTATATTACAGACACAAAATTTACCAGGAAATTAAATAGAAATTTTTATAAGATTCTATGTCAGTTTGCAAATTATTACCGGTAATACATTGTATTGTTACTCTTATCCTTTTAACACCATTGACATACTTTCCAGTTTGGCTGTAATTTACAGACTAAATCTGATTATATTCTTCATCAAAATGTTATTTTGTGTTCATGATCCTCCTGAAAAATGTGTTGATGTGTTGTTAATCCATTTATATTATTTCTCTCACGAACTATGGTTCCTTCAAGAGAGCGGAAAGATGTTTTAGGTTGTGGTTTGGTAGAGTCAACATTGTCGAACATCGCGCGGTAATTTTCTACTTAAAGTACTCATTTCTTGCGAACAATGGCAAACAAAGAATCATCGTCATTCATTGGCCGGAAGTTAGCTTTTGTGGAGAATGTTTGCACATTAGTTTGGTAAAGAGCAAACAATATTTTGCCTCAAGGAGGTTGCTAAGTGCTACTCGTTATCGTGTAGACAAGGAATACCATCTTTGGGGAGATGCGGAGTATTGATTCTGTGAAATGTACTTTCGATGATCCTTGAATTCTGTACAGTTTGTTGAGATAAGAAAAACTACTGAATGAAACAACAAAGAATAAAAAAATGCAAACAATAAATCTTATAGCGAAGTCTTTTTAATTCAGTTTCATGATATCAACTTTAGTTTGCTTTCAATACTTATAAAATTTAATTCCAGCATTTACTGCAAGTTTTGCCCGAACTAAAACATCTATGACAGTGGAAATGTTATTAACACATACTCACGCATTATTAACCTAAGAAATCTGCAGAAATTAAGATATTTCAATCACATTTTTTCAGAAAATACATTTTTTTGTTACAGCACACAACGATGAAAAGAAAGATATATAATCCGAATGGATGTCCAAATAATGATGCGATAAAAGCTGTGATTCCACCGCTTCATACTCCTTATCGTGGTCTTGCTCAGGGCTGAAGTCATTGATAAGATGGTCGAAACGTTGACATCACAGCATTCAACTACGCATCACCTAAGGTCCCGCTCGAGGACACTCAAGATTATTCGCATGCCTCTGGTCGAGAAATCCTTCCTCATCATATGCATCACTCACCTATTTTGTTCACCGGGATTTGGTTCCATTTTATTAATTTATTATTGTTAGCACACTAATAAATAAGAGATCATTTAGAGCTATTTAGAGCATTTCAATGGTGATTGAAGCACTATTTCCCTGAATGTAATGTGTTATCACCATGTACGAGTAGATTACTGATTATTAGATTTATTAATAGATTTCACAAGACCAACGTGTAGGGAGGTGCTCTTCGCAAAGCTTTTCAGTTTTGAAACGTAACTAACGATAATTTAAATTCTTGCTTTCACTGCGAACATTTTTTCCGTATAAAAAGCTGATTGCCTTAAAACTCTATTGCGACCACTTCAATACAAACGATACTGATGAGAAGCTGTTAATTGTGTAAATACGTACAAAAACTTTGATGAATGCATTAAATTAGTGTAAATTAAATTATACTTGCAATATATTGTATATTGGAAGTATCTACATATTATTTCAGGTACATGGCTATTTAAGATTACTCGAGATTCACCAAAATCGAAGTTGATATGCCTATCTACGTAACTGTTTTCAGTAGTAGGCAATCTACGTTTAAAGAAACTATTAGCCAAAAGAAGAGTTCTACGTTAAATGAGTTGATAACGAAGAAACCGTATTTTTTAACACAAATATTGAAGAATACGGTTTAAACTTATCGCAAAACCCTTGCATTCAGAAAGATCCGATCGATCCGCTGCAACTTTGGCGGGTACGTTGCGCCAAGCTAAATATTTCAGTTTCGTGGTCAGTCGCACACTTAGGGGGCAGAGGGAGGTGGCGTCACGTCAGGCCACTGACCACGATAGCACTCCAGTCGGCGTTACTGGCTATTAAGACATCGGGAATCGCCTCCAGAGCATCATCTGCAGAAGCATTATTCTTAGGGGACCTGTGCGTCTGCTGGTTGGCCAGATAAACGCATTGGAGAAGGGCCACGTTGTGGTGGTGCAATAGGATGGAAGGCCCTGTCGCCGCACTGCGCCCAACTCCGGCCGTGCGGATCCCACCATCACCCGCACTTGGCGACAATGCATGACGGAAGGCACGCGAACACGACATATAGGCGACATCCGCGACGCACCACGAGGGGGGATGGTCGGTGGATTGTCCGTCACGCGGCAACTGACGCAACGGCAACGATAGGTGTCATTCAGCGGGCCCTGCAGCCTGCACCGCCGTATCCGTTGAGTGCCAGGACCATTGGCAGGCGGCTGTACGCCGCATGGCTCAACGCACGCCGACCGTTACGAAGTGTGCCACTCAAACTCCAGGAACGTCGCTGCAGATTCGACTGATGTCGGGAACCACGGACATGGAGTCATATAGACTCGCAGTGGGTCATCTTCGGGACGAGTCCCACGTCAACCTTAGTGACGGTGACCTCCGTGTCTGGAGGTGCAGTGGGGAGCGCCACGAAGAGCGGTTTGTGGCATCCATCACGCGTCCCGCCAGCCTGGAGATTATATGGGGAGCGATATCATATGATGCCCTCTTATCAATAATGGGGCAACATCAGTCTCCAGGCTGTCTGGAGGAGAATTATAGCGACCGTCTGCTTTGATAGGTAGTTTTCCGTGGTTTCTCCGATGAAAACCTGGCGAATATCGGAGCAGTACCTTAACTAACAGGCCACGGACGGCGCGCGATCTCACCTTCCTCTTCCTTGTTCTATTCTCACCCCTTACACACTCGCTTACACTAACGAGCACTACACTACCACACATGCCGGGAGGCCCGTCAGGAGAGAAGATCGTGTCCCGGCTGCGGCAGAGCCATGCAGCGGAGGAAAATATCGCCGCCACTTCCCGAGCAAAAAACATGCATCACACTTACGGGACTAATGACCCTGGTAGTTGATGTGCCCGAAATCACTAAACAATTAATCAGCCTCCCGCCACATTCAGGAGATCCTACAACCGTTGACTGAATTTGGTGACTTCCAAGCCCTTACTCTATTTTAAAAAGACAATTCTCGTCCTCATACCTCTGCGCTGAACATGTGTGTTTGTGAAAATGACGGCCAGACGTCAAGCTAATGTCTACTTTCTATTACCGTCTACTGAAAAAGATGTTGGTGCTACTAACGTAGAAACATAATCATTTCATATCTGCAACACCTATATGCTGTAAACAGTGATCATAATCCGCTCTGTTCTTGAGAATGCAGTAGTTCATATGACAATGATTGTTAACTACTTGTTTTACCTTTTTATCTAGAATTAGCTACGAAAACTCCCAGATAGTTTTTGTGATTGAATCTCTGTTAACCTACAATTTCTATGCTGGTTTATATGAAGTCTAAGTAAATATTGGATTTGATCTGAGATGTGCATTACCGCAGTTTAAAGAAAATATTTAAAAACATAGAACTTTTAAAAGAAAATCAGTGCAATCTCACACATCAATGTCCGACGGAGCAAGTGTATTCTTGTTATCGTATTCTTGAGGTCCTAGCTTGTGCATGGGGCTAGGAGTCACACAAAGATCGACATTTTGGGACATACAGATTACAGCAAAACGGCTCATTTCCCTGTACACTCCGATTGAGAGATTATTTTGAAAAGCTTTGAATGACATTTGTATTATTTCTAATGTTCGTTCTTAAGAAATATAACCAAATAATATGACGCGAAATTTTAACTGCAGTCAAGATATATAACTTGTAAAGTAGACTTTTCAAACATTTTAGACGAATCATGTTCTTTCAGCATTTCAGTATTACTGTAAAGATAAAACGTTTTGAAATATCTTCGTTTTCGAGAATTATTAACCTCGACAGCAACATATTTTGTATTTTATTACATTACCTGTAGGATACCTGACCAATTTAAAGAACGGCCAACCCAAAAAGGGTGAAAACCTTTGTAGACACATTAGACTTTCGTGAGAGAAGAAAGGTAAATCAGTAGGACTAAGTAATGTCACAATTAGTAGAAAATTAGTATTGTTACTGCAAACTTCTGGAATTATTCATGAAACTAGCGAACTTAGTCTGGAATTCTTCAATGATAATAGACAGATTTGTAATTTCTTACAATTTTCACTTGCTGACGACAACAGTGAGAAAGTATTTTCTGAGTGGTCATTTTAACTATAAAATGAAACAATTCAATCTAATAACAACGACAAAATTATTGTTTATTATTTTTCCAGCCAACATCGAAGGAATTGATATTTTTCTGATTGTTATGATATAATCAACAAAAAGCTTTCTTGTCAATAGATTTGATTATGTTTCTTTTCATTTTCGTCACAGGATGCGTGTGATCTCCTTTTCGTGTTTCACACCGTTGAGTGGAGCGTACATAGCTTACAGCAAGGTTCTCATTGGTTACTGCGATGGATTTCAGAGATAGACGTAGAAAATCCCGACCAAACAGTCGGTCTGTGATGTTCAAACTTATTTCGTCCCGAGTTACATCTACGACTGAAAAATCAAAATCATAGATCTCTCGGCAAACAGAGCTAAATTGCTGAGTTCGCAATTACTCTTGTCGCTACCTGGAGTTTCCTTGCAATTTCCTAGGGAAAGCTGAAATTATTACAGAAACGCCGAGGAAATATAGCTCGTGTGATATTGTATTTTTAAATGAAACCTTTTATAGACGTTAAACCGAAAGTGCAAAAAGACTAAAATATCTGGAGTAAAACGTCTGTTACTCAGACTGGATAATTGAATATTATTATTTCGCAACTGTAATTATCAACCAACAAAAATTATTACTTTTTAAAACGTTGAGGGGATGATAAACATGACACAGTTTAAATCTTATAATTTTAAATCATTCAACACTCATAATTTTTGTTTCTTTTATTATGCGCAATTTATTCATAAATAAAATTGAAATTTTCTATGCAAATATTTTATTGTGGGATTATCAATATATGATACTTTTAATTCTATTGGCCCTTTCAAAAGAGCAACAATAAGTGAGTGCATCCCAAGAACGAGAGCTGTATTGCGACAGTGCCGAGGCATCTACCCGCGGGCCGCAATTTCCCTAACCCCCAAGATCTCCGGCGAGATGAGAAGTGGTGGAAAAGCTCCGTGTGATTAGGAAGGGGCGGTGCCGGTGCGTGGCGGGTCTGGCGCGCCCCCGAACTCCGAAAGTAGGCTAATGGCGACACGCGTCGGAATGAAAGGCGCCGGCGGAGTGCGTGCTACACCGCCGCTGCCCGCCCCGGCGCCAAACCCGCCCGGCCTCCACATCACCCTGCCACTGCCAGGCCAGCCTTCTCTCAACCCCACCTCTCCCGTACACCGTCTTCCGCCTCGTCCCCGTTAGGCCTCTCCACTCCCTAACTCCCTCTCTGCATCTCCAACCCGCCATGTCCCACACTCGCACTCCTCCACACCCCTCCCCTGCCCGTTCACATCACAGAACCGACTCCGCCCTCACTTCGCCCCGCCTTTGCCAGGCCGCCCTTCTCTCTCATCGCCATTATCTCTCCGCCCCACCTCTCCCCTACACCGCCCCTTCCTCGCCAGGCCTCCCCACTCCCCAACCTCCCGTATCTCCACCCCGTTATGTCCCACACCCGCACTCCACACCCCTCTCCTCCCCGTTCACATCACCATGCTGACTCTCTCACCATGCTGGCTCTCACCTCGCCCCATTTCTTCCAGGCCGCCCTTCTTTCGCATCTACCACCCCACCTCTCTCATGCACCGTACTCCGACCCGCCTTGCTCTCCCTCAACCCTCCGCATTCCGGCCCCGCCTTGCCTCACACCCGCAGTTCTCCTCTCCCCCACCTTTGCCCGTTCACACACTCACCGTTCGGACCCCGGCTCCACCTCGCCCCAACTCCCCAGCCCGTCCGCATTTCGCATCTACCCTCCACCCCACCTCTCTCCTCCCGTCCTCCACCCCGCCACGCCCCCCCCACGCCCCGCTACGCCTCCCTACACCCCATCCCACCGCACCTCCACCCCACCCTGTCTCATATCGGCACTCCTTCACACATCCCGCCTGATTACGCCTTCCTTGTATGGACCCCATCTCCAAATTCGCCTACTCAGGCTGGCCTTCTCTTGCATCTACCCCCGCCCCTCTCTGCTCTGCCTCGTCTCCACTAAGTTTCACCCCACCCAAAACCCACCGGTCCCCACCCCAACATATCTCACACCCGACCCGCTTTCTCCCACATCCCCGCTCCCACCCGTTCACACCCTGCCCTTCTGAACACCTCCCCCGCTTCGTCCCGGCCATCGCCGAGAGGCGCGTTGCGTGCGCGTGGCGTGCGGGGGCGGCGGGGCGGGCGCGGGCCCGGCGCGGTGGCTGGAAAAATACTTAATATTGATGTCGTTAGCGGCGGCGGCGGCGGGCGCCCGCGCACGCATGCGCCTCCATCACGTGGCTGACCCACAAGGCCCTGCGTGCCGCGCGGCCGTAAGCTTCGGCCGAGAGCCGGGGCGCCGCGCCCGCCCCCTTCGGCCCCCGCCCCCGGCCGCCGCGTGTTTACCCTGGGGGCGGCGCGGGCGCAGCGTTCCTGCGCCCCTCGGCGGCCGCGCGCCGGAGGTGCCGCTCCCAAGCGCGGGACGCCCCGGGCGGGGGCGGGGAAGGGGCGGGGCGGGGGCGCGGACAGGTTGGAGACGGGTGGAAGGGGGCGGGTGGGGCAGGTACGCGGTCGCTATACAGGAGCGAACCAGGGCAGGTGGCTCAGGGTGTCAACTAATGTCACTCCTAGGTTCGAGTCCCAACGGTGACAGGATTTTTCGACACTAGCCACTTAGCTACGTCCAATTCAGTCGCTGTCAGAAGGAGAATTCTGGTGGCAAACTGATCTGATCGGTAGTTTTCCGTGGTTTCTCCGATCAATACCAGCCAACTACCGGAGCACAAACGGGCCATGGATCGCGCGAGATATTTCCTTTCTCTTCCTTGTTCTCTCCTCACCCCTTACTTACACACTCACTTACATTCACTACACTACCACACATGTCGGGAGACCGGTGGGAAGCTTCGAGATTTTCCCGGCTGGGCTGGGGTGCTGCCCCGCTGGTGGGAGATACCTGGTTGTGAAAAACCTTGCTACCCGACAGTAGGTTGGCTCCGGATCTCACCATCCAGCGGTGGAAGATCACCGCCACCTCTCGAGAAAAGCACATGCACTTCTCTTATGGGACTAATGACATAAGCAGTTGATGCGCCCAGAATCACTAATCAATCAATCAATCCATGAACGCGTATGGGGACGTTTAGCGGGATTCACACAGTTCACAACTGCATGCTCTTTTAGTACATTTGAGGACTGTTCCATTAATTCTTTATTAAATGTACGAATACGTTTTGAAAAAATAATAGTAATGTGATGTAAATAAAAATACCAAACTTCTGAATGAATGGACTTGTTTTACGTAAAACGGAAGAGTTGAATAGTCATATACACAAAGAATGACTTTTATCAAGAGGAGAGATATTTCTTTTATGGTTACGTTTGATGTCGAAATGTAAAATGTTCACATTGCTGCAAGAATACACGAAACGATATCTCATCTGATAATATTCATCAATTATTTTGTGACAAAATGTCCTGCATAAATTCTAGTGTTTATAAACATTCAAAATTCTGTATATGAATTGAAAACAATTTCCAATGAGTTTATTGATAACATTATCTCACATATAGAGAATTTCGTTATTTTTACTCTATAAAAATGCGTCAAAACGATCAAAGGATATTTTGTACGCACGATTAAAATGTGAGTTTTCGACACAATCTCGTTTCTTTGTGCTGATGATGTTGGCCATCATAAATACTGTCATATTAACCGTTGAGGCCAGAGCTTATTGTGGCACGTAATGATAATGTTAGTTTGTACGTGCTCACATGTATATGGTTCGCATACTGAAACTTACGTATACACGTAGGTAACGGAATGTGTGTATGGATCCGTTTGTGGGAGCAGTACCTTCTAGGGTGGAACAGGAAGACCAGATGGGGTGACATGTAAAGTATATGTCATTGTACTATAAATCTTCTTCTATCTTCTTCTATCCTCTACTATCTTCTTCTTTTTTTTTCTTATTCTTCACGTCGTGGATAGGCTACTGCCGTTTACGTCTATAAATTAGTTCAGTATAAAATGTCGGAGTGAAAATACTTTGTGTGATGAAATGAAGTCCCGTTAAGGTTTATCCGAATCTCTATTGCACTTCTCGATTTGTTCTTTCAATCTTATTTTGTAGAAATAAATTCAATTTTCTGCACTGAACCATTGCGTATAGATAAAATTGAAATTAAATTAAGTATAGAGTGTTTGGCTGTTCTAGCCAAATTTCGAGTGGCAAATCTTCAAAATTACTTTCATTGTTCGATTTATAGACTCTCGCCAAGAATTATGCTCTTCAAAAGTGTAAACAATGCTCCTGTTGCAACAGTATTAAATATTTCATTTATTTTTTTCAGTTTCGTATATCTTTATTCCTAACTAATTCTGAATATTGAAACATTTCTTTATATTGTTTTTAATTTAATAACATATTTATTTATTATATCACATTTTGTAATTACAAGTTTCTTATATATATATATATATATATATATATATATATATATATATATATATATATATATATATATGTTAAACCTTCTCAAAATTATTATTCATTGTGGCATTGAAGAACACGGATTTTTGTGAAGCATTCAGTAAATTTAACAACTTTACATTTGCTTAAAAATCAATAATAAACTAGAGCTGCTACAACATCACATAATTTCTCCCATTATTGAAAATAGTTATATAATATGTTATGATATAATATTTTTAGTATAGCACAAAATATAATGTATGCCATAATAAAAATTCAGATACTCGTATAAGTTAAAAAAGTCTAATTCAACGGACTCAAACAATTTGCCTTTGGTGCATATCTGCTTTCTTTTCGGTAGACAGCAACAAAAGTCATTTCTAACTTTTACAAATAAAAGAAACATAGTAAATTTAACTGTTGCAGTATTTGCAGCACTTTATTCAGGAAAAAAAGAATAATATTTCAAAATGCTTGCCTTGATTACATCAAAGTGAACTAACAATTTCTGCATTCCATAATCAGCGATCAAAACTTTTTAAAGTAAAAGAAATATATTTACTACTTCTACTTTAATTACGAGTATATTTCGTATTATCTTTTCTTAAATCTATTTCCTTTTCTAAATTTTATCTACATACAACATTTTATCTACATGCAACAATAAAAAGCATTCCAATATAATTTGAAAAAGCCATGTCGTCATTTTGCGAACTGACAGCGGTTCAAACAGAGCGCGGAATATTCGAATTTAACATTTCGATTTTTTTTTTCAATTTACTACTTGAAAACATTTTTGCATGTTTATGTAGTAGTATATTACAGCGGAACAGTTGGAAATAACGCGAGAAAGTTTGTGCTGTTTTAGCACCACAAGTTTAGGTTGGAAGGAGGATTTAGGGGTAGTGATGGTGATCAGAAGTGTGGGATAAACAAGCCCAAATAAACCACTGAAATATAGATAAATCAGGTTATAATAATTTCCGTCATTAATTATGGATTGATCAGTTTTGGTAAGACAAGTGAGAAAATTAGTGTTTGAAATGAATATATTTATACTCATAACGCACCTCGTACACCTTTACGTACCCACGTGACGACGTTTAATGCGGCGGCGGCGGCAGAGGAACAGGAAGATCCGTTGCGGGATGAGGAAGAGACAGAGCGTGTGGGTGGCGAGGGGGAGCAGCGGAGAACATACAGGCAGCTGGTAAAGGAAGATGCCAACTGAGACAATGCGATGGCGGTGGGGCGGGGCAGGGCGGGTTAGTGCGTGGGCGACGTCAGCAGGGGCGGGGTGAAGGTGACAATGTCGATGACGGTGTCGGTGACGGTGTCGGTGAAGGTGACGAGGGCGGAGACAATGACGGTGACGGTGACGGTACCAGTGACAATATCAGTGACGGAATCGGTGGCGGTGTCCGTGTCGGTGGCGGCAACGGTGACGGTGTCGTTGACGGTGTTGATGACGGTGTCGGTGACAATGTCAGTGACAGAATCGGTGGCGGTGGCGGTGGCGGTGGCTGGGAGACTGAGAGGAGATTAAAGACGGTGCGCGTTCTCAATTTGTGCCTGCGTGCGTACGTGTGTGCGTGACCGGACGCGGCGCGGGTCCCGCGCGCCGCTTCCGCAGTTGCTAATTTTCGCCGCCAGAGCAGCGCCGTACAGCACCGCCCGTATATCTGGCCGTGCTTAGAACACGGGCGGCAGCCGACCCTTAAACGGTTGTTTGGATTTTACTTCACCACCGAAACACGGCCGCCTGTTTAATATTGATGACCTGTTTGAACAGCGCTCCCTACCACCCGTCTCTTCTCCCTCCCTTTCGCCGTTTGGGGACGTCGGGCTGACCTCGCGACCACCCCAGCTCCCGCCCACAACCCCAGCCCCCGGAACAAGATGAGCATACACATAGCTATAATACGCATGTTGTTCGTTTTAGAAATAGATCTCTTCCAGAAGAAGTTCAATTGGACTGATTTATTGTGGGTTAAACATGAAAATTTGTTCCGGAAATGCCATTCACTACCTTCCAATATAAAAATATCTTTATATTTCCACGTTTGTCTTGACTTTTCTCTGTTTTTACGAAAAAACATCTTGGTTTAAATTATAATTCATTAGGACGCAGTCGACTGGCATGTGTGGCATGCTCATTTATATTCTGAGTACATTAATTTTCCTGTGTTGAGAGGACCATAGAAAAGTTAGCGGCAGTTCTAAAACGTTCCTTTATAACTTAATTTTTATTATTTCCCTCATCTATCTTCTACACATCAATATACATATGTAACCTGACACGATCGTACATGAAATAAGTAGTTTTTTCTGTTGCGTACAGTTATATAACTGCATACTTTCTAGTCGTTTGAGAAGGACTTCTTTCTCTAGAAGAACTTTCTTGTTGAATTTAACCTCAATATATTGCGTATTTATACTAGACATTTGAACAATGCAAAAGTACTGAAAAGAGAATAATTGCTGTTTGATTGGTTTTATTATGAATTTCTTAAATTGTATATAATGTGTACACGAGCCTACATAGCACCTTAGCTTCCAAATGAGTCTATTAACTCCTTATATATTTCAAGGAGTTGCTAATATCTGATAGGAAAAAATATATACAAAATGGTTGATAATACTCGTACACTGAGGTACTCTCAAATTCATTTTCTAACTATTGTGTTATTTCAATAATTGATTAAAATATAACTAGTTAGACATTGTTTTTCGTTTTTAACCGTACATTTTTTGGCAGTGATTCAAAAATCTCTTCTCTTCCAAGTTTGTTTTCGTGTCCTTTGTCATCTTCCTTTTCCAGTGCCTCCTAACGAGGGAGCGTACGACGCGAACGGGGCCAAGTATTTCTTTTTACAAACTGCTGAAATGTCTAGATAAACGGAATACTTGTGGAATGCACCTTTCTCATTTAGTACTTAAGTTGCAGTTAGCAATGCGAGTCAAATGAAACTTTATTTTGGAACAACATACGTTGGCTGGACTCACAGATGTTTTACTAAGGAAGATTAGTACTTAGTTGACAGAGTTGATAGAGACTTACTTAGACAGAGTTGTGCCCTTGACTCGGAAATGAGCATGTAAAACGAATGAAATGTATCTACGAATTTGGCGACTTCTTTCTTTTTTCTATTACCCCGAACACACACACACACTTCTATTAAAACATTGAGTCCGTTGACATTTCATCAGTTGTGACGCTGTAATCCAACAGGGAGGTTGAACGTCACCGTAGTGATGTCACGATTGACGTTGCGGCTTCCGATTGGATGTCAGCGAGACAGCAGACAGGTGTCAACGAACTTAATCTTTTTTATCGTGTGTATACATTTTAAATCACCGCGATCTGTACATCGAATTCTACACGTGTTGAGTTGGACGGATGTATGCGATAGACATTACTCGCCCTTGGGAAGCAGCTCGTCTTTGCCGGGGGGCGGAGGTGCAGCAGGGGCGGCGTGGGGGCGGCGCGGGGGCGGCGCGGGGGCGGCGCGGGGGCGGCGCGGGGGCGGTGCGGGGGCGGGGCGCGGGAGGCCAGCGCCCGGCCCGCACGCGCGCGCCGCGGCTCCGACCCGCCATTGTTATGGAGATTTATGGGGAGGCCAGAAAACCCGCGCCCGTTTATAGCTAATGAATATGTGGCCGCCGCAACGCGCCCGCCCGCCCGCCCTCCGCCCACGCCCGCGCGTCGGAATCCCGTGGCGCGTGCGCTCGTCCCGAGTTCGTGGGCAGCCCTCAGCTCCGCCAGCGGCCTTGCCCCACCCCCACCGCCATCTCCACCCCTGCCCCTGCCCTCGCCATCTTCCCCAGCCTTTTTCTTTGTCATCTCTCGCGCCCTCTACCTTGCCCTTTCCCTTGCCTTCTCGCCCACCCCCTCCCCCGCCTTTCCCCATTTCTCCCCTCCTTTCCCCCACCTCACCCCCGCCCGCTCTCAGACCTCTCCCCCGCTCTAATTCCGACCCTCCTCCAACCTCTTCCCCCGCCGTCCTCTACACTCGCCTCCCCACCCTCCTCCTCGCCCTCCTCCCTACCCTTCTCACCACTCTCCTCCCGACACTCTTCCCCACTCTCTCCCTCGCCCTCTCCAGCGCATCTTCCTCACCCTCTCCCCCGCTCTCTCTCCAGCGCTCCTCACGCCTTTGCCATCTACCCCATTCTCACTCCTCCCCCACACACGCACTGGCCGCGGGTATTGCACCCCTAGGCGCTCACGCAGCTCGTGGCTCAGGGCGCTTCCCCGGCGGCCCACGGCAGCGCAGCAGAAGCCGCCCACGAAGAAGGGCCACGGGGAGGAGAAAGGGGTCGGCGGCCGCAGCGAGGGAAGGATGCGTCCTTGTGCCACAGGATATAGTGGCGAGGTTCCCGTGTAATGAAAGCAATAAGTGGAGAAGCAGATGAATTAAGATCTTCAAACTGCTCTCGATAAAGGTTATCTCACCTAATGCATAGTGTGATTGATGTCGTAATCATGAACACCCCCAGTACATAATGAGTGAGAACTGAATTCACTCTTACCGCAAAGAAGCTCACTAAAACTAAAAACCCACTTGCTAAAAACCCACTTGTGCGTTGCTGTTGGTATCTGAGCAGTGAAAATTTAACTGAATTTCTATAGTAGCCCCGGCAAGAAATAGGTGTGACGTGGAGAACGTAAGAATAAATCTTACTGATAACCTTCGCAATCAGAAAATGTAATATAAAAGAGCAAAACATGTAAATTACAACAAACTTTGTCTAATGACAATTTCACTCGTTGAAGTTTTCATTCAGATTCATTCATTTCCAATGAATTACATTTTCGTATATACCGAATATACTCAAGATGAAAGCATTGGCAAAGTTAATTGTATTGATTTTGTAATTTTTTCTACAATGTCTTCGGCACATGTTACCGCCGTATGTTTTATCTCATATTCCTTAAAATTATTATTATTATTAATATTATTATTATTACTGATATTTATGTCATTAATACAATTTTTATTGTTAGTTTTTTAAAAGATATGCTTTTATTTATTTATTGACAGTTGTTCGCCACCTGCGAATTGTGACACTTAAATCACCGTGTGAACGAAACAGAATGCCATACCTTTGAAGGTGAAGTAAAAATAGATAATTATATTGACTACTGTATGATGAATATTGATAAATATAATTTTGCTCATTTCGCCGGTATACAATAAAGGTAACGTGTCGCAAATGTCACCCTTTCTTAACTAAATGAAGAAATTAGTTTGGTAAGTAGTCAATTTTTACTAGTAAAAGTTTCCAAACAATAGTTCATGGTGCAGAAGTCATCTAAATAGCCAGTCCCCTTCCCAAATGAGATGTGTCTTTTTTCTTTAGATACCTGAAACTGAGAACAAATTCAAAAATTACTATTACTAATTTTACTACCCAGGATATTCGGGACAAATAAAAGCAATGAAACAGTTTTGATTTTGACTAAAAATTTAAATATTTGATTGTGCTTTTCGACCTATTCTCATGCTGCGCTATCGACTGAATTTTCATACTAACAATCAGTGCATCACTGCTTACGACACAAATAATATGCAACGAGGAAGAAAGAAATAATTAATCACGTGTGCAGTTTCAGAAAAAATTCGCTACCTTAGGTCCTCATTTCCCGCACACCCGAAAGCAGCACATTTTTTTGTTTCAGGCCAATAAACTGTTTTATGTTCTGGGTGTGACGAAAACTGTTGTACTAAGTATCCGTTTATATAGTATGTTATTGCAATGTTTGTGAAGAGTGTTTTTGGTAAAATATTCAATTATACGAGAGTATTTTATTTGTTGTTCTTGAGCACTATGCGTGCTACTTTAAGTAAAAACATTTTTCAATCGTTTTCCTCTGCAGTATATTGTTCCGCTATTCTAGGGTACTAATATTAAGTAAAACACGTTGTACTTGGCCGTGAAATAAACGGCTTCACTCCAAATAAAACCGACAGAATCTGCAAATAGCTGTCGAGCAAAATGACAGCAGAGATGTGTCTCTTCCATAGTACACTGACAATTTGTAATAACTTCTTTCGTTTAGAATTTCATTTTCCTTTGATATTCACTTTTTCTCATAAGGGTTTTATGTGCTGCAATCAATATGAAAAGGAGAATTATGTGTAATTTCTCTTTCTTACTTTCGGGCAGTAGGTCTTGAAACTACTGACAATTAATGATACAACGATGTTTAATAATTATAGCTAAGAAATCGATTCTAGTTTTTCACGCACTGTATCGTAGTGCTGAAAAAGATGTACCAGCTGAGGAGGTTATTGAGCATTACATTTAGTAACATTTCAAAAGGCTAAAATGACATAAAGTGAGGGTTTAATTTCGCGAATCATCATAGCGTTCTACAAGAATGCGTCAAACTTTCGGATATTATGGATCGATATCGGGAAAACGATGTGCATCACATCTATCGGAGGTTAAACACCGAGGATAAAAATTAATTGAAATTGTGATCACTGAAACATATCCTGAGTGCTCTCATACCTTGAGAGAAGTGCCGAGAAACGTACAGCTTTCTTAGGCATTTTAATATCAAACTTCACCTAAATTGTAATCTAAGCGGCGCAGAGAAGCTGCCTGAGAGCAGCGCGAATGGGCGCCGGGAGTGGACGGTCGGACGGGAGGAGGGGCGGAGGGCGCGGCGCCCTTTGATGCGCCGCTCGAGCTGCGCGGCAGCTAGAGGGTCCTCGACGCCAGCGGAGCCTGCACGCGCCGCGCGAGCTGCCTGGGCGCAACCGTTCCTTCCCTCTCCGCCTCCGCCTCCGATCCTCCCCGCCCCATCCCCGCCACATTCATCCTCGTCGTGCGCCGCCCCGCTCCACTCCTACCCCGCTCCTCCCCGCCCTACTCCTCCCTGCTAAACTCGTTCCCGGTATGCTTCTTCCCTCCAAGCTCCGCTCAGACCCTCTCCTCCCCGTCTCACACCTCCTCCCAGCCCCCTCTTCCCCGTCCAGCTTCTTCCCCTACCGACTATGCCTTTCCCCTCCCCGCCTGGCTACGTCCCTTTTCCCTCCGCCAAACTCTCCCCGCCCTTTCATCCCCTCCTCGACCCGCCTTCCCTCCCCCCGCCCTCGCCTTCGCAGCGGTGGGTAGCCACTATCCCCGTGCCCCACCCCGCCCCGTCCCTTCGGCAGCCAGCAGTTAATTCGGCAGCGCTCTCGCTTGAATGACTGCAATTTCCTTTTAAATGCGATTGTCTTCGACGAAGCGGCGCCGGACGCAAGGGACATGGGAACGAAGGGGAGAGAGAGGGTGCTCGGCGTGCGCCGCAATTAGCCCAGCAGCCCCCTCCACACACGAACTGCGGGGGCGTGGCAGGCCACGCGCTCTCGTTGTGCCCGCGGACGGAACGACTAAGCTAGGATTACTCATCATATGTGAAGAACATAAGGTGAGAGGAATCTTGCGCGTCGCTGCGAATGGGGAAGAGAGCGAAGAGAAAACTTCCCCGAGATCAGCCAACAAAACTAAGATATAATATTATGAGAAAAATATTCATTTGAAAACAAACCCAAAATTAAATTCAAGGAATAAGAAACACAGTGTTCAGAATGGTGTAATTAATGAGAATCGATTTAACAAGCGGTTGAGCCTGAAAAAATAAGGGGCCCCAATTTGCAACCTTAAGTGACACCAACGCCAGCGGCGCCGCTGGCTGCAAAAGCGGAAGTGGCTGCGAGCAGCGCGGCGGGTCCAGGGTGCAATGAGGCAGGGCGGGGAGTGGGGGGGGGTGGCCCGTTAGCGAAGCGGGCACGCCGCGCCGCGGGGCGGTGCCTCCCGCCACACCGCTTCGCTCCTGCTCGGCTGTGCACCGCTCCGCTCCGCGCTGCGCTGCGCTGGTTCGGGCTGCGGTCGGCGGCGGCGCTGCTGGGCTGCATCCGGCTCGGGTTCGCCGCCTCCTCCTCAACCTCCTTCTCCTCCTCCTTGCCCGCCACCGCCACCGCTGCCGCTCGCGGCTGGGGAATTCCGCGCTGCGCCGCCCCGCGCGCCAGGACGCCTCGTGCGTGCCCGCCCACCCCCCGCCCCCGCCCCCGCCTCCGCCCTCGCCGCCGCGCGGTCACGCCTCCCGCGCGCACGGCCGCCGCGTGGTCCAGCGCCTGCACACTGGCCCAACGGACACCCAGTGCGAAATACCTTATTTCCTGCGGGCTCCAAACCAACAGTTCAAGAAATCAATGTTAAACAGGAAAAACAACATCCAATGAATTCTCCATTATCTCTTGAATTACCATGATCACTTTTGAAGTTTCTGGCTTTATTTACAATGTTGGTTTCAAGGCTCAAAGTATCATTCAAATGTCTGCCATTTACAAGTGTAATGCAAGCATCACATAAGAGGATACACTGCAGCGTCCCTGTTATATGTTTGTGCTCCTAGAGAATCAGACAATGCGTTACCTCCTAATTAAGTCTCTATCCCCAATTTGTGAAAAAAAAAATTCTAGCTCTAATTAACATTCATGAACTTTTTTACCATCCCTGGTCTGTAAAAAGAGCCAAAGAATTTTGGTAAATGTGCTTTTAAAAAGAAATGCATTTAGCAAAGCATGTATCTTCATTTTGAAATATATAACCGAGATTTTGTTCTGTTTTTGCCTGCGCGCATGTTTGTACGCATTTGTGCCCAGTGTGCGCCCGGTGTCGCTTCGCGTCGCCTGGCCTGCGCGCCCCCGCGCGGCCGCCGCCCAAAGGTCAAGGCCGAACCCGCCCCTCCCGCCCCCCTGTTCCGCTGCCGGATTCGGCGCCGCCTGCCTGCCCGCCCGCCCACCCGGCCTGAGCGGTCGCCGGCGCCGTTACGGAGGTCGCGGGGGTGTTGCCCTTTGCGGCGATAAACAGTATTCTCGGCGCACTGGAGTTGCGTGCCGAGTTGCAGATCGTAACTTGGGTTGAGATCATCATTCTACCGTCTGAATGTTTTACTGCCTGCGGGCAGCTGAGGAAGAAGAAGGCAACGCAGCGTTGAAGTCACTTGCGTTGCTGCGATTTTCGTCCTCGAAATCGCTACGCATGTCCTTCCTCTTAGAACCAAATGCATTTTGTTTGGGTGTTCTATCATGCATCGCACCAGGAGATCGTTATCTCAATTTACAACAGTATTATTTTATAGTCTTATTACTTGGTGGTTGTGCGCGGGTCGTCGTTGTGTGCCGACCAATAAGGCTAGTTTCCTATAAATCTTCCGCTGGCAAATCGTATATTACGGTCGCGATCCTCCCATTGGCATAAAACTGCCGCGCGGCGCGCTGCCCGCGAGGGGCGGTGGCGGGCGGTGGCGGCAGAGGCTGGTCGGGCGGCCCTGGCGAGCCTAAAGTGCGACCGGTTGACCAGGAGCCGGGCAAGCGGCCGGATGCCGCTGCTTCTGCGCCTGATTAGCATACGAGATTGGCTGCGGCGCGGCGAAAGGCCGCGAGTGCGCGGCGCTGCGCGGCGCAGGCGCCTGTTGCCAAGAGGCCTCCACCTGCTGCGCGCCGCCCCCGCCCCCGCCCCCGCCGCGCCCCGCTGTGCGTGAGGCGCCCGCGCGCCGCCCCCGCCGCCGACTGCAGCGCCCAAGGTCCCTCCGGAGGCACTCGCCCAAATGTCCTCGATGAAAAGCACTTTGCTGTCGACACGCGCCGCTTCGACAGAAAAGGAAGAGATAGATGGAGCTCGTTTGAAAGGGGATCTCATTAATGTTTCTATTTTTGCTTTACAAAGTATTTATTACAAAATTAATGTGTAATGGTAATTTGCCTAGTGAATCATCTGTGAAATATGTGGAATTACTGTCATGTTAAAGCCTGCCATAGATTTGGAAAAATACGACTCGTTCTTTGAAAATGAAAGTATATAAAATAAATAAATATGGCCACTCATTATGAGAATAAACTTCATTGAATTCTACTAAATTCCAAATGAATATTTCATGTCTTACATACAGATATATTTCGTGTCTTACATATTGCATCAAAAGGAGAATCACTATGAATATGCATCAAACTTATAAATTATTGAAATCAAGTTTTTTTCATTAAGTAGAGGAGAATTGAATTGTTTTGATGACATGTATGGATCCGAACGTGATTTAATATTCAGTCGAACGTGTGGCACACTATCACATTGAGAACTTCATTTCAAAGCAAGACATTTTATTTGAATTGGTTATATTTTTTTCATTATTTCCAAATAAAATTAAATAACATGTTTGTTATTCAGCAAAACAAATAGACAAGCAAGTTCTTGCAGTTAATTTTGAGGTTTTGAATTTCAATTGTGTCTCTGAAGAGAGTTAAAAAGCCAGAAATTGTGCTTCAATAAAAATTATTGTTTTAAAATAATTTATTTCATGCTGTAAAGATTGTAATTTTAATGTTAATTGCCAACTTAAAGTAAGAAGATAAGAGACTCATAGAGAACCCTTATGGTTCAATCCAGGACGGGAAATATGTTTAGAAATGTAGGTGGTATCTACTTTTAGTCGTCTTGACAATTCAGTGAATAAGTCCAGATTGTGGTGGCAATTTCTAATCCTAGGGTTAATATTCTAGTAAAAACATTTGAAGAGGAATACTATGTCGTTAGAGACGAGTTTAGTATTCATTTCAATTTGTAGTTTATTAATGATGGAACATTGGGGGAGGGAGTTGAGTTTTAGTTCTTAGTTTAGTTTGATATATATTTTATTTTGGTTATTATTTGTTTAGCAGTTTTTGGCGAGATTGGACAAGCCTAGGAAAAAGTGTTTGTTCATAATTTTGCATAAAGTAATAACATTATTTAATGAGAATTTATTTGTTTCACTCATTGGTAGTGTTAGCTGTAGAATTGCAAATTCATGCTTCTTGAATTCAAATCAATGTGAATCTTCCATTTTAGAGTGAGCATGTAGTCTATGAAAAGTCTATAGTTAGAAAGAGTGAAAACTAATGACCCTTACGAGAAGACTCCTGTGATAAGACGAGAGTTTAAGTTGTGGTTTTCTATCGCAGCTGAAGATGTTCTATTAGAGATTAAGCTCTTGAATATTTCAAAGAGGAAGCAGAAGAAAAGTAGTGTTTGTTACTCATTTCTGTAACCTGTGAAGTTCACTTGAAAAATCGCGAAAGTCTGATGATCTCAAGTGGGAATGTCAAAGTAATTGAATCAACCCCAATGATCGAAATATGTTTTCATTGCTTGACAATATTCTTTGTGTCCATCAAGAAAATGAACCAAGAAGGAAGTGAAAAATTGGTTTAATATTGATTGTTTCGTTTCGATTTGGCAGGAAAATAATCGCTCATGCTTTGTTTATATCACATCTCTACTTTACGAACTTATCTCTGTGGTGGGGATACAAACCTGCAAAATAATTTATAGAAATATAGGTACCATTTTCAATGATTGCTTTTAGTAGAAAAACATTATTTTGGGAAAAATATGGTTACAATGTACATTAAAATAATTCACTTTTATGTAAAATAATTATTTTGTATTTCGATATAACTTCAGGAAACCCTATAAATGTTAAAAAGATCAAACCTTGCATATTTTGCATGGAAGTACATTTTGAGAAATGACAAGTAAAGTGACAAAATAGTGCAAAATCAACGCCAAATATGCAGTTTGCGTATTCAATTTTTTTGCCTTTATGAATAACAATCGTGTGTAGGTACTCTAGAAGTCAATAATGAAATGATTTATCCAATCAATACGAGTGACGGCAAAAATTCACATTACTATTTCAATTTACTGTGGAAATGCTATTGTAGGCGGCAACAGTCATGAGTAGGCTGCTCTCAACGTGGCGTCATTCAGACCGAGAGAATGCACATTACTGTGGAAATGTTCAAATACTAAAACGTGTGTCTTTATCAATAATTGCCAGGACATCTCATTTTGAATCTTCTTGTGCACATGTAAAAGCTTACTTACAAACCATCAATGAATGTAATTAATGTAAAATGCCGAAGAGAACCTCGAGCTGCAAATATTTTAAGTCTGCAGGCGCTGCACTTGTTCGGCGTGCTCTTTACGGGCGTCCTATCTCTAATGCAATTTAGGAGGCGTCGTGACGGTGGGCGCAGTTGGTTACTTTTCGCTCACGAGCGCTCATAAGCTCTTCCTTCCTGCAAAGGTCAACCCTCGGCACGACTCTCTTCTTAACCTTTTGCCACCTCCCGCCGCTCATCGGCATTTCAGCGGAGGCCATTGGAACGAAACTTTATTTTTTCTGAAACACTTTTTTTACGTTCAACGCTTTTTCAAATTTCACTCATTTTCTGGCAGGGTTCTCCCATTAGTGATTTGAATTTACGTGAAAAAATTATGAACCTTTAATTTCTATGCATTATTTTTATCATGATTGAACATTTTAATTTTTTGTGTATAGGCCAACTCGGACCACGCGTGCATCCCGCTTCAGCTTCTGGGGTCGGAGACTCAGCATTTTAGCTGAATTCCGATTTTTACCCCCCGATGTTGTTAACTCGAGGGGTTTTGGATGATACGACGATGATGATGACGAGGGATGAAAGGACTGCATACACATATAGATATACACAAATACACCCATGCCCGAGGCCGGTCTCGAACCCGCGGTCTTCTGGTCTGAGACCGTTACGGCACTACTGCCCTAACGATCTCGGCTATCTGACCTGCCAGCATTTTAGTATTGAATGATTTTTTTAAAATATTTAAGACTTATCATGCAGCTGCTCTTATTGCCATTTTGTGGAATCACATAAAATACTTTTTTTGACACAGTTTTCTTCTAGTGGTAATGAAATTTTTACTATGCATTAAACATATTATCCTACAAATAGCTTTGAAGTTATTTATACAACATTCTTATACTTTAATTATAACGATTGTTTTGGCACCGTAAAACAATAAAATGACTAACTTTCACTCAAAAACATATATTTACAAAAATATACTGATCGACATTGATGTCAGGAAATTCATCAGTAATTTTAACTTTTATTGTATCCTAGTATTTTCTACATTTAATTATATAAAAAAACATTAAATTAAAACTGTATTTTTTAATGAAGGATTCATTTTTGTGCAACTGTAGAAACTGCAATAGAATATAACAAAGTATTAAATACAAATATACATTGATCTTATTAGCTAGAAACTATTTGATGCAATAAGCAAATAACATAAATGTTCTGTAATTATTTCTTTGTAATTAGCTAGTGAATGGTTTCAAAATCTCGCAAACTAAAACATGATGGCCAAAGAATTGCAAGAATGTGAATGTAATACATAGGTTTTATTACTTCTACCTAGCAATAAATGCACAAGTAGATTAAAAAGGTACATTTTATTGTTGAGTCCCGAGAACGAATTTACCAACCGCCACAAGAATCTGCAATCGACTCGTCGCGAAGGAAAGCAATTTGGATGTCTAACATCGCCTTTGAATGTCGGCGAATGGGTGAACCTCCTCCCGGCTGCGCGCGCAGCGTCCGTGCAACGCAGCGGGGGGCTGTGCGGCGGTGTTATCTGCGCGCGGCCGCCGCGCCAGGCCGTTACGTTACAACCTCTCGAACATCTCCATAGACTGCGGCGCCGGCGCATTAATACTGCGCTTAAGTATGTCGCGCGGCTTAAGTAAGGCGCTTAACGAGGAAGTGAGATCGCGGATAAAGCGTCGGCGCCGTCTGCGCACCGTCACTGCGCACCGCCTCCCTCCCCCGACCTTCCCTCCCCCTCCTCACTCCCCCTCGTTCGGTGCTGTCAACGCTCCACGGAAGCTACTCTGCCCGTAAATATTTCTCCTTGATCTTATTAAGGAAAAAATACGTAAAGGGGTTGGTAAGGGAATAGAAGGAACGTGATAGGAAAAAGAACGCTGAGACTTTTGCAAAAAAGGGAAATTATGGGCAGAGAATCATCTGGTTTCTGCTTTTGTTCTACTGATTTCCTTGGTTCGAGGAGCAACCAATATTGTAGAAATAATAGAAGAAATTGTCAGAAGGGATACTAATTCTGCATTATGTATCTACATCTTCGGAGCTTTGATTGTTAACACACTCAATTATGTAAGAGAACGGCATTTCACAGTACTATTATCCTGTGCCTCATAATTATCAATGCTATTTTAGCGTACTCTATTAGAATTTATGATAATTTTATTCCAGAGTAAGGCGCCCTCTGAAATAATTGAAAACTTTTTTAGCTTCATCAGTATCCTCGAATTCATTATCTCACTCAAAGAAAGAGTATTTGCCAGAAAGCTCCACAAAAGTTTATGAAACTTCCATTACTGACGAATTGAAAATTAGTTTGTATTCTTTCCTGATGTTAAATATGAAGTTACATTTTTGCACTTCTTGTAAAGAAGGAATTATGTACATTTTTAAGAGGTGGTTACTCTACTCATTTCATTACTACCAATGTTTGTTTGTACTTGGTACGTTGGTCCGTGTACGAACCATGGCCTACCAGCGACGTCCCGGCCTCGCGGCCGTGGGTTAAGGGGGTACGTGTGGTTGGCATGAAGACATCCCCTCATCGTATTCTGGTGTAATGAACCTGAGAAGTGAATTTTCTCATTGTCACACAGCAACATACACTGGGACATTGCAAAGAACACGCACATTATAACTTGCATGACAGGGAATCTAATCTGGGGTTGCGTCATGGAAAGCGAGCACGCTGACCAATGAGCTAAGCCGCCAGCCGCTTACTATCAATGTAGTGTAAAATGATATTGTTATGTAGCATGATAACATTACTATTGTAGCACTATAATTTGGGTAAAACATGATAATACTATCGTAGTAACTGCTTTTTATTTGCTTACCTATCAAAACAAGTTACACTCTGGCATATGAACTAGGGTTTCTGATAAAATCTTGTCAAGCTATTATTGTATAATCTCTTTTGCAATAATCACCTCGTTTTGGAATGAGTAAGCAAGAGACTTGGGGCAATAACATGGAAAGGCCACAGCAAGCCTTACCCTATTTGTTGTAAATGTTAATACGAGTACATATATTGATTTTGGAGATAGTGTGCTTCATCCTCTTTCGCTCGCGCATGTGTGTATGTGTGTGTGTGTATCGTTCAAACTTATGAACTCAAAAACAAGATGATGCTCACACACACACAAATTTCTTGCTGCCTCAAGCACTTCAATTATTTTATTACATTTGCTAATTGATCATTCACATATTCGAATATATTTTAACAACGTTTAAACTAATGTTTACCTGCACCTACTTTCCACCATTTGGAAATAACATTTAAGTTCCATCGCTGATGAAGGTCATCGAATTCTGATCGGAAAGTTGAAGAGATGGAGTGGTGTATTCAGTAGGGTGTGACTTCGCATAGTGTCCAAATGATATTCTCTCAGGCGTCAAAGACGGTACCCATCCCACGAGTGGAGGAGAGTAATAGATAAATATATAGACTGTAAGATTGCCATGGCCGGGATAGACGTCGAAGAAATCTGGAGGGAGGTGAAAACACATTAACAAATGAAAATTAAATAAAACACTCTCTGAGCGCTCAGAGCCATCACGCCGCGACACGCCTGTGTTTTTTTTTCTAGACAAAGCCATCACGCAACGTGTGGTGCCGCCAATTCGCCAATATCCCTCTTCTCCCGCAGAAATCTCAGCGGCCTCTGAGATGTGAAGGGGAGAGAAGGCGAAGGGCCGATATGGCTTGATACGAGCGGCGGCGGATCTACAGCTGGCCCTTCGTTATCGTCGTTTTAATTCGGCACCGCCACATCCTCCCCCCCCATTCACCCACAGTCATCGCCAGCCACGCCATCTCATCCGCCGCCTTCCGCAGATATCGCCTCCCCATTCCAACAGCCACCGCCATAGCCCCCATGGCCCCACCGCCAGTCCTGGCAGTAACTCAACCTTCCCGACTCAGTCCCTACCGCCGGGCCTCACCACCATCGCCCACCCCGTCTCCGCGACTAGCACTAACCCATCCGCTGCCCTTCACAAACATCGCCGCCTCACTCCCACCGCCTGCGCCACAGCCCCATAGCCCCCGTGAGCCCACCGCCAGCCCTGGCGGTAACTCAACTTTCCCCTCCCAGTCCCTATCGCCGGGCCTCACCACCATCGCCCACCCCGTCTCCGCGACTAGCATCAACCCATTCGCTTCCCTTCAAAAACATCGCCGCCCCTCCCACCGCCTCCGCCGCCACTGCAGGGCTCTGGGCGTAATTGGGAGGCCTTGTCTGGCCGGGGGCCAGCGCGGGCCGTGCGGCGGCGGTGGCGGCGCGGACGTCAACCCCGGACTCCGGCGGGCCGGCGCGCGGCGGCGTCCTGGGCCGCCCTGCCACCGCCGCCACCGCCACCACCACCACCGCCGCCGCCGCCGCCGCCGCTGCCGCCGCCGCCGCTGCCGCTTCCGCCGCACGTAATTAACGGCGCCGATACCGGCGGCCGCCACCGCGTCCGGCCGCAGCCCCGGGCCCCGCCCCCGCGTGCCTTCGGTTCCCCGTAGGACCGCGAGGATGCTCGGGTAGCGTTGCGTAATGTATAGCGTCCATATCCACGTCACATCATAGAGTAGGCAGGAGAACGGTCTTACTTTTTATTCTCCTTTGCTGCGTCCTTGGAATTCTCTGGAGGACTCCTTTTTTTTTTTGGTTTCTTTACGTCTTGCATCAGGAGAGGGGCGAGGGAGACAGGGTGGTGGATGAGTGGGAACCAGAACATCGCAACATATTAACCACATTTCGCTTTTTAAATAGTTTTTTCATGTCCAAATGGGGCAGTTTTTTATATTAATTAACAGTAAAAATAATCACTAAGGTTGAGAATTAAAGAAAAAGTGAAGAAGTAAAGTGAAGTGAAAAAGTGTAAAGCACAACACCTGTCAATTAAAGAATAGTGTTTCTTAATCTTTACAATGAGCTCTCAACCACCTCCAAAGTTCTTTGGTGGCTTCACAATTGGTACCGAACGGTAGGCTCGTAACTCTTCCCGTATTAAAATTTTAATTGATGTTGGGCCTACAATTACGTCAAATGAAAATGAAATTTGCAAATCAGCCGTATAATATTTCGTTGACGACAAAACGATGAAAGTAAGTCGCATCCAGGAATAACTTTTTCTTCTTGTTTACTTACTATGCGGCAAAACATTTCAAAGAAAGATATTTTATTAAAACTCTCTAAAAACAAATGTTATTTCCTATGAATGTTGCACCAGGAAGAAAGCTAATTTCGTATACTTATAATAAGACAAGTCGCTTCTTTCGCGTTGTTATTGGATTCGTCGTGATGAGATCGGATAGTGGTATTGTATATTCGTGTGCGGGCAATGATCTTGGCAGGCCGTCTCTGCATGTTCTTCTGCGGATCAGGCAGCCTCGCTGCAGTGTTGACGTGCTTTTGCGACCCGCACGACACGTCGACGGCACCACATCCTAATCCGGCGGTCCACTGGGCAGTCGTCAGGGTACCGAGGGAGAAGGCAGTGTTGGGCGTTGGAACGGGCGGGAGTGGCGAAGGTAGGGACGATTGGGAGCGGATCGGCTGCTGGACAAAGCCATTGCGAGGGTGGGACGGGGTTGGGGAGGGGGC
The DNA here is from genome assembly GCA_038098605.1 of Gryllus longicercus. Taxonomy (NCBI): domain Eukaryota; kingdom Metazoa; phylum Arthropoda; class Insecta; order Orthoptera; family Gryllidae; genus Gryllus; species Gryllus longicercus. The sequence goes on along the minus strand of JAZDUA010000253.1, from coordinate 435,119 downwards.
GTGGGAGAGGCGTGGGAGAGATGGATGTTGGGCGTTGGAACGGGCGGGAGTGGCGAAGGTAGGGACGATTGGGAGCGGATCGGCTGCTGGACAAAGCCATTGCGAGGGTGGGACAGGGTTGGGGAGGGGGCGTGAGAGGGTTGTGGGAGGTGGAGGAGGTGCGCTGGAGAGGCGCGGGAGGGGCGTGGGAGAGGTGGTGGTTGGGCGTTGGAATGGGCGGGAGTGGCGAAGGCAGAGAGGGCTGGGAGCGGATCGGCTGCTTGACAAAGCCATAGCGAGGGCGGGACGGGGTTGGGGAGGGGGCGTGAGAGGGGTGTGGGAGGTGCGTTGGAGAGGCCCGGGAAGGCATAGGAGAGGAGGAGAGGAGGCGTGGAAGGGTAGGGAAAGTGCGGGGAGGGCGGGGAGCGTGGGAGAGTAGTGAGTGGGTAAGGGATGAGGCAGGGAAGGGGTTCAGAGGGAAAAGGTACGGTGGAGGGGGCGGGGGCAGGGCGTGGGAGTGGGAGGAGAGGGACGGATATGGAGAGGGGAGGGAGTGGGGCGGGTAAGGGGCGAGTAAGGGGTGCGGGTGAGGGTGACAGGTGAGGCAACGAATGATGGAGCCGGTGAGGGTGGTGAGTGGGGCAAGACGGGCGGGGGAGGGGTGCGGAGGCAAGATTGTGCGGCCCCCTGCGCCGCGGCCCCGGCGACCGGTTGCCAACGAAAGGTCAGCGTGACTGCGTGGCTACGCCTTCACGTCGTGTCGCCCCCTGCCCGCACCAAGGCGCCGATGCACTCGCGCATTACCCACCAACGCAGAATTTCAAAGGGGCTTCCAAAACAAAATCGAATGTGGACCAGTGCCGAAACTGTAAGTGAGTTGGACTGGTAAATGACAGCAGGCCTCAGCGATGTTGGGGTTTCCAAAATTGCCAATTGACCTTTAAAAAATCGCTATTATTTGAATGAAGGTAACATAGATAACAAAGAGTAGGTAGATAAGGTGATTCTCCGTCTGTGTTGCATCTTGTGTGTAACGAGTACAAGAGAGAGGCATTTTATGACTTAAACAATCTTGAAGTCACCTTTAGGTTGTTGCGGGAATGAGCCATTTCAATGTACGTTTAAATGATTGGAAATCGAATAGAAATGTAAAATATTTATATTGACATTTTCTAGGTTTAATTTTTTACATCATTTATCTGTCTAGAAATCTGAATACATATAATCAGGAAATGGTAAGTATGTTCAGCATACGGAATTCTTTTCTCGAACACTTTGCGAGTTTATTTATAAGTAGTCTGGAATGAACAGGCGAATGTTAAAGAAAAACAGTTTTGGATTAAGCTATTTTTTGCTTTTGATGCTTGAAAATAATAGTTGTGGGAAGTACATGCGATGATCAGACTATCAGATTTGTATCATGAATTCAACAAACGAAACAAGGAACAATGACAAGTGCTTGAGAATAAAAATGTACCAATTTTAACATGTTTGTCACTTAAAATTATGTTTAATGTAATTTTAGTTTAGCAATCAAGATTAGTTTTAAATACTATTTGATTAAGCCTTGATAAAACAGATTTGATAAAATTTACAAAACACATTTTTCTACCCTCGCTTGCCAAATTTGTGTTGATCGTTGCTCTCTCGTAATCAGGACTGCAATATTGAAAGTACTGCGAGGGACATAAATAAATTTGCCGAGGCTCGGTCAAACTTTACATGCGGAACATAAACAACGTGTGTACGGAAGTAGGCAGAATGTAAACTTGTAAAGCAAAATTGCCTTTAGTAGACATATCCTGCAGAGCGTCGAACATAGTATGTAAACATGCTAAAACCTCTTCCTCTGCACACACATATTCTATGCAAGAGGCGCATACAGATCTTATCCAATGCTAAGACGAAACGTTCTGAAGAAGCAAATGTTTTTGCAGGAACTGGTTCGTTTAATATTTTTTTTACAAACGTTAGGTATACCCCTTATATTTTCCTCGGGGTACACGAAAGGACATTAAAATTAATTTACTGGAAAATTCACATGTTATGAAATGTTCATTCTTTTTATTCACAAAAAAGCACGGTATTCATTGGATTGATGATTACTTTAGAGAATAATTAAATGTAATTTTTATATGAAATTGCTTTTTTTATTTGCAATAATTATTTTTGATGAGCTTAATTATCAACTTGATAAGTATCTCAAATACAGAATAAAAACACCACTTTTTGACGAGAGTCAAGGTAAATAAAATATTTTTCTTGTAGTGGTAGTTATAAACTAATGAAATAAGTCAAATCATACTCTTACCCGTCTGCACAATGTTTTCATACATAGCGAAATCTACTATTTTTAATGTAGTTTGATATTACAATCAACCACACTTGCATTTTGAAAAACGAACACCGTTATTTAAAGTTTATAATGAAATGTTACCAATTTCAAATACCATATCGATATTCTTTTAGCGCTTTAAGATTAACAATGTATTAAAAGGAAAAATGAAGATTGATTGAAAAATGAAGAATATTTGATTCTATGGACAATTTATTTGTAATTCAAGCATTTGTATATCCCGCAATTGTAATTTAAATGATGTCGCACTCTTCCTATACTCACCCTCTTGTCTTACCCTTGTCCTTGCATTGCTTCTATCCTTTCCTTGACCTTGCCTTGTTCTTGCCTCGCCCTCTTCTCGCTTTTGCTCTCTCCTACGCTCTCGTTCTCCCCGGCCGCTGCTGTTTCCCAATCTGTTCTTTCTTCTGCAGCTGTCGCCTCTGACGCAACTGTACACAAAAAATATATGATTTCAAACACTGACAGTACATTTTGGCGGAAGAATGAATAACAGTAGTTATTTTCCAAACAAAAATATGTTATTTGTCAGTGTTTTTCATTTGACACTTTGAAACTGAGTCGTCGCACAACTGATTTTCTATTGCACATTGACTTGTCTGGACAAAAACCAAAGATTTTCTCCAAGATCTATTATTATTAATATAAATATTGACTGACCGAAAAATAACTTGCGGTAAAACTGTGAACATTTTGTTCTCTAAATTTATGAAACGTCAACATTAATTTAATTTTCTGGTCTGCACAATACCGTATTAATATCTTGCCTCTTATCCACACGTCCCTCTATTAAGAAAATTAATGTCTCTTGCTAAGCATTGTGGAATTGGTTCAAAGTACACTGAAGTGCGAATATTAAAATCTTATTGCAGCAGTCAGATGTGTAGAAATATAATGCTAAAACTTTGTAATTTATAGAAGCGAGTAATGTAAATTAATTAGTAATGAATGGTTCATTTTTGTGATCTTGAGATACCAAATCATAGAGATAATATGTCATTGTTTGCAATAGAGTTCAATTTGCTTAGTTATTAAGTTCATATTTACTAAACTTCACTACCGCACAAGACCATAAGTCAGTATCATCTACTATGCTTCGTATCGCAAAGAAATGCCTCTTATTCAGTGCTTCCTTTCGTGCCCTGAAGAAAGAGCACTGGGGCTGATATTTCCGCTCCCGCTGTCAGGAGTCGGGTGACGGGCGTCCGTCGATTACAGGGCCGCAGCCGGCACGCGCAATACCGCCCCGCCCCCCTTCCGCTCCCCTTTCGCCCTTCCCCCACCACTCCCGCTCTCCCCTGTCCTGTCTCATCCACCTCTCTCCACCCCCGTCCCCGGCCCGCCCCGTCCCCGCACGACGCTCCGGCACGCAGCGCGCCCGGGGCGGCAGAGGCGTGCGCCCCGCCCCCGCCCCCGGCCGCCGCTCGGGAAGATGCCGCCGCACCGCCGCCCGCCGCCGCCGCGACGCTGGAATGCCGGGCGCCCGGGGGTGGTGCGGGGGCGGCGCCGGGCAATCAGCGCATTCCGCCGGCGACACGCGGGACACGTGCGGCGTCGGGGGCGGGGGCGGCAGGCAGCGGGCGACGCGGGACGGCGCGCGGATTCGATATCGTAGGCGGGAGGGGGGCGGACGCAGGTGGGCCGCGGCTCGGAATGAGTGGGTGCGGAGTTAGTTACTGCGAACTGCGATCCTCAACTGCTTGCTGCGCATCTGGTCGTGAGGCTACACCGACTGCGCACCCGTGGTCATCATTCGCTCGTACCGGCTGCGATGGTCCAGAGCAGCTAACACAGCATCTCTGACTGATCTGTCATGACGGCGTCGGTATCGGCGTAAGGTTCGGTTCGAGTCATGATAGGGTCGGTCCCCATAAGTTACGATACTGCTTCGGAATTTGCGTGCTGTTGATCGGAGAAAATACGGAAAACTACCAATCGGAGCAGGCGAACCGAATTCTCCTCCAGACAGCGACTGACTTCGGCCTACCTGTCTAACTAATGTCAAAAATACTGTCACCTCGGGACTCGAGCCTAAGAATTCCCAGTCAGAGGCACTGCAGTAACATCATTTGATGCCCTGAGCCATCTTTCCCGGTTAGAAGTTTGAAAAAATGAATATCGATAGAGAACTTTCACATTTTTCAAACTCATTTTAAAAGACGAAACAAACAATAAATACATGTTGTACGAAAATAGTTTTTCAATAGGTTGTGTTTTCTGTATTATGAGATACGTCGATTAGAATTGTATGTTTGAAATCGTGAAATTTGAAATGAATTTGCGAGCTTCATGTGGGGCCGTTACTACTTGGCTTTGTCCTCCAACGTTCCTTCCGATGCTCCGATACGTCCTTACGATGCTTGTCGCTGGGATTGCAGGGATTAGACACGTGTGCCATTTTTTGTTTCCATTTGTTTTGTACGCTTGTAGCTTTGTTGTATAAGAGAACGGAGTGACGAAACTGGAACCGTGTGAAAATATGTTACAAAATACTTCATAGTGCTGCTTTGTTACAATGGTGCAAAAACCCCATCAACGAACGCTCTTCCTTTGCTGGCAAAGGATAAAGTGAATAAGAGAGGACAGACATCGTCAAAGCTGCAAAAATATACGCAAATGTGAGCACAAACCGAAGTTTGAAACTGATCAGACGCTTCCGCTCCACTAAGCTGCTCGAGAAAAATATCTGACTTTGCGTTGTCCGCGAACGGACGCACAGCACATCGCAAGTTGAGAGGCAGTGCGAAAGCTACATAATCAAAATTTCAGTGTTGTTCAGGAATGGGGAATGACGCAATTTACCATAAAATAGTATTTGAAATAAACTAATGAATAACGTTATGATGAAATTATTTTATTGAAATGTAATTAATGAAAGAGCAACGTTGCAAAAACGCCTACAAAATAGTTTCTATAGTTACTCAATCAGGAAATTAGAGAATAGAATTATTAACTCTTACTACTGTTAAATGTTAAGTACATGATCGGGCTGGTCAATTACAACAGATAACTAAAAAAGTTAAATTATTATTTTGCTATTCCTTCAAAAAATACTTAATGTTGAAAACGAATGATTGACCTTGCGTCAGTTGCAAAACTCATATTATATTGTTTTCGGTTACGAAGCTTCTCAGTCGTATGTTATTCAACGTTATTCATGACATCAGACTAAGAATTGATTGACTCATACAAACTTAAAAAAATCCAGATGGCATGCCGATGAAGTTTCGGGAAGAGTTAATGGGGAATATATTTAGGTCACATAAACTCTTTGTTGAACGGTAATGTCCTTTAATTCAATTTTGCATAGTAAGTCTATAATTTGCAGTATTAAACTCACGTGGTATAGAAAATCTTCTGCTCGCCTCATTCACCACCTCACAACGCTCATACCATTGTGCACGAGGTACGTCCTACGCACCATTGTCTTCCTCTCGCCCTAAGCCCAATGAATCACCACTCCCAATCAGCTTCGTTGAACACCCTTTTTTGTAGCACTTTATTTATTCAGAGTTAAATCCGTCTAGAGCCAGTCAGGAGCCTTGCTAAAATTCAGTGACAACATCCTGATTTAGCTAACAACTAAGAGGACTTTAAGCCATTTTCACGCACAGATTGTATTCGGACGAAAAGCCGTTCTTTCAAAATGCACAGGCAATTTTGACAACTTGCATGATAGTGACATTTGACATTTTCCCCATATATGGTATATACTATCTGAAAAATAGTTAAAATGTGTGAAATTCTGGCAAGCATTGTTACTTAACGGATGAACCTTTGGGGTCTCAGAATTAAAATTAAATATTTGAGGACTCGTCATCTCGTCAAAATAGCGAACGATCATTAATTTGTATACTTCTGGCAAGTTTCTGTGGGCTAATTTACTAAATCCACTCAACATCACATCACAGTAACGAAAGGAACTCAACAGAAATATCTGCGGATCAGGCAAACACGACCCACGCAAGTGCCACAACGCAAGTTAAAATGCCTACCCCCAAGTTTACGGAGTTCTGATGTCAATGATTCTTAATAGCCTTCGCAGGAAACATGGCATATTCACTAGTTCATTCCAGTTTTACACGGAAATATGACGTCATATATCTTCCCTACATTTTCGGAGTTTTGCTAACCGTATGTTCTTGGATTCAAATTAGTTTACTATTTTCAAGAAGAATTTCCACGAAAATGTAACTTTCCTTTTTCAACGAGACGGACGAACTCGGCTGCGAGCGACGTGCAGGAACGGCGAAGGGAGGCATTGCGACTGATGCAGGCAGGACGTGTCAGGAAGGGAAATAATAGCAAAGCATACTAACTGCATATACAACGTATTTTAGATTTATTATATGAATTATTACAATAGAATCACTGAAGAAGTGTTTTTGTGATGTTTGATTTTTATTTGTTTTTAACCTTACGGCTAAACATGAAAAACATTGCATTTACGCTACAATTAATAAATAAATGAAACATTCAGAATGCAGGATGTGATATTATGGGACATTATGGTATAATAGTGATGAGTTGTAAAGAATACTTGGCTGTAACAGTGAACTAATTTTTTTTTAATTTATTCATTACAATTATTACACTACATTTGTGAATTAGTGATGAAACTATGAATACAAAAAATTTTATTACATCCGAAACACTTCATCTACGTTTTTCCTTTTATAGCTTAATATTGCAAGTCGGGAAGTGGTGTCTAGTGTCTTGAGAAATTGTGCTGGGGTATTGTAATTACTAGGTATTTCTGTGTACAACGTTCTGCGTCCCTTGAATAGTTTATTACTTTTCTTTAACTAGGGGAATAAAATTAATAATTAATGCAACTCTAATTTAAAAACACAATTTCTATAATATCCATCTAATTCATTAGAATGATAAACTATTATTTTTCTCGGTTAATATTCGATAGAATGATTTCCGCTAATGAACGACTTTTTTATCTAAGGACTAAATGCTGATGGTTATGCTACATGGAACTGACAGTACTACAATTGTCTTTTTATGTGACACTTCAAACGTACTTGCAATGTCCTGATGCCCAGTAAATCCGGAAGAAGCAATACTTTTTCTTCATGAAATTGAAGGAAAGGTTTGAACAAAATACTTTTACATTGCTGTTTCCAATTTTTCTCGATTTCTACGATATATTTATCTATTGGATTTCCTGCTTTATATAATGACTTCTGTTTCGTCCCCCGTAAGCTAAACAACCTCACCTTTCATTCTTAATCTTTCTTACCTTCAACACTAACCGGGGATGTTCTCCTCAGAATTAGGGGTATGCTGCGTTCAGTTGCATTTACTCGTGCCTTCGGCACCATTAGTGCATCCATCCATTGAATAATATATGTCAATTAACACTCACCTGTAAAGTTGCAGTCTCATTGATCTGGTTAAATAAATTTAAAAAATTTAAAAACTTTTCTGTGTGCTACTGGAGACAGATTTGGCATAGACTCAATATTAGTGATCCATCGGCATTAATTACCGGCATAATTCTGATTAAATGAAGCCCAAAAAGTGACCACGATATTTACTCTAAACCTTATTATCCATATTATTTTTTAAAAATTTTATTTTTTTGTATTAGTTTGCTGTCCAAAAATTCCTCAGGAAGAAAATTCTGAAATTTTCAAATAAGAGTAGGCTTATGGAATTAATTTTATTCACTAAATTAAAGTAGATCACGATCTACGTATGTATTTACAAAATTACATATATTGTCTCCTTCCTCACCAGTGTTTTCAAATCAAGGTTAAGAACAAGTTAAGAATGATCATTTAATAATTCCAGGTCAGAATCTTGTGGCCAGTTTCTTACTACGGCTCATTACGGTAAAGGTTACTGCGGACAAGATGTATGCGTAAGTGCTTGACCGTACAGTGTCACAATACGCTCTTCTTCTTACCGCCTTTCAAATTACATGTATGAAATACGCGTGTTGCTCGTTTGCCAATAAATTGATGTGAATGACTATACGTGCCACTAACTTTGTACATAAATTACAAATTCTACTGACCATAGAGTTTTTCAGTAGGTGAAATTTTGACGTAGGATATGTTTTCATAGATCTAGTGAGTATGAACAACCTCATCGCAACCCAATCCCTTCAACTGTAGCACAATTGGTAATTTGACTGTAGGAAAATTGATTTCGACCCGCGTAGTTATACATGTTCAGAGTAATAAGATATTCTTAGAATACAGAATTTAAAATAACTGTACATTTTGTAGTAGTTGAGAAGAATATGCTAACACACTGATTACATATAACACTATATAATATATAATACTTCATACTTGTGTGATTTAACGAACTTTTATAATAGCATATACTGAGGTAGTTTTCAAGATGCATGTTTACAAAATCAAATGCTTCGCAGCATTATATAGAGTTGGAATGTTAATAACGATGTTATGTGTTGAATGATAGATAGACAGAAACCAATGTGTCATGAAGCGCGAGTAGTGAAAGAATAGCTCAATCACATGGCTGACGTGAAAGAGCTGAAAGGAAGGCCCTCTGAATGCCGGCTTGCGCGCGGTCGATGACCGCAACGCATGCAGCGGCCGCGCTAAACGGCGCGCGCGTCGACGAGTCTGACGGCGCGACGCCTCCAGAGCGCGCGCGGCGCCCCACCGCATGCGCGCTCCGCATTGCGCTGTCGAGCGCCGCGCTGCGCCGCGCCGCGTCACCTCTCACGGGTCGCGCCCGTGGGGCAGGGGCGAGAGGAGGGATTGGGCGGAGCGAGGCGGGGAGCGGCGGCGGTTGCAACCGCGGAGGAAGCCGGTAATTGAAACCCGGCCGCGGCGGCAGGTGTTAATGGCGCGGCGCCCCGCCACGCCCCCGCACCCCCCTTCGTGCCTCCGTTCCCGCGTCGCCCCCTCTGGCTCCGACGCCGGCCCTAATCGAAGCCGTCACTCACGCCCTCCCACGCCCGGCCTCCCGCGGGGGCATATTGACAGAGCACGCCTCCGTCGCGTTGGAGACTGCGACGAGCGAATAGACGACGAACCCGGCGCCCAGAGCGCAGCACCGGGGACTTCCACGCAGCGATGCGCGCTTGTTAGCAGAGCTACCACCGAAGCCAAACATCGCGCCAAACGAGCTCTGACTCTACAACTGATAGAAATCTCATCGGAAGCCGACGCAACGTAAATTATTTACAGTTTTAATGTAGAGTTGTCAGTTGCAAATGATTTGTATTCATACCAAATACGATACTCGAAAACGTGCAATTTACTTTTTATTTATTTTACAGAACATTCCGAACGGCAACATATGGACACACAAAGTAAGCATTTTTTCTGTTACTATAATTATGAGAGTTCACACGTAGTACGTATGTGGTAAAAACAATAATTCACTAAACAACGAAGTTAATGTTTTGAATTTATTATCAAACTCTCATTGTGTTTAAAAGATAATTATTTTGTGTATTTAAAAAATGTTAAAATTATTGTACTTGCACACCTTAGATGATGTATATATTATTAACAATTCGTTTCATCATTCACGACGATTACGAAAAATCAACTTACGTCACCCAAGATACACGTCAAGAATCAGGGCCGACATGATATAACATTATAATACTTAGCTTGGCTACAAATAATACAGCAAAATATTATCATATTGTAGTGTCTGAAACCTCTTTTTTTGACACGGGAAATGAGTATCTTGGACAATAATGGCAATTAAACTCCTTTAACATATGGTCGCTACCCATCATGTTCAAAATAGAGGAGGGAAAATAGTATTAGTCAAAATAACATTATTGCAAAAAAGGCCAAATGTAACATTGGAAAGAAAACAATAAGATGAGGACGCTGAAGGGAGGTTTATTTTATGTTCCATTACTTCTTCTTCGACCAATTCGGATTCCCCTCGTGCAAATGAAACCAGTGTCGCGATCCCGCCCTGCTCTGCTCTGCCGGCTTGTTAGCATTCGCGGCCGCCGCTGAGGTCGCGCGCGGTCGCCAAGACGGCGTCCGTTGGCTGCGGTGATTCTTTGCCGCCGCGATGTCAAAGAGTTCACGTGGCGCCGTTTGCGCAAAAACGCCACAAGCGGGTTAGGAACCACAAAAATTTACGGGAGTGAAAGGAGACTGCTGTGAAGGGCGGATAAAGACTTTTGAGACGAAGGGGATCTGGTAGTGTGAGAACATTTTTTTTTTCATTTACAAAAGGTTCTGTATGACCAATTCGGGATTAGAACAATACTTTCTTTTTCAAATATTTTTACGAAACCTTTAGTTTAATTATCGGTTCATTTATTACGCGTACAACACGTAATAGGCAAAGAACTGAGGTAATGACTTTGAACGGCTTTAATGAAATACTTTTGCATTCTCTCTTTCGAAAACATTATAACAGATTACCGAAAAAATTCCATTCACTGTTTTCAGTGCCAATCATTTACAAACATTTCTAAATGTGTGAATTGTTACTATTTAAAAAAATACTTTAAAAAATTGTAATCAACATTTATTTCAACTAATAAGTGACAAAAAATAAAATATTCTCGCGAAATAAACTAATTTAATCATAAATATACTTCTGAATACTCTTGACTGCCCGGGTGACGATGCGTCGAAAGCGGTGATGCCATTTTACGTGGTCCTATATATTATTTGCAGGATATGAGAAATAAAGGTAGAAATAGTCTACAGCAGCAAAAGAGCTGTTGAACACAATGATTTTCCAAATGCCATGTACACTTCTCTCGATCCCCTGAAAAGATGCAATGAATTAAATATTTTAACAAAAATGGTCTTCACGAATGCTGGAATATCATAGAATAGTATCGCAGTTATACAGTAATTTAGTATTTAGTTATTTACTTATGCAGTCATTTAGTTAGACAGTAGTCGTTTTGCAGTTTAACATAGAATAGTATTACAGCACTGTAGTTCTTTTAATACAAAAAATATTGAAAAAATGCTGTTATATAACACAACAAGTGAATAGCAAATGATTAATGGAGGCGGCGATCCTGCTGTTGCATGACGTTAGATGTGTCGTATACACTGACACACTGAATATGAAAATTCAATTGATACGCGCATTATGAAAATAGACGGAACAATAAATCAAAAACGTGCATTTCTCATTCGAAAAATAAAACTTGCATTGTTTGTGTATTCTCCCGACATTCTGGATATCCAGTGACACCACAGACCACTTTTCAGGCTGCATAGTTTTCTTTCAGTTTCTACGTGAATTGGATTTTATTAAAATAGTTATGTCCATTTTCAGAATGCCAAAGTTTTGTACATTAAAACATGAACATCGAACCAGGCGTACAAATTGAAGTCTTAAGGATTCAGTCCGTATGACAACGAAATGAAAACAAATGAATTCGCAGTAACGTTTATCTCTCCAAATGAGAGCCGCCCAGGAAGTGAGACTTGAAGGATTTGGTGCAGTCCCGCCCCCGTGACTGCTCCGTAGAAGCCCGCGCTCTCGCCAGAGGCGGCGCTGGGGCCCGCGGTGGCGACGGGGGCGGTGGGTGTAAGGGGGAGGGGGAGGGAGGCGACGACGCTACGGAGCAACGACCTTGCGGCGGACGCGGAGGCGCAGCCCTCGGTTCGATACCGACCTCGCCCGACCGCTAGCGCTCGCCTCGCCTCGCCTCACCACTCCACACCACTCCTCGCCATGCCTCACCACGTGACGCCATGCTGCCGAACACTCTCAGTGCACCTTTGGGCGACTTTAATGCTGATCATATTTGAAACTGTAAATTTTAAATTAGTGCGTTTTTTCATTGATCAGTCTTTTGTTGAACATGAGTGGTTTCCGTTTTGATTTGTTGCAGTAAGATTCACTGTAAAATATTTTCAGGGTAATCCAACTGACTCCTGCGTGTGTTTAGTTTGTAGAGTGAGTTTGAATTATCTACCAGGTGGATAGAAAATTATGACATCTGAAGAATGATAGGGCTTTTGTAAATAAGGGATTAAAGAGGGGGTTGTTGTCAAGTCAAAAGGTCGTCGGAAAAGTGTTTATCGATACTCAATAAAGAAGGTCCTTCCTAGTGGAACAGAAGCTACATTTCGGGAAGAAGGAAATCTGCGGAAGAAAACAGAGTTTAGTTGACGGATAAGTGAGTCTATTGTGAGCCCTGTGTGTTCATGTAATAATATATTATGAAACGATGATGTAATGATGGGTATTAATACACGAGCGTAAAGTGATATTACGATACGAGAGAATATCGTAAACGTCATACGAGTATATTACTACCCATTACGTCGAGTTTTGTACAGTACTTTTTCTACGACTAATAATAGCTACTATAAGTTAAATGTTACATTGTACGGTTACTGTCATGCAATGTTCAACCAACGCCACCGACCAGTCATCCAAGTGACCCATCTGCGTTGGTTAAGCGTAAACGCACTCCGACTTCAAACGAATAGTATACGAGTCAAGTAAGGATTCAATTTGTTAAAAAAGTCATCAAAGTGTATTATTTGTTATTATTTTTTATTAGCTTAATGACGATGCAGTCCCCATTCAGTTCTTCAGTCTTCATTTTCCTCTTAATTTTGGAAACAGGGTAGTGCATACACAGTTTACTGTCACCACTCCTTGGGTTGCCTTGACATTAACCTATTCAGTCCTAATAGGGAGTTTTGAAACAGGGGAGGGTATGTATGGTTTATTGCTACCTCCTGTGGATTGCCTCGGTAAAATCCAGTGAAACATTTAATAAAACGATGAGCTATTATTGATTACTTATCAACAGTAAACTTCTGTGTGATTGGTCAAATATCTGTACTAAAATGAAACTGTATCATAATGACTATTAATATACGAGCTGCAGCCACTTACGAGTATTATACAATGAGAGTAGAAAAATGAAATTAGGAGAAACTAGTTTGTTATGTATATTGCCATCTCTTGTCATTTAAAACCAGCTGGATGATCTCAGGATTACACATTGTATGCGTGATTTATTGAAATGTTATGATAAATAAAATATACAAAATTACTTTTAATTAATTAGTTGTTTTCATTCGTGAGACAGTCTTAAAAATATCTCTTGAGCTTTGTAAATGATCAGGTATTCTCTGTCGTCTTTTTGCGACTGGTCAATTTATTGATAACTTCCAAAGCACACGGAGTATTTGCTGTGATAATTTACAAGATCAATTTCAAAAAATTAGTACCTGAACAAGATGTGTATATTTGAAGAAATATTGAATTCAAAACTCTATTATCGAATGTAGTGAGGTGTCGCTCATTTGTTCCAATTTTTCGTAAGGTGATAATCTGATAAATATGATGAAATTGTATATTATTTTGCTGCTATTAAATTGTTGAAGTAACATACTATTATGGATAGAATAAAAATATCTCAAATAGGACAATTAATGAAGGTTCACTTGTTTTATGAAATCGCGCTTGTAAGGATACCGCAATCCGATAAACGTTGCGTTTTTGATGTTTGTTAGGCAGGTTCGAGTATAATAGTAGGGCATGTGGTTATCACAAAACTTGAAATGTAGGTTCCTTTTATAGAGATGTTATCCACATCTCGAAAATTGACTTATTTTTAGGCAAGATTAACTTGCTGTGTAGTTCCATGATCATCGTGCGTAACTCTTTTAATTCTAAAATTTATTTCATACACACAGCATTGAATATTTTGAATACCGGATTTATACGCTTATTCAAATATTGTAGTAATTCTTTATGGTTATTTTGAAAAGTATTTTTGATATAGAACTAGAGACAAATTAATTAGCATCTTTAGTACCTAGTATGAACCAATAAAGACATTTGAATTGTGAGAATAACTATCTCAGAGAATTCCTTGACTGTTTTGAAACGACTCTTTTACTTAAAAAATTAGACTTCTCTTAAGATCCTCACAGCTCGTAAATCTTAATACAAAGTGATTGATGTGTGGATCCTAATGGGTATTTAAATATGTATCTTGGGAAAGAATCTCTTAAGCTAAATACTAAAAAAACATTAATTTGTTATAAGTGGTTTAATTACTTATCCTTTCACCTGATGTTGTGTAGAGATACGTATCAAAGAATAATCAAGCACATTTTAGACGAAGAATTTAGGAGAAAAGCTTGTAAAGTAATTTACTTGCTAATGTTAGACATTATCTTCTTTTCTGTGAATGTAACTGCTGTAACTAGAGTTGAATTAAGAAAGATAAAATATGTGTTAAAAATCACTTCAGTTCGGATATAGTTCATTTTTGGATTATTAGTTTTTTCTTTGATTTAAATAGAGTAAGAAAATATTTATTTATTTTTTACATAAAGACACCTGTAAATTTAAAAATACCTCTATGGGGTAAATTGTAAAATATTTTGAAAGATGATATGGAGAACGAGCCTAAGAAATTCAAGGATAAAATAGTCGACTCTACTTTGAATCCGTCTGGGTCTTCACAAACCAAGTTGTCAAATGTCGAACACAGCCACCAATGACAATAAACCCTGCTCCCGTGAAAACACCGCCCCTCATGTAGTTCCAGCAACACGCCAGGAGAGGCGTTAAAAGAACTTAAACCGAAAACAGTAGGAGAACAGGTATTTGAATAATATGTTCAGTGGTCATATTTGGTGTTGTCCTTGAAATAGAGGATATAATTTATATAAGAGGACAACCAGATGTTGCCTAGTCTACGGTGTCTACATTCCTACCAGCATTCAATGAAGCGCAAACACGTTTTGCGAAGATCAGCCGAACATGGGAGATTCGTCCAGATAACAAGCAAGCCCACAAAACATGATAAAATTAAAACATTAAACTCACAAAGCCTAAACCCGGTATATTTTCCCACTTTGACTTCCAATTATGTCTCTTGTAATTGAGATTATCCCTTTTATTTCGAATGACACTTTAGTCACAAAAGGAAACAAATTTTTAAATGATCAAAGCAGTATGTAGATTGATTTTCGAAATTCGATTCAATAAAAAGCACCGATCAAAAAAAAATTATTCCTTTTGACAATCCCAAATTGACAAAGAAGGATATATTTTGCCGCAAAAATCTCCAATTTCACTATTGATACCAATGATTTTATGGTTACTTTGTATCATATTATCAACTAATAGAGGCAGGTTATTGCGGAGGGGGGTCAGGGGCGATATGAAGTTTTCGGAATAAGTACAACTACGGTTCAATAGAAAGACTTCAATACTTACTCTGTGTTGTGATGAAGTATACTTATATATATATATATATATATATATATATATATATATATATATATATATATATATATATATATATATGGCATTTAAATCATATTAATACAATTAACGCGTAGACAGCAACATGAGATTGCCTGGAGCAATTGCTTTCTTCGGAGGTGACACATCCGTCCCGCAGGCCTCGAGGGCGCAGCGCAGGGCGATGCGGACGCTGGCGGTCGCGGCGCGTAGGCCCTGCCACCACGCGGCGGCCACGCCCCGTCACGCCGCGCCGGTAATTGGGAGGTGCGCAGGGCGGCGGAGGGAGCGGGCGGGCAAGCGACCCGCCGCGCCGCTCGTCTTTTTGTCCGTGGAAAAATGAAGCAGGCTTTCTGCGTGCCTGCGGTGGGCGCGCGCACGGGCGGGCGGGCGGGCGGTCTGGCGGGGGCCAGGCGACGCGCGGAGGGGGGCGGGGGAGGCGTGTGACTGACTGAATAACTGCCTCCCGCAGCACACGGCACAAGAGCGGGGAGCGAGAGGGGACAGGGACGCGGACGGGGAGGCGGAGGCGGCGGCGCTGGGAGATGCAAGCGCGATAGGGCGGTCGGCGCGACCGCCTCCGCCGCCGCCTTCGCCGCCGAGCGCCGGGACTGGCGGCTGCCCAATTCGTCTCCGGGCCGCGGAACGCGCCGCAGCCTGTTCCAGAAAAGGCGAATTTCTGCCCGAGGACTTCATTAGGGTGCCGGACCCGTCGCAGGGGACAGCTACCGGACAGCGGCGGGCGAGCGGACGGGCGTTCGGCCTCTGACACCAGCACGCGATGCGGCGCGGCGGCGGTGCGGGGAGCGATTATCGCCCTTATCACCCTCCGATCCACGGCGGCGGCGGCGGCGACGGCGGCGGTGGCGGGAACTTGCGAGCGGTCGTGACCGGCGAACGTAACAGTTGAAGCGGGGGACGGGGACAGGCGGGGAGGCTATTCGTGACTGGGCCTGTTGAGCGGAGATATCGGCCGCGAGGCTTCGCAGTCGCCCGGAGCCGGAGATGCGGGGAGCTGCCGTCTGTTGTTCGGTTGGCGAACGCTTGTCGGGTAATTGACACGTTATCGATGGACGTGCCGAAAGCCTCCTGTCGGCCTGCGATGCCGCCCGCTGTTTTTCGGCACTTCGGATGCGGGCGCTCGCGCATCCTGCTCCGGCAACTCTATTTTCGCGCCATTAATAAAATTGGAACTCAGCGTTATTGTTCGCGGCTCAATGCCAGCACTGAAATTTTAGAAAAATGTTCGCGGTTCTCTTAACTACATGTTAGGAAATTTGTTAAATTGCCATTATCCCACTTAAGGTGAAGAGGAAGTTTTTGGAATGTAAATCCCATATATTTTTCAGGTTTTAAACTATATGTATGAACAACAGCTATTTTGATTCATGTTAACTCATCTATCCTTCCAGCCGAATTCATGATCAGTAATGATCAGAATCATTAAAACCATAAATAACTATAAGAAGCAGGCGATGCTTTTGGACCGACAAATATTCATGCTCTGAATTAGTAAGTTTATAAACGACAACAAAAAAAACAAGAAAAGCGACAGCATGCTATTGGCATTGTTATTAGCTTTGACATCTATAAATAATTTATTGATATTATTATAGACAAAACATTAATAAAGAGAATAAAAAAAAGTACAAATCATAATTACTGTGGAAATATGTGCTTCTCGAAAGAGAATAACCATCATTCTTAGATCAGTCCACATTTCAATCTACTAAGAACTATATCAAATTCAGTGACATATGAAAGTTTGCCTGCAACGTGAAACAAATATACGTTACAAGAAAATAATTAATAAAAGTTCTTCTTATTCGAGAAAATATTATATGTTCGTCTGCTGTCACCCTTCTGTAAATGTAGCCTTTGCTGTTAAATTTTAAAATAATTATTTTCCTATGTACTCTGCAGCAAAACTACCAGTGAAAAGTTACATTTGAAATGCACAAAACAATATATTTTGTAACTTTGTAAACTCAGAATTCTGTAGGCGAGAGTGGAGGGCAGGGGCGAGGCCGCTATGGACAGCATAGAGGCTATAGTGACTGAGGAGCTATGGGCTATTGAGCCCAGAGGCTATGGCGACGAAGGGCTAACAGCGACGGAGGGGCTACGGCGACGGGGGGTTTCGGCGACGAAAGGCTAGGGCGACAGGGACTAGGGCTACTAGGGGCTATGGCGACGGACGGGCTATGGTACCGGAGGGGCGACGGAGACGGCGGGTTTTGGCGACGAGGGGATATGGCAAACACGGGATATGGCGACGGAGGGAAGAAAGCAATGGAGAGGCGATGGCAACGAAGGGCTAGAACGACGGAGCGACTATGGCGACGGAGGTCTATGTCAACGGAGGGGAGAGAGCAGCGAAGAGGCAATAGTAATGGAGTGGCTATGGCGACGAAGGGGCTATGGCGACGGAAGGTCTGTGGCGACGGAGGCCCTGGGGCGACGGAGGGGCGAGAGCAATGGAGGGGCGACGGTGAGGGCGACGGCGAGGGCGACGAAGGGCGTTCCCCGTCGTGGTCGGGTGGTGACAGACGGCGCGGGCGACGGACGCCCGACGCTGCAGATCGCGTGTTGCGGCAAAGGCGGAGGAAGGGGGAGGAGGAGGAGGAGAAGGCGAGAGCTGTCAGGACGGGACGCACATTAAATTCCTTCCTCGCCTAATGCATTGTCACGAGTAGATACGTCAAAAGATCCGTCAAACTTACAACACGACTCACCCAATTCATTAATAATATCATTTCAATTATATTTGAAACGTACAGAATTTCAGTTAGATTATGTTATAAAATCTTAATGAACACTTACAACGTCTTGTAAGGTTACCTCCGTTAGAAAATCTTTGAATTTTGAATCTTTGAGAAATTCCATGAAACAATAACTGTTCGGTAAAGGTAAATGAAAAAGTAGTAGATTTGATTACGAATTTCCGAAATACCGGACATTTCGCTAATCTTGTCATGGTTGTCATGATAATTATATGGTCTGCTTCCATTTTATATTATGTGTATTTATTTGTGTATTTATGTAGTGTTACGAATCTACTGAATGTTCAGTGTTTCCACAACAGCGTGTGCTCACATGAATCGAGATCGTTTGTGCGCCAATAAATACAACTCTAGCTGTATTTCCACCCACCAAACGTCTCTGACCGCTGGCCTCTCTCTTGAGATAAATGAAACGTGAAAACTGTGTCCCTCATGCCTGGGCCTAATTAATTCCCACACTTGCGGGGAGGGAGGGAGATAAGTAATGAAGCAGCTCCCTTCATCGTAACTAGCAAACTCTGGCTGCCTGAGCTTTTCTTTGTCACATAGCACCAGAAACGTAGGCGATTTTAACGAAAAGGTACAACACTATTTTCGCTTCGACAGGGAATCGACCACGGTATCGCACATCGAGGGACTAGTTCGCGGCCCATGTCCCACCCTCCATGGAATAGTAGATTCGTGAACATCTCGTGCGGCGGCGTGCAGACGGTTGAGGAGACAAGGGAATCGAACGCGGGAACGTACCACAGGGAGCCACTATGCTGCTCATAAGACACCCTAAGGCATCATGCAATATTATACTTCGATTTTCTGGTAGTAGCACTTGACGTAAGTCAGTTGTTTCGGTGTCATAACATCGGGAGCTTGAACATCACTACACTATGGTGACGTTCAAGCTCCCGATTGGATGACACCACAACAGCTGATTAAATTCAAGTGTCTTTATAAATAAATGAAAGCATTCATCTCAACGGAGTCAGCATCGGGTGTCTCCGAAAAAAATATTTTTCGTGGAGTCGCTCCAGCCAGTCACCGCGCCGGTGCGGTGGCGTGCAGGCGGTCGAGGACAGAAGGGAATCGAACCCTGTTACGCACTGCGGGGAGCCAGTACGCTGCCTATAAGCCACCCTAGGGCTCCATGCCACATTATACTTGAGAGTGGTGACGTTCACTATGGTGACGTTCAAGCTCCCGATTGGATGACACCCTAACAGCTGATTAACGTCAAGTGCCATTATAAATCAATGAAAGCATTCGTGAACACCTCGTGGCATCGCTCCAGCCAGTCCCCGAGCCAGTGCGGTGGCGTGCAGGCGGTCGAGGCGTGGGCGCTGTGGCGGCATCGCGGGGCGTCGCCGCGCCGCGTGCACGCGTGGAGGGCCGGCGCGGGGCGGCGCGGCGGTCGATCGCATCTACGCAAGCAGAAGGCCGCGCGGCCCGCGCAAGAAGGCCGCTGGCGAAAGCGTGCGGCGGCGGCGGCGGCGGCGGCGGCGGCGGCGGCGGCAGCCGGGACGCGTCCGGGAGGGAGGAGCGAGCGAAGGCGGCTGGAGGGGGCGGGGGAGGGGCGGGTGGAGGAGGAGGAGGAGGAGGCGCGTCGTGAGCGCCCTGCGTGCGCAGCGTGACCTTCCACTCGCTTTATAAAGCACTTATTTAGGAGGCCGTGCGTGCCGGCCGGGCCGACAGCACAGCCGCCGAGCCGCGCCGTCGCCGCCGACGCTGCCCGGCCGACCAATACAGTTTCTTCCTTTTGGGATTTTTTTTCAAGTTTTGTATCGCGAAGGGTTCGGTTGCGGTTCAGTCAATGTTCAGACGCTTCGGGTGATTAGGATTGGATTTTGAGACGATGCTAGTACTGACCTTGTCGCAATGTTTTCTGGGTTTGGTCTGAATGTCTGGATGACGTTTGTTGGAAACATTTTGTTTAATTGTGCTTCACTCTCGAATAATCAATTTTACAATAAACATGCATGAAGAAAATGTGTCGTTATTGTATAAAATTAATATGTGGAATCGAAAATTGTAGATTGTTCTTGCTTCTATATGTGTAACGTTTTGGGTGTTTCTGAAAAAAATAATCTCAAATTTCTGCCTGAGTGTCTGGAATCAACGTCCGTCTATTTGATAAGTGTTTCAATTATACCAAAGGTATTTACTAAAGTGCATACTCACCAACTGATCTGGATGATATCGCGTGCCCACGAAAAAGAAGTGACTTTTTTTAATTTGGGGGTATTATACATGAGTTTTAATATCATATGCATTTCTTTGAAAATATAATAAATTCCGTGCGATGAAATAGCGATATTTAAAAAAATACGTAAAAGGAATTTCTCAAAAAACAAGTTTTCTTTAAATTATTATCTCGCATAGAGGACAATTACTTCAATAATATGACATAGGTTCTATTTTCATTAAAAACTCAAAAATCAGAAAAATTGCATAAGTTTAACATTCTTTATGATTCTTATTTTGATAAACGCTTCTTGGTGTAATGGATAAAACTAACGCTAGCAATTTGTTTTGCGATTTGGAAATATTATTGATGTTTTGATTAGTCTCTATTTTTAAAACAATTAGTTTTTTTATACAGAAGTTCAAGTCTTTTCCTCGATAAAAATAAAGCGACTTTCTCTTTATATAAAGGCATTCGGCCCTAGATGAGTAATCAATTGGTTTTATTAAGTGGTTTTATAGTATAAACACATCTTGATATCTTGAAATGGATAGAATGAACTAGTACCTAATTGTAATTTATGTCGTTTTTTGTTGCATGAGTTGCAATCGATCTATCGAAAGCAGTCAACCTTTCGTCATCTAGAGCACGGCTGGTCGAATGCAAGATTTCGGGTCGAATTGTTCGCTACGGCGGCCCTTATGCCACTCCTCTTTCACTAGACTAGACTCCTTTCCCCCTCCTTTCCCCTCTATGATCAATGTGAGCAGCGGCCCCGTCCTTCCCCTCCCCAGCCCATGGACTGACTCGACAAGCAGCGGGCCACACCGATTGCCCGCAGATAAGCTCTGGCCTGGAGTCCGCCAAGGAGGCCGCCCACTAGAGCATTTCTGATCTGGCGTGTGAGCACGTGCGAGTGTAAGGTTACACGTTTGCGAAGCAAAAGTAGCCAGTTTTTAAATTGGAAAATTGAGTGCCTTGAAATGCAAAGGTCAGTGAGTGTTGAATCCAGGAACTATTTGATACATGTGAATCTTTACAAAAAATAGAACGAAAAAAACTATGGGTGATTATAACCACTTCTAGGTACGGATACTGGCAAAACGTAGATGAAACGTAGGTACAGATACTGGCGAAACATAGGTGAAACGTAGATGTCGCCATAAAAGGCACCCCGCATTGAAGGATTAATCGCCTGAAATAATCGTTTGTCGTCCAATTCTCGATTAAGTTGCGCACCCCTAGTGTCCTGGCCGTGGCCGGGGCGGGCTGAGGGTGGGCGGGGGCGGGGCAGGGCGGGGTGGAGCGGAGGCGGCGTGGCGGTGCGGCGCGGCGCGTGGAGTGGGAAGGCACACACGCCGTCGCCGACGCCGAGGCCGCGCGGTGGCTGTTTGAAGAGCGCTCTTTCAGATTACGCCGCCGCCGGCGCGGCGTGCGCATCTGCGCGGTGGCGTGCGCCCGGCGCCGCGACGCCCTCCGCCCCCTCCGCGCCACACTACTCCGCGCCGCGCGCTGGCGATCTGCCGCGCACGCAGCGTAGTGCCGAGGGTTGCCCGTCTGCCCGGGCCAAGATCCACCTCCGCCGAACGAAACAGCTACCTGGTGCGCACGGCAAATGGTCTCATACGCGGCAAAATTAATTTCTAGCATTGTCTGCGATTTTAAAAGAACAATTATTTTGACGAAACTCGTTTCCATCTGACTGTCATTGTAGGGACATATCAAAGAATTAAGAAAGTAGATTTTACCTATTAAAATCTTTATGGCATTTCTCTAGCGTATTTTGAATTGAAACATACACACACGACCTGCCGTAATTTCCACATAACAGGCTATAATTGATGTTTAAGTTAATAACTTTCCAAATGAATAAATTATGTATCTATTTATAAATATGACCTTTAGAAAAGAGCATAATGGATATGACTCAAGAAAGCAAGCAATGAACAGAGGTTAAATTCTCGGAAAAGGTTGAGGAACTGGGATGACCGAAGAATGTTGTAATTATAGAATTTTTTTTTGTGCTTGGGTGAGAATTCTATAAACCGACTTCGTATCGTCGTTTCCGTGATTTCCCGTCTTCGGTTAAGGCTGATAGGCAGCAATGCGGGCCACGAAACACAACCATTATTCCTTTCCCTACTTGACTCACTTAGAAACTCCAAGAATGCGAGATGAACTGCTCCGTCGTAGCATTATGGACAGAAATGACAACTCACGGTTCGAATTTCTATCGACATGGAAAGAACAAATAGTAGTTACGGAAGAAGAGATAGAGAAGAAACGGTAGAAGAAGAAATAGAAGAAGAAACGGTATAAGGAATAAAAGAAGAAAGGCCAGACAAAATAAAAGAAACGGTAGAAGGAATATAAGAAGAAACGGCAGAAGAAGGAATAAAAGAAGAAACGGCAGAAGAAAGAATAAAAGAAGAATTGGTAGAACAGGAAGCAAAGAAGAAACAGAAAAGGCGACTAGGCGCGTGGCGCTGTGCGCGTTGATTTTGGCCGCGTGGATCGCGCGAGCGTCGCACTGCGCGCCGTGAGTTGGGCGGCCGCCGCGCCGTGCGCTCGAGCTGCTGGCCCGTCGTGCGAGGGATTCGCAGCCAGCGCGAAACGGAGGCGCCCCTCGAGCGAGCTTTTCGCGCATCGCTCGAGCACCGCGCCGCCCCTTCCCTTCCGTTTACGCGGCGCTCCTCCGATTAAAAGAATTATTCATAGCGGTGAGACCGTTTCCACGAGACATTTATGTAAAAGTGCACGGCTCATAATACAAACATTGCATCTAGGATTAGTTCGTGGAACCTCGCTGAGCGTGAAAGAGATTCGAGGTTCATCATATTCGCGGTGGTTTCTTGTTCGTTCGATCCTTTTGAACATCAATTTAGTATTTTTATTTCATTTAATATTCACATTCTGCTCTAGTCGTTCACGAGTTTAACATTAAAATTATTTTAACAGTCACGAACCAATGAGGCGGAATAAACGAATTCCAGCTTACTTTTTCCCTTTGTCTTCGTTTAGGCATGAAGTTACACCGTTTTATTATTAGACCCTATTCTAATTTTAAGTGAGAGTTTCGTCTTTCAACGCTTATCGGAAAAACGAAGCTGTCATGCGTAATACCTTCTTGGAAACTCTGGCGTCCTCTAATAGTCCTATCCATAAACGCGATGAAATATTATTTTAGTGAACATTTAATATATAATTAACAGTTGCGCAATCGGAGCGGAATGTTAAATTAGTTCTTGAAAAAAGCCACCTGTTTCCACGCGGAAAGGATCTATAGTACAGATAATTATCAAATTATTTATGCCCTCTCTTGAAAACTAAAATGTATTTTGACACAAATTTGCAGGAAAAGATTGTAATATATTGATAAATACGTTCCGATCTTAAATGTAGACATTTTTCAATTATATTGCAATATTTTCTGAGGTACGCCGCAGTCTACCTCCCCCCCACCGGGATGACTTTGGTATGAGACTGTTAACATAATTCTAATGTTTAGAGAGAAATTTTTCGCGTTTCACTTGTCAAAAAACATAATTTTGGACTTACTTCATTTAATTTAAAAAAATTGTTTTCTAGAATTCTTTTGCGAATATTAATCATCACTGCGAAGTATTTTATACCACAATGTCTTTGTTCTTGTATGTATATCAAAATACAATCCGCTTTGTGAAATAATAGCTCACACAGCTTTGCGGTTATTACACATATTCCAGGCGTCTCGAGCCTCATTTAATATGTTTTACCCTTTGGTGAAAAATACGTAATACTGTCACTTCACACGCAGTACTGTTTTTATGCAATTATCTACTTTTGAGTTTGTCACTTTTTCAGAATAATGTACCTGAAAAGAAAAAGAGTCGCAGAAAAATGTTTGCAACCCTACCTCTACGCTTACCTTCCGCGCAGATATACCAACTCACCTCATAACGTGCTTTTTTTTATAACTAATTTTTATTTATTTATTTATTTATTTGTTAACAGATCGAGGCTCTCAGTACATACTACTATATAATGTGTAAAGACAATGTTTGTTTGTTACGCTGCAGTACCGTTCATCTGATTGCGATAAAGCTTTGCCAACATATTGCTTGCACTTGTGGGAAGAATATAGGCATAGTACGATGGGAATGTGTATATGTCTGCGCACATAGATGCACATGGATAATGATTTTATGCCCCTGAACTGCGTGCTCAACACAACGACGCTCTACGCAACCCTCTGAATCCTGAAGTACGAATATTAAGAGAGTTTTTATTGCATATTCTGCCCCTGCGAATGTGAAAGTTTGCCCGAGAGAGAGAGGGGGGGGAGTCAGTGACAGACAGACAGTGCCAGATAGAAACGGAGAGGCAGAGAGAGCGAGAGTGAGTGAGTGAGAGAGAGAGACAGAGAGAGACGAGAAGAGACATGGAGAGAGTCGGAGTCGGAGAGCGACAGGGGCGGTGAGAGAGGCGAAGAGAGGAAGGGAGAGGGAAGAAGAAAAGCAAGCGGGGATAGGCTAGGCGTGCGCGGCGGGCATGAGGACGCGAGGCAGGACAGGCGGGGAGGGCGTATGGGTGCTGGGGCTGGGGGGGCGGGGAGACGTGGGGTAGGGCATGTAGGGCGGGCAAAGCGATGCGGGACCGGCGGGGCAGAGCAGGCGGGGAGGCGTAGGGTAGAGCATGGGGTTTTGGCTAGGCGTGCGACGCGGGGCCGGCGGGGCAGGGCAGGCGGAGAGGGCGTGTGGGCGCTGGGGCGACGCGGATGGCGACCGCAAGCGGAGGCGCCGCGACGCAGCCGCCGCGTCGGGACGCGCCGCGCGAATCGGTAATGGAGGGTGCGAAATCGCGCCGCCGCTCGCAGCGCCACTCGCAGCGCGTTTTTGCGGGCGCGCGACTTCGCGGGCGGTGCGCAGCGGGCGCAGTGGGCCGGGCTTCTGCGCGCGCAGCTGCTGCGTTCGGGGTTTGAGCACCCTCGGTCGTTTTGAAGGCAGCGGTTTTGTTTGTGGTTGTTTTACCACGCTCTCTTTTCAACGGACTCGCTGAAATATTAAAGCTTTTATGAAAGTACTGGAGTCAGAAATACTATCAAGAACCTGCGACGTTAAGACTTGCATGTTTTAACTTAAACAAATGAGATCATCTTCTTTCTGAATTTGGCATCTCTTATTTGTGAATTTCAGTGATATGGAGCGTATATTGTTCAAATGCCGAACAATTTTTGCAGATTCGATTACATTTTGTTTGTCCAGTAACAAGCATACATTTCTAAGAAAATACTAAGACAGGGTCAGATCAAATACAGATATGTAAGATAAATTTGCATTTTTCTCGGTTTTGGACTGACATACACTCAAGAAATATACAGGGACTTTTCTAGTTCGTAGAAAATGGGCCATTCGAGAAAAGGGCCCATCAGCAAAGGTGGGAAAGACCGGATGAAGAAGGAAGAATCAATAGCGCATTGTTGAAGGTACTCCACCGGCATTCTTCTGAAACTAATCGCAGAAAACGACTTTTTAGAGCCGGCGGCCTCTATAATTCACATCTACGGGTTGACCGGCCTCGAACTTGTTTCTTGATCGTTTGTTTTTTGTTTTCTTTATTACAGCGCTTTAATCTCTCGGAAGTTTAGTGGATCCCCACAATGGCTCCCTTATCCGCAAGGTCCCGAGGCATATCTTCCCGCCGCCCTTCCTCATCACTCCGGTATCTCGCGAGGATAGGCCTCTCCCCCGCTTCGACTGCCAGAGGTAGTCAGTAGACCCTAGTTTTTCCTGTTACTTTAGGTACTAAGGTGCCTAGCAGGCTCTTCGCGGCAACAGAAAGTTGATAACGGAGGACTGAATGGTTTACAATGGATATGGAAGGAATACGTTTGAAAGACGGAACATAGTGGTTGGAGAAACTTCACCATACTACAACGCATGCCCGAGAAGGGATTCGAACCTGTGACACTTTGACTCCAGAAAGATACTATGCATTTTACATGACGATCTACGCTATTAAGACACCAACGCTGCTTTAACCATGCATTGTGAGACTGATGAGGTGTCGGCATTATTAAAGGATGAAATAATTGAAGTCATCTTCGTCAACTTAGATTCATTAAGAGAGCTGGCTACCGGTGGCTTTGTCGTATTCTATTGGAATCATCAGGCACTGGCTACGGAATTTCATCACATGTGGCGCTACTGATGTTGATCGCAAAGCCGGTTCTCTTAATAATCTAAATTGACAAAGATGACTTCAATTGAAGGGTTTCTTACAAGAACCAAAGTAGTCTAAATTCGAGATTTTTCATGTGGCACAAAAAACTTTATAGCGTGGATGTGTTTAGTAATATATTTATGACTTTCCCCATCCTTACATCTTTCAGTTGGCACTTTTCAAAAGGAAATGTCCTAGCACATAGCGCCAGTAGTAGAGAATAGCTTGGTGAAATATCTCAAAATGTGGACTTGTTTGGTTCTTGTAAGATATACCACAATTATTTCATGGTTTGGCTGATGCCACAGCAGTGCCTCCCACCAGGAGGTCCTATGTTCGAGTAGGGACAGTAGCAAGATTTTCGACACTAGCTAGGTAGCTAGAATTCATTAGGTTTCTGCAGGAGATTCCTAGCGGCGAACTGCTCTGATCAGTAGTTTTCCGTTGTTTCTCCTATCAATATCAGGTGAATGCCGGAGCAGTACCCTAACAAACGAGCCACGGACCGCGCGCGATATTTCCATCCTCTTCCTTGTGCTATCCTCACCACTTACTTACACACACATAGTTACATGCACTACAATTCCACATGTGACGGGACACTGATCGGGAATACCGGTTGGGGCGGTGCCCCGCTGGTGGAAGATACCTGGTTGTGAGGAATCCCATAGGTCGTCGTCGGATCTCACCATCCATTTATAGAAGATCACCGCCACCTTTCAAGGGAAAATACGTATTACTCCTATGGGACTAGTGACCAAAGCTGTTGACGCGCCCGGAATCACTAATCAATCAATCAATCAAAAAAAATTAATCAATCATTCTTTGGCCGTGTAGCTAATTGGCGGCCGACGGTGTCATCCGGGGAAATGCGAGAAGCGGCCCACCGCTCCGTGCGCAGCGGCGCGGCCCCGCCTGCTTTTCCGCCTCTTTCTTTCGCGCTGCGCTGCGCTGGCGTCAACCCGCTGCGTTTCCCGCGCGGCGCGGCGCGGCGCCCGCGGCCGCTGAGCGTGACTAGGCCGCGCCGCCCGGCGGTTGTGGTTCGAGCCTCGCGGGAGGAGGAGGAGGGGGAGGGGTCGCGATTCCTGACGCCCCGCCCCCTCCCCGCTGCGGTGAAGCGAGGTCGCACCGCGCACCGTTCGCTGCGAGAGCAATGGCACTTCGCCCGCCACTGCGTGGCCACTCTGCCAACAAAGCCTTCAAAGGAACTGCTGTTGCTTCCGACACCACTAATGCTTCCATCGTTTCATGAGCATTAGATATTAGGCATTTCCATCAACTTCCGGCCTGATCGAAATAGCGATCATCAATAGGAAAATCTTCTGAGCAGTGTATAATCTTATCTTTAATTGTTGCAATGTTATAATTTTGTAGCCGACACCTCATTCAGTTTTGTGAAGAGAGATACTTAAGTTCGATTGATTGATTGATTAAAGACTCCGGAAGGCAAACTGCTAAGGTCATTAGTCCCGTAAAGGTCGTGCATGTTTTACCTCAGAAGGTGGCGGTGATCTTCTCCCGCTGGATAGTGATATTCGGCGCAGTCCTACCGTCGACCAGCGGGGTTTCCTCTACCAGGTATCTCCCTCCAGCAGGGCACCGCCCCAGCCGGGACAAGATCTAAGCTCCCGTCCGGTATCCCGATATGAGTGGTTGTGTAGTGCATGTAAGTGTGAGTGTGTGTAAGCAAGGGAAGAACAAGGAAGAGGAAGGAAAAATCATGCTCTGGCATTCGCTTAGTATTGATCTGAGAAACCACGTAAAACTACCAATTAGAGTAGCCAGTCGCTAGAATTCTCAAGAAAGCGGTTGAACTTGACTTATCTACCTAGCTAGTTTTGATAATTTTGCCACAGTTCGGACTCGAACCTAGGGCCTCCCTGTCAGAGACACTGCAGTGAAATAAGTTTATGGATACCCTGGGCCACATCTCCCGTACTTCAGTTGGGTGCGGTACGTGGAAACTCATGGTGTTTAGCATCTTCACGAGAACGCGTCTGTGCGTACTTCTCAGATTAGAAAGAACTATGGCATCAAGGAGTTGGACAATTCACCCTATTCCAGATTAGACTGATTCCAGCAATATCTATAACTTAACAAAACTGAAAAATTACCTTCGGAGAAGAACATTTTCACAGAGTGTGAGGTGCAAAAAGAAATGTTTGACCATTTTGCGAAAAGAAATTGAAGAATTTTTAAAAAATCTAAAAATGTTAATATACAGTTACGAAAAGTGAGTTGGAGTAAAATATGATTAAGTTGGAAAGTGTAACCTACCACGTAGTATTTAATAGGTGATTCTCAGCATTTATCAGTTTGAGATTTTTGTGAAAAGTCAAAATAAGCCGGAAAGATGTTCTAAACAATATACGAGTATGTCATCCACCACGAGGCCATGTTACTATGTAAACAAGACTATTTTGTACTCTAAAAATATTTGTAGTACCCAACGGAATGACTAGCTCATTGAACATTTGCATGTTCATCGGTTGTTACATTCAGTGATAGTCTGCCTCTGAGGTGAAGGGGCTGGGAGCATGTTGGAGTTATCTCTGTCGCGTAGGTCTTTCGTGTTTTCACTGTGTGATTATGATGTGGTTTGTTTCTCAAGCCACCAGATAATCTTTCTGAACCATTATTTCATCCATGATCGTTCATCTCTTAGAATTCACTCCTCACGACCATCCTTTTCATCATCGTACAGAACAAGGCAAGCTAAAAGCACAGCACCTGCCTAGCAAAGGAGGCGAAATTACAGCGTGTGTTTCCTCTCTCGCTTATGTCTAGTAATTGAGTGAAATACTGTCATTTTGCAAGTAGTTAGTACTCAATCTATCAATAATTTTCCCGGTGGAATCGCGTTCACAAGTTCGCGAGTTTGATCGTTGTTAAAGATAACAAATTCCGCTATTTTCAAAGGGGAGAAATCCTACAGACGCCACAAATTTTACAGGTGTCGTGAAAGATGCATTTTCTGCAAAATTAAGTATTCTGAAAATATAGCAATATTATTGGCTTCTAGGCAAAAAATCGTCTCTTTCATTGGCTAATAAAGTACTGATTTATAAATCAACAATAAAACCTGTTTGGACCTACGGAATAGAACTTTGGGGCACTGCGGCTAACTCAAACCTAGAAATACTGCAACGATTCCAACAATAAACCAAGAAGTCCAATTCAGATTCCAAAAATATTATAAGCGCTTAGAAAACCATCCAAATTACCTTGCATTAAACTTACTTGACAATAGCCAAGAATTAAGACGATTGTGCAGATTTCATCCCCTGGACCTCTTAAATAGGTTCGATCATTAATAAAAAAAATGTATATTGTACTGTTATAGTAATTGCACTGTAACTAAGTAAAACAGCTTAAATTTATATATATATATATATATATATATATATATATATATATATAAACATAATTACGTTCATGATTGCCAGTGTATTTATATATTGTCTGTTGTTTTTCTGTCTTGATCATATTTGTCCTATGTTATATTTGTGATTTATACCATTTATTTGATCATTATTGAAAATGAATTCACGAAGGACTGAGAATGCCCAGTTCCTTCACATGCCATTGTAACTTTGCTAAAAGATTTGCCTATTGTTCAGATGAACAAATTGCAAATAAAAAATAAATAAATTTAAAAAAATTCTGAAAATATTCAAAATGACGGTATTCCTTATTTACTACGTAGAAAAGTCACATCCAATTAGGTATTACTTAATGATGGTTCGGAACCGCGAGTCCTGGAGGTGAACTTGCAAACCGAAATTCTGTCGCACGCTGAGAAAGGCGAGCCTGAAATTTTGGCGTCAACATCATTTTGAGAGATTTTAAGCTCTGGTCACATGAAAGAAAAAACAAATAATATCATTTATAAAAGACTCGCATGGGTAGAATTGCATATTTTAATACGTTCCGCTTGTTAACGGCACTTTCAATGCATACTCGGTTTAAATGCATTTGCAATTTCATTTATCCCAACACAAAACAAAACAACGTGATGGATAAATGAGTTTCACAAAATATCAAAATTCTATATGGATAATCAGAGCTCATCATCAAACGTGATTAACTATTTTACGTTCTGATAGTATACAGAAACTTCATGCATACGAAACTTCATACTAGAAAATGGTATACATACAAAACTATCTACTCCCTACACATTTATCCAAACCTACTAATTTCTCTGCAGAAATCCAGACCGTACTCCCTGCAGTGGAAGAAGCTTACGACCACCCACAGCTGCTACCCTTGTACTAAATAATAAAGAAACCAGATCGCTCGCGCTTGAGAACAGTGCACCCGACATAAAAACCCGTCCATCACATTGCTGATCGTACTCCACACATCGCAGGTTGCTTCCACGTTATTACACTATTGTACCAACGAAATAATTGTGAGAAACAATGCCTTATCATGTAACGCAAGCGGCTACTAAACCATTCTGCGAGCGAATCAAGTAACCAAGAGCCGTAAAAGCAGCAAGCTCCGAAGCATCGCAGAGGTGCGTGCGACATTCCGGGCCTCCGGTGGCCGATACTGCGAGAGCGACCGATCGCCCATCGTTCTTCGCCCATCGCCCATCGCCCTACGCCGACGTGCCCTCGCCGATGCGTGCCGGTCACGCGAGCGCCGCTCCCGCCCCTCTTCCTCCTTTTGCCCCCTCCCCCGCACCTCGCTCCGCTCCGCACAGCGGGCGCTAAATCGGACGTCGCCCCTGTGCCGCGTGCACGCGCCTCCGCCCCCGCGCCCCGCCCACCGCCCCGTCCCCCACCCTCGCCCCCCGCCACCGCCGCCTTCGAGGCGGCCGCTTTGTTCGGCGGGGCAGCCACCCGCAGCATCCTCTCAGCCTCCTCCAAGGCGTCCTTTTCCTCTCAGGCCTGTTCTTTGTTCTCTTCTTCTTCCCGTTTTCTTCCATCCCTTCTTACTTCCCCTCCTTCTCTGCTTTGCTCAATACCCTCTTCCCCTCTCCAGCTTCACCCCTATCAATCTCGTTCTTCTTCTTCTCTTCCTCCTCCTCTTCCTCTCTTTCTTCCTATTTTCTCCTCACTTTTCCTTTCCATCTCCTCCATTTCTTTCTCCATACTACGTTTCCCCTCCCTCCATCTCCGCCCTCCTAAGTTTCCTGTTACTCTATTCATCCTCCTCTATCTCTTCTTCCTTCCGATGCTCACCTCGCCTTCTCCCGCGCCACCAGCTCCGGCCCGGACGGTGCCGCCATCACCCTCGAGCGTCACCCGCACAATCCTCTGCTTGGAAGCACCTCCCCGCCGGCTGGCCTCCGCATCCACCAGCGCAGCTGCCGACGCGATCCGCAGCGCAGCGCGAGGAGGCTCAAACTGAAATGCGTCTCTCCACGAGACTCGCAAGCGGCGGCGAGGAGGCTTCCACGGCACTCTTGGTTGCCGCACCTCTCAATCCCTCCTTCACGGTCGTTTACTTCGTGCCACTTCTCTCCCACATCGCCCCGAGCCTCACACACATTCTCCCGGCAGTGCTCGAGAAATCTCGAAAGAGCACACCATTTGATGAGCAAATTTGCGGACGTGTGATCATTGTGAGGCTCATTCTAAACTAATATGTAAGGGAAGAAGCTAATAGTAAGGTTTTTTAATTGAGGACAGTAGAGCAATATTGTGAGTACAGCATATATCCAGTAAATTCTAAACTTTCCAACCAAATTTTGTGGGTAACCTAAATTACTGAATGGTTAATAAAAAAGTCACAAATTAGAAAACGAATGTAGTTAAGCAATTTTATCCTAGTGGAACTCGTATAGACTCGTTTTGACCCCGTACGTTTACTGAAAAATTAAATACGAATCCATGGAATTTTTTTTTTTTAATTTATTTCTACCTGCTCGGCATTTCTGCCTTTCAGGGGTGTTCATTATACAATATTCTACACAGTAACATTTAGGGATGGACATCCGCATGCGTTACCTCCTCTCTCAGGGGTCTGATGAAGCGTTGTACTTTGAGAAGAAACTGTGGATAACAGTTTTTGAAGTTATATGTGATAATTTTGAGGAGAGGGTGTAAGTGGGTGGAATTTTTGGAAAGTGGAAGATGGGTAGGTGATTTAAGGTGGACGAAGGGAGTCTTTAGGGAATCGTGATCTTATTCTTTTTGATGAACCATACGTTTTACCTAGCTTGAATATTGTTGTACTGCGCGATTGGGGAAGGGATGAGAAGAATTTATGAGTCATAAGATTTATATATTCGTTAATGGATGATATATTTAGTTCATTTTGGATTTGTATGTTGCTTATGAACCAAGGAGCTTTAATAATCTTTCTGAGAAATTTATTTTGTACTATTTCTATTTTATTTAGGTTTGTTTTTGCGGCGTTATTCCAGATCGGGCAGGCATATGTGAGGGTTGGTCTTATTATTGTTTTATAGATGATTAAGCCGCAGTCAGTGCTAAGTCCGGAATTTCTATTTATTATTGGATATAGTTTGGATATTTTTGCATAAGTTTTATCTGCTATAGATTTGATATGTTGTTTCCAGTTTAGTTTGGTGTCAAGTAGTACTCCTAAGTATTTTGCTGGTGTATTTCCACTCATCCATTCTATATTTGTGTTTTGGAAGCTGAGGAGGGGTGGTTGAGGAAGTTTGCGGAGTGTGAATATTTTTGCTTGAGTTTTAGATGCGTTAATCTTTACTTTCCAGTTTGAAGCCCATTTAATGTAGTTGTTTAGGTCAATCTGTATGTTGTCGAAGGCGCAGCTAATGTCTGAATGAGAGGTAAAAAGTGCTGTGTCATCTGCGTAAAGGGCAATTTCTGTATAGTTTGACTGTGGTAAATCCGACATGTAAACAGAAAAGAGAAGTGGAGAGAGGCAAGAACCTTGAGGGACTCCTGCATTGATTTCAAATCTGTTTGAGAGACTTGAGTTAATACGGACGGAAAAATATCTATCTTTTAGAAAACTTCTGATTAGATGGAGTAGATACTTGGGAGTTCCTAGTTGGCGCAGTTTGTATAAAAGACCTTCATGCCAGAGTTTATCAAAGGCTTTCTCAATGTCTAGGAAAACTGCAATTGTGTGTTTTTGCTGTGAAATGAATTTGCAATATATTCAGTTAAACGGAGCAATTGGTGGGTGGTGCTATGTTGAGATCTGAATCCGAACTGAAAGTCTGGGATAGCGCTAATCTTTGTTAGGTAAGTAGATAATCTGCTGTGAATTAACTTTTCAAATATCTTTGCGATTGAGGGTAGGAGGCTTATTGGTCTGTAGCTTGCAGGAAGGCGAGGATCTTTGCCTGGTTTACAGAAGGGTAAGATTATAGATAATTTCCAATCTTTTGGAAAGTAGCCCAGTCTTAGACAGGAATTAAATAAGGCGGTTAAAATAGTTATAGCTCTTTTGGGTAATTCTTTAAGAGCTCTATTGCTAATATGGTCGTGACCTGCTGATTTTCGGGTTTTCAATTGCTTAATAATTTTAGATGTTTCGGATGGGGATATAAATTTTATTTTATCTGGGACATTATAGTCTGGTAACAGGACGTTTTTTGTGATATAATTAGTAAAGGAAGAATTTGTATTTGGGTTTGGAGTAAAACTATTTTGCAGATATTTACCTAACATATTGGCTTTCATATGATCCGTATAAGCTACATTTGAGTTGTGTTTCAGGATAGGAATGTCAGTAGTTTCTTTACATAGTCTTTTTATGGTTGACCAGAGTGGTCTACTATTAGGGTGTATTTGAGCTATGGATCTTTGAAAATTGTTTATTCGAATTTGATTTAATTTGTTTTTGATTGTTCTCCCTAATTTGTTGATTTTTGCTTTAAGGTCATGTCTGCGGTTGATTTGCCAGAGCCGTCGAAGGTTACGTTTACTTTTGATTAGGTTTAGAATATTCCTTGGGATCGGATTTCTATTATTAGTGAAAGGTCTTGCGAAAGGAGTTGTTGATTGTTGTAATGCAACGTAGATTTTCTGTGTGATATTAGTTACCTGGTTGTCTATTTCATTTGTTGTTTGTATCTGTTCCGGGTAGTGAAGGTTTACTTCTAATAGGTCTCTAAATTTATTCCAGTTGACGTGCCCTTTCGTGCCCAAAACTGTGAAGGGATTATTAGACTGCAAGAGGTTTGAAGATTTTAGTTCAATGATGACTGGGCAATGATCTGAATCTAATTCAGGAAGTACGGTTTGAGATGTAGGTAAGTGGAAGTTTTTAGACACCATTATGTCTAAAATATCTGGGATAATATTACTATTGTACGGGTAGTGTGTTGGCTGCCAAGGTGCTATTACATCTAAGTTATTGTTTACTGCAAAAGATTGCAATTTAGTGCCTTGCTGGGTTGTGCAATTGCATCCCCAGGCTTGGTTTTTACTGTTTAGGTCTCCTAGTAGAATAACGTTGGCGTTGTTATTAAATATTTCCTTGTATTCTTTTACTGGAAATTGTTTATTCGGAGGTTTATATGCTGTTATTATTGTGTAATCTTTATTATCTATGGTTACGGTGACTGACACAGTTTCCAGGTTAGAAGTGTTGGGGCTAAGTGACCGTTGATGTTTGACTCGGGTTGAAAGAGCAATCAAAACACCCCCTGCTGCAACATTTGAAATTCTGTCACTTCTATATATTTTATAACCGGAAATTTTGAATTTTTCATTTAGAACCAAGTGGGTTTCGGTTATGCATGCAATATCGATTTTGTGTTCGTGAAGAAAAATTTCTATTTCTGATTGTTGTCTTTTAATTCCGTTTGCATTCCAATTCAATAAAGTGATTTTATTTGCCATTATGGAAATTTATTAGCACTGACTGTACAATATTTTGAATTTGTGGGATTATGGCTGAGATTACTTGTGATACTATTGTGGTTATTAGTTGGGATACATCAGTTGGCATTTGGGTTTGCAAAGATTGAGCCGGTGACCACGGGGTATTGGTTTTGGGAAGGGGAGGAAATTCGCGAGGGCTAAATGTTGGAGGGCTACGAGACGGATTGCTGCGCGGCGGCGGTTGTTGCTCTGACCCTGACCTGCGTTCATTTAGGTTTGTACGTGCTTGCTGAGTTTCTTTGAAAATGCGACAGCCTTTGTAATTGGCCGTGTGCTCCAAGCCACAGTTAACGCAATTCGGTTTGTCACTTTTTGGTTTTGTGCATTGAGAATAGTGGTGTGACTCTTTACATCTAACGCACCTCGGAGTGAGTCGGCAGTTTGCTTGCGAGTGTCCATACCTTTGACAACGTTTACATTGTATTGGGTAGTTTCGATTTATTCTAGGTTGAACTTGTATGACGCAATGCATCAGGCGATTTAAAGTTAATATTGACTTCCCGTCTCTATTGTCTTTTATTTCTAGAGCACAAATTTCAATTGGATTTTTCTTTTTGTCATATAATCTAGTCACTTTGGTAACAGGGTATTTGAGTTCAAGTTCTTTTAAAATGTCAGCTTCCGAGTAACATGTGGGGATGCCCTTCATCACAGCATTAAAGATTTTAATAGAAGGGTCGCGGAAAGAATAGAATTGTCTGTTCTTCTCAACACAGTGATGTCTAAAATTACGGTAATCTTCTATTGTAGTGAGCATGATTTTTAGTTGATCACCGGCTGTCTTGGTTGTGAAATCACATTTGACGACTGATTTAATGTCGGAAATCATTTGGTTGTAGTCAAGTACGTTGTGCATAATTATGGGCGGAATTTTTAATGTTTGTTCTGGAGTACTTAGATCACTGTCTTTAAGATTTTGAAGCACTTCGAAACGCGATGAAGTTTGAACATTGTATAATGGCATAGAGTTTTCATCATCATTTCTCTTTCGTTTACTTACGTTTGAAAGCGTTTCGTTGGAAGTTGTTGCGTGCATCTCCTCGCTTTGGTGTTCTTGGGGCAGGGTCGTTTGGGGCGGTTGCTGCTGCATTAACGGTTGCCCTTGCTGCGCTGTGGGTTGATTCTGTTGAAGTAGCAGTAGTTGCTGCTGTTGTTGCTGATGAAGGAGTTGCAGATGTTGCTGCTGCTGTTGTTGTAAAAGTTGAAATTGTGCTGTTGGGAGAAAGCACTGATCGCTGTTGCTTGCATATAGGGTATCCATAGCGTTCACTAACACTTGTGATGTGCTGTGTAGCCCCGACTCGGGGCTACCTTGGACGTTCATTTCGCCACTCGCGGTCACGGGTTGGTTTTCACTCACTTGTGGTAATTATTTATAATACTGTTTGCAGAATTAAACTGTTTTTGATGAAACAGTGTATAATATTTAAACTATACACGTAGATTGCTGTGCAAGCGAAACTAGTTTGACACTCGAATCCATGGAATGAGTTAAGTTAAAATGTTATTCGAGTAACTAGTTTGTAAACCTGCTTTTTGAGAAAATGGGGTGTAAAGCAAAGTTACCGAACCAATGTAATGGGATAAGGAACTCGTACCGAATTAAGGTTTTTATTTGTAATCTAAAATCAATCCTAATTATTGACGTGAAACATTCACAAACTTAAAGATAATTGTTCATGACATCTTAAATTTTCTTTTGAAAAAATGCATTTTTGAGCTCTAACAAAACATGTGAAAAATTAAACAGAACTGACATATTTAGAACTTGAAATCTCATTTCCAAGTCAGCCGCCTGTTGACACTGCCTCTTCTTCCGCCTTCACATTCTTTATAGAGGAATTACTCTAATAAAAGACCCCTTTGACAGATCGGAAATCAAATGACCCCCATCTCGCTCAGGTTTTTGTCCAGTTACCCTGACCCATTGAGCAAATGCTGATATGGCCCCTTGTTTTGCTTCTGGACGTAAATGTAGCTTCACTATGCGCACGTTTCGTTGAACTCTCCTTTTGCTTGTAATGTTAAGAGTAGAGGTAATGGCGAGCTACTATTTTGTTAGCAATGCAGAAAAATCATACTTGCAATTCGTGTACCGATGTAAATAAGTTTTCTACAACTCAGAAACGAAAATGACTATTTTTCAAATATTGCTAATCTTGCGATTTTTAAATTTATTTTTAAAACTTATTTTTATTTATTTATGTTACATTTTTACTCATCTTTCAACTTTTTATAGTTAAAGCACGGGAAGGGATTCTGGAACTCAAGAAAACGTGAACAGATAATCTTTTCCCCCGTCATATACGTCATATACAGTTTTTACTGTTTGGTTTTTTTTTCACTGAATAAATCTAAATGAACGTCATGCGAGGCGATGACATTGCAAGAGATTGTGATGAAGCCATTTCCAAATGAGCTAACTGTAACAAAAACACAGACAAAATGAGTGCGTGGACGTAAAACTTCTGCAAGTTACGTCCATGCACTTATTCCCAGCAATGGCCAAGCAGTAGGCAGTAGGTGTCAAAGCGGTCCCTCCTTATAGTAAACTCTCTTCACCACTGATGGCCCTAGAGTATGCGTCTGTGTCAGCCGTGACTTGGTGTTGCCATCATTGATGCTGGTAGCTTGTCTCTGCTCCTCTCCTGCTGTGAATTTCATTTTCTACCCTTCACCCTCCATAACGAACAAGTACACGGGAACCAGTACCTTTTTGCTGGTGAAGGCTACTCAAGCTTGAGTAGGACTTTGGATTTCAAAGAAAATTTAGAACGCTATTTGTTCTAAATTTTGCTGTTTGTTTTAAAGTATTAGAGCGCTGTTTGAATATATGAACGCCGTTTGTTCTAAAATTGTATCAGTTCAAATTAGGTAATCTCGTATAAGATTACTATCTTGTATTGACCCCTCCTTTGTCTAACATACGAGTGTTTCTATTGTATTCGCCTATCTGCTAAAATTGTTTTTATGTGGAAATAATATATTGTATAAATGATATTTGAAATACACGCTTCTTAATATCATTTGACAAAACTTAGAAAATTGCAATGTAATGGATTTGATCCCTACAAATTAAGAACTTCCTATTACGGGGTAGGGTGTTCAATCTCCCAGTAAAAACGGGATTGTAATAGAAACTGAAGCAAATCTATAATCTGATTGTAGTAAAAACACTTTAGAAACTTTCTAGGGAAGATATTTTCTTTCACTCTCAAATTATTAAACGATACCGTTCCTTTCGTAACGGCGTCTCCTTCATTTCCGACTTGTTCCGCGCGGATTGAAGATAAAATGACGGGTCGCACAATGGTCTTGCCTTCAAAAGAAAGCCACCGTTGCTCGCGACTGCGTCCAATGCCTGCCAACTAATCCAAACTAGAGCACGCGAGGCGCGTGGGTCTAACGGCCTAGAAGTCTCCTCGTGGGCGACTGGCTAATCGATCGCGACTGCCGCGCCGCGCCGATTCCCTCGAAACCAGAGCGGAACGCGGCTGCTCTGGCGGGCGCTGCACCCGCTGCACTCAGAGCTGCAAGTGCTGCGCGCCTCGAAAGCCTCTGCGCAGTGGCACCAACCTGATGGGCAGTGCTCGCAACAGAAATCATCTTGGTAGCACGAGCCGCAGCTTGAAAACGTCAAATGCGTACTCACCTCAATCATAATAGATGGGAGAAGTGTTGTCCCCTCCACTTGTTTCCCAGTGATCTGGTTACTTCGAACGTAAATACGATTTTTTGCAGGAGGTCGACTCGGTGCGAAGAGATTTTCCTGGGGAACTGGACAAGATGGCCCTCTTAGAGTCAAATTCATACCAGAGCCACTTCAAATCAGAGAGTATTAAGAGAACAATTATTATTTGCAAATAGACCCACCAAGTCGGCTTGGAGGTTGGCGTGGGATCTCAACATTCAGCGTGAGAGGAACACCGCCATCTTCCAGGTTACACTACACTTACGGAACTAATTCCCGCAGTTGTTGCACACGTACACATCAAACAAACAATCACAAAGAGTCCTTATTCTCGAATGAGTGGGTTATGAAACACATCCGTCCCCTCTCTCGTAAAAGGAAACACATCCGTCCCCTCACATGCCGTTAGTTGAGTCGATGCTGGGCAACATGAATTTACTAAATGTGCATCAGCAACGCTAAACTATCCAGAGTCTGTGGGAGATGAGCAATGTTTTTTTATAGATGTTTTCCAATGAAAGTCGAATAAATATTTAACTCAATGGAATTAATAAATTTAATTGAGCACATTGAATAGCAGTCACTCTGTCGGCGCAACCTGCTTGACACAGTATATACGTAACGCGCTCAGCGACTCCTGTAATAATTGCGACATTTAGTTGTGAAGCCGAGAAGAAGAAACCAGAAAAGAAAGAAGGAAAGAAGAGAAGAAAACGGGCGAAGAAAAAGAAGAAAGTTTAGAAAATGTTCGAGAAAAAATATGAAGTAGAAAGAGACTAAGAAGAAGGAGAATGGCGAAGAAAAAGGAGGAAGTTGAAAAAGACGAAAAAAACGAAGACAAAGACGGACTCGATAAGAATTTGGCGGACGAGACAAGG
The DNA here is from genome assembly GCA_038098605.1 of Gryllus longicercus. NCBI lineage: Eukaryota > Metazoa > Arthropoda > Insecta > Orthoptera > Gryllidae > Gryllus > Gryllus longicercus. The sequence goes on along the minus strand of JAZDUA010000253.1, from coordinate 394,994 downwards.
AGACGTATAAGAAAAAGGGGAAGAAGAAAAAGAGAAAGAAGGCGGACGAGAACAGGGACCAGATGACGAATAAGACGAAGTACAAGGAAAGGGACAAAGAGACGGAAAAGGAAGCGACAAAGGAGGAGATGACAGAGAAGGAGGGACGCCGAACGAGATAAGCAAGGCGGGGGAAGAAGACGTCAGAGGCGACGAAAATAAAAAATACTTTCAATTAGCCCAGTGTTCTATAATTTAGTAACGAATCATTTATTGTGTTAATTTTTTTTACTTTCTCATATAGTACGAGTTTAAGTAGTACCACGTGCACGTAACATACGTACATTGAATGAAAATACACGTTTTGGAATCTCCCAAAACCGAAAAAGTGGTTTGCTTTTAAAAGAAAACGTCCGTCTGTCCATCTGACCTATGAAGAACACTACCATCTAAACTATTTTTTATAATGATTTTTCCAAGAAGAATATTCGCCGGTCGATCTCATTCAATTCTATGCCCTACGAGTTTGAAAATTATTCTTTAAATTTTGTGGGCACTTTATATGAAACTCTTAGGAATTTTGAAAAATTTTCTAAAAAAGTCTCCAAAGTTAAAAAAAAATGTAATAAAAATTGAGAGAATTACTATTATATAGACAGCTAGATTTGTTTATTTTCACTTTTAACACTGAAGCTTCAAAAACTACAAACGTTTGAATTTTTCTCGGTGTCTTCCCATAGCAATATTCAAGAAAGTAGAGTTTTCCTCAAATTAAATTTGTTCTCCTCAATTATTTCTTTCATTAAAGTCATGTACATTGTTTAAAAAATGTGTAGTAGTTTGTGAGAAAATGTGAGTGAAATATGGGAAATACGAAAAAAATTATAGAAAAAGATTTTCTCAAAAAATGTTTTCTTCACACTTTTGTAGGGATAATGCGATAAGCACTATTTTATAAACGTCATTGTGCTGCATTTCTTTATTTTTCCAAAATTTACACAAATGTAATTTTTTGATGTATCTGTCATGTCGTTAATATTAATACAGTACCGGCGATTGTTGTACATTTTTATTCATTTGCGCGCGCATGTACCTTAAATAATGTGTAATGAATTTCCTAGAAAACTAAACATTTTTCTGCAAAAATGAGCTCAAAATTGTGTCTTTTCAGTAATTGGCAAACCCTATTTTCTGGAAAACGGCGTCGATTGTTTTCTTATTTTATTTTTAAAAAAAGAGTGCTGTACAACACGCTATTTCGCGGTATTCTTTTGTAGTTTCAAAATTGCACATACGCATATTTTCTTAAATAACTCTCATGTCGTTTAGTAAATTACGTGCATTTCTTATACATTATCGCATTTGTCCAGTTCCTTTAAATAATTTCTTATGGCGTTTCCCAGAAACTTAGAAGGTTTGGGTGAAAATAATGTTAAAATAAGCTTTTTCAGAAACGCTCAAACGATATATTCTTAAAATCAGGTGAAAACCAGGTGAAAACGATAATTATCATTAAGGACGAGATTTAACCCTTCTATAATATTCTTAAAACCATATTTCAATTCTAGTGTTAGCTATCCGAAAAATTGAAGAAAAAAAAACACCAAAAAAACATGAAAGAATGTACATCAGTTGCCAATACTCATAGGTTGGAAGCTGAGAAGAGGGTGATTACACCGAAAACTTGGGCCAAAATAAAGAGATAAGGAAACTAATTAGCACGAGAGAGTATGTGTCGTTCTGTAGCACCATTAGTTTCACTTATGAAGCTCCGTATCAGTGGGGACACAAGTATTCTCGTACTAATATTGTTAAACTGGGAGTACTGTCTAGAGTTGAAAATGATATCTAAAGACCAGATTTTTAAGTGATGCGCATAAGAGACAAAGTCCATTGGGAGCATTCATTTTCTGCTTCTAACATGTTATGTAACCCAACAGAAAACTTTTCAGAAACTTGCCTTGCACCTAATTTGCGCCTAAATTACCCCACTGTACCTAAATACACCCTATGTCTCCATTTTCGCAAAAAATTCTTATTTTTAATCTGAACATTACATACACACATACTGTTTGAAGGTAATTCAAACAATATTTGTGCAAGTCATACCCTTTGTTTTGTTACACTTTGATCCAAAGTAACTTGCCTCTATTTTTAACCTTAAGAGAATAAAAGCAAAGGAGACACATTGTAGTTCATTACGACCAGTTGTGAGTAATACGTGTTTTTGAAAAATTAACAATACTTGTGCCTGAAGACGATCTACTTCGTCGAATCGTTGTGCTGAACTAATAATGAAAGTTGAATATATATGTGTACCTAAAAAATGTTTACTATATTTTAGTTTTTCATAAATAGAAACATAACTGTCTTTAAAATTACGGATCTTTAGTTCATCAAAACTCGTTCATTACCAGTTATCGCCAGAGCTGCCTTTTTTATCGGATAACTTGCCGTTGCCAAAGGTGCTTCAGAACGAACACCATTAAGTTCTGATTAATGAAATATGTTGCTCTTTTAAGTCTAACATTTGCGCACTTCTAATGGCAAATCTGTTTTTTTCAGCGAAAGCATACTAAGAGCTCAGTAGCATTTACCCCATCGGTAAATCGAGGACCTCTTTCAAGCAAATCCTATAGCCCATCGCACAGCATAATATAGTTGTTGAATTGGATTGAAGAGAGTATCACAAATAGAAAGTAAAGAATAAAACGTCGCTAATGAATTAATTTTGTTGACGAAGAAAGTGCTTACTAAACGTCCTTCAAATGTTCTCGTACACAAAGAAAACACTATCGATTTTCGTTTACTACCTCACCCCATCGTGACTTGTTGAGGAACGTGGATAAACCATTGTGTATTTTATGCTGAAAACTTCAAAAAATAATAATGGATTTTGTTTGTAACATTGACGAATATCGATCTGTTGCATAAGAAAAGCTGAAAACACTTTTGCACTATACCGCATTGAAAAGAGAATTCTTCTGTGTTCATTCCTTCGAATTCCTTTGCGCATCTACCAATCCAACTACATAGGGGCAACTGCCTACAGCTGAACTGTGGCGATTTTCCACCTAAGTAAAGAAGAGCGTAGAAGAATTTGATTTTCAGAAATTGGAACAATGTTCGGCCAAATTTCAATATTTTAAAGGTACAAACGCTAATGATTTGCCATTAGAAGAAAGGATTGTTTCAAAGGTATTAGGATTGCTCTCACTGATGTCAGAGGACGAACAAAGATCTTTTTCTGTCTGTTCAAACTTTCTGAAATACCAGCATTTAAATTTTGATATCCTTAACATTGGGATATAATTTAATATAATTTATTTTTATGGCACAGAGAACAGTGTCTCATTGATGAACCAGTTTCAAAAAATATAGTTTGTATATAACTTAACTATTTTCCCTCAATATGTCATTTGCATTTGTCATATTATAATATAAAATTATTTATTTATATTTGCACTAATTTTTATTTTTTGCCCCTAAATATTCACCTATATTTAATATTTTTGCACCTAAATTAGAAAATGTTTGTCCCTAAAAATCCAGCGTCTGATGGTAATTTGATAATACTTAACAATTATATTTATAAGAAATTGAAACGATATGAAGTAGTGAAAAGTTTCAGTTGGAATCCTATCATTTTTTCTTTCTCGTAACATTAGTCCAGTTTGAAAACTTGTTTTTAGGCAAATATTGTTAGTAATATAGTTTTTAGGAATAAATGGTTTATAGTAATTTTTCCTCCGGGAACGAAAAAAAAATATAAGTATTTCTTATTTATAAGATATATTATAAATATATATATATATATATATATATATATATATATACTTTTATCATTATTTTTAATCAACTATACAATCAAAAATCTTTAAGAAATTGGTATTATACATCAGTTAATATTTTACGTTCAAATTAATTAAAAAGATGTGCAGAATTAATGCGTCGAACGTTCTTCAAATTTTTGTTTTCGATTTAAAACGTCGGTTTACAACAGTTTAAAAAGTAATATATTTTGAGTGTATAGTTTTTAAATACTAAATCGGTTAGAAGGGATTGAGCGATAACATTTTAACTTTGCTAAAATAACAGGCACTCTGGATACTTAGTTTTGTTTAATGTGAGCACGGTGAGCGGAACACTTAACCACCATGAACACCAGTTTTAATTTTATAGTCCACAAAATGTAACCAAAAATATCCTACATTGTTCTTAAGGTACTACAATTTTATTTATTGAAAGTATTGTCTTCCTCCAAAATGTTTCATTATCATTACTTTTGATCTCATAGAAGTAAACCCTTCATTATGTACGTATTTTAAAACAAATTCTCTCAATTACAGACTCTTTATCGCCTCACAACAATCCGTATGTACTATTACAAAAGTAACTTCAGTGCTGTGAATTGCCGTTCGAAAAGAGCAGGAGAAATTTCAGCAGTTATGTTCCCTGCAAAGACGGCACCCATCCAGGAACAAGAACTGAGGCAATGAGGTCGACGGAGGTCGCGACGGAGTGTAAGAACCCAGCAAGAACTCCAGCAGGCATCGCTTAATCCATTAGTGGCTTGTCTGTTCGATAGTCAATGCTGGCGTTGCAACGGGAACACTACTTCTTGCTTCTCGTTCTGAACTTCGTTGTCACATTGTCATTGAAGATGATTTCTGCAGTTTCCTGCTGTTCGAAGAAGCATCTGTGACACGGCGTTTCCCACCCGCTTAAACCTCGACATACGAACTGCAACAGATTTGCCTCTCTCGCTTTCCCCTCCTGCTCCTTATGAACTTAACCTCTTAAACATTTCCTCTGCTCTCTCTTATTTGGTTTGCGAATGAATCATAAGTTCAGTACATCTTTCGTGTTCCTTTTCGTTAGCTGCCTCATAAACACCTCCAGGAAGCAGAATTTATTACACTTAAGTTTTTTTTATTCGCTCAAGCTGAACAAGAGCGAACGCCATTCATTTCGTTCTTCTGCAGAGTTTGTAGAGTGCATGAAGGTTAGGAAAGGGTTACTCTCTGTTAGTAGAATGTAGCATTTTGTGGAGTCATATAGAAGTCGCGTTATGAAATTGCAGATTCAGCACAATAAAGCAGTTCCCCTCTTCGACAACTGTGACGGTAGATATAATGTGGAAATGTGTAGTAAATTTGTTAACACTATTCATATTATTTATGTGTTTCCGTGTCAGTATTATGTACCTAACATTTTATTTCATAGTTAACAGAATTATCATCTCTTACGCGTATTTGAGTCCATTTTTAAGATACACATGTTACTATTCACGATGTACGACAAGGCGTATAAACAGTTCTGTTCTTTTTATTCATTATCAAAAGTAGCGCCATCTCTTACAACAACAATCACCAAAACCACTTACCAATTTTGAATAAATTTATGATTTATAGATTTCTTTAAATGTAAATGTTATTTTATGGTGATAATATTGTGTCATGTCTAAAACAGTAGTAGATGTTTTAAATTTGAATTACAAAGTCACAAATTCTCCCAATGTTCAATATTTTAAATATTTTATATATAAACTCATTGCCTAATCTTGGAGGAGAATACTTCCCGTGATAGTAGTAATTTTGGAAAACCTGCTGTGATTAAAAAGGAATATTAAAAACATTTGCACCTCTTATTTTAATAGATCCTTAACTTTCAATAGCAAGTCCTAGCACATAAAAACCCGAAAGTAATATTGAAGCATTAAGACAAAAATCTTAAACAAGCATGTCCTAAAACACAATTGTGCGAAAATATGGAAAAGTGCTTGTATTAATTTCATGATTCGTTTTAATGTTAAAGGAGTTCTTAATATTTGTTTTCTGCTTTCCGATTGTAGTTCAAGTTTACATTAAATAATTAACGACCAATGGTGGACATCTAAGCAACAAGTTTTCATTGCCCAAGAATTACATATACATGTACAAACACATACTTTAAGATAACTTACATAAAAATACTTTATGATTATTTACATATTTACAAGTCATTTGGATGTTACCACCCACCTGAATAGCGACTGTTGTGGACTATCTTATACAGTATATTCAGACGATAATGGTAACCACAAGAAATTATCTAAACTTTTATTTTTGTATTGTTTCGATGAGTTAGAATATGCTTTCGACGTAGCATGATCGCTATTCGTATTGTTCATTTCCTTTTTTTAGCTCAAAGATATGCAAACAAGGAATGTGCTGGGAAGTGCAAGAAATGGGATAGGTTTGTTGTAAGTATGAGGTATTCTGTTCCACTTGGAGGTCGTAAAACATATCTGATTGCCAAATGAACACGTACTCTTGAACGGTCCCAGCCAGTTCTAAGTATGGCCGCCATGGACTATTCACGACAGCCGAGATTTTATCGACAGTTCGATAAAAAAGAATTCAAAATAATCACTTTTTTACATCAGAAATTTCTATTCTAACATTCCGAATCTATTTCAAGGTTGAGGGATTCGAATGTCGCATTGCCTCCCAACGGCGAAGCTCCCTCCTGACCAGCGGCCTCTCAGCCGAGTCGCTCCGCGGCCGCGTGTTGGCCGCCAGGAGGCGCAGCGCGCTGAGGCCGAGCGACGCGGCGGTCGGCGGTGCGTGGCGGCCTTTGCACCGGCGCGGCGCGTCTCCGGCCCCACCGCCCCCGCGCCGCCCCCGCGCCGCCCCGCGCGGTGGTCATTTGGCGCATTACGCAGTGACGAAGGACTTCTGGGCGCGCGCCGCGGGGGGCGGAGGCGCAGGCGGAGGCGTCGATTTGCTAAAAAAGGTCTTGCGGCCCCTTCTGCCGGCAAAAAGGACAGCAGGGCGGCGCGGCGCGGCGCGGCGCGGCGCGGCGCGGCGCGGCGCGGCGCGGCGCGGCGGGCCGGAGGCGCTGGGAGCCGGGGGCCGCAGCGGGGGACGATGCTCGAGGTGGGCGACATTGGCGATGGGTGTCGCTGGAGATGGGCGACGCAAGGGATGGGCGACGTGGGTGATGAGCGATGCGGGCGATTGGCGACGAAGGCGATGGAGTCATGAGCGATGGGCGACCCGGGCGATGGGTGAAGCGCGTGATGGGCAACGCGGCTGATAAGCGACGCGAGCGATTGGTGATGCGGGCTACGAGCAACAGACGCTGGGGCGAGGAGTGACGGGCATTGTAGGCACTGGGTGACATGGGCGATGGGTGACGCTGGCGACGAGTGGCAGGCGATGTGCAATACGCGATGGGTGATATGGGCGATGGACAGTTGGCGATGGCGACATTGTTGGGAACACTCCTTACAAATACAATGCTCAAAGAATGAAAACGGTGTAGTATTATAAATCACCATGCAAATTATGTGTCATGCTTCAGTTGCGATTGTAACCAGATATTATTTTAATTTTTAGGTATTAGCAGTTGGCTGCTGTTGCTTTTGTAATACCTAATTGAATATACTCTTTCGAAGTCCAAGAATGCAGTCACAATCTTGCACATCTTTTCTACATTGGTGAGTAGTTGTTGTACCAAATTAAAAATTATGACTCTGCACCAGAAACTTATAAATAATAATATCTTTTATTATTTTTATATAGCTATTAGTTTCGCTCTTCCACCTTGCCACTTTCTTCTAAGAAAAATTAAACAAATGCTCAATTTTCTGTCGTACTCGCACATGATGCGTTCTCTTGCAAAGGGAATATGAGATCTGATTGAGATGAGAATTGTCGGGGAATTTAATTTTGCCGGGCATTTAGACATGGTTCTTTTACATTCTGCAAGAACTTCATGACCAATGTGAATAATATGAATTTCGAAAATTTACGCTTCTAATCGGAATAGAAACTGGGTGGTTGATAGTCCATAAAACTAAAAATTCATCAGGGCGCAATTCTTTGATTCTAGTATGATTACATTAAAAAGTGTCAACAATAAGGGTATGTTTTATTTTAAAAGTAATATTACATACAACAGAAAGAAAATGTAGAAAATCGGATGACCATTTGACCAATTGCAAAGTAAATTGGAAATAGTTAACAAAGAAGTTAAAAGCATTACTTGCAAAAGTTTAGACATATGGAAGTTATGATCATGAATGCTGGGTGTCTGACAAACTTGTGTTAAAGAGTTGAGTGTCATCATTCAACGTATCTCTATTCTTTTTGGTCAGCGTGTTCCCTTTCCTCTACGCGGCTTCGGGTTTGATTCCTGGTGAAGCTAAGACTATAGTGTGCGTTTTCCTTGCAATGTCCCAGTATACTCGTATGTTGCTGTGTGACGATGATAAAATTCACTTCTCAGGTTCAGAAGACCGGAATACGGCATGGGGGTGTCTACGTGTTAACCATACGTACCCCATTAACCCGTGTCTGTGAGGCTGAGGCGTCGCCGGTAGACCTGAGCCTGTTAACTGTCTGCTGTGCCAAGTACACACATACATACATACATACATACATGCCTCATATTTGTATTTTGCTCTTGTCAAGAGAAATAATAGACTAGAAAGTGCCCCAATCTGATCTGATTTTAATGTTGCTTCATTTCGTCGCCAACAAAAGACTAAAGAACGGGAGTAATGAGGAGGTTGACCTTTTTGCAAAATTTGGCTCTGAAATCATTTTAAGTCATTTGAATTCAAACGCCTTGTTTAATATATTTACATAACCTATACTAAAAATCTCCAGAAGAAGTATATCAAGAGCAAGTAAGGACTATTCTTTAAATGTATAAAACGACAGTGGAAAAATATATATGAAAGTTGTCCTAGAATAGTTAAAAACTTGGAAAAATTTAGTTAATGACTTCGGTAAATATAAAAGCAATGCAAAATGCGACAGTGTTTGCAATATTTAGAATAGTGTGAACATTCATACACCTTGAATCTAGTAGTCAGTTGTAGAGCTTCGATATATTCCTTCGTCATAACTAAGCTGAGTATTTTCTTTCTTTCTCTTATTTTTCTCCAAGCTAGTGGCCGGTCGCAACCAAATTCTGCTAAAAAAACACACACAAAATGTTTTTCTAAAACTTAGTACGCAGACTTCTTAAGAACAACAAATTATAATAACACTGCAATAAATTAAATGTTAAAAAAAGGTACGAATACTGCAATAACATGGAAGGCGAACTGTTGATTCAGTACAACAGATACACACCTAGGATATTAAAAACTTAATGTTCCAAAATGCAACACGTGAATACCACGAATTTGATGACGAGTAATCACTTCCTCTGAGACGTGTGTCGAATAATCTCAGAAGTGTCGTGTGCAGTGACGCACTGAATAAGAGGTTTCAATCGATACGCGAAATATGAGATTAAGCGGAATAAAACATTTGAATTTTTTATTCAATATCGAAACTGTTTCATAGTTTTTGTATTTTCTAGAGCTCCTGCGCATTAAGTGAAACCACAGACACCTCTCACAGGTCCGGAGGCTACATAGCTTTCTTTCAATTTCTGCCCGCATTGAAAATTAGTAAAATAGATGTGGCCAAAGCAAAAGAAAAACATGATGCTATTTCTATCTCTCTGAAATCCTCCGGCCCTTTGTGGTCCACCGCCTTTGCCGGGGGCGGCGCCTACGCCAGCAGTACAAACAAATATTATGTTGACAATACATGACGCTTTGAACCTTTCGCATACTTAAAATGGGGAGCCAATTGCTCACTAGCAAACCTAGTGACGTGACCTGAAAAAATCGGGACTAATTCAAATTTGAATACATTTACAATAACGTTTTAATCACTCTACGAAACGTAAGTAAACATAATCGTAAATAAAATAAAAATCACTCGAGCTTATATATAAATATAATATATATATATATATATATATATATATATATATATATATATATATATATATATATATATATATAACTTATAAACTTCGAACTTGATATCACAATCGTTAAGATAGGGCGGACCACTAGCGTCGGTAGCTTCAAGTACCTCCCGTTATATCGCCGAGCGTCAGGTATTGTCTCTACAGTATGCATGCACATACCCGGCCCGTAGACGCGGTGGCAGTTGTTTTGCGCAGCGCAGATTTCGTTTCGCGCGTTCGTTAGCGCGCGCACCTGCAGAGGCGCTGCGGGCGCCGGTCATCGCGCTCGAGACGAAGTTTTCCCCCTTTGGTTAATTGACCGTCGTGCGGGCCTTGCCTGGCGGCGTTCGCACACCAATCTGTCGGTCGCTGCAAACGATGCACAATTGTATTGTGAGGCGGTGGAATAAAGACACTGAAACGATCCCGCGACTATCATTTTCATCGCCGTTAGTCGAGGAGCGCAGATCGTCAAGGTGCATTGCACGGTCACCGTTTTTCATTGCATCGTCGAATACTAACATCACTTGTTATTTACTCGATAATTACAAAGTCATTTATGAAATTATAGTTTTTATGGACAATAATTACATAATTCGGAAAATAAAATCACCGAAGTAAAAATGACCTACACCTTTTCTTATAAAATTAAACAACTTTGAAAGTAAGTAATAGGGAATTGTATTATATATATAATACAATTTTGTTTATAACTATTTGTTTATAACTATGGAAATTCTTGTTTGATATCATATTGCAATAACAAGCAAATAATTTCTAAAAATAAAATAAAAGGAGAGAAATTAAGAGCAGTGCTTTAATATTAAAATTAATTACCATTAGTTTAATATTTGTACCACATGTATAGGTAATCTAATTCTACCATGTAATCGAAGTGAAACGAGGAAAAGAGGTTCGCCCAATCCCTTGCGTCAGGGACGAGGTAGGGCACTGACTCTTCGATCCCTCCGCCATAAAAGTGGGTCTTCCGCGAATTCTTTCGATAGACTTGCGAGAATTAAGATTGCGGAGCTATTTACGCGTTATCTTGTGAAAGCTCTTGCGGGTTACACAAACGCTTCGCTCTGCGCACACACAGCATTCACCTTTGAGTGCCACAAATATACTTGTACACTTCGATGAGAAAGAACTACACATTTCCTTTCTTGGAAAATGTATATCTTATCAGGAGAAATGCTCCTACTGGTGATACACTGGTCGATCAAATACTTTGCAATATCTTGAGTACTCTCACACCTGGTTGAGGAGTAATACGTCTTGTGTAACTTTAGGAACGGTAAACAATTATATTCAAATAATATGTGTACACTGATTGGGGTTAAATTAATAATTTTCAGTAAGTCCATTAAGACCAGTGGTTAATAATATCCGATGTTATTGGGAATATAAATTAAATATTTATGTTGTCTATGAGAATTGTGGAAGTTTAGGTGGAATGGAAAGAGGTTCACTTTCAGATATAGCAACTGATGTTTCTAGTTTAAAATTTCATAATGTAATTGTTGAATGTGTTGTTCAATTTATTACAGTAAGTGTACTTTTATGATAATTAATTATAAGCCTTGTTTATGACCATTTACCATTATACATTGTATTGTATCCACTCGTGGACAAACATAATTTTTTTAACTTTACATTCTTTTCCTTCGTAAGTGAAGCTCAAAAACAAGCGATTGTTTCGTACCGTTTTATGTTCATACTCAGTTGGTGCAAATTGTATTTTGTCCTTGGCTCTATTTTTCATATTGCTGGAATTGGATTTGCTGAAGCTGATGTTAGTGTTGCTGCGGCAGTACCCTTACACCTGCCTGAAACTGAATGTGTATGGTTTTTTACAGGTGGGTAAGGGTGGCTGGTTGCGTTCAGAACTGAAACAAGCATGTTGTTCTTGCCACGGTGTTGTATCAACAATGCCCTTCGTGATCGGAAGAATACGACATTTCTATTCCTTCCCAGGATAAATTTATTTCTGACAGCTGACAGAACTTTTGAAATAATAGAAAATAAATTAAGGAGGAATTCGAAAATTTCAACCCCAGATTATTATCAAAGACAGTTGATTTGGCTTATATATTAGGGAATGACCGGAAAATGAATAAGGATTTGAGCAAATGTAAGAACTGTGAGGGGAGCAGTGAAATAAACTCAATTATACTTAAACAAACAAACAATAAAAGAAAAAAAATACATTGTATCTCATGAAATGGAGTCAACTTATTGGATCGATGACCCTTCAAAGTATTTCAGTCCTGTTTTGAAAAAAGGTAGGCAATGAATCTAATACGAGAATCATTAGCTCGTATGGAAGAAAAAAAGGGTGATATTGAGTACTTGCTCAGAAAGAGATTTGGAGAGGACTGGAGAAATGTCACGTTTTATCATATTGTCCTGAATTCTGAACTTTTTCCCAGTGAAGGTTCCACTGAACAAAATGCTACACTTGTGTCAGTTGAGAAGAGTTTGTGAGAGCATGGAGTAGCTATAGTCTTTGCACTACTTTTCGCTTAAGTTGCTCATTATACTTAACATTAAAGTTTTCTATTGTGTTTCAAGTTAATAATTATGTTAACAATTAAGCAAAATTGAGTTTAATACTTCATTAAACATCCAACCAAATACGTTACCAAATGTACAATAAAAACATCTTTGATATTTATTTCCCCCTTAATATAGTCGTAGCAAACCAAATTATGTTCACAACAACCACCTGAATAACATCACTAAAATTTGAAGTGCTTTAATTTCCTTCATACACCAATTGGAGATGTTTATTGAAACATTTTAGACTTTTCAGTTTGTATATAATACTCCTGTTTTATGAGTATTGTTTGTTGTTGTTGTTGTTGTTGTTGTTTTCATTCCAGTTACACTTGAAATTTGGAACATAATACAGTTTGAAACGACGCTTCCCATTTGATATTTAATATATTCTTCAATTTTTTTTAAAAAAATTATGTAATCTTTTTTATTATTTCGGCTTTTTTCAGCTTGAGCAGGTTACCAACAACAGTCTGCAAGAGGATCTCTAAATATAAGACATTGCAGTCTGTCGCCCGTCTCCTTGCCTCTCAACTGTGACATCAGCGAATTCGGGAATGACTCAACGAACGAACATGGCTCTCCAGTCCAAGCTTCGAAATCGGCACTCACAGAGCCGTTGAATGAGCGAATTCTGTTAGCGTGTTGGCTAAATGAGCCAGTTAGATTTTGTTGTTGATTTTTTCCTTCAATTTTTAGTTATTATTTTCTGAAGAAAACTAAATTTGCTTTACGAATTTGAAGAAATATTGTAGTAAACGTAATTATAGTAAAATCACTGCGTCACCAAAGTTAGGCCACAAGAGCTGCTTTTCAGTTATAATTTTTGCTCAGATCCATTTGCCAATTGTCCGTTGTAAAATCCTTTCCGTGAAACTACAGTCTTAGGAAATATGCGTAATTAACTCATAGGTAAAATCAATAAGATTAGTTGTATTGCTCTTTTCTTTACGTTTCTAATATATTAGATCATTTGATCAATGATTTCGTTTTTTCTTTCTTTTTCTTTCCTTCTTTCGTTGTTCCTTTCGTATCTTACTTTACAATCGTGTGTAATAGAGAGGATTAAAATAGTATTTTTACTAAAACAAAGAAGATAATTATGAATAAGAAATTCCCACGCAGCTCATTCAAATTAAAATAAGAAAATTATGTAACTGATATCGGTATCAGCGAAGAGTTCGCCAGGCCCTACAACTTAATTTCCAATACAAACTTTAATGCAGGTTGGAATACCATGAATGATTTGCTCCGACAGTCATTGTATAAATATTCAATCAATTGCGTTTCCTCAGGTGGGTTTTCTTGCTTTTTATTCACGATGTAAAACCCACGAACGAATTAAAGCAGCTGAGCGAGGCCTACAAATGCCCAGATGGGAATTGTACATCGTGGACTCCTCTGATCAATTCCAATTAGATTTCGTGCCCTAAACCAGGGTTGCTCAGATTCAAGATTTTGCGTCAAACGACCCGCGAAGCCAGCCTGCAGAGACAGCCTGCACTTACCAGCGCCACCTCCTCCCCACACCTCTCCCATGACGTGACATGCAGAGTGCCACACCGCCCACTGAAGCAGTCCTGCCCTGAACAGCATGTCACGGACCGGACGTGATCCTTGTCCAATCAGTCCTCATTCCCATATTCGCAGCCGCCCGATGGACTGATCCATCTTCATATGATTAATACGTCATTGATAGAGAAAGTCTCCGACAACCATCTGAGATCTAGGATACATGGGGGACTCGGGACACTATGACTCGTGGTTTCATGCTGTAATGTACGAAATAAGATTTAAGAAACATTTTATTACACTCACAACGTTCAGTGGTTTTCTCCTTTGGGGTAGCACGAGTTGTCAAGAGATATTAGTGTTGAGTATCACTATCTTTACCCCTTTTGAATCTTAAAACAATTATTATAATAGTGCGGGATATTCGCACGAGTCCAACCTGTGTGAAATACTGTAGTTACGCAAATCTACTGCGCCATATTTGCAACTTATGATTATGAAAAAGTTTTTTATTGAATGTAAAGCGCATCAATTGCAGACTAATAGTCAAGGGATTTTATTTAAATTTATGTAATACAACAATGGATTTATAGAGTACATAATTAGCATTCTAACTGGCTTACTGCTAACCGCTTTACTGTTAACTGCTTTACGCTTTAATGAAGCATCGTAAGAAATTCTTCTCTGTTTGCCTCCCGTGTCGTAACTAAAACCCCTCCAATTATAGGCCAATCATAAATGAAACGAAGTCGAATGTGAAAACTTCAGCAATCAATTGTGACGAAATAAAAGAAAATGAAGTTACTGGTATTTTCTTTTATTTAATTTCCTGGTAAGGAACGAATTTGCTCTCGAATCTAATGTGCACCACAATTTCGAGTACTACATTTGAATGGGTGAAAACCAGAACGGTATAAGTTACATTTTATAAATTCAGAAAAATCTGTTTATTTAAGTAAATACTGTAAAATAGTGATGCTTTGTTCCATCATTAAAAGCACGTCATTTCAATTGTTAATGAAAACCACGAAAATACATTGGCCACTGACATATAGCCAAAAATAAACATGTTTCTCTCAGAGTTTATAATAAAATGTCGCTTATACCGTTCTGTTTTTCACCCATTGATAAAAAAAAAGGTGCGCATTACATTCGTGTACATAGGGAAATCTGAATCAGTGCTCAGTTAAGCGGTGCCAATAGCGTCGCGATGCTAACTCGGCCAGGCTGCCCCCGCGCGCTCGCCGCCGCCAGCGCATCCTTCACAGCCCCGGGGCCCGCGAGGGCGCGGCCCTTATCCCGCGGCCATCGCGCCTCCGGAGACCGGGCGGGCGCAGGCGATGGCGCCCTCCGATTTCGGGGATTCCCGCGATGAAAAATGCGCGCGGTGCGGCGGCTGCGCGGGGAGACTCGGACGCCCGCCGCGCCGCGCCGCGCCGCTCGCGTGCCGCGCCGCATTTGTCTGAGGCGGGGCGGATGGGCGGGTCTCGAGCCGCGCTCTGTCCCGAGCCGACCGCTTCTCCCAACCGCCACGCTATTCCACGCCCTGCTATTCCACGCCCCGACCCTTCCAACCAGCAAAGGTGGCTCTGGGTGTCGACTCATGTCATTGTAATGCCTCTGACCGGCAGGTCCTAGAGTTTGTGTCACAACTGTGGCAGGATTTTAGAGACTAGCATGTCAGGTAGGTCGAATTCAGGCGCTGTCTGGAGGACAATTCTAGCTGTCGGCTGCTCAAATCGTTAGTTTTCTGTGGTTTCGTCGATGAACATCAGGAGAATGCCGGAGCAGTACCGTAACAAACGGACCATGGAGCGTGCGCCATTTTTCCTTCCTCTTCTTTGTCCTATTCTCACCCACTCCACTCGGCGACAAACCAGTTGGAAGGTTGTTCCGGCCGGGGCATTGCCACTTTAGTAGGAAATATCAGGCTAGGAAAAATCCTCGCAAACCGATGTAGGTTGGCGCCGGATCTCACCAGCCAGTAGGAAAAGATCACCGCCACCTCTCGCGATAAAAACGTATGCACCACACTTACGAGATTAATGACTTTAGTATTTGTCGCGTCCGGAGTCACTAATCAATCAATCAGCCATCCATTCTACGCTCCTCACCTTGCCCTGCCCATCCCATTCCCAACCCAACCCGTACATCGCCATTCCACTCTGCCCAGTTTTTCTCTGTAACGCTCCCCCTCGTCCCATCCTCATTGCCCCTTCTTTCTATTCACTTTGCTCGTTTCTACCTCTTCCCACGAAATTCACATTCCCGTCATGGAAATAGCGTGTCCCGCTCCGCAGCCGCCTTGAGGACTAATTTTTTCCCTCACGGTCCCCATCTTATCGGCCTTATTTGACTAATTTCCTGTTGGTGACGGTTCCAAAACCGTGTAAACCGTGCGAATTTGCATTTCTGAAGAGTACATTGAGTGGCAGAAGTATCGGAGTTTCGCAAATATTCTGAAAATGCAAATTGGAAACCATTAGAAAATAAACCTGCAGGTAACTAAACTTTAAAATGATAAATTATTCCAAACAGCACCAGCACCATCCAGTGATATCAGAGAAGCTATTCCTCTATCTAACTTAAAGACTAATCTAAGATAAGGAGAAAGGAATGGATGAACACAAAGAAATGGATGAAGACAAAGGAATGGATGGAGGCAAAGAAAACGATGAAAACAAAGAAAAGGATGAAGAGAAAGAAAAGGATGTAGAGAGAAAAGAATGAGGGTAGAGAAAAGGATGAAGATTAGAAAAGGGATGAAGAAAAGGAAAAGGTTGAAGACAAGGAAAACGATGAGGACAAGAAAAGATAAAGGTTCAGAAGAAGAAAATGGAGAAGAAAAAGGAGAAGAACAAGGTGAAGAAGAAGGAGGAGGAGGAGAAGAAGAAGAAGAAGAAGAAGAAGGAGAAGAAGAAGAAGAAGAAGAAGAAGAAGAAGAAGGAGGAGGAGGAGGAGGAGGAGAAAAAGGAGAAGAAGGAGGATACGAAGAGGAAGGATATGGAGAATTGGAAGAAGATAAGGAGAATTGGTAGAACATGAGGAAAAGAAGCAGGAGAAGAAAGAGAAGAAGGCGTAAAAAAGAATGAAGAAAAGCATGTTCGTGCCAAGGCGTACACCATACTCTTCCGTCCGAACTCTTGAACCAGCCAGCAAGCAGCCCCTGTGAGCTTCCTCCGATTTCGCCTCGCGAAAGCCGCCTCCGTGCCCGCCTGCGCCTTCGCCCACCCCGCGCCCCGTGCGTGCGGGCGCTTTTTTAATCAGAGGGCGGCGCGGCGGCGGAGGCCGCCGATGCCGCGGGCGGCCGGAGGCGCGGCGGATTTTTCTCGGAGCGGGGGCGGTTTCCATTAATTAAAGAAGCGCTGGCTCGTTAGGAGGCGCTCCTTTTTACGCGCACCCCGATAGCGCCTCGCGATACGACGCCGCCGCCGCCCTCACGCAACGTCGGCATCAGCCCCGCCCCATCGCCCCCGCCCCCGCCCGCGCCCACGCCGCGCCTCCGCCCGGGCCAAGGCCGCGCCCTTTCTCCCTTGCGCCGCCCGGAAGCGACGCCGACGGCCGAGGAGAGAGAGAGAGAGAGAGGGAGAGAGAGGGAGGGAGAGGCAGAGAGAGAGAGGGGGAGAGCGCCTCGAGCGCCCACTCCGCACGCAGCGCCTCTCGCGGACCGCGAGACGCGGACAGGGCAACGAGAGACGCAGCGGACGAAGAAGGCGAGGAGGAATGTAAGAGAAATATACAGGGGCGGATCCAGGCGAACATTTTGGGGGAGAGGGATCGTAGATTCTTGTTAAATAATAAGCACATTTGTTATTATATTGTATACTACTTTGTAGTGTATATACGATGATACTTAACAATATTATTTTTCAATAATTACGTAATTCTAATATAAATATTTAAATTAATTTTCGCAAATAACGCAAGGTAACAAACGAAAACTCTAGGCCTTTTCAGGGTCTCCAAGCCCTCATGCGCTCCCAAAGTCCCCATGTCCTCCATGGTCCCCATGTCCCCATGGTCCCTATGCCTCCCCTCTTCTGGATCCACAACTGGAAATGTAAGAGTTTGCCTTGGCGGGTGAAAATAAGCTAGTGGTAGAGCATGATAGGATCGCGCAGAGAAGAGAGTCGAAAGGAAGAAAGTAAGTTGAGGATGGAGGAAGAGAAAGGTAAAATCATAATGGAAATTCTCTCTCAACTTAGCGCTAAAATCGTCTTTACATCGGACATTAGAAACCACAAGTGTTGTCCCTCTTCTTTTTTGTGAGGTTTGAATATAGAGAAATCTAAGAAACGCTGAAGGCTGAGAAGGAAATTAAATAAATAATGGAAATGTGCAGCTAAAGAAATAAGAAGTAAACTTTACGAGAGGGTAGTGGCAGATAAAATAAATTAAAGAAGAAAGGAAACATGAACAACAGATGCAATGGAAGGTGCTAAAAACAATGAGTGTTAATACTGCCGGAAGAAAGCGGAAGGAATATTGCGTTAGACGAGGAATATGTAGGGGAAAAGGAAGGAGCTTACGAACTGAGAATCTTTTCCTGAGATAGCGCAGTTCGGAAAGGAACGAGGAGCAAGTGCGGGGGAGTGGAGAGGGGAGCTGCACGTGGGAAGCGCTGTTCAGGGGATCGCGCGTCCTGCGGCAGATTTATGGCGCAGAGCGACCGCGGCAGGATCCCTCTCCTTTTGCGTCGTATAATTTGCGAGCATTAGAGCGCTCTCGTTTTACTTACTTTACTTTTCGGGCGATCTGGCGTGCCCTACAACTCGCACACGGCCGAGCGGCTTGTTCGCGCTGCCTCATTAGCTGCGGCTAACGCGGGGTTAGGAGTTAATCACGCGCTAATCCAACTTGTGTCCAACGAGGATCACGCGCCGTCAGGAGAGAATATGATAAAATAGTCTGGAGATCTTCCGCTACCTTTTATGGATCACGCAACATACACGCGGGAAGAAAATCAATTAAACTAAGAATTTCCTCTTGCCTGATATCAATATATTTATAACAATATAAAATAATTTTAAAAAAGCGAACGATACAATTTGGTGCACGATGGAAATAGTATAGAATAGACTAGTTCATTTTCATCGGTCCTAATGTTTCTATCTTAACCACAAGCATTATTTTAGTGAGTACGCTCCTGAAGCGTTAATATTTACCAAAACATGCTCTGCCTTAAACTACAATTAATATTTTCTCACATAACGATCTTTTCAACTTCAAAAATTCAATATAAATATTTTTGTAATGGCAAAAAACACAGAATGGTAATTAGTTCCCGTAGTCATACTTTCTTTACTTACTTGTAGGGTAGTTAAAAATGTCTGTATTTGAATATTGAATTACAATTTAAATACAATGAAGTAGGAGTTCCTCGCATTACTGACATAACTCATGTGGATTATGAAATACGTTTGTCAAATAAAGAAAGCTGACAAGGGGAGGTTCTGTGTGGTTAATATGTACTGCAATGCACATCTCCGTTCACTTCACGTGTATTTTTCACGTGCTAATAACCGCCCGCCGTGACAGTCACAAAGCCCCGAACGTGCAATTAACAGTTATGTTTACTCCGTGGCGGCGCGGCGGAGGGCGCGTGGGCTGGGAGGGTCCTGGGAGGTCGGAGGGTCGACGCGCGGCGCCGGCGGCGGAGGAGGCGTCGCCGCCCGTGCAGAAAGGCTGCGAGGCGGCGCGTCCGGGTCACGGGCGGGGGCGGAGCGGGGCGGGGCGGGGCGGAGCGGAGCGGCCGCGCCGCGAACAATGGGGGCGTGCGTGCGTGCGTGAGGAGGCGGAGGCGGCGCCGACACGCATCTGCTGCCGCCACGCTCCACCGAGCGCGGAGCTGGCAGCGGGGGCGGCGGGAGTGGGGGCGGGGGCGCGCTAAGCGGCCGGCCGGCCGGCCGATCTCCGGCCTCTGCCATCCCGCCCCGCCCCGCCCCACCCCGCCCCTCTCCGCGAGAAGAGGCGGATGCGTGCGTGCTGGGCGGGCGGGCGGGCGGGCGGCTGTAGGAGTCGCCCCGGCCGCTGATGGAACCGCGCTGATCAGAGAGCTGCGTGTTCCGGTGCGTGGTCCGGAGGAATGTGATTAATGGAACAAGAGACTCTGCCAGTTCTCTTCATACTAGATAAAATATTAGTCGATATGCTAACATAAATATCAGATATATTCACATTAACATGAAATTTTGAACGGTTATACTAGTGAATTTAGTTGAAATGTTGTTTGATTGTTCAAAATCACAAGTGAACTGTTAGGACGTGTGAAAGAACAAATACTCATAAATACAACTCACTGAATATTAGCATATAAAGTAAGACGATTTGAAAGTAAATATTTTACTTTACATTAATATTATAATTTCCGAATCACGTCTACTATGAGTTACTACGCTAATCAACTTCACGTCACTTACCTTTGAGTATGTTCAGAGATATTAGATCAAGAATTATAAATCTGTGAGGTCTATTTAACTAACAAAAGTATAGAAGATAAATTTTCCGGGCTGGCTGGCGACTGGCGCCACCCCGAACACTGCGCCCGCGACCTTGCCGCAACTGAGGATGCCCACCGCAGACCTGGAAGAAACGTTTGGCCCCTCAATGCCAACTGGAATACGGCCTACCAGCACGGAAAAATTATTTTCTATTGACTCCAGCCGTGAAAGCCTACGATGCTGTATAACAAAAGAATACTTTTCGTATCGTGAATTTATCATGCGTTATATAATAAAATTATTTGCTATTGCTCAAAACGTTTCATTGTCTCCTGTTGTACGTTGGTCCGCTTCAGCGACGTTGCCTCGAGGCCTCCGAGGTCGCTCATCTCTGGCTCTACGCGGAGGGCCGCTCCCGCGGAGGGCGTTCGGCTCAAGTGCGTTCCGAAGGCCTCTTGTAGCAAGCGGCTGTCACTTCGATGCCTCACAGCACCGCGCCGCGCTGCACGAGTTGCGCGCAAGTCTCTATCGCTTTTTATGATGGATGAGGCACTTACATCCTTCAAACATTTTTCATCGTCGTACACTTCTGTTTAGATTAAATTGATTGATTAGTGATACCGGGCGCATCAACTGCTATGGTCACTAGTCCTGTAAGTGTAAGACATGTTGTTCCTCGGGAGGTGGCAGTGATTTGAGGGTTTTCTCTTCCAGGTATCTCCTTTCAGTGGAGCACCGCCCCAGTCGGGACAAGCCCTAAGCTCCCGACCGGTCTCTCGACATGTGAAGTAGAGCAGTGCATGCGAGTGTAAGTGTGCGTAAGCCTAGATTAAGGAGATATAGCATTACTCCATGGTATGGTGTACGTAAAGAGTGAGGATAGAAGGTAGAGGAAGGAAAGATCAAGCGCGGTCTGTGGCACGATTGTCATTCGGTTGGTGGTGATCGTAAAATCCTCGGAAAATTACCTTTCAGAGCAGCTGTTCTCTAGAATTATTCTCAAGACAAGCAACAAAACTCGATCTAGCTATCTAGATAGTGTCAAAACTCGTGCCACCGTCGGGACTCAAATCTAGGACCTCCCAGTCAGAGGCACTGCAGTGACATCGATAGATGCCAGACCCACTTCCCTGAGTTTCAAATTAAAAGAATATACATTTGTATGATTTTAAAAAAATGTCGTAATTCATCAGTCAATTATTTTTGATAAAGCATTGAAGTTCATTTATTGTATTGAAATTATTTGAGTGACAATACTTTTCTCCATTGGGAAAGAATCTTCAAAAGTGCGTCAGAAACAAATCTTATCTTTCAGAGTACATAACCTTACAGATACTCTGTGGAATGCAAGAAGAAGAAAACCTACCTGTTCTTCGAAGTATTTGAGTCAGTGCCGAGCAAAGCGAAGTTGAATACGAGTCAAGTGCATGAATGGGGGAGGATGATGTCTGCACCCACTTGTTATCAACAATGGACGCGGGAATTCCGCACATGGCAGGCGGTGGTGAAGGCGGAAGACATAGTAGCCGCGAGTCATTGGCGTTGCATCTCCTCCATCGAACTCACGTGTTCCTTTGGGCAACCTGCGATCACAAAAATCCCATTCCATCCTCCATATCATTGCTCATCAACGGGATGAGTAGGATACGAGAATTTCGCTCTTTATATCCATTACACAAGGGAATTTTTAGGCAAATAACAAAAATTGTACTTCTGCAAACTCTACAAACAAACAAGTTAATGTTTAATTCATATAAATGTATTTTAATTCATTGATTTACAATACAACCAGTGCATCTTATTCCGCTCCGCTCGTGTCCCACCGTTCGACGTTTGCACTCTCATCCTCTCTACAATGAGTACATCTGCTGTAATAACAGCGATGGACTTCTCTACTCAACCCGCTTCGTCCCGCAGAACTGCCCTTACAACACCCCCGTGTTGTCTGCACGTGCCCCACTCGGCTGGGGACTTTCCTACGCCTCGATCCCACGCCGCCCCTGTCCCTCATGCTCGCCGCTCCTCTGGGCCCCTTGCATCCCCACGCCGCCCCCGCGCCGCCCCCGCGCCTCCCACTGCGCCCGCCCCGCCCCGTCCCCGCTCCGCCCCCGCGACGCCCCCGCGCCGCCCCCGCGCCGCCCCCGCGCCGCCCCCGCGCCGCCCCCGCGCCGCCCCCGCGCCGCCCCCGCGCCGCCCTCGCGCCGCCCCCGCGCCGCCCCCGCGCCGCCCCCGCGCCGCCCCCGCGCCGCCCCCGCGCCGCCTCCGCTCCGCCCCCCGCCTCCTCCTGTCCCTGTCCCCCTGACCGCCCCCTCCCTCACGCCGCTCCGCGAGCGCGCCGGCCCCGCCCCCGCGCCGCATATTAGCGACCATTTGTATTCATGCGCCCCGGCGCTGCCGGATCTCTCCGCGGCGGGCGGCGGTCGAGCCAGTTTGGAGGCCTCGTTGCCCGCGACCACCGCCTCCCCGTCCCCCGCCGCCGTCCCCCGACGACCCTCCCCCGGCCGTTGCGTGCCCTTTGCCGAGCGACTGCGGTCGACGTTGACGAGAGGGGAAGGAGCGCGGCTATGCAAAACTGGACGCGGACGAGCGGCCGCGGCGCCGGCAGGTGCTTGTGGAGATGACAGCCCCTGACAAGAGGCCAGATAACTTCAACTACCCACTATGCGCCGGACTCAATACTGTCCAACTTGCTGTAATGATTGCGGAAGTAAGTACGCCTATTCGCGATACGTGACCTATAGAAGTCTGCCAATCATCATCTTGCTGGAACTCTGCAAGTACATCCTTCCAGATACATACATTGGCATTATACAATCAAAACGTTATGTTAGTTATTCAAGATCATTCAACATTTTAACTTTTTTATAAATATTTTAAATCTTGAAGTTAAGAAATAATAATTAAATATTTTTTATTAAAAAAGTATTTACATTCCGAAATCTAATAGAATTATTTAAAATATATTTGGTAGAATGGTCTGCTAACAAAATTAAAGTGAAGTTATAAACAGAATTGGAGGGTACAAAAATGCAAATTAACCAAAATGTTAACGAGACACGTTACTGTGTTCAACATACTTGGCTCAAAAGACCCACATATTTTTAGTTACTCTTTCAGTTACAGTGATATGAAACAGAAATAAGAACTGGAACTCCTCTGTATAACACACTATTTTGTCCTTCCCCGCATTTGAAAGAACGATCAGGAGATCAAAGTACAAGCTCGCGGACAAACTTCGAAAACGAAAATCAAGTGTGTACTTGCAACGTGCAGGGTAAATCCGAACCAGATTCACCGTCCG
Organism: Gryllus longicercus; assembly: GCA_038098605.1. NCBI lineage: Eukaryota > Metazoa > Arthropoda > Insecta > Orthoptera > Gryllidae > Gryllus > Gryllus longicercus. The sequence goes on along the minus strand of JAZDUA010000253.1, from coordinate 371,402 downwards.
ATGAAAGTAAAACGCTGCACAGAACCTTTGACGGCTGTGAGGAGCAACGGGGCGAGAATCACTTTCACATGAAAAAACATCAGGCAGGCGAGCGGCATGGCCAGGGAAGCGGGACTTCGCTCTGGCGACGCCGCCGCCCGGAGGCCACCCATCTGCCACTGCGACCTTCCTTTGCCTGCCTCCCTTTCCTGTGTCCGACGCCCACCCTCCCAACCGCCCGCCCACCCGTCAACTCTCCCACCCACCCCTGTCCACCCAGCAACCCATTCGCGCGTCCCTCACCCGCGCAGATCGTCCACCCGCTTCCAGCTTCACACACCCCCTGCTTTCTCGTTAAACACCCTCCCATTTCCCCGCCCCGCCTACGGCCACGATCGGCTAGTCCGTGTAACGAGCACGGGAGACGGGCAGGGGCACGAACGCACCGACACTCGCCTCGCACGCGCGGTCACCCCGAACGTCGTCACCGGTGCGTAAGGCCTTGGGGGGGGGGGGGGCGCCGAGGGGGAGAGGCGCGGGGGGAGGGGCAGAGTGCGATGCGCTGATAGCACAGGAACGCGCGCGCGAGGCGAGCGGCGCCGCAGGCTCAGATGCCATCGTGCGCGTAATTCTGCTGTCCCCTCCCCGCCCCCGCAACACCCCTCGTCCCCGCCGCCATCGCCTCCCTCGCCGCTCGGCCTGTCCCGCCGCCCGCGCCGCCCCCGCCGCCCCCGCCGCCCCCGCCGCCCCCGCCGCCCCCGTCGTCTCCGCCGCCCCACGACGGCGCCGATGCTTCCGCTCCCGGCACTAATTCTAAGTCCCTTGTGTCTCTTAGCTGGATTTAGCTGGGTGGCTCTTTTATTCCGATCTCTCTCTCTCTCTCTCTCTCTCTCTCTCTCTCTCTCTCTCTCTCTATATATATATATATATATATATATATATATATATATATATATATATATATATATATAAACCTTCATAACCATCTTAATTTGAATTTCTTCTCTTCAGCTTCCATCATTTATTAATGCTGCTATCTCTGCATGGGCTATGACTGGGAGTTTCTCAGGTTCAAGACCGGACGGTGGCGGTGTTGGCACCAGCTTCATAGCAAAGGTCGAATTCAACCGCTGCTTGGATGATAATTCTAGCGCTCGGTTGCTCTAATGGGTCGTTTTTCGAGGTTTCTCCGATCAATATTAGCCGAATGCCAGAGCAGTACCCTAACAAACGGGCCACGGCCAAAGCCTGTGATTCACGGACCGCATGCGATCTATTCTTCCTTGTCTTATCTACCCCTACACTGCCATTACCACAAGGAAGGCCAGTCGGGAGCTTTGAGCAAGACCCTGGATGGGGCATGTCCCACTGATAGAGATACCTGGAGGGTGAAATCCCCAGCAAGCGACTGATAGGTCGGCGCGTGGCGATAACCACCACAAAATCTCTGGACAAAACATTCACTACACTAACGGGACTAATGTCTATAGCAGTTGACGTGGTCGGAGATGTCAATCAATCAATCAATCAATCAATCAATCAATCATGTTCAGCTTTTTTCTTGCCTGTCACGTTACAGACTGTGGCTTATAAATATAGTTAAAACTCTCCTTTTCTCTCAGAATCTAAATATTCATCACTCCAATTAATTCAATTCAAACTCAACTCACATTATCCGAAGTTTTTATTTTGCATTAGCAATTTTAATTAATATTAACTCCTTTTTCCAACAGTTGGAATTTTTCGACTTGCTTCTGCATTTATTTTGATTCTTTTGTCTATGGCATATGACAATGAGCGTTGTGTTAGGTGGCTTCCAATATTTTTCATATTATTTTTCTGCCAGCTCTTCCTATCCGTTTTTCCCTTGAAACTCGTCATTGACTCTTGAGTAACTCAGGATCATCTGAGTCATCGCTATTGTCATCATCACTTCTGTTAGCTCTTACTGCGTTCACATGCAGATGAGCATAACCGGTAAATAGTCCTCCGAACACATCCATACTACTGGGAATTCGAATATTGTAAATATATTCTTAATTATTCGGAACAAACATATTTTGAAATGTTTCATTTCCATAAACGTTAATCGATGCCAGATACCATTTTTGCCAGACAGCGTAGTAATGTAATTGTTATGCATGTGGCAATAATAATTATACAAATGTTTAAACATAGAATAGATAATATTTTATTTTTTATTTTTACTTTTCTGCAATGAATACTGATGACGACGAATTTTGATTGTTTCCTTCCCAGAGTACGATTCTTAATTAAATGTACACTCTAACATATTCTACTGTGTTTTAATAAGCTGATCGATGGTTATGTTCTTAAGACGACATTGTCACGGTTTTGCACTCAAGTATTATATAATATATCAATTAATTATGAAATAAAATGCTTTGATTTAGAATTCTGACTTGCAAACACTTGTAAAAGTATATTCGAGGAAAAATGAGCGATTAATTAATCTCATCAATTGACATAATGCTTTTTAAACCATATCTCTGTTCTAATCTCTTGTTAACAATAGACGTGTCCTTGTTGATAAGATATGCAATTGAGGAATGGTATACATAAATATAAATAGTGTTCTAAGACCATTTAACACAATTATCTGTGGAGAATTTAAAACACTTGTAGTACATTTCTGCCCGCATGTGACTTTAATTTCATCAAGACGTCATAGATAAGACTGGTACGATACTGATCCGGACTGACACGACAAATGGTACTGAAGTAACTAATGTGGATGTACTTTGACAATTCCTTTCTCAGAACCTGTTTTGTCCAACAAACGTGTACCTGATCTGATCACCATTCCTGCCATAATCTCATACGTTAATTCGTCAAGATCTCAATATATGATTTCAATATTACAGATCGTTGAAGTGCCTCCGTGGAAATAGAATCTGAACAATGAGTCCGAGCTTCATTAAAAACTTTTCGAACGTGACGTGCGTGGTAGAAGTGTGCATCTTATTTTGAATTTCATTGAATGAAGAAGGTAGTAGGCCTACGTCTCTTAACCAACAATTGTCTGAAGTCGCAAGCACACGAACAAACATCTCTCTTCTCCGCTGCTGCCTCGTATTTTCTTCTCATCTCTTCCTCAATTGCCATTTACCGACGCCAGCACTACCACCAAAGCAGTTACTGCCATCGTCGCTGCCTCTCCCACTGACGCAGCATTGCTCCACTGCCACCACTGCTGCCTGCGCCACCAACGCCGAAAGCATGAAAGTCGCCTGCACCACCACCATCACCGCCCTCCCCCCACGTCACCACCGTCGCAATAACCGCCACCACCGCCATGTCCGACCTCATCCCCACACTCAACCTGGCCACCTCCTCCGTCAACATCCCCAAGCTTGCCATCATCACCACGGCTGACTTCTCCGCCCTCACCTCTGCTGCCAGTGCCAGTGCCAATGCTGCCGCCAGCAGTATTGCCACCGCCCCCGCCGCCCCCGCCGCCCCCGCCGCCCCCGCCGCCCCCGCCGCCCCCGCCGCCCCCGCCGCCATCGTCACCACTGCCGCCACCGCCGCATGGCTGCTGGTCGCGCAGCTCTGCACCGCCGCTGCCGCCGGCGGGGCTCGACGCCGCAACCACGCGCCTCATTACGCCGCAGAGGGCGGGGGCGGAGCGGCGGAGGCTGGGCTGCTGCGCGGCGCGCGTGACCGCAGATACCGCGCTGCCCGCGCCGCCCGCACCGCCCGCGCCGCCCACGCCGCCGTCACGCGCCGCAGCCGCCGCTCATTAGGCACTGCCACCGCCTCCCCCGCCCCCACTCCCGCGCGCTCCCACCTGCGTCTGTCTGCCCCGGGGTTCACAGGCACCCCCGCGTCTTCGCTACACCCAGCTTGCGTCTGTGCGCCTTGCCAAGAGCGCCGTCGGAGATTCTTCGTGGCCGCGATATTGAAGTATTTTATGTACGTACGTAACAACAGACATGGCTCCACCATGTATTTCACGAAATGCAATACAATATTGCGATGATACGTGATTTATTTTCAAAAAATATAAAAAAATGCGATACAAATAAACATTTCTTAAACTCTGAAGAGAGTAATAAGTATTTATTACGTCTGTTCCCTGCTCCCGCTGAGGACTTGAGGATACTGATGGGACTAACTTATTGTCTTCAGTAAAGATTTGGAGATGAAAGGAATGAACAAAGTCAGTCTTAGGCTTCGTAGACATACTTCTAGATGTTGTTTCTCTCTATTGTCCTTCCACTTCCTTAACGTCGTTCTCAACAGACGTGCCAGAAGTGTTTTTTTAAGAACTACAAGGAATTCCCTATCAGCAACTGCAAAATAAAACCTTTCGCCATGACATTTAAAATAGTTATCACTGAATGCAAATGTTTAACGCACAAGAGTAGTTCTCACTTCATAAGGATAGCTGCACCTTACCTTCCACTCCAATCCAAATATTCGGCACATAACACTACAGCGATTTGTCAGTATCCATTAGGCAATTTTTGAAAGATCAACTTACTCGTAATTAGTGATACATTTAGAAGATTTGTGAAGGTAGAAGATATGACAATGGTGCCTGAACGAAATTGCAGCGTCCTAAATACTGTGATACATTCTGTAATGTCACTTTCTTCTAAATCATGGAGGTTCAAAATCTTACAATTATTAGTGCTTTAGTTACCTTCCTTGATAAATGCTATTTACTTAGCTAAATTTCAACTTACTTCACTATATTTACAGCCCAAAAATAACTAGTTGATTAATCTTTTATATAAATAACCTATGTGTAGGTTAAGTTCGAACTCAAATGGGGTGATGTACAAGTTCTACAGTACTAACACAACGTTCATACACAGCGTGAATACCGAGGTAACTTTAAATTTCGTACTTTTTCTCAGATTTTGTAAGAAAATGTACAAGGAAGGTTTATTAAACGAGTTTTGCAGAGTAACGTAATTGAAAGGGGGAAAACACAAAATAAAATAATCAACTTTTAGAGAAGTCCACTAGCACGATCTCTTGATCTAAAATTTAACAACAATTGATATTCTAGATTAAAAAAGAAATTATCCCGTCAACAAGGTTTTATAGATTTCTCAATTCCTTTTGTGAATTTGTTTTTTTTTTCTAACCCATCTTTGTTCTCCGAATTAGCTTTTTTAAGAATATAATAATCCCAATGGCACTTCGCTTCAACGGACTTTGCGTCGGAGGTATTCCTGATGCAGTCGCACCTGGGTTTTCCGCCGCTCCCAGCGCGCCTCCGCAACCCACCCCGTCATCCCCTCCGTGGGGGTCGCTGACGCACGCGCTCGCGCCGGGCGGCGGAGCCGCTCGCCCCCGCACACGTGACGCACGCGCCCACGCCGGACCCGGGCCCGCCCCGTGCTCGCGCCCGCGCCCGCCCCCTCGTTCATCTGAAGGGAAATAACAATGCCGTTTTATATAAGGGCGTATTACATTCTACCGCAAGCTTCAAGTGCTAGTAGGTTCTTTTTTATACTCACTTCCGCCAGTATTGACAGGTCTTACTCTAGGAATGAAATTACTTTATCACGTTCTAGATGATGTGTTTTTTCAGATTTAATTTTTTGTTTGAAGATGTAATTCACTCAGTATGTCTTTCCTTTTTGTGTTATTTTATTAAAACTAGTTGAAGCCGTGAGAAGTTTCCGCAGTTGAGAAATATTAATTATAAATGTCATACTGGAAACAAAATTTTAACGAAGAAAAATTGCGCTTTTGAGATACAAATATATAATAGTCTCCAACAAGATTGCGTTTGTGTGGAGAACATAATTAAAAAACATAAATCGCGTTCCCGTAGGGTCATGAAAATTATGTTTTAAGGGCTTAGAACGAATCTTGTCGCGATGGCAACTTGTGTAGCAACGTGAAACGTGATAGTTTGTATGAGGATTGCTATTCTACATACATCATAATCTATGGAACTCTGAATTTTTCGCTTTAATTCTGTTTGATGCATGTCTGGGAATAATTCCCTATCAAACAGCACAAGATTTCCAGGATTTTATGACTATGGCCTCATAAATCGGCAAAACCGTCATCTTTCTCCTGCTATTATTGACATGAGATCGATCTTCTTCTTGGTGTCTCGTGAACGAATTCTTGGTTGTTCCATTACCTCTGGAATGTCCGTTTATTGTATTACCATCTTCCTAGCGCATGCCAATGTAACTGGAAATCTAGCTGTCAAATTTCGAATACAAAATGATTTAAAACTCGTTCCGAAACGGAGGACAATGTGGCATCTGTGCGAAGGAATACGCATGTCAGAAGAAGCGCGACGACTCGGCAGGCGCTGTGAAGACCTGGCTCTGCAAAGCCTGCCGGCGAACACAGGGCCTGCTGTGCGATGCGGCGGGTGACGGACCCGCGCGGCGCGGCGCTCGCAGAGGGACACAAACAGCCGCCCACCGCGCCTCGCCCGCGGCTCGCCCGCGCATCGCCCCCGCATCGCCCGCGCGTCGCCCGCGCGGGCGCCGGCGGCTGACGCCTCTCGGCTGCCGCGCGGCGCCGCACGACGCGACGCGACGCCACGCCACGCATCCGGGACGCGCGCCGCAGTGGGCGAAACGCGCGTTGCGGAGGACAACACGCCTCGGCCAACACCCTGTTTAAATACAGTCAAATGAGAGCGTAGGCTTCCGCGAACGGAATAAGTAACTGTTTGGTTGTCCGAGAGAGGCCACATCCTAGGTACAGGTGCCAACGTTTTGGTCACCGTTCTTCGACGTTCCTCAGGGCATTTCGCTGGAAATGGTGTGGAGCTGAAATGAAAGGGTGACACTGTCATCCAATCGGGAGCTTCAGTACCAAAAAATTGAGTCGTAACGACGCTCCCGATTAGATGACAGTGCCCCCCTCTCCTTCCAGATCCAGATAAATCATAAAAGGAACACTGGAGAAAGGTTGCGAATAGTAAACGGTTTCGTGACGCAATCATTCTTCTGCGTTGCGCGAAAATCAGTGGCTTTATAGTAAGTATGCGATGTTAGGCCAAGTCCGGATTCAAACGTCAGCGCCGACAAAATCAAAGGCAAAAGAAATGTATTTTTGATGCTGTGCCTAGTGGATGAACGTCTGCTGCTACAGAGCACGAATGTAAGTAGTTTGAGTATGCCGTTCACCCCACTTACAAACGTGGGCGGCAGGAAGATTCCTGCAAGGTGGCGCCGTGCATTCAGATTCGTATGTCAGTCGACATCTGTTCAATCCAGAATGCTGTGTGCTTTCCGTCCTACACAACGTGTCCCAACGAAACTATTTTTTCACTCATTTGTTAGTCGCTAATTACCATTCAGTCTGAGCGAACGTTAACCCGGCTGACTAGTATGGAGGATACCGCTTACTGCGAGCACCTCTCCATTCCGGTGCTCATTCATAGTCCTTGCCAGGATAGAGATCTATTTGTCAGACCTTGCTGCCTTACGGAGTCCATAGCAGGCCCCTCTCGATATCTCTTGTAGGTTGCCGAGATGCCCCGTAGGCGCACCTCTGCCATTATAAATCAGGTGTAGACGGATTGTAAGTGAATGGTTGCTGGGGATGCGATACACGTGGCTGTGAGAAGGCCGCCATGCCATGAACTCAAGTGAAAACATGTCATTCGAATCCCATAATCGTTGGTATAAGGGGTATTTAGGCGCACTTTTCCCAATCAATGCGCCATTAGATCGGTTTTATTTTTCTTATTCTTTTCTTCTCCTTCTTTTCTTCACCTTCTTGTCCTTTCCTTCTTCTTTTCTTCTCCTTTTCTCCTTCGTTTCCTTTTCTTTTCTTCTCTTCCTTTTCTTCTTCTTTTCTTTTTCTTCTCCTATTCTTCTTCTCTTCTCCTTCCTTTTCTCCTTTTCAACTTCTTCTCATTCCGCGCTCCGGGAGCAGCGCGCGTCCTGAGCATGGCTTCTGTGAAAGCTCCTTTCATTAAGCTCCTCATTCCCTGTGATTCACGAGCGACTATCTGCAGTAGATCTACCAATGTATTATGATGTACCTCATCACAATAGTAATCTTGGAGAAACAAATACCGCTTCAGCGCGCTGTAAATAATAAGTGTGTGCGTTGCGTGGGACATGAAATATGGATCTTGCCATGTCCCTCGCTCCCTTAAATTTCTTCGTTGTGTGAAAGCACAAGTAGTTGATGACACGTGGAATGTTTCGGCGGGTAACTGAGCTTTCAAGGACAATGTTGAAGTGACACAGCATGTTGTGTTAGCAGAAGAAACTAGCTCCAGAAATGACAAAGAACCGCTACCGCTTGCGTCTTCCTGTCGTGCGATTTTTTTTCATCTTGTTCTAAATACCAATTTCTTACTCGCTGTCGCCTATTCAAAATTCTATTATCGTTTTTTACGTTACTTAATTACAACACTCACGCTTTCTTGCCCTTGTTATTAGCGAATTACATCTTAAAGGTAAACAAACTTTCTACACGACTTTACAATGTTTTAATGTATTAGGTGCAATAAACAAGGGTTAATTACGGTGGGAATTTGCCCAGCAACTCCTGAGAAGAAAGCTATATTCTACTTCAGGTCGTGTTTTCAACATATCACATAACTTCCAGTGGAAAATGGTTATTGGAGTATCCAAAAATTATTATCATCAATTTATTTTGTATTGCAAATTTATTTGCAGATATAAACGCTTATTTTTAGTTTCACTTTTTTTTATATTAAAATTTTCGTTTCTCGAAGTCTATTCAACTTTCACTCCCAAACCAAATAATTATCCGTTAATTTCAGGTGAGATTTCTAATAATTTTAAGTTTGTTTATTTAATGTTTTGTATTTTGAAAAGTATCCCATTAAAAATTAGAATCCAGGATAATCGAATCCCACATAAAGGATGTTCTACCGCGTATTCATATCGCTCCCCTCTTATAATACGAGTTACTGAAAGATGTGCCGGCTTACTTCTAGCGAAGCACTTTGTACTTCCCGCAGGTCTTTGAACTGTCCTTTCTCGACGTCGCCCCAACTCTCAATTGACGTCTTCGCGCTCCGCCCGCCAACTAGCGGAGCGCGTTGCATATCAGCGGGGGTGGGGCGGGGCGGGGCGAGGAGGGGGTTCAGGCGCAGAAAAATACGGCGGTAATAAACGGGCGGAGGAGGCGCCGCGCGGCATCCGGTGCGTCCGCGTAATTAAACGGCGGGGGCGGGGCAGGGCGGAGCGGGGTGGGGCGGGGAGGGGAGGGGCGGGGCGGGGACGGAGGCAGGCGGCGTGATTTGTGCGGGCGGCCGGTAAATGGGGTTACGGGGCCCGCGGGGCCTGGCTGGTCACGCACTCCACGCGCTAACGCGCGTCGCCCACGCCTCCGCCCTCGCCGCCTCCGCCCCCACCCACGGGGAGGGGAGCGTAGGCACGCGCGTTATTTATAGTTTCAATTACTGCCGCGCAGGCGCGCGCTCCGCCCGCCGCCGCCGCCCGGGGCGGGGTGGGGGCGGGGCGGGGCGGGGCGGGGGCGCGGGCGGGCCCCGGCGGGAGGGCGGGCGCCGTGTCGGCGTCGCACGTTCTCTGGCGGGGCGCTCCGATGCGAATGTGGCCGCCCTGCGCGCCTCTGCCGTGACACCGCCGCCGGCGCGGGGAACGGGGCTGATCGTCGGGGAGTCTACAGGAGATCAACGAGGCTCCGTCACACACAGTCTCTGGGCGATGCTATTTTTCGTTTTCTTGTCCAGGATCAAATCATGGTTAATCTGTGTAAAATTCGTGACATACAAAGTTTGATCGCGGCAGGTTTTCTTCGGGTTATACCGTTTCCCGTAATGGTAATTCCACCATATAATTATCATCATCGCTCATTGAAATTTGACCGCATACATGTAAACTAGTTCTAACCTTTATTTTTGATTTCTCCCCATACTTTATAAGGAGAGAAAGAAGTCCCCCTGGGAATTATCTAACGAAAAAGTGGATAAATTTTATTCCTATATATTGGAAATTACTTCCTCTAATACTTGCGTAGTCATAATCCATATTTTGATCGATCCTGATACCGAAATATTGATAGACGGCAAATATTTGTTTTAACGTCCGTCCGTCCTCCCGTCCGTTTCTCTGGGGGTCAACTTTAGCGCCTAAACCGTTCAGACAATTTTCTCTAAAATTGATATTTATTTAAACTAATCTGCGAATTTGAAACGTATATTTGGATTTTTGGGAGTTCTTTCCATTAAGCCTCGATAACATTTTCAAAATTTTTCCTCAAAAATGATTTGATAGAATTCTAGAGTGCAGTTTTGCTCGAATAAGTATTTTAGATTACCAAATATTGTAATATTTAACTATCCTCTTACAAAAACAACTCGCATTATATTTTTATACGAAGGACAGAAGAGTTTTGTAAAAAAGGAGAGAAGAGATATGAATTCACTGTCACGAGATGCTTTCTTAGATTAACAGCCAATTATTTTAATTTTCATCTCCACTTATTTTTCATAGGTAGCAAGTAATATATTGAAAGTTTGCTCCTCCTCTTTTTCAAGTTTGTGCTGCATATATTTCACTAATTCCATATCGTCTTTTTAAATTAAACAACTGTCTCAAATGTTTCAACGCATGTAAGACAAAAAAATGTATCCAGTGTATAAAATAGGGATAGAAAAAAACACAGAATTTCAGTGCCTGAAGCATACACATAATATATTTAGGAACGATATTTCAAACAATTATTTTTAAGCGAAATCATTTATTTCTGCCCGCGTACTTGGAGACAGTTGTAGGAGGCGTCGTGCGTCAGTCACGCGCTCAGAGACGGAACACTCGATGGCAGGCGCGCGCGATCAAGACATTGCCGCAAATAAAATTCGGCACGGCGCGGCTGGCGTGGCGTGGCTCGGCTGGCGTGGCGTGGCTCGGCTCGGCTGGCGTGGTGTGGCTCGGCTGGCGTGGCGTGGCGTGGCGTGGCAGGGCCGCCTCGCGGTCGGCGCTCCGCTCGAAGCCGTCGCGGCGTTGGGCGTCGCCCACGATCGATTTATCGAAACACTCAATCACGCGCGTCCGCTCATCGGGCCGTGTCTCTGCGCCCGCGCCCGCGCCCGCCCTGAGTCATCTGCCAAGAAAGGCGGTCGCGGCTGGGTGGCGGCGGCGCCCCGCGGCTCCCCCGCCTTCGCTCGCGGATGGGCCGAAACCCTGGATTTGGAGTTGTGATTGTTGTGGGTATTTTTCTTTCTCTTTCTCAGCACTTGTAATGACCACTGTTTAAAAACTCGCGATTGGACTGTTCCAAATATGTTTCAGAAATGTTTTGAATTGCAATTGATGTTGGAATTTCTTTTTTTCTTCAAATGTACTTTTATGATTCTACATTATATTACAGTTTTTATTATAAAGATTATAGAGGTCCAGATTGTTTTTTAATGGCACCTGTCTAAAATAAGCAATCTTGTTTTCGATTATTAAAACTTTGCAGACTTGTTTGCCCATTCTCAGGAGAATTTTTCGGACCTCAGTGTCCGAACTAAACTTCTATTAGTCCTCGACAATGGGTTCATAGCTATGTGCAGCACTTTCCCACTGAAGTTTCACCCAGAAACATTAATATTAACAGGAAGGTTCCGAACTGTGACCAGTTGATGACACACAGTGAGTCAACTCAATGTTTTAGTTAGTGTCTTTTGAAGTTTGTTGAAGATTTAGGTAAGGGCAATAATAAGTTATTACGAACAGACGAATAACTGAATTATGACCGAAAATTCATATGCTGAAACAAAGATAAGAAGCGCAAAATTGTATTATATATTTGATCATGATAAAAGTTTACTGTATATGTAAGTTTAAATGAAATATATCAAAAAATTACTTCACATATTCTCTGAAAATAAACATTTAAAGAAAATAATACTCCTCCAACCCCTCAATGAACTATGTGCAATTTTCATTTTGCTGCATTTTATTGTTATTGATATAAGTTTTTCAAAATTATGATCATTATTTTCAGCATAGATTCTCCAGACGTGGCTTGGATATGTTAAAATATGTTTTGATCTGTTTTGGTGCGGTTTCGCCCCACTGTGTGTGCTCGGCGCCCCGCCCCTCGCCGCTGCGAGTCGAGTGGGCCTCGTGGACGCGGCATAACAATAAACGCAGAAAAGGAGCACGACGACGCCGCGCCGCCCGCTACGCCGCATCTGGAATCGAGTGCGAACAAAGGAAAATAAAAGCGGCCCAAGATAAATAATAAAAGCAATGGTCTTGGAACGCGGCGTAAAATTAAAATAACGCAAAGAGAGCAGAGGGAGGCGCGGTGGACCTGCCGGAGGTGACGCAGTCAGGGGCGACGTCAGAGGCGGTGGTGGAGGAGACGGCGGAGGCGGTGGCGGAGGTGGAGGCGAATGATGATCGAGGTGAAGATGAAGGCGAAGGTGGAGGTAAAGATGGATGCCCCAGCGAAGGCGGCGGCGAAAGCGACGGCGGAAGGTGACGACGGAGGAGGTGGCAGAGGAGGAGACGAAGGTGGAGGTGAAGAAGGAGATGACAGAGGAGATGACGGTGGAGGTGGAGACGAAAGTGGAGGCAAAGTTTGATGCGAATGTGGAAGCGAAGGCGAAGGCAGGGGTGAAGGAGGCAGCAGACGTGAAGGCAGATGCGGAAGCCAAAGCGGAGATGAAGGCAGTGGCGAAGGTGCAGGCGAAGATGGAGGTGAATGCGGAGTCGAAGGTAGATACGAAGGTGGAAGCGACGATGAAAGCGGAGGCAAAGGCGACTGCAGAATCGGAGGTGGAGGTGGAGACGGAGACGGAGACGGAGGCGGAGGCGGTGACGGAGGCGGAGGAGGAGGCGGAGGCGGAGGTGGAGGAGGAGGCGGAGGCGGAGGCGGAGGCGGAGGCGGCGGCGGCGGCGGTGGCGGCGGCGGCGCGACGAGTAGGCTCGCAGCGGTTGGTGGCAGCAGCTCTTGTCCGTAGGCGCGACACGGCGTCCGCAGGCCTCTCGCGTTCCCTCCGCCTGCACTTCACGGCTCGTCAAAAGTGCTTGACGCTGTCCATGTTCACAACTGTTCTCCGCGCACTCTTGTCAGGCAACGTACCTACCCTGAGTAGCCTCCGAAGTGCACGGTCTTTCTCCCAGAAGTCGGACAAGTGCGGGCTTCAGTACGGAGAATGCTAATGAAGAATCTCGTGTAGAGAGCGACCGAAGCAGCCGCACACGGGACGCCCGGTAAGTGCGTCTTTCTGCAGCTCAAAAGTAGCAAAATGTCCGTTAAGTAACTCTTGAAAACGAGATAAGTAAGTAGCGCAGGGTAAACAAAATATTCGCCACCTGGTGAATCTAATTTTCTACCGTTAAGTTCATGAAATGAGCACAAAAGGTGCTAAAATATGTTTTAGAAGAGAAATGCGTAACTGAATGTGAGTATCTGATTCCTAAAATTTAGAAAAATAATGTGTACTGCAGCTACAAAAAAGCTGTTGACGAGTTTGTGGAAATTGAATACTTTGGCAGCAAACATTTACTGTTGTGAAACGGAACACATGAATACAGTAGCATACAGTAGCAAGAAGTGACGCTCTAAGTACGGTAATATAGTCGTCACATCAAGTGTAATAGCGAATTAAAGTAATGAAATATTTGTACTTTTCAGTCAAAATTGAAAAAAAATCATTGCTTTTTTAAATATTATTTTAGTATTTCTGGGTATCTGGTGAAACCAGAGACACATATCAGAGCGCTGCTCTCAAAGACTGCTTAGTTTTGCATAAATGTATGCGTATATTAGCAATATAAATTCTTCAGAATACTTACATCGATGCTTTCTTTTTACCCTGCTTTTAAAAAAATATATGTTTGAGGCGTTGTTTTGTCGTACTTTGTGCTGAACTACAACAAAACCACGCCTCAAATCTATTGTTATGATACAAATATTCAAAATTCCACACCATTTCCTACTATTTTTTTTATTCCATCCGAAGAGGAAATATTATTACAGAATATAGAGAATAATTGAGAAAAGTTCTAACTAATGGTTGAGTTCAAAGTTAATCGCTTGCTTCTTACTCGCATTCATTTTGCCCTCCCACCAAATCTTGAAAGAAGTTTAATCAGAGCCTGGTATCTTCAGTATAACAGACGCTTCATAGAAGGCCCGCGTAGGAAACGTCTCGAGTACCACCTGCTCTTCATTGTTCGCCCTCTTCTGCAATCTGCTGCGTTCCCCTTCCTCATACCTCTGCGTTCAGGCCGCGGAACCACGTGAGAACCCCCTCCCCCTGTTCCAGCTCAGCGATGCCTTCGGACGCGACGCGCGCTCACGCCATCGCCTCCTCAGCCCGCGCGCGCCCGCGCACACGTCTTCGCCCCCACCGCCCGCGCTATCGCAGCCATCTGTTTGCGCAGGGCCCATGCAAATTCTGCGCCTCAAATTGCCCGCGACCAATCGCGCATTGGTTGTGGGGCGGCGGTGAGAGGGCGCGGTTTCGACGCCCGCGGCGCCTCACGCGCCCCGAGATGCGCCGCCCGGCCACGCCCAAGGTCGCGCCACCCGGATGTGGAGCCAGCGGCAGAGGGCGCGAGGAGTAAATCACAACGGTTCGGAAACACTCCTACGCCCGGACATTTCCCTTTGACTCTACTTCCCTTTTTCGCTTACTTGTTTTTTTGTCTAATCAGTTGCTAAGAAATATGCGCCAGTGAATTGAGAATATTTGTTGATCGTCGTTGCCTTTCTGTCATTAATTTTTCTGTGCATTTATATTTCTGGCCTTTTCTTCTTTTTCTGTGTCCTTATACAAATTGGTGCCTTAAACCCACTAACAAAAAACTGTTCATATTATTTCTTTAGTTTTATCTTATTTTTTGTTTAGTTTTCTCATTAATTACTTCATCTAATTTTATCTACTTGGATTGTTTTGTATTTTGTGTTCGAGCATCAAAAGAAGCGAGTCCAAATCTTATTACTTAAATCTAGGGCGTTAGGTCTTCGGCGGTTATCTGATCTCAGCTGAAAAGTTTTTGGCGTGAAAAAAAAATTGCGTTACGTAAGGCAATTGGAGATTTCAATGAACGATAAGAAACGAACTCCGAAATACCTTTTTCAAGTGCAGTATCACATCCAGCATTTGATTGTGAAACTAACGGCTGAAATGAGATGACAATTAATTTCTGAGTAGACTTGTTTATCATCACACCAGTATTACAATACTCTTTTGACTGTAAGTCACGACTACTACCATTGTTACCGTTCACTAGAAATTAAGTGGAAGACAGCTTGGAAAGCAATTCTGCACAACTGGTTTTTCAAGAATACCAACAAGAATAAAACTAACGAAAAAGAAGGGCAAATCGAATCTGTGAGGAAAAACGTGTAAAATGAAACTCACTCACTATTCTCATCTTCTTCTTTTTTTTCAATCCACCACGCCTTCTATGCGCCTATATCTGATTCATATTCCAGGTTCTTAGATAATGCACTCGGCAGCATCATGCTTCTACAGCCTGGTTACGACGCATTGTGAGCGACGTCGTCGCTTTCGGGGTGACGCGCGCCTTCCGCTGCGCCTGCCTTATCTCCGCGCCGCGCGGCCCGCGAGTGGTCTGCGCACCTGCTGGAGCGGAGAGGGGGCAGGATCAGGCGCGCCGCGTCAAACAGAGCCGTAACGCTGCGCCGCGCTGCGGTCGTCGTTTTTCGCGGCTCGCTAAGTAGTTGGAGCGCGTTTAGCTGTTTTATGGAGTCCCCCTGCGGCGCGGAGGGGGCGAGAGGGCCGGGGAGTCGCCCACGGCGGGGGAGGAGGCCGAGGCGGAGTTGGGGTGAGGGAGGAGACGGCAGAGCAGGAGGAGAAGGAGGTGAGGGAAACTAAGAGTCGAGGGAAAAGGGGTAGAAATAGAGGGTCGAGAGCACAGGCGAAGGCGAAGTCGCAGAAGGAAAAGGTGGAGGCGAAGTGGAAGAATAGGTGGCGCGGTAGGAGGCGAAATTAAGGAGGCAGTGGGGTTGTAGGCGGAGGTAGAAACGAAAGAGGGGGAGGGGGAGGTGAAGGATGAGACAGAGAGTGAGGCGGAGGAGATCGGAGTGGAGGTAGAGGTGGTTGAGGGGAAAGAGGAGGTGGAGATGGAGGAGTTTTTGGAGGAGGCGGGAGCTATGTCGTAGGACGGGGCGGAGAGGAAGGTAAGACTAGCGGCCTAGGAGGCTGAGAAGGAGGTACGAGGGTGGAGGTGGAAGTAGTGGGGACGTGGGGGAGAAGGACGAGGCGACGGAGCAGGAGGTGACGGTGCCGTCTGGATTCCAGCGCGTCCGCGCTGCGAGCCGCCCAGGCCCCGCCCGCGCCCGCCGCAGCCACTGCTCCGAATTCCCACGGCTGCGGATGCGGTCATCTCAATTGAGTTGTATGTTTTCCGCGCACACTCCGCACACTCGAGTGCAATCCTGACTGCCGCGCTGCTGCACCTGACAAGTTCAAATGCTCACAATGCAGCTCTCAGAGTAATTTCATTGCAAACAACTGGAATTAAAAGCAAATTATCTGCGACATATTTTCATCAATAAGTATAAGTATTTATTATATCAAATATCATAAAACAGTGAAGGGGAAATTAAATCTGTAAATACGTAATGCAAAACCGGAAATTCGAAAACTTGGCACCTTGTTTCTTCGAGACCTTTCACGTGTCTGAATTATAATAATTCAAGCAAGTATTGTTCCAACGGGAATGGTGAAGCCATTTTACGACGAAGAATTGTTACATTATAGATGCACTTGAGAAAGGTTCCAAATATAAATTACGATATTCTGATATTGTTAAAACTTGGTGTGAGTGCATTTTATCCACAATTCCGTTTTCAACAGTTTTCGACAGTGACTTTTGCTAACCTTAACCATGTAGTCTGTAATTTCCAGGAACCGTTCTATTGAAAAGCAAGACCATTCTGGCTTTGATATTTTTAGTCGCTTGTGATTACAAGAAGCCACACGTTCTATCGTGTTACGACATCATTTCGAGGAAACGTCACAAAGAAGATAACAGGATTTAGAAATTGCAGTCTGCGCTTTCCGCGTGCGTTTTGTTGAAGAAGCGCAGCGCATTAGGGGCGAGTGCCACCGAGAGAGTGGGAGGGGTGACAGAGAAAACGGCGGTGACAGAGTTGCTTGCGGGGGGGGGGGCATAGAAATGGCGGTGGAGGGCGTAAACCCATGGTCAATGAGGGAATGGAAGTGTGAGTCCTCGCTGGAGCTGCTGCTAGGAGCGGCTGCTGCGAACGCAAGAATGGCAGCGGCGGGGCCGGGAGCGGCGGAGCGTTAGCGACTGGAGCGACGCGGGTGACGGCGCAGGAGACGGTGCGGGCGCTGAGTCAGCGCAGCGTGGGAGCCTCACGCCGCCTCCGCCCCCCTCCCCCCCCGCTGCGCTGGCAGTGCCTCTGGCAGTGGTGACGGAAGAGACGGTAGAGGCAGCGCCAGAGGCTGGAAGGAGATGGCACAGCGCCGACATTTTCCGGGAAGGAGTTGGAAGGGGCAGAGGTGGAGAGCTGACTGATAGTGAGAGGACTGCGTGGTTGTAAGACCAGCGAATGAGATGGCAGAGGCGACAGGATGCCAGGCGAAGATCTGGTTCTGAGAAGATGACAGAGGTCTCGGCAGGGACTCAGAAGGAGTGGAAGAGGCGTCGGCAGGAGCTTAGAAGGAGATGGCAGAGACAACGGAAGGGGCTGAGAATGAGATGACAGCTGGTGGTGAGGCTTGGAAGGAGTCTGCAGAGACGGCTGCAGAAACTGGAAGGAGATGCAGGTGTGGTGATAGGGACTGGGAAGAAGATGACGGAGGTGGCTGGATGACAGGCTCTGAGTAGGAGATGGGAGAGGTCGCGGCAGGTACTCGGAAGTAGATAGGAGAGGCGACCATAGAGCTAGAAAGGACTCCAAACCGCAAAATTATCGGTGAAGGAGATGGCATTGATGATGACATTATCTGGGAAATAGATGGCGAAGCAGCGGAAGAGGTTGGAAATGAGAGGACATAGCTGGCGGTGGGGTCTGCGAACGAGATTGCAGAGACCACAGCAGAAGCTGGAAGGAGATTGCAGGTGTGGCGATAGAGTGAGATGGCAGAGGCGACAGGATGATATGCGTCTGATTGGCTCTGGGTAGGAGACGGCTACGGCAGGGATTAGGAAGGAGATAGCAGAGGTGACTGTGAGAGCTTGGATGCAGGTAGGACAGGCGGCGGCAAGGTCAGGAAGGATATGGTGATCGCTGAGGCTGGAAAGGAGGTAGTTCAGGTGACGACGAGGCCTGGGAAGGTGGTGGCATAGACGGTGAAGGGGCTGGGAAGGCGAGGGAGGCGTTGGCTTGAGTGGGGGGGGGGGGGGGCGCCTGCGTGTCGCAGAGACGAGCGCCGCGCAAAGGCGCTGTGCAAACACGCGGTGTAAACCTCTGAGGAAACAAAGTTGATGCAAGAATAATCAAACATAATTACCTTTTGGAGAATAATGAGTTGCACACAACTTCAGACGCTTTGTGAGCGCGCGTAGCAAGCAGGAAATAGCTTTAAGTAAGTACAAGAGACTTTTTTTTTCTTTGCGATGGATAATTTTCGGGATGATCTTGGACATTGGAGGTAACAAAGTCATTTTCATGAAAGTTAAACATGTTTATGTTCTTCAAACGTATTTTGATAGTCTTTTCTTTCCGGTTTACAAGTCAAGGTATAAATATTGAATTGTGCAAAATTATTGTATAAATACATCTTCGTCTACTTTTTTTGGCAATTCCAACTTTTAAATTACAGAGTTAAATGTTTGCCCCAAAATTGTTTAACTTTGACTGTGCGCTTAGAGTGATAGTTTTTAAATCCGCATAAACGAAACAGTTGTAACATATAGTACAGTATATCCAGACATAAACTAGTTAAAATAACGCTATTATGGGAAACAGTGCATGAAATAATCCACTTCCCAGACCTAAAGAAACTCTGATCTCGTTAATCGCAGCAAGAAATGCGCAACGGTCTCTTATTCAAAAACTTGTAATCGTAGTGAAAGCGACCGGCCGAGGTGACTCAGAGCATCAACTGTCACTGCAGTGCCTCTAGACAGATATTAGGGTCTGAGTCCCGACGATGACCGGTTTTTCACACTAGCTAGATAGATAGGTCAATTTCAGCCGCCAGAGAAATCTAGCGGCCGGCTGCTCTGATATGTCGGTTTCCGCGGTTTCCCCGATCAACACCCGGCGAATATCGGAGTAATACCCTAATAAACAGGCCACGGATCGCTCGCGATCTTTCCCTTGTCCTTCCTCACTCCTTACGCACTTGGTGCCCCGATGGTGTGAGATTCCTGGTTGAGGAGAACTCGGCAAGACAACGTGTAGGTCGGCGCCGGAACTCGCCATCCAGCGGGGGAACATCACCGCCACTTCCCGTGACAAAAATATGAACTACATGACTATGGCAGTTGACGCGCCAGGAAACTTGAAAAAAACAATCAATGATAGTGAAAGTATGATCTCGTGTTTGACAACTTCACAAGATATCCAAAGGGTTTATAGTATGTTAAAAGCCTTACAAATTAATATTCACCAATTTTTTAAACCTGAATGATTCGGAGAGATGTTCTTAGAATGCTGGAGACGGCATTGAATGCTGACATAGTCTTTAGTGCAGATAATGGCTTTATTTGTAGTTTAGTGAAGTGAAAGTAGATAGAACAAAATAAGAAAAGATTCACAAGAAAATACACTGATGAAAAACCCTCAACCCTCACCTTCACCGTCTATGCCACCTCCTTCCCAGCCCTCGTCGTCACCTGAACTACCTCCTTTCCAGCCTCAGCGATCACCATATCCTTCCTGACCCTGCCGCCGCCTGTCCTACCTGCATCCAAGCCCTCACAGCCACCTCTGCTATCTCCTTCCTAATCCCTGCCGCAGCCATCTTCTACCCAGAGCCAAGCAGACGCATATCATCCTGACGACTCTGACATCTCACTCTATCGCCACACCTGTAATCCCCTTCCAGATTCTGATTTGGTCTCTGCAATCTCGTTCGTAGACCCCACCGCCAGCTATGTCCTCTCATTTCCAGCCTCTTCTACTGCCTCGCCATCTATATCCCAGATAATGTCATCATCATTCCATCTCCATCATAATTTTGCGGTTTGGCGTCCTTCCTAGCTCTATGGTCGCCTCTCCTATCTACTTCCGAGTACCTGCCGCGACCTCTCCAATCTCCTACTCAGAGCCTGTCATCCAGCCACCTCCGCCATCTTCTTCCCAGACCCTATCACCACACCTGCAATCTCCTTTCAGTTCCTGCTGCCGTCTCTGCAATCTCCTTCCCAGGCCTCACCCCCAGCTGTGCTCTGATTCCCAGCATTTTTCACTTTCTAGCTACCTCTTCCCACTCCATGCCGCCACCTCTGCCATCTCATTCCCAGCCCCTTCCGTTGTCTCTGCCATCTCCTTCCAAGCCCCTACCGCCGTCTCTTCCATCTCTTTCCGAGTCCCTGCCTCGACCTCTGTCATCTTCTCGGAGCCAGGCCTCCGCCAGGCCTCTGCCTGGCATCCTGAGGCCTCCGCCACCTCATTTGCTGGTCCTACCACCACGTCTGTCCTCTCACTATCAGCCAGCTCTCCACCTCTGCCCCTGCCATCTCCTTCCCGGAAAATGTCGGCGCTGTGCCATCTCCTTCCCAGCCTTTAACGCTGCCTCTACCGTCTCTTCCGTCACCACTGCCACACACTGGTGATATCGTTGCCCGAGAACACTTGTTGGGAGATAGCAGAATCTATTTTTTTGTAGGGAGACGGGACGCTTATAATGAATTCTTGGAATCATTTAGGCTTGAAGCATTCAAATAGTGACTGCTTGTTAGATTCTAAAAATGCTGTTCAAAGAATACAAAAGCAACGAATGCTTACCTCATTGTACCATCTCTACCATTACGAAGTAAAAGAATTTTAACTTTTTTGAAGTATTATTACGAGTGATGAGACTCGGCTTTAAATTTTAAGACCGGAGTCAAAACTATTTCTACGTCGTGAAAGCATCCTTGTTCATCTGCAAAGAATTTTAAATCTTCACTAGTGCGAAGTATACAATGAAGAGAAGGAATGTTCTGAAGTAATTAAGTTTGTTTTTGGATAATATTATCCAGACAAAATTGTGAAAATACAGCAGAATGCTCAACAAAGTTTGAAACAATATTATAGAAATACAAGCGTTTTCAAGAAGATGCCCTTCTCTAATAAAACTGTGAACAATTTAACTTTAGTTGGCATATAAGTCTAACAAACGAAAACGGCCCTCTTTATATATAAAACGCCAGGAAAACATGACGGTTGTGTACAATTTGTAAGAAACCATCGCCTCAAAGCCTCGTAAGTGTGTTAGTGCTGGAAATGGAAACATCCCCCTTCATACCTACATCAGACTTTTTTCGTGGGGCTTTTACTTAGCCGACTGTCGGTTACCCGTACGTCTCGATGAGAAGCACATACTAGACATCAATATATTTGCGGGCTCTTCTGATCTAGGGTCAGCAGAACGCGAGGCCGTCGGCGACAACACATACATGAGAGACAAGAGACAAACAACCATGCCCAAGGCGGGACTCGAACTCGCGACCCTTCGGACCGAAGTCGAACCGAGTCGGTACACGCTATTAGCCACCTCGGCCATCGAGGTTGGCGTCAAAGAGATTTATGACGAGAAAAAATCGCAGAATAGGAGTTATAAACAAACCAAAGTACAACCTGCAATACTCATAGCGCTGCATACGCTGTTGATATCGTGTGTAACTCAGAGAAGAAGAGAGCTATGTTTTAAAAGTGAGTTTTCGTGATTCTAAAGGGACCAATTCGCAATTCTTATAGGTACTGTTGCGTATTTATAAATGAGAATGAAGTCCTTTCATAAAGACATGTTTCTTTTGACACAATAATACAACACAACATACAACATGGGTCCGCATGAGGTGCAGGCACGTGAGAAAAGATATACAAAGTAGTCTTCGGTTGCTGTGAAGTTGTAATATTGAAGTGTGGGGCTGTCGGTCCAGGATCCACTTCTTGGTGCCGAGGGAGGGGCACCGGGTTGACTCTCGGCGAGATGCGTGCTTTCCACGTAGGTTACTGTGGCCACTCCAGACGCGCTATGACGTAGGTTGAGACTCTCGGTTGCGATTGTAGCTGTGACTGGAACCAACTGCTTCTGCTAGGCGAAGTCGACGGATACAAAGGCGCTGTCAGCCAATGGGGAGGTCGGATGGCGACGTTGGTGAGGAAGTTAGGTTGCGAGGACGCAGCATGCCAACGTTGCACCCTAGCGACCGCCGCCCGAATTGCTGTCGCGCGTGTCTTGGATATCGGGCGTGTGTACACAGTATTCCATTCCAGCACATTCTAATATTCCGTTATATGTTCTCCTACTCCTAACCACAGGTTGTCTGGAACGTTCGAAGACAGCTTCTCAAATGAAGCTATTTTCACTTTTAAAACGGAGTTTTAAACAGTGGGGCATTTTCACCTCAGTCCAACTAGTAGACATTAATATTCTTAGCATAACGGTATTTTACATCATTCTTGAATAGAAAACGTACAAATATTTGAATATTTTTTTAAAATTCTTAGTTCATTGGAATTAGCGTGCATTATTTTCGTACGTAGTCTAATGCATGTTTGCAAATTCCTTAATATGCGTGGTACAAATGTCAGAACATTACAATGTAAATTCCGGAAATAACAAAGTTTTGTAAAGTTAGAGCAGTACAAAATACTATATTTAATAATCGTATAACTTGCGTTGGAGTGTCCGTCGTTCACTTACCGTTAGACTTCTTCCGAACCATGATTTGGGGAAGGTGTCGATCTACTCGCGGGGAACTGACCATTTTTACGGATCCTTCCAGAGCATCTAAGAGTAATATTAGTTTTATATTAATAATGTAATAAATGAAAGACCCCATTATCGAATAAAGAAAAACGTTTATTATGGTTTATTCGAAAATGAGTTGCCGTATGTGATCAAATATTACAATTGGGAAAGAATTTTTACTGCAGCAGAAGTCATACGTTCTGCATAAGAATGATGCGAATAAGTGTTCAAAAACAGTTTTTCAATATTCTCCCAGTATTTCCAAATTATGACTAGTAGAGGTATAAATACATCAGATTAGATGTACTTAATTATTGTTTAGTCTCACAAAGAAATGTTTATTGTGGAGAATGTCCATTCTCCTCCTCGAGGACACGCATCATGGCAATGAATGAAAAGACAATTACAGTGAATGAAATTAATTACTCTTTTACGCCAAATTCCTCAGATTGTAGCATCCTTCATAAAAACCATTTTCGTAAGCCGAGCGCATTTCCGGAGAACAACCCCGTAATCTAGCATTATCTTGTCTCGTCACGCCTTTCAGCTCACTTCATCTTCCATGACTGGGAAGAGGGAGGGGGACTTTGGGCTGGAACTACTATACCGAGTGGGAAGCGGACCCAGTAGTTCGCTATGCGTTATGTAGTGACGTTTCTCCTATATGCTAGGAATGAAGCGATTCTCTCCCAAGTACTGCATGTTGTTAATTAATTCAGCAATGCCATCTGCATTAAACTTAGAAGAAAGCCAAAATGATATAGTCATACTGCATGCAAGCTGATGCGTTTGAGGACTGGAGCCAGAAAAAAACACCAAAAATATCACAAACATCTAAGCGTTGAAAAATGTAAAAAACATCTACAGCGACGTTGAAGGACAGAATTGGAAATGATTATGACATAAATACTCATACTGCAGTCTGCTTTGAACTTGAGGAATAAAATTTCCTCAATGATAGTTGTGTAGCTGAGTACAGCTTTGGACTGACGCTGTGGGTTAAACAAGTGATTCAAACCACAATAAAAATTAACTCAAATGACAAAAGGAATACTCATAGGTACCAAACTAAAGGAATGTTTTTCTAACAAGCAGTTTGAACTAATCGTATCAAAAAATGAGAAAAATTGAATGGAAATCGATGTTTTCAATTGTCTGCGAAACTCTTGTTCCTCAAACAATTGTAAAATATCTTCAAATTATATAATAAATTATGTTATGGCTATTCAAATATGGTTTACGCAAAAAGTCCTAAATCTAGTTCTTCGGAAAACTGTTGGGTAGTGGGTGATGAATATGATGAGAGTCTTTCATCTGTTTCACTGTTGGCTAGTGGTTTGTGGCCGCAAAAATGCTGCCGAACAAAACCATATAAAATGATTTTCCAGATGGTGGCAACCACACTTGTCAAGAACAAAGAATATCCGAATTCTCGAACACTGCAATGCCGTATTTATGCAGCTCAGGTCTTATTTTCGTACCAAAGAAACTCTGCAGAATCAAAAGAATAAAAAAAAGTGCGGCTCCATAGCGCATCACGTTAATATCAAATATTTAGCTTTCACATGGTTCGAGTCTGCGTAGTTTTCTTTCATTTTCTGTGTGCATTGTAAATTAGTAATATAGATATGGAATCTGAAATACATCTATGCTCACTAATTAATTAATTAGTTAATTAGTTTATAGTATGGTTCAGGTACAAAGCATCGCAGTTTAACAGTATCGCAATGTAATGAATAATAGATGGCATACAAGGTGGATAGAGAAATTTAGTAATTATGACAAAATTATAAGTCAACCAGACATTATCTCATTATTCTGTGATCTTTTTAGAGATATTTTCTGATAAATGTCAGTAAACACTACCAAATCTCAATAATTTTCTTTCTGTAACAAACAAATATTAACTAGGTTCTCCTTGTTTCCGGAGCTCAGGGAATTGTTCTAGAAAATTTATGTGAAAAATGTAAACTCAGAATCTAATAAACAAAACTAATAATAATAATAATAATAATAATAATAATAATAATAATAATAATAATAATAATAATAATAATAATAATAATAATAATAAGTATCTGTATCCCTCCCATTACATCGCACAAAAGAACCGTAGAAATGTTACAACAGGAAAGTGTAACATATCCATCATATGCAAAATCGCAACTCTCCAAAATTTTTCAGTATATATATTTTAAAGTAATGATATGAGAAACGTTAAACGAGATCTCAGAAGGAAGGATCGCGGGTGTGGCCTCGAGCACGGGTGTATTTGTGCATTTCTGTATGTGTGTCTTCCTTTCACCCCTCATTATCATCATCCTTTCATCTTCCATACCCCCAGAGCTAACAATTCTGGGGGGTAAAAATCGGATCCAGCTAAATTCTGACGTCTCTGATAACAATTCCATGCATCTGTTATTGTGATAATGGTACTGAGCCCCTGTAAACGCGTGGTTCAAGTCGGTATATTCGTCAGAATAATAATAATAATAATAATAATAATAATAATAATAATAATAATAATAATAATAATAATAATAATAATAATAATAATAATAATAATAATAATAATAATAATAATAATAATACTGCTATGAACAGGAGATGGAGATAAGAGTGGAGGAGATGTAGGCTGAGATGGTGGTGTGGGTGACCCGGGATCAACTTTTATTGGCAGCGACAATGCTGTGCTCTCCTGTGCACCTCCCTTTTTCCGCATCGCGCGTTGCTGTCTCCGGCGGCGCTGCCTGCTCGCTCTCTCGCATCTGCTCCACAACAAGAGCGCCGTCACCGCTGCCTAACACGCGTATCTTCAGTTCTTTTAGAAATCGAGATCGATGAATTGTATGTATAAATCTGCACATTTAGGATTTGTTTATGAGAAAATAGCGTTAGTGTAAAAAAACTAAAGAATTTTCATATTTTTATTTCGCAGCACGATTACAAAATGCTTTATACTGTATATTTACTATATTAAATTTATTTATTGCTTACTGTATTGCAAAATTATACGTATAATGTTATTTTTCATAAGCAAATCGTATATCCTGTTTGAGTAATCAAAATAGCAACATTTAAATATTCTTATATGAGATTTTCTGTGTGAAAAAAAATCTTCGTTGCACCCTGAATTTGCTTGACAAAACCATATACCATCACATTAACTTATCATATCACAACTCTAAAACATATAATTTTGGGTGTGATTCATTATTTGAATTATGCCCGAGGAAATAATTACAAACGATTGAAACACGGATCAGCATCTTCACAATCAGAACACGTTATTTTCCGAGAATCATACGTAAGCTACACGGCATTATATTTGAAGAGCCTCGTAGATATACTGAGCATTCATCCGCTGGCCGTTGGTCATTAAAGTGACCGCCGTCTCCCTCCACTAGAAGCGCGGGGGGGGGGAGGAAAGGGGGTACGCGATGGAGGTCGGAAACGGTCGCGCGCGAGCAAAGTGAAGAAATGCAGGCCGTAAGTCAGGCTGAGCTACGGCAACATATATCCTCGGGTTTTATGAAGAAGACTTTCTCGTAAGTTGAGCAAGTTTCGTCACGGTCGCGGCGGCGGCGCGTCCCGCCCGGAGAGGGGAAAGGCGACGCGGGCGCGAGGGCGGTGGGCGGGAAGCCACGGGGGGTGGAGCGACGTGTGGGTCGAGTGTGCGCCGGGCCGTGATAGAATGAACGATTGGCAATGCAAAGCAAGTGATGGGTGAGGGTTGGTAGGCGAAGCGGAGCAGTTGTAGTGTATCCTTAGGGCTGTCGGTGGTGAGTGGTATACCTTGGTCAGTCGACTGTGAAGTCATATTATGGACGATGGCAGCCAAATGGTGGGTGGTGGGAGGTTGAAAGATGTGTGCGCTGAGTGAAGGATTGGGACAGCGGTGAACGGGGGGCATCGGAGGGGGGACGCAGTTGGAGGTGAAAATTGGAATTGAAAGACAAGCGCTGGAGCAGCCTGAAAATAAGATCAGGTTGTTTCCTGGCAGAGGACAAATAACTGTGAAACTATGGATGATTGGTGAGATCATTCCCCCTCTGTAAGATGAGATCCGGCGCTGACCTACCATTGATTTTCTCAAGCAGGTATCTCCTACCAGCGGGGCACTACTCCATCCGGGACAAGATCTTAGCTCCTGACGGGTCTCCCAGCATGTGTGATATTGTAGTGCATGTTAGTGTAAGTGCATGAGTATGGGGTGAGGATAGGACAAGGAAGAGGAAGGTGAGATCACGTGCGTCGGTGGCCCGTTTCTTAGATATGGCTGTGATATTCACCTGGTGTTGACCGGAGAAACCACAGAAAACTACCGATCAGAGCATCCGGCCGCTAGAATTCTCCTTCAGACAGCGACTGAATTCGACCTAGCTAATAAGCTAGTGCCGAAAATCCTGCCACCGTCGGCACTTGAACCTAGGACCTCCCAGTTAGAGTCACTGCAGTGACAGTTGATGCTCTGAGGTATCTCTCCCAGTGCTATAGACGATATTAGGCAGTGAGTACTGTACCTTAAAGCAGTGCGTCGTCATGTGCGCCACGCACTATGCGCCACACGCGCAGCAAGGGCAGCGAGAGCGAAATCCAGGGACCAAGAACGCGGACAGTGCGCCGGGCAGAGAAGCGATGGACAGGTGAGGGGAGGAGAGAAGGCAAGAGTGCCGGTCGCTTCCCCCTCCCACACACTGCCATTCTCCAGGAGATCCCTGGGGCATTTGCATAAACGCGGCTCTGCTCGCCCATTACTGTCCGGCGCTTGCAACGGCTTAATACCACATCCCAGAACCCCTCCCCCGCCCACCTGCGACCGCCCTATCTCCTCCGCCCACGACCACCATGTCTTTCCCCCTCCATGTCATCTCTTTAAACTCGCTTAGCCCCCATGTCTGCTCACCCTATGATCCTCACTCGCCTCTAAACCTTTGACCTCCCACTGGCATTCCCATGACCAACCAGTTTTCTCACTTGCCTGATCCGAAACTGCACGTCGTCAACTTACCTTTCGATTACTATAATCTCGTATTCACACGACACGGTTTCAAAGTAACATGTAATCCACACACTATTATTATCTTATAATAAAATATGAATATCTTATAAATGTTTGGAGGCGTGCAGACGTCATTGACGAATATATTACAGTTTGGAAAGTGGTTTGTTCGCAAATGTTTCAAAACGTTTATTAGAAATTACATTTTATCCAACATAATTAAGAATAATTTACTTTTTTACAATATAAGGAAAACTGTGATTATATATATATATATATATATATATATATATATATATATATATATAATCACATATATATATATATATATATATATATATATACACATTTAATTATATGAACAGCACCTAATAATTGTAACTTGATTGATAATAATTAAAAAATATTTATCTGTAGTAACGAAAAGTCTTATTTTAAAGAGTTTTGATACACATAGCACAGAATAAGGAGGAACAAAAAAGAGCCGTTTTGCGTGTCCCATCCGAAATCAGACCGTGAGAACGCGGGCTAGCCCGAATGGCAGCGCCCCGACCTCGAGGTCGAGAGTCCTGCAGGAAGCAACGGCCGCGCCGCCCGCCGATTCCCGGATTCAGATCTCTCGCGGCCACGAACCCCGCACCACGAGCCGCGCCGCCCAGCGCCAGCCGCTCGTAAAACGGAACGAGCGCTGCGAGGCACCCCTCCCGCACCGCCGCCACCCCCACACCCGACCACGGCCTCGCGCGCGTCTCGTCCCCGCTCCGCGCCCATCGCCGCGCCCACTTCCGTCCCCGCCTCCGCCTCCTTCCGGTCCCCGACGCTGCCTCCATCCCTGTCCCCGACCCCGTCTGGCCATCATCTCTGTCTCTGACTCCGTCTCTACTCCCTTCCAGACTCCATATTCACCCCCCCTTCCCGATTCCCTCCCTGCCACCGATTCGGTATCATTATTTGTCCCCGATCCAATTTCCGCCCCACCCCATCTCTCGACTCCTTCCCCGTCGCTGACCCCGTTCCATCACCGTCTCTTCTCTGCCCCTGCACCCGTCTCAGTCAGCAACCATGTTCTAACCCCTTCCCCGTCCTAGACCTCATGACCGTCCTTGCCCTCGGCTCCATCTTCTTCTCGCGGTCTACCTCCCTTATATTCGTATAGTTTGCTGAGAAGCTGATTGAGAACGAAAATATTCTTCATTTAAACACATTAAAAACATAGAATAATTTTGAACTTCAAGTCACAAAACTAAGTGCTAATAATTTCAAAAAGAGATGAACAAAAATGATCAGGTACAAGGTAAAAAAATACCTATTTTGCTGAAATGAAAGCCATTTGTATTTGATCGTCGACAATTTCAAATCTGTTTAAGACAGTAGTATAATTCTTGATTTAAAATTTCAATATAAGTAATAATTTTCGCAATGAACGGAAACTAGAAAAGAAAACAAAATAACGACTACGCCCGATGCGGTCACACAGCGAATGGGGACGAAACTAAAGTTGACAAGTATGAATAAACAAAGTCAAAGGATTTTGTTAGGTTTGCATCAAAACAAGAGCTGGAGTCGTTAATTTCAATGTAACAGGGATGGTATGTTTTTTGAGTTTGAGGACAATGCCAGAGATGGCTACTGTTCAATCTATGAAATGGCGAAAATGATTGTGTTGGAGCAATGGTGAAATAAGAGATCAGAGAACAGGCCTATCCTAAATAAAACCCTACCAATTCCAAACTGAACACTACCAATTCCAAATTAAGTGACAGGAACGCGAGTTCCTCCTCCTGGGACTTGCCTTCCTTTCTCAAATGCGACACGAACATAACATACTGGCAGTCGAAGAGGGAGAAAGAAAGAATGATGGCAAGTGTTCCGAGAGAATCGCGCCCGTTGAGGGACAGGCAGGCGCGTCCGGGAGTGAACGCACCAGGCCGGCGCGGGCGGCGTTCCTCAGGGCTGCGCCATTAACCTCGCGCGCGCGGGCGATGGGGCGTTCCCGCCCGGGCCCATAGAGCGGCCGGCGGCGATGCGATCGGCGCCGCTAACGGCCGCTGCGGCGCGCGTGAAGCCGCCATAGAGATCATCTCTGCGCCCACGCCCCCTCCCTCTCGCCCCGCCACGCATTTCCTTCTCCAGCGCCCGCCTCGCCGAACGGAGGCCACGCCGCGCCGGGCCACACGCTGTCTTCCTCGTTGCAGCCCTTCGCATGGCTCCTGGCCGGACGAGGTGGCTCAGGGCATCAACTGATGTCACTGAAGTGCCTCTGACCGGGAAGTCCTGGGGTTCGAGTCCCGATGGAGACAGGATTTTCGTCACTAGCTTGTCAAATTCAGTCGCTATCAGGAGGAGAATTCTAGCGGTCGGCTGCTCTAAACGGTAGTTTCCGTGGTTTCTCCGATCAACACCAGGCGAATGCCGGAGCAGTGCTGTAACAAACGGGCCACGGACCGCGCTATCCTTTCTTCCTCTTCCTTCTCCTATTTTCACGTCTTATTCACACACACTCACACTAACATAAACTACTCTACCTCAGATGCCGAGAGAGCGGTCGGGAGATTAGAGCTTGGGGCGGTGCCCCGCTGGTGGGAGATACCTGGTTGGGAAACCCAGCTGGCCAACGGTAGGTTGACGCTGGAAATCACCAGCCAGCGGGGGAAGATCACCGCCACCTCCTGAGGAAACATACACCAAACTTAGGGGATTAATTACCTTAGCAGTTCATGCATGCGTAATCACTAACAACCATTCAATCAATCATGTCGCTTTAGATCCTATGTCTCTCGACACTGTCGTGTCTGTTACAAAGCGAACAGTGCAGCAATTGAAGTTATTCAAAATAGATTCTTTAGACGTGTTTTGAATTTCCCATTGTGTGTTAGAAATAATCAAATACAGATAGAATTTTCTACTGAACCCCTTCAAAGATGGATAAACAAATTATGAAACAGTTTCTACTGTGTACTTACCTCTTGCCCAGCGACGTAAACTTTACAATTAGGAGAGTCAGCTAACCTTTTACCCCGAATTAAATCATGTCATTCGAAAGGTTTATTACATCCTCCTTAATTCCACTGATTACCAATACAATAGTAATTTCACGAAAAATTAAATAACAGGTTCCTTCCTGGAACTACCTCTAAGATTGTTAATTATGTTTAATGTTTAATTATGTCTATAATATACCCTTAATGTAATTTATGTACAATGTCTTCAAACCCTTGAAAAAAGTTTTTTCAAACAAGGAAAACATTTAATCAAAAAAAATGCAGCAATTATTACTTACACTTCAGTTATACACATTGTTAAAGGTCATAACGTGATTGGTGTGAAAGAGATTCTAGCGTCTTTTCAACAAGCACCTTAGACGTAGTTGGCGCAAATTATCTCTTGGAAATAGGCCTACTGCCGCAGTCCTGTCTGACCACTACTGTAATTTTTTCATATAATATTACTAAGGTTCCATTTTATATAAGGTGTACTGTAATTTTGATTGAACTGTTTACTTATTACTTCAGTTTGTATGTATTTTTCTTTCATTAGTGAGAAATGTATAGTTTATTAGCAGTAATAGACTGTTCATATTTTTTCTCCACCACCTTCTATCTGTGCTCGAGGAGGTATTATCTTTACTCCCTTCCTTCCGAAATAAAGTCCCTTCTTTCATACCTCTTTGATCACTTTTCTGGGTTACCTTCACACTGCATTGCGAGTAGTCATCGCGAGTAGTTATGAGAACTTACATGTCTGCTTTTTCATATTTATCTATTTATCTCCACCACAGAATATCCACTACTCTAATTCTAATCGACTGTGATTCTACACTTACCGTTTCTCTCAATGTCATGTTATCGAAATGAATGTTACTGTAAGCCGTGTTCAGTTAACAGTTCTTGTGACTTTTTTAAACTTTAGTAAGAATATCAGAAGATCTTTTTTACTGTAACAAATAATTCTCATAAATTTCAAAATTAACATGCTAAACTTTTGCGAATGGAACAACGTGTAGCTTTGACATGTAGCTCTTTTAGCAAGATGTAAAATTTATGATTTTTACCAACATGATGCTGTATGTTTGCAAATAACTTGATATGCAAATTAATATTCACAAATTATAGGAAATTATATATGATACTAACTACAAATGATATATTGTAGTTCATGAAATTTTCAAGTAAATTTTTACTTATGATAATTTTATTTTTCTGTTCCCTAACGACTGTGGCAATTTAAGTTGAAAGTAATCGTATTAGGACATTTTAATGGCGTAATACGTTAATGGCAATAAAACAGTACTAACCGCATGACTACTATTATATTTGGGTCGAACGAGTTCTCGAATTTCATTGCTATATGTTCTTTTGTAACTATCTACTGTAAAAACAGAAATGTATCATATACTTACACATTTTACAAACATTATTATTATATAGATGTGGCAATAACTATTATTTTCTCTTCGGAAACTAAAATCAGAAAAGAAACTATTTTCAGAACTGCGCTTCAGAAAGGAATTTGTGAGCGCAGCAAGGTTGCATGTTTTGAATTGAATATTACTCTCGCCCCTGAGCAGCTCAATCACACAGGTTGCAACGGGAAAAGTGACGCCAAGTGTGGTTTTTAATTAGTTAATATATATGAATAACTTAATGAGTGAATTAGTCATGCACCTTTCCCACTGTAATTAAAACGAGTTAATTAAATGGCAATGGTGGGTAATGAATTCAATACGGCTGGGGAGGCTGCATGATGCGGCACACCATCTGTCGACAGATGACGGTGCGACAGTAGTTTGTTTGTCACTTTCAATTTCCACCTTGCCCTGCGCTTGTGCTGTTTAAATGTTGAGACGAAACGTCGTTGGTAATGCTCAGGCCCAAAATGAACGTTTTATCAGTACAAAACTATATTTAGCTGTGTATGAACTGTAATAGTATGTTATGAACTGTAATAATAGCCCTAAAGTGAATACTAAACCAAGCCTTGACAAAGAGAATAAATAGTATTAAAAAGATATTTTGGAGGAAATGCTATGAGGTCATTGTACTTGATCCCAAAGAACAGTGACGAGTAAAATTCGGTTGAATATTCAAAGATTTTAATGTTCTGTTCTAAATACAATATCGTTATGGTGCAGAAATTTATAAATAAATTATGAATGACTGTCCAAAACGTTTTACAAATGCTTGCTAGTAAGAAGAAAATAAAATGATCGAACAAAAGTGAAATGGAAAGTTGGTATAAAAGTGGCAATATTAAAATATTTGTTGGCACATTATTAACAAAGAACAGTTAATAATTTAGTTAACAAATAGCTGTTGGCACTTTAAAATAAAATGGCGTCTTGAATGCTAATCCTTTAATATCGTCCTATTAACATCATTTTATAGAATTGTGGGATATCTATTTCATGCCTTTTCCAATTTATGATTTCAATATTTTATTTCACTTCAGCTTATTTGCTCATTTCTCATTACTGTGTTATCTTATGTAGTGTGATATAAGCAACGATGTTGAATACTTTTTAGACTATCCATATTAATTATAATGTTAACAACACATAGTGATAATCACTTGAAGACGTAATTTTAGTGTATTTCGTCACAATTAAGAAGCTCCTTGAAATAGAATATGACAGATAAGTAATATATATGTAGGGTTGGACAAAATACTTTAAATTGAGTATTTAAATACTTCGCTAAAATACTTTATATATAAGTATTTAAATTCATACACAAAATACATTAGGACTTGATGTTCTAAGTACATACGTATTTAAAATAATTCAAATACGCAAAATGCTATAAATATATTAAACTTTTGTATTGTATATTTTTTATTGCCACAATATATTATAATTCTCAATTACAGTAAATTGGTAACTGACAGTCATACAAATTTTTGAACAATAACTACTGTAATGTATTGTAACAATATATATATATATATATATATATATATATATATATATATATATATATATATATATATAAACATTTTCAAATATAAAATGATATCAGAAATATGTATAACACAAAGAAATAGAATTTCCTTTAAAACGACTATTATTTTTAAACAAATCATTAGACAATAATTCCCTAGTTGGCAGATGTATAAAACCTGCAAAGGAAAACAGTCATTCAACTGGCGTGGATGAACACAAACTAGTGTTATAACTAGGAGGCACATTTTAATGAAATGTAATTTTTTTCCCTTTCACTTTAGAACAATGCCATTTAGTATAGAAATTTATTCTATGTTATAAAGAAACGAAATTACCCATTTTATGTCTTTTTTTTGCATTTTTCGTCGATTTCTACAAATAAGACATTTTTAGTCTTTTACTTCATTTTTTCTGCATTTTTTTGCTAATTTCATCGATTTTAATATTGTAATGGTACTTGCTTCAAACAATATTTACGAAGTGCTACAAATGCTCACCACAGTCTTCTTGAGTAGCCTCTTTGATTTCTTCGCTCGTATATTGTAATGTCAGCCGTTGTGAGTACTAAGTAATCTAAGGTTCCTGTGACGTTTATCGGCGCCATTGTCAGTTCGACCGATTTCGCTATAAATAAATGCAGAGATTTTCATTTGATGAACAGTCCAAACCCATAGTTTGTAAACTGAGTTCACTTGAACAAAAGAACGAAGCCTCGATTACATCAGTAACATATCCAACAGCTTAAGTTGTTCATTGAAGTGGTTTTGATCAATATTTTAAGTAATTTTTCTTTGTTTTAGGGCAGTTTTAAAGCATTTTATTGATCATTTTTGGCAATGTGTTAGGTCATGAAAATCCACCCCCAGTTATAACGAATAAACGCTCTTTTTATTGTCGGATAATTGTCCAGCATTTTTAATGAATTATATTTATCGTTTAAAAATGAAGAAAATCCAAATTCAATACCTGAAAGCTTTTATTTTTGTTTCAATAAGGTTCAATCACTAGCGAAATCAAACAAAAAGAAACTAACCTCGTTCTAAACTATGTTATTTTTCGTCTGTATTTAAATTATTTTAAGTATTATTTATACACCTACTTTCTATGTTTAAATACATCTCTAAAACACATACTCAAAAAACTCAAAAGTAAAGTTTTTTAAAACACTTATTTCAAATACAACTATTTAAATACTGCCCAACCGCGTCTGTATGTAAATAATACGATGACCTTTGTGATTAAAGATGGCATCATGCATAAACATATACAAAGGGACAAATATATTCTTAGAAACTATTCGACAAGAATGTCGCAATAGGTATCGATGATACCTTATTTAATTATTGCATCTGTTTCTTGTATTCCATATAGTAAGTGGTTGTAAGGAAACATTATATATGAGAACACTAGCTACCCAAAATACCTCGTATACGCAGAACCTTGTCTAAGAAGCTTTGAGGTCTCAACTTATTTTTATTTGCTTCGAAAAGAAAACCATCAGTAAACGACAAGAATTTAGCATCTTATGACTGATTTAGATTAAATCAGCCTACTTACACGTCATAAAATTATTTTCTCTCTAAATGTAAGACCGCGAAAATCTTAATAGTTAACTTTCCAATACAACAGTTAATGAAATCTTGAATGTTTTGTTTAATAGAACATTTAAAAATTATTAATTTTTGCCAAAAACGATATAATATAAAATGTAATTAAGATTGTGTTGTTGCACATGCTGTGTATAGTTTGCCAAGTTCTAAGAATTCAAGGAAAAGAATAGAGAAGGGTAAAAAGGAAGAAAGAGAAGGCTTGCGACAGGTGCCGCAGAAGGCCTGCTGATCACTTTAGCGCCGGCGGTGACATTTCACTACAGGGAAATCATAACATCTGCAAGCGCTTGCCCGCACGGTGCGGTTCAGCCCACTTAGCTGGAAATGCACGCACAATACTGTCGCTTCCAGAGCGCTCGAAGGATTTCTCCGGAAAATCCGGCATTGCAGGTGGGTGGAGTAGGTAGAAATAACGCATCATACTATGGCAAACTTAGTCACCCATATAAAATATGATGTAATTTATTCTTAGAAGATCATGGCGCATTAATATTGTGCAGGCGGCGGCGATGGTGAAACGGTTAGCGTACCGGACTGTTGTACCCAAGTTGGTGGGTTCAAACCTGATCGAAGCCGTGGATTTTTGAGGGCGAAAAAATCCTTCGTACGCCTTCCTTCGGAGGGGAAGTAAAGCCGGCTGTCTCATGTTAGTAGATTTACTTGAATGTAAAAGATCCTCAAACCTAAATGACGCCTCTGAGCTAAATTCAAATCGCCTGTCTCTCGCCCAAGAAATACCTCCTTTCTCTGCTAGTTGGTGAAAGGAGCGTAGCCGAAATTTGTGTGGTCAGACGGAAGAGCGGGCCTAATGGCCCGAGTCTCGCCACGTAAAATAAGGCATTAATTCAATTCAATTCAATAATATTGAAACCGCAATCTTATCTGCACTGAGAACGAAAGGCACGTCAAAGCGGTTTAACAAATTGTGTTAAATAACTTTTATTAAGCATGAACTATTCTGCCCGGGGACATTATCATATGCAAAGACTCCAGGTAAGTTGAAAAAGATGTGAAGTATGTTTTTACTAAAGTCTCTTTATGAAATATAAATATGCATTTTGCGCAAGTGGTTTTAATAAATAGAATATTCCATAGAACCATATTCACAATGACTGTTAATAACAGAAAATATTTTTCTTCCACTTCGAAAAATATTTATGTTACGTTATGAACTATGATTTCAAGCAAGTATATTCAGAACAAATTTTCTAGTTAATGTTTTCTAGACACTTTCTATCAGCACAGAATTCTCGGTAAAAGTGAATGTAATGAAATTCTTCTACCGTTAGATTATTATCGTAGTATATTATTATACCGTTTGCCTGTATTTTGTGTTTACTGTTTCATCCTAAAATTTACCAGTTGCCGATTCGCTATTCAGTAACTTTCATGTAGTATAGCTATTATCATGTTAAAATATATCTTTTAGCTACATTAATTTTGTTGTTTTCTGAATTTCCGTTATAGAAAAAACGTGCTTTATGCATTTTAGTATATTATTATTATTAGAATAAAAATGGTGTATAATTTACTGGAATTTAGTACGTTTGTTCCTACAACAATATTCTGCAGCTTCCAATTAAGAAAATTGAAGATTTTATTGCAGATTTTTTAATAAGGAAAATAGTAATCTCCCTTTTTTCAAATCCATCTCAACTTAAAAATTTGAATAATTATATTTTTTCATTCAAATTATAGTTTTACGTTAATGAATATACAAAGAAAAACAGAAAATTTGAAGCATAAAAACCTATGATGAAAGATACGATAATTATAAATTCATCAAAATTTCCTAGGCCATAACTGAAACTACCTGGTGAACTCAACAATCTTCTATCTTTGCCTTACCTTGCACGTACAATAGTAAATCACCGCCGCCAGTACTGCGCACTCGTCACAGTTCTATTTAACTGTAAGCTTTATTAGTTGCTAGTAAGAAAATAAATGCTAGTAGTCTCAGCCTGCTGCAATAGTTCGCGGAAGCCTCAGTTGGTTCTCTATCACTGGATCATAAATTACTGCCGTCGCAAAAGCCTGCTTCCGATCAGGCGCTAGATTGCCTATATCCGATATATAGATTCGGTTACTGGTATTTGCTAATTGAGAGGTTAATACACATGGCAATTATCCTGTGAGACAGTGTTCAAAGAAATCGATGCGAATAAATTATCCAGAGTGAAATACGGGTTTATTTAGAGGGATACGTACAAAGGGCAAGAAACTAATAATCTTTATTCCTGAAAATATAACATCGCGACCTTAAAATAAAAGGGTTCTAACTGAAATAAAGTAAATTTTACAAGAAAGGCATTTGAAGTTGCGGCTATAATTTAAGTGACAAAATGTCAACGTTACTTTGTGAGTGTATAACAATTTTCCCTTCCTAGTAATATCTTTCTGTCCTTAGTGGCTTGTTGGTTAGAGTTCTCGCTTTGCACGGCGCAACGCCGAGTCCGATTCCCGGCAGGGTCAAAATAGTAACTACGAACTTTCCTTGCAAATGTCCCAGTATCTATTGCTGTGTGACGTTGAGAAAGCCCACTCTAAGACGAGAATGTACGGTGAAGGGATGTCTTCGTGCTAACCACACGACCCCCTTATCCAATGGCCGAGATGCTGGGTCAATGCTGGTCAGCCAAAACCTCTAGAAGGCTGACGAGCCATAGGACAGGGGTATATTTCTTGACAGTAAATAAAGGAGAAAATATGCATTGGAAGATAGCAATTTTAAATGTGGTTTTGCAGTTGGAACTTTTTTAGTCCGAAAATAGACTTTTGACTTACCATCTTGCAGATAGAGCCTGCAGTTTGGTAGAGTTGCTAAAAAATAACAACCATAAAATGAAACTTATTTTTATTGAAAACTTTCCGTCAAACGTTATAAACCGTTGAAATATCGAATTACGTATTGATAACAGTATTTATTTAGTAGTGCAGGGAGGCTTTGGAATATGATTTATGATGTAGATCAGGCATCCATTAAGTCATTGACTTTATACGTGATATTTTGTCTTCTGAGTCATTCAATTATTACTGATGAGGAGAGCTGTGAGGACGTTTGGAGGTCTGGATGGATCGAACATTTGCAAAAATAAATTGTTGTTCTCCATACATCAGTTTGTACCGTAGAGTTTGTACAGTCATTTTACTTATTTCCTGTGTAAAATTAATTCCGCGACTTTGAAAAATGGTATTTATGTCAACTGTGTTTACTACTATTATGAAAATATTTGAAATCCTGTTTTGCCTGAATCTAAACGGCGTGACATGGTCGTTTGCTATTAACAGCAAGCAGAATACTAATAAATGAAATAGATGACAAAAATTCACAAAGAGTCTTCAATTTTTCTCTTTGTGAGTGAACATTGTCACTTCGTCGATGCCAAAATGTCGTGAAGTGAAATATTTCATTTCTTCTCTCTCGATACGTGGATGATTAGCAACAAAATCCATATTTTCCAAATACAGCATCTGATTCTTATTCTGGGGAACGCAACTACGAGTATCACTGCATGGTATTACACGTTTCACGAGGATACACTGGGATACATTTTCACTATTTCATTCATTAATTTATATAGAGCACTAGCATTATACGTATTACACACAAAATCATTTCCAGATCCTTCAGTATTCAATTCAATCCGAATAGCAGAAAATACTTCATTTTAGGAGATACATACGTTGTTATATTGTACAGGTCAGGTTTACTTTTTTTAGAAAAAAAACAGCTATTATTATGTCTAGGTGAAACAATGATATTCTGTAAATCAAAACATACAACTACAGTAGCATTGTCTTGAATATTCCTGTCTATAACTCTTACTTTTCTCATTCTCTGATTTTCTGCAATTTGCTCGAAAAATTGTAGCTCTAGTTCTTCGGAAATGCGTTCCTCTCCTTTGCGTTCTGTATATTCTTCGCAAAAACTACAATTGTCAGACTTTGGGTGGATAAAATATAAATTACACTCTTCATTGAATATTTTACGATATTAAAAAATGTACCATAGTAATAACATATTCATTACTTTCAGAACTAGACGGAAAATACTCAGACCCGTAATCTTCAAGACACCTCTCCGTATCACTATAACTCAACATTGTTGTCCTTTGCGAGTTACACACTACCAAACATCTATAAGGCGCTGCTGGCAAACTTTGTAACTCCGGGCGCGTCAACCCAGTGAATTCAAATTTATTACATTCCCAGGGAAAACAATATTTCCAACATCACAAGACTATCACCTCAACACAAAGAGAAAACTAAAAGGATTGGACAGACAGGAATGGAACAACAAAGCTCGCTGCAAATTAAGAAGTATATGTGCAGAACTGACCAGCTTGTTTTATCTAGATGCAGAATATCACACCAACGTCACACATGTCCATCTCATCACCCGTAAAACGTCTGCTATGTGTCATGTGTGCAATGTTTCTATGTATATTAACCATCGATTTCTGTTCCCCAGGTTTGAGGCTGACCGGACGAGACATGGTGTCAATAACGACAGGGCAAGAGTACTAAAGTGCAGAGAAGAGTACTAAAATGCAGTCGGTTTTTCAATTTTTTGAAGGACATGTATAAACTGGTTAATAATGTGATATGAATGTTCCAATCTTAAGTGTCATAACACTCCACGTACAGAAATAATAATGTTATTGTGCAGATATCGTTAATACTCTTTTGTAGTTGATGCGATATAAAATAAATAAATTTTAAAAAGCAATATTTCCCTCGTAGAAAACAGTATTCTAATTACGTAAATCTGTTGAACTGTATTAAATTTGAAAAATTTCATAGTTTTAAAAATATTTGTCCATCTCAAATAATATCTGAGAAGGAGCTCTAGTCAATAGTTTCATATTGGTAAAACGTTGTCACCATTATTTTGCTGGTAGAAAACATATCATTTAAAAAAATGTGAACATGTGCAGATATAACTACTCGTAATTACACTGTCCATTAGTGGAAGATAGAATTTAAATTTACATGATGCATGTAAAATTACAATGTAGCCGATAGAAATACTTTTGATATATCCAAACATGTCGATAACTCATTTTTCCATAAAAAGTGCAAATTAAACCCTTTAATTTTAAGATCGCAATATAATGAAAACGTTTGGAAAGCACTTGTGTCTGATAATCGGTATATTATGAATTGTCATTTTTCGCCAAATTATTTTAATTATAAAATATGATTCATATAATGTCTGGTTCAGTGTAAAATGTTATCGTGATATCGGATGTTTATCGAAAATGTTACAATATGAATTAAGTGAATATCTGGTGAATATGGTAACTATTATCAGGATATAATTGATTAATGGAACGAATATGCCTTCTTAATCACGCAGATTACTCACGAAAGATACATTTTTTACTTATAAAATATGCTGAGAGATAATTTTTAAGGCATTATTAATTTTTAAATACAGAAACAACTCTTTTATTTTAGCAAAAAATTGCATTTTGTTGAAAATGAGTAGCTGCGGGTAATGCCTCGTATTCAGATGAGCACTTGCGAACTCGGCCACATGCTGGATATCCTCCCCTCTCCTGCATCGCCACCGAGATGTCAGAGGTGAAGGCGGGAGCGCCAGCGACCCGAGGGGACTGGTTGGGCGGCACCTCCTCCGCGGGTTAATTGCTTTGAATGGGCCGCCTCCGAATGTTTCCAACGACCACTTTTGCCAAGGAGGAGTCAGTCAGCACAAAGCACTAATACCAGAGTGACGTTGGAACGGTCGCCTCTTAAGCGCTCGGGGCGGCGCGGGGGCGGAGCGGGGACGGCAGTCCCTATCCGGGTGCCAGCGGCCGTCTTTTTTTTTTTTTTTTTTTGGAGGGGTCAGCGACCCGCCCGGAGCGGGTTCATCCGAAGGGTCCTCCAATTCAAGCGGCCCCATTCCGTTTTACAAGGCGCGCGTGGGCAAAAACGCATCTGCTCACGGTTATGGGGACTATTAATACTACTACATTACGTAAACATTATCCTGTTTCTTCTTCTTCCAGTCGTAAATACGTAGCTGAAAGAAACTTAAAGCCTTCTCTCGTGTACTCTCATCCTGCAGCATAGTTTTTTTATTTTCTGTCCGGTTGTAAAATTTGATCTTCCTCCTTTCAGTTCGTACATGGTATTTACTGGATCAGGAAAATAAATTTTAAATGGATTTATCTTCACGTTGTGTTTTGTTGAATTCGACATTCTAAGAATTGATCTATTACTTTTCAACTATACTTTCATATGATGAAACTCTTGAAGACTTAGGCTGCTTCATTTGAAGCATGTATTTTGGTACTTTCAGATAAGAAAAATGTTGCCTTTTTAGAAAAAGAATTTACTTTTTGTACTATTGTGAGATATTGCAGTTTTTCGTCGCAAGTATCGGCGAAGAAATTTAATATAAGGAACAGAAGGAAACATATTATTGACCCGTGGTGTATTGATTTGCACACTTTTTAGGTACTATTTTATAACAGAACTCTAAAGTATTTAGAAATCGATATAAATAAAAATGGATGTTGGTATGTTCCAGAACTCCGACACCATTGGACCGATCTCTATGAAAGTTGGCGCATCTATTGGCTATATGGCGCAAAATTTGTCATGGAGGAGGATTGTATGCTGTAATTTTGTTGTAACTCCACTCATGGCTCTGCAGCGCAAGACGGCGCTTTAGTTAAATGCAATTTCTAATCCACCTGGGCTTCATCGTTGCTGGGCGTTGCCGAGTGACCCGGGACGAGGTCGAGGAGATCAGGACGGGCGATGCGCGCGCTCGCGCACAGATAACAGGAAGACAGACGGAGAGAGGGAGATAGAGACGCAGGGAAATATAGTGACAGAGAGAGACATACAAACAGGGAGACCAAGAGAACAGAGTGAGGGGGGCAGAGAGAGGGCAGAGAGGGAGATAGAGAGAGGGGAAAGAGAGAGGAACAGAACAAAGTGGGGCAGAGAGAGGGACGGAAAAAGGAACAGAGAAAAATGGACAGACAAACGGGGAGGGAGAGAGTGAGGCAGCGAAGGAGAAAGCGAGAGAACGAGCAGGACGTCTGCCGGTATCTGCTAGTATCTTATAAAGCATTTTTGAATTAATATCACGTAATTTGAAATCATTTTTTAATATTTTATATTATAAGTTAGTCTTCGCTCTTTGTAATTACAAAAACTCTAATACTCTATCGTCATTTTCATTTTTGTTTCGAATAATCCATCAAGGAGACGCCCCCTTTTGGGAATTGGGTTGTCAAAAAAGCATTTGGTTCTTGTATTCTCTTCAAAAGATAATTGAGAGGGATGACTGATGTAAAATCATTATCAGTTGGAGAAAGTAGACACACCTTGATCCAAGTTAATTTTCCGAGGCTAGGAATAGTAGCTATAGTCGGCGTTGGCTCTTCCATTCGCTACTTTGCTTCCAGTAACTTATTAATTCAGCAGAACACAACAATCTAAGGCAATCGCTTCACTTCAGTCTGTGTATGCAAGTTATTTCACGCCCAGTAAGTAAATGTGAAACCAATAACACATTTTACATCCTTTGTGCGTCATTTTACAGCCACTATAATTTCTATCCTGGGCCTGGTATCTCTAAAAAAAATTCAAGTTTCGCACTATGTAAAGAATTCTGACCGATTTGTATGATAGAAACATGTGTGACTGACAATTTAATAAATCAAGTCACAACTCTACACACTTTCCGAACGATAATGTAGTATTCGAGGACATTAAAATTACGACTGTTACTACATGAAAATATTAAGTTTGTACACGAATGAACTCCTGGTAAAGAACATTTGAGGGATGCAGCATTTCTTACCACGGACGCAAGGTTCTTCAGAGAGACTGAATGGAATTCGCGAGACTGTGAACGCCGAAATGTAGTCCGGTTAAATATGAATGTGAAATTCTGATTAAAAAGCCAATTAGTCGCGACATCAAGATATTAGAAGTTTGGCGAAACCTTGGGGAAGGAAGTTCACCAAGTTGATCCGTGGTTCTAACGTAAGCAACAAGATATACATGGCAGTGAAGGAGGTAACATTTGCTGATGGATTCTGGATATATGATTTAACGAAAAATATAATTTGCTTCATGTTTCAACTTAAGGTGTTATTAGTTAAATTACCTCAAGAGGGAAGCCAACAGACAGCGATGTTTGGTGACTGGCAATACGGCTGCAGGTGATTTAGTTGTTGGCGGTACAAATGATCGCGAGCACTTCTTGTCTGTCTACGCTGTTGCGGGAATATTGCGTTCGGTAGATTCCTAACATCACAGAAAAAAATAAAAAAATAAAAAAAAAATTAATTACGCGCATCGCCTAGTGCGATTCTTAGTGTGTCGGTACAGTCGTTCCATTCGGCCGAGGATACACATGGAGCTAACGGTGCCGCTGCCTAAAAAGCGGATGGCGCCGCTACCCCGGCGGCGCCGCCGTCCCCGCTTCCGCCCGCG
The DNA here is from genome assembly GCA_038098605.1 of Gryllus longicercus. Taxonomy (NCBI): domain Eukaryota; kingdom Metazoa; phylum Arthropoda; class Insecta; order Orthoptera; family Gryllidae; genus Gryllus; species Gryllus longicercus. The sequence continues at coordinate 327,600 of JAZDUA010000253.1, read as the reverse complement.
CCCGCCACGCGGCTTTTTCGCCAGCGCCGCCCCCGCCCTGGGGCGGCCGTCCGCCATCGCCGCCTCACCACCTCACTCGAGGCACAAGCGCGTGGCTATTTGGCTAATAATCAGTGAGAATTACAACCGATGTCAACTCATTCCACCGCAGTGCATGCACACCTTTTTTGTAGGTTACATTGATTGAGAGATTAGTGATTCCGGGCGCGTCGACGGCTAAGGGCATTAGTACCGTAAGGATAGTGCATGTTTTTTATCGCGGAAGGTCGGGGTGATCTTTCCCCACTGGATGGCGAGGTCCGGCGCCAAGCTACGTCGGCTTGCGAGGATTTTCCCCAACCAGGTACCTCTCACCACCGGGGCACCGTTCCAGTCGGGACACGGCTCCAGTCGGGTCAAGCTCTAAGCTCTCGACTGATTTTCCGACATGTGTGGTAGTGTGGTGTATGTAAGAGTGAGTGTAAGTAGGAGGTGAGGTTAGGGCAAGGAAAAAGAAAGGAAAGATCGCGCGATCGCGTGTGTGAACTGTATATTATGGTACTGCTCCGGAATTCTCCTGGTGTTGATAGGATAAATCAAGGAAAACTACCGATCAGAGTAGCCGATCACTAGAATTTTCCTCCAGACAGCGACTAAATTCGATCTAGAAATGTAGCAAGTGTCCAAAATCCCGCCACTGTCGGAACTCGAACCTTAGGACCGGTCAGAGGTACTGCAATGGCATTAATTGATGCCCTGCGCCACCTAAATGGGGGCGACTCGTTAGCGACGCCGTTTGGCGTCGACAATCAACACTAACTCATTCCACTATAGTGCTTGCACCACTTTTTGAGGTTAAAAACTGTATGAGACAATAATGAGTAAATAATGTTCTTACCTGCTGAATCCATTACCCAAGCTGCTTTTTCTCACATCTTGTTGATGATACCTTTTCTAATGTACCACTGCTAAATCAAAATATACAAAACACTTCATTGATTAGAACATGTATTGTGTTTGTCGCATGTATTTGCGTGAAAAATAAACCAGAATTCCGTATACTGTTAGGCTGCGACGATTACTGTTCCTGCATCTCTTTATGCTAAAAAAAGTAACTCTTTATGCAAAATCATAGCTAGATTTTGATATTGCGGAGCCAGATCGTGTTGGGTATTAACTGTACCTTTAACTAAAGACGTTAAATCCGTGGAACGAGACTATACCCATAGTAATTAGACGCGACTGATTTTAGATCTCCCCAAATGGCGTTAAGGTTGAGATGTAATGATGATGATAATGATGATGATGTGAAATAGGAGAGCAATAAGAATGAAGATGGAGTGTGTGGAAGAGTGAGATGTTGGGAGCTGAAAAAACAGAAAAATTCCAAAAAATCCTTTCCAACACGGTTTTCACAAAGTCCACAGGATCGATTGGGGTTTGAACCCTGGTACCCAGAGGGGAAAACGTACACGTTGATTTTTCTAAGGGTCGTCCCGCACTACTACTACCCCCTACAATCTGCTCGCCCCATTCTTACCAACGCCACCGTCTCAACACTGACATTTCTGCCACAGTCGTCCAAAGATCGTGACTTTTTAAGTCAGAAATTAATTTAAAATAAGTTCATAGGTGAAAAATCGCTAAAGAGGACCTTAACTAATTTGAAGATAATAAGAAATTAAGCACACAGTTTTTTAAAAAAGTGACCTGAACGGTCTTAAATGTTAACCACTCTTGAATTTGTTCCAGGACCCTCCATTTTCGGTGTTCGGTTAGTAAAATGTCTTTCTCTGTAGCAGCAATGGCTTTTCAAGTTCTAAGATGCCCGAAGATACAAAAATGTTTCTGCTTGTTCGCAGGGGGTGACTGAGTCTGCATATGGAGAAGGCCTTAGAGACACCTTAGAGTACTTTTCCTTCCTTTTTGAAAATATGTTTGCTTTCAGATGTACAACCTTTTTGCAAGTGCTTTGAAGTTACTTGACACATAGTTGTAGAATAAGAGTTTCGGAAAATCATCACTGGCTAACAATAATTAGAAGGGATAAGTCTAGAGAGGGTTAAAGAGAGTCAAACAAGGACCTGAATAGATTCCTGCATATGCATACTCTTTTTGGTGATTGTTTCCTTAGTTGGATGTGGGGAGCTTCTGGAATTTAAGGGATTTCATGATAAAACTTAACGGTAGACTGTTGTTGTGAGTGATGGTGGGGAAAATCTAAATCTTGTAATACAGATCATTCAGAATGAATCAGTGTGCTTTGGTAATTGTCCTTAGGAAACGATTTTTCAAGATCTGAAGCTTTTGGATGTGAGATTTGACCCAGTCTGGTCTTGCGTAAGCGAGCATGGGTCTGATCATAGCTTTGTACAGGAGGGTACCAGTATGGATATTGAGGAGAGAAGATCAGCGTAAAATTTGGAAGAGTTCGTGAGTTCTTTGTGTGGCTAGGACAAGTCAGTGGTGGATGAGAGGTTTACAGGCTAAGTGGAGATGAAAGAAGACTCAGGAGATATGTTTCCTTCCTGGGTCAAACGAATTACTTTGAAAATGCCGCACGCGAGTTGGTGCGTTAACTCCTCCGGGACTCGATCTTCTAATACTTTGCGATGCAAAATCAACATATCTTAACAATCATCTTTGTTTCTACTAAATACAGTGAATGTTAATGTGCTCTCTCTTGGAATAGTAATTTACATTATGGCAACGAAAAAGGCTACATTCCACTTGAAATATTCCCGACGTAACTGAGAACCCGAATATGAAATTTACAAACGAAAAAGTAAGCATTTCATCCGTATTTCGCAATTTCTCGTTTATTTTACACGGTCTGTTCATTCTTTTTCATTTAATATTGCCTACTGCACCAGATAATTCTAGACTACATATTTAGAAAATAATTGCAATACGCAGAATGTTTTAAAAAGGAATAAAGCGTGTTGCCTGCTAGCTAGCATCGTAGAAAACTACAAACAAGAAATATAATAAAACATTAAAACAATTGTTACATCAGCATTTTGAATAAAAGTATTAGAAAAAAATCATTTGGTCGTTGAAAAATCAACGTAATATTAACGTGTTTAATGTTGATTTATTGTTATGCGATGTTGGTAGTTGGAGCTTCACAACATTGTCAAAATTTATTGCAACTAATGATGATAATTTTGTTCCAGTCGTAAATGAACTATCATAATGAACCTAGTATCTACGTTTGCTAGAGTAATTTTGAGTTTCATTTTGACTGTGGTAATGATCAGTTTCATTGGTGGTAGCCGCGCTTTTAGAAAACATGGCTTGGCATCAAAAGTTCGTAAGTTGTTAGGATCCTAAGTTATGAGAATTTATTGTGAAAGGGTCATGTTTAAAACAACTGCTGGGCTCTTGATCCCAAAAAAGTATTTTCTAGATTCGAACTTTGCGAAAATTTTTCTTTATTTCACGATTCGTAGGTCAGAAGCAAAGCTCTTACGTTTTCTATAACTACAGTCGTTTATGTACAATACAGAGTGGAAAAATAGACAGTGTTTTAGATAATCCTCTGTCTCGTCTTTGATATTGATGTTTGTTATGAAGTAATTACATAACTGTCCATCGTTACCATGTGCTCCAAGATAAAATGAGCTCATTGACCTCATGAACTGAGTAACTCGAGAGTCGCTATAGTAGTATCTGTACATACGTGCAAAACATCATAAAATATACATAGCATTGTAGGCGTTCTCATGAGTTCCGTAAATTTGCAGTTTGGCAGATAGTATTGACAGACATTGCGCTGCCAAAGGTACCGACTTTACAAAGGGGAGAGAGAAGTCAATCTGTCGTCACACCCATGTGTCTTCACCTTTCCTTTACCCATAATCAATACAAAATATGCTACTCCTGCAGAATTCCCGCAGGATTCCTGGGACAAAAAAGAGACAAAAAATGCTCCCGCGGAACATGACGCCCTTTGTAGTTTTGACAACCTACCGGCAAATTTGAATTTTTCTCATTCTTTATGGGCTTATAGGGCCAGGGCGAAGTGTGGAAGATGCGTCCACACTATTATCTTATAAAATGTTATCATCAGCTAACTGTTATTATCGGGCTGCACAGAAGACTATAGATCATGTTACATTTGAGTGCAGTGTAATTTCTGTGAATGTGTAGAGGACATTAAAAATGTCAGAAAATATTTTTCTCTGCTTGTTCTCCTCGTACTTGCTCTCCTCGTACTTGCTCTCCTCGTACTTGGCAAATTAATTTGTTGTATTATTTTATAATGATTTCTTTCACTTTTTTGATTTCTAGTTACCCACAATTATTCTTAATTTACTTTCTAAATCATAGTAGAATCCCACTAATCCAAACCCCGCAAATCCTAAATTTCGAACAAACTCGGAAAGGAGGAAAAATAAACAAAATAAATAAAATGAATACTTGTAGAGTAAAGAAAGGATTTCATAATTACTATCGAACTGAACAACTAATTATTGAAACAAGTTGTCGAAATGAAACGTTTATTGCACTGGTAACTACGGTAAATATATTTTCATGTAACAATAATTTTCACTTAGAGGAACTTGTAAAATCGGTATTCTTTATTTGCCATAAGGAACTGAATCGGCTTAATTATACGATCGCTTGGCTACGATGCCATTTTCTCCCATTGCCCCCTAGATTGCATTGTGTCTGATAGCACGCGATCCAAATGTATGTAAATCTTGGTAAGACATACAATATTGACAAACTTTGCGACTGGCGTGTGTTTTCACGGCATTCTTTGCATCTTACGTCAGTAGTTGCCTTGTGCATTGCCTCTGCGCTGGATCAATGTAACGTTCTCTATCACTTATCGAATGAAGAAGGCCGACGAGTTTGCAACAATAGACTATTTTCAATCCGAATCTGAACGATTGTTTTCTATTGGGTTGACATGTTTCTACGGTTGCTCCTGTGGAGTCATGTCGACTGCCACCTAGCGAGATGGGCGGGTGGGCGGTCGAGAGGGCCGTGCGGCGACGCAGGGGCGGGGAGGCGGGGCCGGATCCGGCTACTGGCTTACTCGCGCCAATTACGCCGTGATTACGTTTTTTTCGGGGCCGCGGCGGCAGGAGCAGCAGCCGCTGCCCAAGGCAAGGAAAAAGAGCGTTGCCTCTCTCTCCCCCTCTCGCTCCATCCGCACCGCGCCGCAACTGCTGCTCTTGCTCGGGCTCTCGAACCCCGGCCATCCACGCAGTTGCGTAGCCTGGCAGATGGCCAGCCTCAAATTTCCGCGAGTTCAATTTTGCTCACTTTTACACTGCTTAAATCGACATAAAAACCTTTAACCATAAATGTGGAGTTCTACATTCAGGGTGGTATATCTACGTAACTATGATTACAGAATTTGTGAGAAATATTTAATTAATACTTTCTAATCTTAAAAAATACACTTTGAGTTATTCTCCTTGTGTAAAAAGTAAAACAAATCTATTTGAATTTAAACATAGTTTTCAATTCTAAAATAATACTTTCGTAACGGTACAACTTCCATTCTAGAATTAATTGATTTTGACTTCCTTAGTCACTGCCAGGGACCGATTTATCGTCATTTACTAAATGAAGTCGTTCATTAAATTTTAATCTCTTACTTCTATATTTATTATTACGACATCACTTTATACCAACATTCCTTTTACAATGAACTGAGTGCATTTTACTGAAGTTCATGGATTCATTTCCATTTTAAGACGCCCTTTCGCAATAAAACAATTACGAATTTCTAAAATATCACCTGAATTTGTTCTTTTTTCGAAGCTGTAATTTAATTATTTAATTAAGAAACGAAGTAATTTGATTAATATGTTCACAACATTGATTGTTTCACTCCACTCTTCCTTAAAACAGAAACATTTTTTTTCTTTTTAGATACTTGCACTACGACATAAGAATCCATTATCAAGTATTTTTTGTTTGCAAAATTTCTTCTCCCTTTCTACAAACATATTCTAGTTCCCTTTAGACAGCAGTACTGGAACATCGTTCCTAATAATCACAATCTCTAGTATGGAGATATTATTGGAATACCCACATAATTGAAAAAGTCATTCGTACATCCAGTACTTTAAACAGGAAAAACCACTAGATTATTCTTGTATTAAAATACGACCTAAATAATACACACATAATACATTCAATCTAAAAGGAAAAAAACATTGACACGGAGGACTCTGACTCATTGCCTCTCCCCTGACATTAAATGTACGCCGGAACTATAACGATTGAACTATGTGGACAGTTTTAATAACTATGGGGATAATTTTAATAGCTATGCGAATAAATTACAGTGAAACATGTCTTCAGCTGTCACTATGGTTTCGGAACAAATGGTCGTTAGTTCAGGCAACTGCTTAATGTAGGTTTTGAGGATGTGGCAAGCAGATATACAGTCTAAGTGAAATGAAGTTAAGTACGCTTTGCTTGCTTGTTAATACCTTTTTAATTACACTTAAACTACAAAATATCAGAAACAGCTTTTTTGTACGTGTGCAACAAAGCACATGTTAGACAATTCATATACAAAACTATTCATTTCTAAGTTTCTTTTTCTTTTCTTTTTCACATTACAGTTATTTCTTCCCATTCATGAAACGGATTTACAACTTGTCTTGAAGGAGCAATTAGCACTCTGAGAAATCTTTAGAAAATCCACGAAAACTATCTATTTTTGTTCGAATCAAAAATTAATCTTCCCGAGAGAAAAACATCTCCATATATTACTGTTCTAAGTGATGTGACTACACGTCTCGATACAGGAAGGTACTGAACGAACAGTGATCTCCGCCACTATTCCGCTTATTAGGACCACAGAGAACAATCACAAATTCGCAATGAAGTGCTGATCTGATAACATTATGTGTAGTCGCAGATGCGATCTATATAGAAAATTCTTCTGATGACTGGTCTAGAGAGATGAACATCATAAATGAAACCAATAGCAAGTAAAATTGTTTCTCATTCTTATAGAAAATTATTATTTGAAAGGTATTACTGTAGAATTGTTTTAAAAAATGCTCGCGTGTACGAGTATCTCATGCTATTAGCAATAAAAAACTCCTTTACCGTTTTGGCCTCAGAAGAATACTTTTTGGTAGACAGTGTTTATATTTTTTTGATTTTGTCGCAGCTTGAAAATCACCGCAACTTCATGCGTATTTCCAAACCTCGAAGCACTGTTAAAAATTGGAGAAGACAGTAGCATCATATATATTAAATCTCTAATGAGAGCGAATTTGATTTCCCTCCTAATCGGCTCCCACTGAATTTGAAACTAGTGAGGCACCAAAAATAAAAACAAAAATGAGAGAGAGAGAGAGAGAGAGAGAGAGAGAGAGAGAGAGAGAGAGAGAGAGAGAGAGAGAGAGAGATTAGGAGTGGAGGTCACTATATATTAAATGAATCACAGCTTTCCTGTATTAATAAAAAGCTACGAAATTTGTGTTGAATGAAATGCGCGGCTGGAATGGAAACGGGAAGATGGCGTCATGCGCAAATTGCCAAGTTCGCGGGAAATGGAAGAGCAGTAGATCTTGCTTAGATAACATCGTGTTGTGCGACCGTTAAAACGATAGTTTGTGACTATCAGATGTAAGTATTCAATGTTATTTCTTAAATTTATTTTTTGTTATATCTACGGAGAAATTCAATGAGATGAGGGTGTTTTAATTTTCATTTGGAATTTGTGTTTCATACATTTTGTTACACACATGAAGGTATGGTTGATAGCAAGGTAGGTAGGCCAAAACAGTATCCATGTGTGTATATATAGGTGTGTGGGGGGGGGTGCGTGTGGGTATGGGTGTGGGTGTGAGTAGGTGGGTGGGTGTGTAGATATGGGTGTGAGTGGGTGGGTTTGATTGTGGGTGTGTGGGTGGGTGTGTAAAGATCTTACTAAATTCAAAACATAATGTATATGCATGGATATGAAGTGTTTTCTGTCGTAGCTTTTCTACAGCTCTTCCTTTTAAGCTATGTAGTCGCACGGGTTCAACTAGTTACATCTAAACTGAGATAGTGCTGAAACTCTGATGGCCGCGGCGCAGGCTAAGCTTCTGATGACCTAAAATCGGGCGCGATCACAGGGCCGCGTTTTTCTTACAATGTATCCCAAAAATGGTTGCTTTTTTTCTGCCAATGCTTAGAACTATTCTTGGAGCTTCAATTCACTATAAGAACAACTTCCTGGATTTTACAGAAGAAGAGAAATCGACAAGCAATTGCTACGCAGAAAGGAAGGGTTTCCCCACACAATGACATTAGGAACATTTGTTCATCTAATTGAGGGGAAGACGGTGTTGATTTTTTTAAATCTCAACTATTCACTCGTATATTTTGGCTTTACGTGCTTAACCTTCAAGACGTGCCCACCCGCCACTGCGCCCTAGCTTCCCCCCGCAAGCGAGACGGTGGCGACGTTCCACCCTCGACCCGCGCCTCGTGTAAACATCCCGCCGGCGCGCAGATGGCTTCGCCCTGCTCCGTTGTTTATCTGCGCTCGCGCCCTCCCTCGCCCACTGCTCGTCATTTGGGACTGCAGCGAAGGCGGGTGTGGGAAGACTGCAACTGACCCCAATTGTCCCAACTCCCCGCCCCATTCCTCCCCACCCTGCCCCACCCGGTTTCGCCGCGACCCGCCCCGCTCACTCCCCTACTCCCATTTCTACTTGCCTCGGTCGCCCGTCTGCCTGCCAGCCAGCACCGCCTCGACAAACCTCATCCCACCACCCAATCACTGCCCTGCCCCACACCTCGCCTCGTCAAACCCCAACCCGCCAAACCCCAAAACCCGCGGCCCTCCCCAAGCCCAGACCCACCACTCCCACTTCCCTGCACCCATTATGCACCGCCGCACTCCACGCCTCATGGCTCAACTGCAGCGCAACTTCCTTTCGCCGAACACGGACGAGGCGCCGGCTACTCACACAGGCGCCCGGCTCCTCGCGGCCCCACTCTCGCTGCGCACGCAAATGAAGCCCTTGGTGAATGAAATTTTCACCCGAACCAATTGGAAGCTTCTAACAGGAAATCATTCAAACTTGAATCATGAATTAATACCACTTGCTAATGTTATGTCTAGCTTCCTTACTTCTGTACTGTCACTTCTCGACAGTACTTTATTTTGCGGATTATTTTTTTTATGTTTATATTTATGCGTTTATACCGATGTTCCTGAAAACTCTTTGTGTTCTGCAATTCAAAATCAAATTCATTACGTATACAGGACATATTAAGCAAGAACCGTCCATCTCGCTTCACAAAGTTGTTGTGAAATACCTGTCTGTCTGGCATCTGACTCCAGAATAACCTGCGGTGCCACCTCCTCAGGTCTTCAGTAGAGGCAGTGACCAGATATGCCTTATCCCTATTTCATGAAGTACCTCCTAGCTCAGGCCCTGGCCCCGGCCACCACGCTGTCGAAGGGGATCAGACCTTCGCACACGCAGTCGGAAGGGGAATTCAAGCAGAGAATACTTGTCCTGCAAACTGCAATGTGCATTCTCTGCCCTGAAAGATAATAAATAGCATGAAATGTAAACTTTCTAAAAGTATTTATTTTAGCTTTGAATATCATTATAATAATTATGATGTACAATACAATGTACATATAAATGTAACTTAATAAAATGAAAAAATTAAATAAACATAAAAATAAAACATGCACATCGAATATCCCTTACTCCATAAACCCAAATGCTGTTCTCGCCCGAACACGGTAGCGAGCGGACGTGCGCCGAGCGCTCTCCTTCACGGGCGACTTCAGTGAGATAAGTTTAGCAGAGTACAACTCTACGAGTTCAGTGTACAGTGTGTAGTGACAATGTTTTCAAGTGGCTCCCCTGATACGGGGCAGCACATCGCTAGAGCAGTGGAAGCATTAAATCATCACAGTGAATTCAGTGATATTAATTCAACACCAATGAATGGTCAAGGTGCAAGTGGCCCCGTGGGGCAAAACAGTGATATAATTAACTTACAAATACAACAAAATGCGCAGCAAAACTTAGAGCAACATCAATATTTAATGAATCAGGATTTACAATTGACGCAGATAAATCAACAACAACTACTTATGAGAGATCAAACAGGCTTCTATACAGCACATCACCAGGGCCAGCCCTGGGAACTTCATGGAACGCAACCACAGCAATGGACTCAACAACTACAAGGTCCGGGGTCGTCTGAAACAACCTCAAATAAAACCGTGAGTACCCTAGAGTGGCAACAACCTCGAAAAAGAAAAAAGCACGCCTACAGTGACCAGCCCATACCAACTCCCTCGAATGTTAGTGCGCCAGTGTTTACGCATAAAAATCAATATGCAGTATTAGAAGACAAATCAGAAGTTGAAACTCCTAAAAAGCCCCCCATAGATCATAACATACCGCCAATATTCGTGCAAAGTGTTACCAATGTATCGAAATTAATAGAATTTCTTAAACTACAAGTAAAAGACGAGGATTTTACGTACAAAATGTACAGCGAGGATGTAAAAGTGCTACCGAAAACCATTGAAGCTTACAGAGCAATAATTAAGCAACTTGACGAATCCGAGGCCAAATACCACACTTATCAACCAAAGAAAGATAGAGCATTTCGTGTAGTGCTTCGATACCTGCATCCGTCAACAAACATAGAAGAAGTAAAAGCTGAACTCAAATCCAAGGGTCACACCGTTCGTAACATGCACAATGTACTTCATCGAGTAAGCAAAAAGCCGCTATCGCTCTTTTTTATAGACTTAGAACCAAGTGCAAACAATGCAGAAATCTACAATATCAAGACACTTGTAAATGCAGAAATAGAATTTGAAGCACCGTACAAAAAGAAAATTCCAGTGCAATGCCATCGCTGTCAAGAGTATGGTCACACAAAGAAATACTGTAAAGCAACTCCAAGGTGCGTGAAATGCGGTGAAGAACACTTCACAGATGAATGCAAAAAAGATGCAAGGCAGCCGGCAACATGCACGCTATGTTCGCGAAGCCATCCAGCTAACTATAAAGGCTGCCAGGTGTATCAAGATTACGTTAATAAACGTAACAAGCACAGAAAAGAAACAGTCACCATCGACGAGCAGAAACAAAAAGTGCCAAACGACTCAGATTTCCCTCCCCTCCCAGTTCGCCACTTTCAACCCAATCCCTTCTCTCGTACAGCATCTTCCCAAAACTCAACATACGCTGTACCCTACAATCAAAACCAAACAGATCTCTGCAAAATAATAGAAACCTCATTCCAAAAGTTCGAAAGCATCCTTAAACAACAATCTGAACAAATTGGGGCTTTGCTCAACCTACTGACGTCATTAATATCCAAGATGCATTAAATGGCACCAAGAATTAAAATTATTCTTTGGAACGCAAACGGTTTAATCCAACATCGAAGAGAGCTCGTAACTATTCTCAAAGAAAAATATATAGATATTATGCTAATATCCGAAACTCACTTCACTGAAAAATCCTACTTAAAGATACCGGGATATGATATATATAATACCAAGCACCCGGACGGTACAGCGCATGGAGGAACCGCTATAATAATTCGAAACACAATCAAACATTACGAAATGAACAAGTATAAAACTGAAGAAATACAAGCAACATCTGTAATGGTGACAGAAGGTCAAGCTTTACTGACGATAACATCTGTATACTGCCCGCCCAAACATAGAATAACAGAACAAAAATTTGAAGACTTTATAAACACACTAGGAACAAGATTCATAGCAGGAGGCGACTTCAATGCAAAAAATCAGCATTGGGGCTCACGAATCAACACACTACGAGGAAAAGATCTTCTTAAAGTAACAAACAGGCTTAATGTTTCTACTATATCGACTGGTGAACCTACGTACTGGCCCATTGACGTCAATAAGCTTCCTGACCTCCTGGACTTCTACTTAGCAAAAGGTGTGCATCTTGGTACAGTAGAAGTAAAATCTTGCTACGACCTTTCTTCAGACCACACCCCAGTAGAAATGACCATCAGTTCAAATATATCTGAAAGAAACTATCCTCTAAAACTAACAAGTAACAAGACAAACTGGAACAAGTACCGCGATTACGTGAACAATAAACTATCTGCAAACGCACTGCTAGCAACTGAAGAAAACATCGAAGACGCAATACAGCACCTATCTGATACATTACAAGACGCTGCCTGGGCCGCAACACCAAGAGAAACAATAAATAAATCGTCAACGTATCCCGCAGAAATAAGACAAAAAGTGGTAGAAAAACGTCGACTCCGACGAATATTCATGACGACACGACAACCAGATGACAAAAGAAAATATAACACAGCAGCCAGACAACTAACACGACAAATTAAGGAATATGAAAACAAATCTTTCTCTAATTACATTCAAGCACTATCACCTACTGCTGAAACTAATTATTCGCTTTGGAAAGCAACTAGAAAACTAAAGCGACCCAACAGCACATCTCACCAATTCGAAAAGAAGATGGCACGTGGGCAAGAAGCGCAGAAGAAAAGGTCGAATGCTTAGCAAAACACTTTGCTTCAGTTTTCAAACCAGCAGAAAATGTAAGTACTATTGAAAATAAAGTGCTAGAATATTTGGACGTGCCTTTACAGTTATCTCTGCCCATAGAGCATTTCAACTCACGAGAAGTCGAACAAACAATCAAAAAACACACGCATCCTGCAAAGAGTCCAGGGTTTGACCTTATTACTGGCAAGATGTTGCAGGAAATGCCAAGTAAAGGATATGAACTCGTAACAAGCATATTCAACGCGATACTTCGAAATAGCCATTATCCTTGTCAATGGAAATACGCTCAAATAATTGCGATCGTGAAACCAGGAAAGACTGCCATGGACGTTAAATCGTACCGACCTATTAGCCTGCTACCAGTCCTATCAAAAGTATTTGAAAAACTTCTCTTACAGCGCCTCAAGCCTATAATTAAAGAAGTGATCCCTGACTTTCAATTCGGCTTTCGAGAGGGACACTCAACAATAGAACAGACCCATCGTATTGTAAACACAATTTCTCAAAGCCTGGAAAAAAAGCTATATTGTTCTGCAGCATTCCTAGATATACAGCAAGCATTCGACAAGGTATGGTATGAAGGAATTCTATTTAAAATAAAAAAACTTCTCCCGCACTCCTACTATTTACTTCTCAAATCATATCTTTGCGATCGCTTATTTCAAGTGAAATATCAGGACGCTCTATCGGAATTCCAAACTATTTCTGCAGGAGTGCCACAAGGAAGTATTCTTGGACCTTTTTTATATCTCATATCAACTTCAGACTTACCAACTACAGAAAGAACTACAATAGCCACCTTTGCAGACGACACAGCTATTCTTTCTGCAAATGAAGACCCCTCCTGCGCATCACAACATCTTCAAGAGCATCTAAACAAAATCGAAGATTGGAGTCATCGTTGGCGAGTCACCGTCAATGAAACAAAATCAAAACATATAACATTTTCACTAAGAAAAGAAAACTGCCCAAAAGTAAAACTAAACAACACAGAACTCCACGAAGCTGATACAATCAAATATCTTGGACTGCATTTGGATAGACGCCTGACTTGGAAAACCCACATCAAAACTAAGAGAAAAGAAGCGCAACTTAAAGTCCTCAAATTGTCATGGCTAATAAACAGACAATCAAAGCTGTCCTTGCATAACAAAGTACAGATTTATAAAACTATAATCAAACCAACATGGACCTATGGTATTGAATTGTGGGGCTCTTCCAGTAAATCGAATCTAGAAATTCTAAAAAGATTCGAAGCTAAAACACTAAGAAAACTATGCAACGCACCATGGTACGTGACAAACAAGACGATATACAGAGACCTCGACATCATCCCACTGGAGGAAGTAATCGCCACGAAGAGCTTAGCATACCAGAGAAGATTGTACAACCACCCAAATCACCTCTCAACAAGCCTTCTAGATAACAGTGAGCATGTGTATAGACTGAGGAGAGAGAGTATTTTAGATTTGCCATACCGATTTTGTAAATGAAATTTTTCAATGTCAAAAATGTTCACGTCTGAAATGTATCCGTTGACACCATTTGCTTATTGTTCCGATAGGAACAGATTGTAAATTATGCAGAAAATAAAAAAAAATAAACCCAAATGCAGTCACTGGTGTTGAAGGAAATCAGGGTTGTAAGGCCAATGTAATGTGCACAATGCTACAGGCAGGCAATCAGAAATTCATTCTTAAAAATCCATACTAAATCTTTAAATTCACATGATAAATATTATTTTTAATGCCTTTTGGGATGTAAAACAGTTCCACATTTTCGTAAATAATACGTACAACCTTAATTATTTTACTTACTATTTCACATAATTTTTTGCAGAGGAACTGAGTAATTTGCTTACCATGCTACTGTACTTCAACCAAATGCACGTGGCAAATTTGCGGCGCACTAGGATTGTGAATTCAAATAGTGATATTCCCTAAAATCAAGTGTTCTCTTTCGTCAAATCATCTAAATCTTGTATTTAAATTAATTATTAATCGCTGACAAAGTGTAGAACAATTTACCAGAAACTTTGTTGACAAGGACGCGGTATAGACTAAAGAGGAGACGCCGCGTGCAGCAATGTCGGGCGAATGACGGACGAGTAACCTGGCACATGAAACCGCGCCCGCACGCCCTACTTGCCCACCTGGGAAGCCCTTCGAGCTCCTTCGAGCAGGGTCAACTCCCACTGACTCCGTTCCCATTGCCTCTTAAAATCCAGAAAGGGGTGTACACTCGCAAACTGAATCGGCGCGAGGACGGAAATAGAGGCTTCATACATAATATGTTTGCCAGATTTGTTCTATCAAACAACGGGGATTTGAATTATGATTATTATTTACTATTTTTTACTGTATCATATTCATCTTCCTTTTGAATTCTGCTTTGCACGAACATTTTTTGCCAGGTGGGATATGTTGTTTGAATGGCAGGTTTTTGTTTTGGGTTTTATTTTATTAAATAATTCAGTTATTGTTTTAATGTAGCAATAATTGGAAATGAAGTAACTAGTCTCTAGAAGACGATTCTTTATTATAGCTCTTTTAACAGACAAGTATCTTTGTTAAACCTCGTTACCTGAACTTAGAAAGTTAATGCAAATAAAGCACTCTTAGATAAACATTACAAAATCAAGATACATTTGATTCAGAATGTATAATTTTACTCTTAATTAACAAGTTGAAATCAGACTGACGTAGTATTACATTTTAATGAATCAGTTCTTTCCTTTATTAGGGGACTGGGAATTCATATAAATAAATTTGGAACAATTTCAGTCAACCGAGTTCTGACAGCTGACAAAAGACTTTATGAGTTAGGCACTCACCCTATTTGTAAATCTCTCGCCAGTTGCTCTAGACGCAGTGCCTGCGGACATTAGTAAGCTACTTACCTTGCCTGCGAACTTGACCTGCCTAGAGTCCGCCAAGCGGTGCGAAGGGCTGAGACGGTTTCCTCAGGCCAATAGCAGATCCGCTTTACGGCTTAGTATTCACAAGCTGTCTAGATGTTTAAAAAGATGTGGAAGATTGTTCAGGAGCGGAAAACGCTATTTCTGTTCCACGTCTATGTTGTTGTTGTTGTTTGTTTGTTGTTTTTTTCTTACTGGAGTCAATGCTACATCAGATAGTAAATATTTCTCTCAGAATCGTACGATACACTGAACATGTTTGAGACTTTTTCTCAAATGACGATATAAAGCATTCTGTATATCGAATGAATATATAAGTAAATATATTCACGTTACTTTGCTGTAATTTCTAAAATCGTAATGTTTCGTTCATTTTTATCTTTCAGTGAAGCAGGGACGTCTCATAAAACAAAATATAATAAAATAAATATAATTTGGAAATCTATTATTAATTGCCAACAAAAGACATCGCGAAGAAAAAAAGAGCATTTCTTGGAATGAACAAAATGAGTTTATAGATTTGAAACTTCGAAGTTCCTACAAAACTATATACAGCACGTTGAACGTTATTTTCTGGTGAATCGTTGAATAGTATTTTAAAAATATAATTCTGAAGTGAAGCCAAGTACAAGAAGCTCTTTCAGGCAGAACACCAACTGCAAGCGCTGAATCCCTCTCTGCAGGCGTTTGCGTTCCTCTCTGCCTTCCTTTGCGCTAAAAATAGGAGTGACAGACTTGTTAGCGGCCGCGTGCTTCACGCACATCCTTCGCTGACATGTGACAGGGTCGAAAACGCCGTTGACGCGTGACACTGGTTTGCCCGCACTTGTCGAGCGCTCGGCAGAATCGCCTTTATGCTAATTCGCCGCACTTATGCTCGGGGACTTTATTTTCATGTTGTGTTCACGCATGCTTAGTTTTCGTGAGGTTGGTGACCGTACAAAAAGCGTGTTTTATTATTTTAGACAGTGATCAATAGAGGATTTCACAGTATAAGATTACTAATTAAGTTTTTACTTTGCCATGAGTTATATAAAAAATGGTACATGAACTTTCTGGAGAGCAAAATGAGTTCACTTAAAGTGTTATAGAAGTAAAGGAATGTACTAGTCTACTAAGGATGATTAAGAAATGAAAATTTATGACTCGTTGGAATGAAAGAGAGCACTTTCTAGATAATGTAAGTATAGAGTAGGAAGAGGAGACGGCATTTATGGCTTCCCAGAACATGGCAAGACACCTTCCGCGCCTTCCGGGAGGAAGGCAATTTTTGCAATCGGATAATTAAAAACGCCAACTGGCAAATTCGTGAAGGCCAGTCATTTCCTTGATCCCAAAGGCGAATCTCGTAAGTTATCAAGCTTGCGCATTTTCCGTCATCCAAATTTCTCATTTTTCATATTTCTAAAGAGATGGCGAGTTGCGGTGGCTGCGACGTAGGCGGAAAGCGCAAGAGGGCACTGTGAAGATCCGTCGAGGACACCTGGGCGAATTACGCTAGTTAACGACTATCTGCCGTTCGCGCTGCAAAGACAGCTGAGGCGGCGCGTAGGAGTAGGCGCGGGCGGGGGTGGAGGTGGAGGGAGGGGGCGGCGGAGGCGGAAGCGCGTGCTCGTAGGCCGCACGTGGCGCCGCGGGCGGTGCAGCGGGAGGGGCGGGGAAGGGGGAGTGGGGGGAGGCGGTGGCGGGGCGTGCGCGCGCACACGGCCGACTGTCGTAACGCCGCTTACATAAGGCACGCCGCGTGGCAGCGGCGGCGGCGGCGGCGGCCGGGAAACCCGGCGGGCGGACCTTGAGGTGCGTGCGGCCCCGCGCGGGTCACCCTCGCTTGCAACCGCCTCCGCCGCGCGGCGCAGGTGCAGTGGCAGGCCGGGAGGCTGCAGGCTGGGATGAACAACTCAACTCCCTCTAGTACACTAGTATGTCGACAATTTGCTTGGGGAAACGTAAAGTTTCGCCCTCCCTTTCTTTGGAAGCACACTGTAGTGACTGGGAATAACTTGGCAGAGTGAAATTTTTAAGTATAGACTTATGAACTTATTACCAGAGAGTTCATAATAGTAAGAAATTAGGTGGTCAAGGGGAAGATAATATAATTTTAGTATTGTTATTGTTATTATTATTCATAGTATTATTATTTCATACTTGTTTACTTATTTAAGGTCACTCTCTAACTACAAAGGTCATACAGTGACCACTGTAATTAACATTGGGGGTAACGGTACGCGGACCCACACAAACACAGATGGCTCGGGCGGGATTGGAACCCGACACCCTACAGGCACGAGGAGCTACGGATCTTCAGCTTCAGCAACCTCGGCTTCTAGGCCGAGTATTTCATCATTATCAATGTTGAAGTTTTCAAATAATAAAATGAAGCAGATTTGAGAACTGAAAGAACTATAAACACACCTACTGAGACATTCTTTGCATAAATCTGCAAACTTTAAGACGTTAGAAAGAACTGATACAATGTTTCTTCAAATCCTATTAAATGAGGAAGTTAACATTAAAAAAAATATGTTATGACGTATAAACATTATTGTTAGGATAAAGCATTAGACCATATTCTGATTTGAATAAACTGATCTGCGATTACTTTATGTGATTACGGTTCAGGGTACAGTTAAGAATTCTGTCATTCCTGAAGCATAAAATAGCTGAAAGTAGATCAGCAAGATCAGGTTTATTAATGAAGTAAGTTGGTATTAACGAAGTTGCATACGTGTTTGTGATCGCATCAAAAATGTGTAGCTGCTGTGACATCTCTGCAATTTTTAATGAGAAGAATATAATACTTTGAGACATATCCGGTGCAAATTCCATGACAATAAAAGTATCAGAAGTATGGAAAGTATATGAAAATAGCGATATATGGTTCAATGGCCTTGTGCTGTGAATTGAGAAATTGGGTTAATAGGAAATCTCTACAAGGTTTGTCAACTGTAGATATATCAGACTTTTCAGAAAAAGTATTCACATCTTTTATTCTACAACTAAGATTACGTGTGTTTTTGAATTTTTTATTTCTATTCGTTAAGGTCACAGCGGCATTATAATTTGTGAAACTTCATTAAACCGTTTCTTAAAGTATTGTTTTTCTCATCTCTGTTCTTGTTTCTTATGAACTTGAAACATTAAAAAATTACATTGTTTTGTGTCGTATTTTATTTGTTAATTTCTGTGAATTAATAAAATAATTACAGAGTGTTTCTCTATTTATCATAGGTAATACAACGAGTGCTTTGGAAATTGTCGATAAATTCTCCTCTCGCGAAGTGAGGAGGGGATTTATCTGAGAATTTTCAAAGCACGTGTGGTCTTTAATAGGACTATTCCACAAGTGAAATTATGCCCTACAGAGTTCCAAAATGGGCCAAATATTTAAAAAAAAACTGAAGACTATGTCAAAATCACAGAGGTTATGCTATAAGTACATACGTTGTTTATTAGACATGGACATAGTGATCGATATATACCGCCTCGTAATATAGATGAGTCACAGTTTATGATTGCCCAATAGGGAGCAGCGGTAAGAAAACTCGGATAGAAAAAGCGAAAGCGTCTTGAGATACACCGCCCTGATTGGGGAATTTCCTATGTATAGTTAAACAGTATTGTTTTTTATTTCACGAGTAGAATAGTCTAAATAATTATTCATTACATAAATGCCAAATATTTCCTACACTTCAATTTACTCTCTATAGTGAATTGTGGACAATTGTGTCTCTTAAAAAATATTCAAGAAAAGCAAAAATTAAATACTGATCTAGCAACGCAACTTTATCACTTGTAGCAGTTTTCAACGGTTGAATACATGACAATTCACACAGATACATGAGGAAATGAGGTGACATGTTGTAGATCAACGAATCAAATGTTATTCATATTGCCAAAATAAATAAGAATTGTCTTTGATTAATTCTGATTTTGCCCTCTGAACCACAATACATTTTGAATGCCGTCTCGTGGCGCTGCTAGGCTGGGCAAGGTCAATCGGCGCCCTGCGTGGCAAGGCACGCTCGTGCTAAGTGCTTGGGAAGCGGAGCGCAGTTATTTAAAGTTAGAATCATGGTTTCAATGACTTCTCAAACTATTCTAATTTAATTAAACTCTGCCTTCACATTCTTTCATACATTGTGGACTTTTTTTGTTTGAAATAAAATAAGGTTTATTTTAATTGAAATTAGAGCTATGAAATATGGTGTACTATAAATGGAAATAATGGAACTCAGAGAAGGTGCAAAAGTGAAAGAATCTTGTGAAATTTGTAAGCCTGCTAAATAGGCAATAATGAGTGATTCCTAAAATGCGCCCACTAATATTAAGACACAAAGCTAAAAATAATAAGCACTAATATTATAAATGTTAGTGTTCAATAGACTGTGAATTTCACTGATCATTTTACTAGGGAGCTGATAACTTCTTTACACACTATAGAGAATTCATCTTGGAGTGATGAGTGAATTTGATAGCTATAAAAATGAGTGGTTCAGAAGATCAAATTCACATAAGAGGAAAGTGAACAGCACAGAGAATAGTGATACTAATGAAAAGAAGATAAAACAAACAACCTTAAGATCTGGTTTCTTCAATATGCAAGAAAAAGGAAACGATCAAGTTAAGTAATATGATGTTGTTAGAGAATTCGATGTTAATGAATGCGACCCTTATCAATTACAATTACAAGAAGAAACATTAGTGATAAAATTTTTGAAAAGGTAGTCGATTTGAATAGAAATTTGTCCAAATGTAGGCAATTGTAAACTACAGATTTTGAGAAATAAATTGTATAACTCGATCACAATTGGTTGGAATTTGTATTTTCAAAAAAAAAAAGTGTTTTATTACTATTTTGTATTTTGTATCTAAAATACTTTCGACAAAGTATTTTGTATTTGGTATCTGAAATACTTTTTTCAAGTATTTTGCGCAACTCTGATTGTAGAACAAATATTGTTTTTGTGAACAATGTATAATACCCATTTCTTTGCCAGGAAGCAGCTCGAACTTAACCCTATCGAGAACTACTGGAAAGAAATTGCGAGGTCCATTGCAGTTACGAAATCTAAAACTTTACATGAGCTTTGAGATTCAATTTAAAATTCATGGAATCAGAAGTCAGGATGTTACATAGAAAATCTTATTGTGTCTATGCCTAGGCGTTGTCGCGCAGTAAAAAGGCGAAAGATGTCTGAACATAGTATTAAAAGTGTTTAATTTGTATTAGAGAGTTTAATTTGTCTTTTCGTGAGTTTAATAAAAGTTATCAAATATTTATTATAATTATTTCAAGTTATACCTCTAACCGCAGTAGATTCTGAAAACGAATTGTAGAATATTACTCCTATATTCTGTAAATTTCAATGTTTTATAGATCTTTTAAACTTTAGACAAAATTGTGAATGGGTAATTATACGCTATTTTTTCTTGATTATGATGTTCCTGATTTCTTTATCTTCATAACACACTCGATGTTTGCATCTCAAGTGATGTATTTTCAGAATTGTAATGATGATTACAACTGTGAGTCAGGTGATGCGTTACTTAGTACCAATAATATTAAAAAGGCTAAATAACTATATCATCAAGTCCAAAAAGTCATTCCAAATCGTCAATTTGGATTTAGAAAACATACATCAGCTGTGCATGGACTCTTAAAGTTAACCGAACAAATACGTGTTACCTTCCAAGAACTTTTAGCTATTCTTTAGATGAATCCTAAGCTTTTGATAGAGTATTACACCCCGAATTAATCCATAAACTCAATGCAATAGGAGCCCCTAAATATTTTCAAGATATGAACATCAAATTTATAACAGATATATATGTAGTAACAGTAGATAAGCGTAGTTCCACCCGAAGCAAAACAGAAGCACGGTTACCACAAAGCTCAATATTACATCCAACGCAATTTAATACTTACCCAGGAGATATTTTCACCTCACTCCACACACACCTCGCGGATTTCGCCGACAATACAGCTATATTTATATCTAGTCGCACCCTAGGTCATACAAGAACAAAAACACAATGGATCTTAAATAAAATAGATGAATGATCAACTAAATAGAAGATAAAAGTAAATATAACCAACTTTCAAATAAACAAGTGTTCACTAAGACCATTCTCTGCCCGAACTCGTTATAAATACAATTAATAGGACAAAACCAAACCAGAAGATTTACTCACCTATCAAAGTTGTAATAGTAGTAAATATAATATGTTATGTGTAGTCCATTAAAACATATCTAAGGAAGTAAAACTGAACTAATTAAAGTACTTCGACTGACTCTGTCACAACGGCCTTAAACAGAAGTTAAAATCAATAGACACCACCGTATATCTTACTCAACACAATAACCAGTTTCCTAATAGATTGAACGCCGTCGCCATTACTGTTCACAATCACATATCAAATTTCAGAAATAAAAAGGCAGGAATCCCGCAAAGATCTCCGCTATCTCCCACACTCTTAACGTACATTCCAGTAGCATTACAGTAGCATCGAACACAAACATTGGCCAATGCCCTGGTGCTACGGGTACAGTTATTCAAGCAACATAAAATATTATAAAAATATAATACATAAGATGGAAACTTAGGCTCAATTATTCAAAACCAAACGCAAAAATGTTTCCCCTCAGACAAATGTTTACCCTCCCCCTCCAAATCAGTACCTTATTGATTCCTTGGACTCCAGTCCATCAAAACATCAAATACTTAGGACTAAATCTTGATACGAAGGTGCAATGGAAAGACCATAGAAATGCAAAACCGCACCACAGAGAAGTAAAGATCCTCCAACTAAAAACAGTTAATTTCAATAGTAAAATTTCTCTGAAAATGCAAAAGCTCTTTAGAAACATATTATACGACATATTATGATTTTTGCGTGCCCTATCTTGTATACTGCTTGGATACCTAACTTTAACCAAATTAAAATTATTCAAAATAAATACCTCTTGAGGATTACAAAGTTCCAATGGTTCGTTTCAATTTTACAGATACACAAAGAATATTCCATTCATTACTACGATCGCCAACAAACTACGCATAAACCAAGTATAACACTTTCCCCAACTTTTTTTATTAGCCAACTGCACATCCCATTATAGGCAAGGACCTCCTGCTTGAGCAAGGAATTATTAATCCTTCTTTAATGAAGTGATAGGATGATGAAAGGTAAAGGGACGATTACAAATAGACCCACGCCCGAGGGAGGCGGGATTCGAACCCGCGATCCTTCGAACTGAGATCGCCATCACACTACTACCATAGCGATCTCGGCTATCCGTGTTGACTTACCCTATTTAATAGTACTCACATCACAATTCAGAGACAATAATTAAAAATAGGTTCCCGATTCAAGCATTTTTGATGATTATGTTAGAGTTGGAGAATAAATAAGGCGCTCTATGAGCTTCCTTTCTATTAAGTACATTTAGATTTTAGTTCGTTTATTAGGTTAATTTCATTGACCAAAAATTGCATATGTATAAGTAAAGTAGTACTTTTTGTATAGTACACTAATAGTGTATGCAAATATTTTATAAAAAATTAAGGCTTCGTTATTTTAAAGACAACTGCATTTATTATAAATGAACTCTGAAATGAAACAACCGAATATTTACCTGATCTTGGTCATTAGTATCTTTTTTCTCATCATTGTTAAAACTTTTCACATCCTTGGAATCTTATTTGTACAACCTATTATATATCTTTCCCCATGATTCCGCATTATTGATCGAAAACTGCATATCGATATCGTGAACCATTTAGAAATTACAGAGGCGACCCATAGTGGCGGGACTCCTGCATAAATGGTACCTGTTTCACTCGTCCTTTTAATGGAGGTTTAGGCTAAATGTAAACATCGTGTTTACGAATTATATTTAAGAACAACAACTACATACAATTCATTCCCTAAAACTTCCTACGTTTTTCAATACTGTTTTAGTTTTCCATAAATTTAAATTATGATGAGAAAATGTATGATGTATATTTTTCTTTCAGAAGGTTGGTATTCTTTAGATGAATAAACCTTACATGCACTTTGTTACAACATTCATTTGAAATTACATACTAATGATTTACTCGGCAAAGGATCGTGCGTAAATTAATAGCAAACCTAGGAGGAGAAATGATGGATCAAGAAGATTAATTTCTTTATTTGATTTACGAGCGGCTCAAGTTCCAATTATGCAAAATATACAATAATAAATAAATAAATGTGCTGAAGAAATTCAAAAATTAAATCGACAAGTAGTGGTTTGTTTACATTCGTTTAAAGTAAACACAGTATCAAACAAGATTTACGAGATTATTTAAAAACATCTGTGTCATGAGACTCCTATATTATGGTCTATATATCTAACATTGGTAGTTACCCTTGATTTATTCAATTAATGAGTTCGTGACAGGTGAAATCGAAAGAAAATGTGTAAATTATGCTAATATAAAAAAGGATAATTGGAAAATCACTATTATTAACCTACACTTCTTTGGTTACTACTTGTAACTCTAATTAACCAACACAGAAGGAAGAAATGCAACTAAAAATGAAATGAGTCCCCTGGCTATATGAGGAATGATTTTGTATTACGAATATCACCATGAGTATTGAATTCGTGTTCCTAGAGTAAAGGCGCGAAATGAACTATTAAAATATCCTACAGAATACATATTCCCAGTATGCGAGATACACAAAAGTCATTGCCATAGTCAACACGAGCAATTACAACTAATAATGAAACAATAAATGGGATAAATAACAAATGAAATAATACGAAAATAAATGGAGTACGCCTCAAAATGGCGAAGGAAAGTATTTTAGACCTGACAAGCCTTACACGGAACTTGTGCCTCGCTGAGGCGTTTCCTACGTCATCTTTCTTGCACTTCACGCGGCATTTGCACATCGAGTCGGGCGTGAAGCAACGAAGAGGCTTCGAGCAAGACAAGCGCCATTATCTGCTGCCACGTGCGAGGGCAAGGGGCAGAACTCGTGGAGGTCGCGGTCGAGGCAGTCAGGCGCAAGACGCCCCACCCCGCCCCAACCCGCCCCGCCCCGCCCCGCCCCGCTCCGCCCCGCTCCGCCGCGCTCCGCCCCGCCCCGCCCCGCCCCGCTCCGTCCCGCTCGGCCCCGCTCCGCTCCGCCCCGCCACGCCCCGCCCCGCTCGTCCCCGCTCCGCCCCGTCCTCCCCGCCCCGCCCCGCTTCCGCCCCGCTCCGCCCCACTCACCCCTCTCGACCCACCCCACTTACCCCGACCCACACCGTCTTGCTCTGGTCCGACTCTCAGCCCCACCCCGCGCCACCACGCTCCACCCCGCCCCACTCCGCCCATCCCCGCTTCTCCCCGCCCCGCCCCGCCACGCGCGAGAAATAGTGCTATAATGTATGACATCAACAAATACCTAGAGATAACTCACAAGGAAGTTGTTCTGCTTTACGAACACACTACTAACGTCAATTTACATTTCCTCAACTACAAAGTGGCAATTACAAACAAGCTTCTCACCTTGACAATTCCATTACATCAAGAATATTGTTCTTTTCGTTAATCAGGTGAGTTGGTATACGTAGACTGCCGTCCAGTGTCAGGAAGTGCAATCCAATGTTAACTGCGGAGCCGCTTAGGAACACTGTACGTTGACATCTCACGACTGCTACAATATTAGGCCCTACGTTCAACCCTCTAGCCTCCCCTCGCCTCCCTCCGTTCCCAATCCACTGAGCGCGGCGCGAGACCTACGAAATATATTTTCGATTTCTAAAGCATAATCGTGGAGGTCGCGGCGTAGTTTGGAATGAAATATTATTTGCGATGCGGCGGGGAAATATGAAGATCAAATTACCTTCAAAATCCCTGTTCGTCAAACACCAACGGCACGTTTACCAAGCTGAGTTAAATACCACTGACCAGAGAGGGATTCTAAGTAACAGAGATACACAATCAATTATAGTAATCCAATCCAGTTCACCGATTTGATTCCGTCCACAATGTTTATAGCAAAGAACTTTATTTTTGCGTGTTTTTTGCAGTATGCTACTTCTCTAGAGAAATAGAATAATAATCATAATTTTCAAATGATTTAACATCTATGCATCAAACCTATTTAGTGTGTGTTTAATTGTCTGAAGTATCTGCGCATTACGCCCTGAGGAAGGTCGCAGAATGGCGACTGAAACGTCGGCACCTTTGCCATGCCATGCATTTGCGTCACCCGGACAGCCAATTAAATAGTCTCCGGCCGCGGAAGTCTACGCTCTCACCTATTTAGTGTGCTTTAAACTATTACGAAGTATAATTAACACCTCTTACAGTAATTTTATAAAATCACATTAAAATTCCACTACAAAAGAGGAGTAGAACAAAATTATAATACAAGGCACATTTGAGCAGCATGAGCAATACAATTATGCACAGTACTTTAAACATAATGAAGAGAAAATTATCAACAAAAGCTTAGTTTAATTAATAAAATCAATGCTAAAATAGTGATTAAAAGTAAAACAAACTTTTACTAATAAAATAATTTGACCACGTTTTGCAGCGAAGTACGAAGTTCTGATTTCTCTCCCACATTCAACCGCCACCTCTTAAGAACATAACGCAACAACCTTCAAATATAGTCGATAAACAAGAAAATAAACACATCACAAATATCCTCATTTTTTTAGTAAAGTGAAGAAATATCTTTCGAAATTGATCATTTTTCTTAGTAAAACTTTCTTAAAGGTGGGTCGAAACAGCAGGAATAAATGTAGAAAAAAAGTTCAAAATATCAAAAAGTAACACACAGCAACTCTGTGGATAACGTTCTCCTAAAAACAAACAATTTTAGATGAACCTCTATTCTTGGAGGATTATGTGAATTCAGCGCGAGGTTTGTTCTGCAATTTACTCAAATGAGGCTATAAATTTGAAATATCTGTTTTCAGAACACGAATAATTCAATACGTATGCATTACTCGTCCCAGATGAGCAACGAAAGAACAGTGAAATATGTTGCATTTAGAATAGAACATTTTGATGATTTATCAATTCCGCATTCAAATCTTAAGATTAGCTCTTTATATGGCGCATGCACAAACTTTTAACCAATGCGCACAACCACATTCCAAACAGGTGATGATACGTAATGTGACTATATAACGTCTGTGAAGTGATTTCCAAAATCCGTTAGCAATATCTCGAAGTGCCTCCGAAAATAAATTTTCTTCGATTAACCAAAATTTTGAGTTCTTTCTTTTAAATATTATTGCAGGGAATGAATAATTGCTTCAAAACATAATAAAATGGTGTTATTGACGTTTGTGTTTTCCAGTTTGTGTTGTCCAGTTTGGCTGTACATTGAAATTCACAGTTTCCATGGCAGATTAATAAAAAGTATTTTTGTATTTTTAAAATACAAAATACTATCAGAAAGTATTTTCTATACAAATACAAAATACATGTTCAAATATGTATTTTTGATACAAAATAAAAATTACAAAAGTATCAAAAATACGTATTTTAAATACAAGTATTTTCGATACTGCCCAAGTCTGTCGACAGTTAAGAAAATACAGGTAAAGGAAGTAGAAATTTATATTTTATTGATTGATTGTAAGTATTAAGAAACTTAGCTCGTACTTTGTCTTTGCTCTCTGACATAATGTTGAATCGTCTTGCAAAATGCACAAGTTCGTTTCACCAAAGTGCTGAGCTATTGTCGGCAACTACGTATCTTGAAAATATTCTTGTAGACTTGTTCAGTCACTTATCCGCTCACAATGTTTGAAAGACCAGCTTTGTTATAGGATATGCAGTCCCAAAGCCTGGAAAGCCCTGACCAGGACATTACCTTCGTGTACACAGTTAGTCATTTTATCAGTAAAAAGTGACTTCTTTCTAGGACGACGCGCCACAAGACCATCACTAAAAAGACACCTTTTCACCGTTGCACTACTACTTTCACACCAGAATGTTCCTTCCATCCCATTTTTAGATCTATTGATGATGATCGGCGAGTTTTCAAACACAAGCGCTTCATCATTCTGTCTTGGGATGAGGTTGAAAGTTGCTTAATGCTTCCAGTCAGCAACACCAGTTTTCGTGATTTTTGTCAACAAACGCGAAATTGATGACTGAGCCCAATGTAAGCGAAAAGCTATTTTACGGATCGATTGTCCATCCTTGAACAAAGCATCAGCTGTAACATTTCTTTCTGGGCGTCAACTGCACGTACTTCATTGTGCACACCGCTAGGGATGAATGAAAACTCACAGCGTGTGTCTAACGCTGTCTCTTTATACCTGAAGAAAGGGCTGATCCGATCCCTGACACTCGTTATGCAAACTAAAGAAACGTTGAAAGAAGGTCGGATGCAAAATAAAATGCTAAATAGATTTTTGAGAGAATATTGAGTTAAGAAAATATGGAATGATCATTGTCTTTAGCTTATTTTTCTATTCGTTTTGAAAGAGTTGGCAGAAGGCTTATTAGTCTAAATTGCTTTGCCAATCTATGTTGTTGTTGTTTTTGCTTTTTGTTTAGGGATCGGAATTATGTTTCATTTTTTCACATTATAGAAAAATAGACTCCTCTGAGTGAGGAATTATAAATTTTACTCATATTTGCGATTGCGGGTATGGCCATATGTTTTAGTGCCGTGTTGCTAATTTGACCATGTGCTGGATCTTATTGTGGAGGGGGGATTTTTTTTTTTTTTTAATTCGGGCTCCAATTGTGGCTCGCTGGTCAGCGTGCTCGCTTTCCTTGACGCGATTCCCGGTTCAATTCCCGGTCGGGGTAGATAATAGTGCGCGCTTTCCTTGCAATTTGCCTGTATCTGTTGTTGTATGACAATGAGAAAACCTACTTCTCAGGCTGACAAGACCAGAATACGGCGTAGGCATGTCTATGTGCTAAACGCACGTAGCCCTTAACCAGAGGCCGGGATGCCACGACAGGCCCTTTGCCCCGGCAGAAATTGTCGAGCCATTACAGAGACAGTGATTATCGACTTCTGTTAGTGGGTGCAGGCAGGTAGCCCCAGTGTCGGAGCGCCCTTAGCGCGCCCTTGATAACGTCCGCACCTGCTATCTCCGCGTTGCGCACGCCGCCGCCGCTCGCGCGCGCGTGCGCATGCGCTCCCTGCAATCTGCAGGCGACGCCCGCGCCTGCGCGTTCGCACGCCCGCCGCAGGCCGATAAGCACATGCGGAAAACGGTGCACCGGAGGGGCATGCGTCACTGGAAAGCCTCCGATACCGGAGCGGCAAGCAGAGAAAATGGATTTTGCGGGTACTAGACGGGCCACAACTGCGGCTTAAAAAGATAATAAATGCGGAATTGGCAAATTATTTCCAATAAAAAAAAAGATAATTTTTCTCGTCGTTAAATGCGTTTATATAAGAATTTTTTTATCAAGGGAATTAATTGAAATTGTCTGTCTCATTAGAATTAATAGTTGTTCCGCATTCTTTTTTCTCTATATTCTTTAGTTCTAGTCTCAACATCCAATGTGTCTGTCAAAATTATTTATATTTATTATACATATCTTACCAGCAAACATCAGCATAGTATCCTACATATTACTTGTTACTTGTATCCCGTGTTACTTGTAGCACCTTTTATGTTTCCAGTATTAACTGTTTGTGATAAAATAAATGTGTTCCGGGAATCATTCATAATATTTTCAAAGTTTGATTAAAACGCGTTATGAACAGCCATTGAACATGAAATATTTGCTGTTAGAAATACTGAGTGGAATACTTTTATCGCGAAAAATGTATAAAAATATAATGAACTTGACTATCTTAATTGCATATTTTAAGGAAGTTGTTCCAAAGTAGTAGTTTTATGCGATGGTATTTTTACTTTTTCTACTAAGCTTTTATAGTATCACATTATATTACACAGTTTTGCGTTCATTACAGCTTTTTACTCAACCATAATTATTTTAAGCATGCGTGCGACACATTCATACATTATTCTTAATATTTCTTGTATGTTAGGAGTTGATATTAAAAGCTCTTCAAATAAAATACATTGCCCTCATAATCGTCACTAACAACTTCACGAAAAAATTGGTATATTTTGATTTTAAAAAATCTAAATCTTTACACATTCCATGTTCTCTTACAAAAAGTCAAGAATACATAGCATTTAACTCCTTTTTGAACTTTTTATTTCCTCATTATTAGAAACACGAGTCCCTGTTCGAGTGTCTCATTACCCTGTGTCTTGTGTCTCAATATTAGTTAACGAAGTTTATTATTTATAATTAAAGTTGTTATTAATTTTATTAAATTATCATGTATCATTTTTCCTAACTATAACGATTCATTACGACGAACAATTTTTCCCTGTCATTTTACAATGGAAATGCTGCAGAAAAACGTGCTATTTCTTTACAGGAAAACACGTTTTGGGTGTCTCTGAAACACAAAAATGGATTTTCCATACTCATATATGTTGTTTATTACTTTCTCCCCTATACAATAATTTTAATATGAAAGGAGTGTCCTTGAATTGAAAAAGTGTTGTTTTTTTTTAATATCTGACCGGTATAGTTGGCTATGGGCTGCAACTGTTAGCACTGCAGCAATTCTGACCGGGAGGTCTTAGGGTTCGAGTCTCGCCGGTGGCAGGATTTTCGACACCACTACTCGTAGCTAGGAGTCCTCGAGCTATTCGTAGATGTCTTGGACCACTTCAGAGGCTGTCTGGGAGAGAATTTAGCGGGCAGCCAGAACGGTTATTTTCCGTGGTTTCTCCGACCAACACCGGGTGAATGGATAACTCCAGACCACGAACCCCTGCGTGATTTTTCCTTCCTCTTCCATGACCTATCCTCCATCCTTATTTACACTGACCTACTCTTACTCGTACATGCCCTACACTATCACACATGGCGGGAGCATAGAATTTGTCCTGGCTGGAGTGGTGCTTGCTATTGCTTCGAGGAAAACCCCCGCAAGTCGATGTGTAGGTCGTCGTTGAATCTCACCAATCAGCAGGGGAAGATCACTGGGACCTCCAGCAATAATAAACATGCATTATACGTTCGGGACGAATGAGCATAAGCAGTTGGCGCACCCGGAAACACTTAGCAATCGACGAATCAATCGCTAGCCCATCGTTCTGCCCGCGTGCTGGGGCGGGAAGGGGAAGGAGGGGGTGCTCGGTTGGCGTCGCATCGCGGGGAAGCACCGGGCGCCGGGTCGGGCTGCGTCGCAGTGGCTGCGCCGGCGGCGTGGGCGGCACACGTGCACGCGCGCTTCGCGCCGCCCCAGCCCGCACGCGCGGCCGCGGCCTTGGCCTTGGGCGCGGCGCGAAGCGAAGCGGCGGACGCGCGCGCACCCGCGCGGCCCCTCGCAACGCGCGCTAAACGACCCACCGCGCCACCCCGCGCCGCCCCGCTCCGCCCCGCACCCTCATAACAATGCAGATATTTTTGTTTTTGTTATTAAGGGTCGCATCAACATCTAGGGCAATAGCGACCACTATTGCATTTAACGGTATAACTGCCAAAATGACATGATACGGTGATGCTAGGCGTGAAAGGACGTACACAAATATAACCACGCCAGCGACGGGACTCGAACCCGCGATTCCTCGGTCCGAGATCGCTTCTGCCTTAACGATCTCGGTCATCCGGACCGCCTTTATAGTCCTTTGTATGAATTCCCTTCTGGGAAGACAAGCATCCAGAAGGCTTTGTGTCGCCAGGACGACTAGAATTGCTGTTAGTATGTAATCTAGTGGGAATGTGCGGCATACCGACATATTTACCTCTTTCAGTGTTATTAGTCAAGAGTTACTCAGATTTAGAAACAGTATATGATATCATTTGAAGATGTACAACTAAATGAAGCTTTGAAGCAATATTTAAGCCACAATAATTAACATGGCTTAAAATGGCTTGTAAAGGTGGGAAATACCTTAAATTTTCGGGCAGCAATGAGGCACGCCAAAAATGTATGGTGAATGTGGCTATAGAAAATGTAGAAGAAATCTACATATTCAATATTTTATCTAGAAAACGCCCATATCAGTGTCTTATGTTGTTCCATATTAAGTCTTGAAGACTGATGAAGGGAGGTTTACAGAAAATTTTGGAAATAAACAATCACTACTGAGAAGTTTATGAAAATGTAATGAAACTGTTATATATTTACCAATATATCTACCAGTTTGTTGCATGCAATTTATGTAAAGAAATCTTGCGAAATCTTACCTTTAAAACGCAATGAACCTCATGTAATTACAATTACTCAAATTTGTCTGTGAAATGACACGTTTTAGATAATTGTCTGAACACAGCGTTTACTTACATTTCAACAACACTTCAATAATACTCTTAATATTTAAAAATACTCTCCGAACTGAAGAAAACTCACACAATGAAATTATGGATAAATGACAGAAGATAAGTGTTCATTATATTAATTTTATAATTTTATTAAAATGTAGTGTTTACATTATATAACCTGTTAATAATAGCAGGCGATAAAATATTTGGAACCCACTACTTTCTTTTAATGCAGATTCTACATATTTGGGTGAGGGGAAGGATCAAACTTTTTCGAAAAAATCTCCGTAGTGATTTAAAGATAATTATTATTGCAAGTTCCAAATGTCACAGTTTTGAATGAACATCGGAACAACGCCTTGCTTATAATTACACTTCGAGAAAAACGAAATCTAGAAAAAATGATCAGCAATTTTCCAGAAAGTGTTTCACAAGTCGTAGGTACGTCATGCAACCATCTCTCAATTAAAATGTATTAGTGATCTCTGGAACGGCACAACTAGATCTTACTTCTGACGTATTTACCAAATTTCAGTTCAAAAGTTTCTAATCTAACAGCGTTATGCGTTACACATCCCCCATATATAAAAATCTATTTTCGGGTACACAATTTTATATTTCCTCTCCGCCAGCACCAATCTTAACCATCATTGGAAAAGCTCTAACAGATCTTTATCCTGACGTGTGTGAGAATGTAAGAAGTTATTGAAAAGAACCTTTAACACGGATTTTACGACCTATATTCAAGATCATATTGCTGAGTTGATTCCAATACTTTTCCTCCCTATACTGTAGTATCGAGAGGAAAAGTAATGAGGTGATATCAATACATTTTCCCTACACTACAATATAAGGAAGGAAAGTTTAAAAAGATAGAGAGACAGAAACAGACGTGCAGAAAGACAGATAGAATCTGAAAAAGAAGGAAAATTTAAATAGAGAGCAGTTGACAAGAAAAATGTGTTGTGTGTAAGTAGTAGAAAGATCTTGATAAACAGGAATCACAATGATTAAAGTTAAAAACGTTGATTTGAATATAAATGCCTAAACATTGAAATATGTGTTTTTATTACTGTCATTTATAAGAAGATCTAAACATAAAGTTTATATTATAAACTCTAAACAACTTCTTTTAGATAGATAAATAAATTAATAAATTAATATCTATCTATCTATCTATCTATCTAGATAGATAGATAGATAGATAGATAGATAGATAGATAGATCTATCTAGATAGATAGATAGATAGATAGATAGATAGATAGAGCGATGGATATAATTGATATTCTCAAGTTTTAACAGGCAGTGGCAGATTTATAAGTTGCAAATCCATACAAATTAAAAATTACACCGAAATAAGAACAATACAACGCAAAGCGTGGAACAATATATATCTACTAATCAATATTCGGAAATGAAACTAAATCATTAGTTTATTTATTGGTTTTGTTATTTACACATGCTTCGTGTGTTTCTATGTACTTCTGTACTGCATACACTCTGCACACACACGCATTCTTTAGAAGCACAACCCAAGATTGACACACTACATTTATCGCAATGCCAACAGGCTTAGTTATATATACTATATGCAGGTAAACCACGCACTCCCCAATTTACACACACATACACTCACAAGCGCGCGGGATCATTCCTCACCTTTGAACACACACAGACACACACACACATTATTTATCCTCTTCTTTACGCCTTACGCCTTCCTTTATCTCAACCTACACCCAGCAGGGCCATGGCCTCCCCACACACAGCAAATTGCGCTGACGATTGACATGACACTGCTCTGGATCCCGCGCACACACGGACACACTGATTCATGCCCACGCGTTTGCCTGATTTCATACATTAATTCAATAAACACACTTTTACCGAATCACACACACACACACACACACACACATCCATGCCGATTTTTAGACGAGAAAACTCTCTAATATCTTAAATAACAACACATCTACATTTTCTATTTTACACTAAAAAATTCCCTGCAAGTCGACGTGTAGATCGACGACGGATCTCACCAACCAACGGAGAGGAACACTGCGTACTTTCAGATATGAAACGTTCACTACACTAACGGGAATAATGATTGTAGTAGTTGACGTGCCCAGAAACGTCAATCAACCGTCCATTGGGCGGATCATCCCTGCCCCGTTCTCTCCGCGTCTCTCAGTTCCTCCATCCCTGTGTTCCGACCTCCCTGACTCCCTCCAGCCATTCTGTTCTTCCCGCATTCTCTCCCCCGACGTGGCGTCTAGAGATCCCTCTGTTTTTAGCACTGGTCGTTGCTTTCAAAGCATTCTTCGTATTCTCAAGGTAATCCTGTAAACATTGGTTTCGGAACTGCCTACACTTTGAATGTTGTAATGTCATTGCTTTACTCTTTTACGTAAATTTTTAAAACTATATGTCTTTTTCAAAGTCATAACGAAAATATCAACTACTTAATACTAATTCAACTAGAGGTGAATGCAACGGGAAGACTATAATACCAGAAGCGTGTAAGCGACTCTTACAGTTCTCTCGTCTCGTGCTGTGGTATGTCATGTGATCTGCTCTGAAGCAATCAGTTTGCGAGGATTTGTTTCCTTTCTCACAGCCAGCGTTCCGCGTTGCCGCTCATCTGACTCACACGAATTCGCAGAGACAATAAGATTCGGCTGTGGTGTAGGTTACGAACATGATATCAAGACGTGTCGTAGCTTGTCAGGAAGTGTTAATGTTTTGAGATTTAATTTATCGGTCATATAGGTGGCGCCATGAGCGTAGTAATGTGTGGCAACAACGCATCACACTGCCAGAGTCATTTATACGATGCCGGTACTGTAGATGTATTGTGTGTGAGAGAGCGTATGTGGTAGACGTTAAATATGTTGTAACTTTTTTGTAATTTTTAATGTAAACTTTTTTGTAGCCTTTTATGAATAGTGAGATTATAGAAACATTGTTTACCTGGATTGTGCATAAGTAAGAAAGTTAATAATTTTTACGCCATTGGTAAAATTAAGTTATTACGTGCGAAACATGTACTCTGTTGTGTCAGCACAACCCATCGACAAAAATTGAATCTGATTGCCCAAATTGTCTAAATCGATTATTACATGAATAATACTACGTTTCTTCTACTTTATCTTATTTTCGTTCACGATTTTTCTTTATGATTATGCAGTGAACTTTCAAATTTGGCCTCAATGGTTAATTGTTCCTTTGTAGTTTTTGCTCCTCCATTGTTTCTTTCACGTAAAATCCGCAAAGGGTCACGTGACTCCTAGCGCCCGCCAGACGCGTATTCCCTGATTCGAGCAGTATCAGAAGAGATCGCCCAATCTCACGCCCCATCGAAGACGAGCCGCTCGCGAAGAAGCAGGCGTGAAAATTGTGATCTGTTTTACGACGTTGAAGAGGCGGGCGCTCTCTCGGAGAAATCTGGGAAGCCCGGGAAATCCCCTGCACCGGGAACGGCGTCGCTGGATTCGCTGCGTCATTTGTGAACGGGGTACGAGCTGCCGAAATACGCCTCTGATGCACCAACTTGATGTAGAGACCAGAGAAGTACGCAGTCTGAAAAACAAGGATTTCAGTGGTGCCGCTGTGTTTCAGTTGTGAATATTTACACCCGTCCCGACATGTTTCTAAAATGAATGACATTCAACCAATCGGACACTTAATGGAATTTCAATACAGATTTTCAATTAATTTTTTTCTACATTTACTAAGGAAGGGGCTCTTCAGTTGACTCATGGACTAAGTGCTAGCTTTCCGTGGTGCGATCCCGTGTTCGATTTCCGGTCGGGGCAAAATAGAGCTGTAGCTTCCTAATACAATCGTTTCAGTTTCTTAAGCTCTGTTACGAAAAAAAGATCGAGCAGGCTAAGTATGCTAGATAAGGTGAAGGGAATACATCATCTCCGCCATACTTACCTGCGCTCTTAGCTCTAGGCGCAAAAAACTAAATAAAAAACTGGTCCCAGACCTGGGAACACCACTAGCTGACAAACGTCGAATTTATCCTACCCTAAAATTTCAAATACATACATGCACATTAAAGAAGGAGTGATGTTGATGTTTAAGTTGTTATCTGCTGAGCACTGAAAACAAATTCTGCTGAGTAAAACGTATGACGAACCCTAACTCATCCGTAATGTGTAATATTAGTGATGTAAAGTCTCTAAACAGTGATGTTTTATTGGAACCTTTTGTTCAATTTAAGTTATACCATATGTCTCATAAGTCTCTCTAAGTAGTATTTCATACAAGTTTCTCTTTTAAACTTACACGAGAGCAGTTATCAAACAAGTATCTGGTTTTGAAGCGGCCGCCAAGTGCTTATGCAAATGCATTCTAGAGCGGACGTTTCTCCGCTATGGCAAAGAAAACGCAACGTGTTCTACTTGTCGTGCGGTTCGCCGCGCCTCCGACTGAGGAATATGAGACTCACGCTGAGACATGTGGTGATGTACACACGTTGCTTTTCAAAACCACTAAGAGAAGGAAAAGTAGGAAAATAGCTTTGCACTAGCGTTACACTTTGCTACTGCATTAATTTATAAAACAAAACTAGAATAAAAACCGGAATAAATTGAACCGTTAAGTACTGTTTTCATACCGTGCGTAAGCAATAAAGACCAAATTGTAGTCTGCGAGTTGAGGGAAAGAGCTGTGTATAAATAAGATATCACAAATATTTTAATACATAATAACAGTTTCGAAACAGTCGACGGAATACTACATAGAAAGGAACCATTTCTTCTGGAATATCTCTTTAAGAACCTTATTGGGATTTATTCACAAAGTGTAATTAAAGCGAAGATCGTCGTTGGATTGATTTTCCAGTTTGTCAATTCTTCACCCAAGGGATTTTTAACATCCCTCTCCCTGAAGAAAATAGCCATTTTGCTCCTTGAACCCAGTTATTCTTGAATCTAACGCTTTCGATCAGTTTTCTCCGGGTTCTCACTTTCCTCATACCCCCCTTACCATTATTTATCCATCATAAATGCCGTTATCATTTGATTAGATCACCACTCATGACCTCGTCGCTCTCACCAGTTGAATGTATCCTATAATAAACAAATAATTAAACAAATAAGTGAATAAGTGGACAGAGGGTAGGCATTTATTCAGTCTATGCTATGTAAACGAAGATATTCGTTTCACTCACAAGATCATCTCTTCGATGTCCTATGTTTATATGAGTGCCTATATATGTTTGGCGACTTCTTGACGGAAGAGTTCTTCAATTCCCTCGGATGTAGGAGCATGTCTCTATGCCGGAGCACTGAGCTGTGACCGGAGCCGCTCAGGGAACCGTGCGCGGGTGTGGTTGGGGCGTAGTGCGCGCGCGCGCCGCGCCGTGGCGTGGGCGTGGTGGCACGCGGGGGTTACGCGCCTACTCGGCCGTCGCAGTCTCCTCCGCCGGCTGTGGCCGCCGCTGCCGCCGCCGCCCTCGTTTCGATTAGGAACGATGACTGGCGCTTTCCGGCCCGCCGCCGCCGCCTCCCGCGCGCAGGCGCGTCGCAGGCCGACAACCCGAGCTCGCTCCATCGCCCTCGCCCTTCGCCCCTCGCCCCCGTCTCGCCCCACGCCGCCGCCTCGCCTCTCACGTCCTCGCAAATGCCTGCGACACGGCGACCGCCGCCGGCTTACAAAAAGGAGCTCATCCGACTGCGCTTACGTTAAGAATTGCCAAATTCACTCATGGAAAGTACACACTAAACAATAAACTGTGTAAAAATGACTATACCCGAGTTTGGAACGGATGTGAATCGTTTTTACTGTTGCAAATGCCTGTGCATGGCGACCGGTGCAACGCAGGAGACTGCGAAGGTAGAGGTACGCCCCTCGCGTTCACTTTAGGGGTTTCCAAATTCACGAGTCGAGAGTACATGGTACTCACTGCTCGTAACACAGGTGTAAAAAAGTTTATATACGAGTTGGACTGGGTATAAATCGATGTGATGGTAAAGATTTGCATTGCAAAATGCAAACTATTAGCTCTTGCACGAAGTGTATATTTAGAAGTGCCACAGTATCTGAAGACGAGTTACTTTGTACTTTTTTTCATTCTACTTACTCCTACGAAAGAACAATGGTTCTATGTTTCTCATTCACTTCAGATAATAATTATTGCTGATTGGCAGCAACAGCTCGTTAATATAAGAACAGAAAAGAAGATTACATTTATTATTAACCAACATATGACAATAACCAACAGTGTTACTACAACTCTGTTATCTTAGATCTAGTTAAGAACGTACCTAAAGAATAGTTGTATCACCAAAAATGAATGGACGAGATAAACAATCACAGGAGAAATGATTTCCAATACACATTTTTAGTGAGAGAAACAGTGAAATATAGAAGGAAAAAATTGGTGAAAAATATATAATTTATACGTGATCTCTTAAGTAGATGCGTTGCTCACATACAAAAATATATTGCAATACCTCCATGAGGATTCAAATATTTAACATTGATTTCGTTTAACCCTACAAGCTATTCTCCTCTAGTATCATAATGACGGCTCAATGCGCAGCTCAGTCCTCCCTTTTCTGTTATGAATGCATGAGCTGGGAACACTCATCTTTACATTTGAGGTGCATTGCGCAGGTCTAATTGCCGTTTCTGTGATTACGATTGCTTCCCTTATTTGAAAGCTTTATGTCCAGGCATTGAGAGTGAGGGGCAGAGCCAGAAGGTGAATTATGTTTTTTGTGGGAGTCTTGATGAATATTCTTTGTTTCTCTTGTTTTTTTAACATCTCTCCAGGAAATGAACTCAGGGAACAGGTAGGAGGTGATTCTTAGAAGTATCTTTCGCACTGAAGACAAATACATAATGTGGCCAATTACGTTAGGATGAAGTGCGTTCTGTTGAGTGAGTGAGAGTGTGAGGGAAAGGAGAAGGTAACGGTAATTCTATTATTCGATAGATACGCGCCTATACTCCTCATGGCTGTCACTGTGTTCATAAATTACGAATCGGCCCTTATGTTATGTACTGAAAGTGGTATGTGATCTTTTGAGTCCACATTATAGAAGTTCTATCATTTATTTATGATTAGTGAACTTGTTTCTGGGCATTGTATTGTTTTCAATTTTAAAAAAAGAATCTTAATATACCTTCCAATAGAGTGTCAGTAATAAAACACAAGGAAAAAATCGGATTGCTCTTTATAATATTAACGCATTATGAACTTTACATAGCAATTTCAATTTGTATGTCTTTATTCATTAAGCAGATTTTATTGAATATATACATTTTTTTGCTTGGCCTATAAACAGGCCATCTTTATTTTCGTGAAGTAAGAATGAAGTATGAAATATAAAAAGAACTAAAAATGAAAGAAGACTGATCAGATATGGTAAGATGGTAGAAATAATTTATGCTACATTCATTTATTAAATTTACTCCTACAGTGGTTGTGACTTCACTTTCTTTATTTGTACTATAACCTTCTTCCCATTGTAAATTATACATTATAATTGGTTCTGTATATTACGAACTAACAATGAAACATTGTTTTGAGAATTTTACGGTAAACATTTCAGCTGTCACTAGAAGGCAAATAGCGAATAATCGCATTACATGTTTATTATTTAAATACAACACGATTACTACAAAGTTATATGTACTGAAGATAATCATCATGGAGCTATTTAAACGTCAGTTTGACCTTTCGGTTGTCAAAGAACGCTCTCTGTTCTTAGTTAATAGTACTGCACCCAAGAGAATCATGATCCCAACCTCCAATCTGTAACTATTATGTCTCGTAAGCCCATGTAAATCATTTTTCTTATCGAGAATTGATATTAATATAAGAGAGTACCTTGATGTATTTGTAGACCAGACCGTTACTGATTACAAATGTGTGAAATGACGGTGTATAAATCGTACGTGGAACAATCGTTTGTGCAGTGTCTCTTCAAGCAAAGATTACTATCAAATTTTGATTCTTTTTTTTTTTTAAGAACTACCCGAAAATCCATACATTTATCATCGTTGCGTGCAGGCGTGCTCGAAACAGCCCATACAACGACGATCAGAGGAGTTTCAATTAGTGGGGTTCGAGTCACACGCAGCACAAAGCCTGAGGGAGAAGCAGGACATTTGCTCGCGGCCCATGCAATATCCGAACCCTCAATGTTCTTTGCCTTTTCAAGCCCAGCTGAATTGCTGCTTGCCCGCGGCTCCTGCGCAGTTCGCCGCTCAATCCCCGCAGGCGGGCGCGCATCCGCTTGCCTTAGCAGGTGCGACAGGGCGCTTCTACCGCCCACACGACCAACCCACACACACGCTACCTGCCCAACCCGCCCCGCCGCCCGGCCCGCCCCGCCACCCGCCCGCCGATCAACCCGCATCCCGCCCGCCCCGCCCCCCGCCGCCCCGCCACCCCGCCGCCCGCCCCGCCACGCCCCGCCCCGCCACCCGCTCCCCGTCGGCCCCTGCCCCTCCCCCCGACCGCCCCGCACCCCGCCCGCCCGGCCGCCCCCGCCCTCCGTCCTGCCACCCACCACATGGCCCACCCACCCGCGCCGTCCTAACCACCTGCGACTGCCCATACTGCCAGCCTGCCTGCCAACCCTTGCCGCCAACCCGTGCCGCCAATGTGTGCGGCCCGCCCATGCCACCCAATCGCGCCGCCCGCCCGAGCTACTCCCCCTTGCCGCCCGCCCGTGCTGGCAGCCCGCCCGCGGCGGCGTAATTCCAGTGGCGGCTGCCGGGCAGCTCCACTTCCCCATCTGCGCGCCTCTCTCCCGGCACAATCCACTCCGCGGAGCACAATAGCAGCCGCGCGGCGCGGCTCGGCGCGGCGCCACACTTGGCCGGCCCCACGCATGAGGCGGGACGGGGCAGGACAAGCGGCTACAAAGAGCCAAAGGAAGCAACATGATGGGGCGCGGAGCGGGGCCTCGGTCCGTCGCCCGCGCCGACCCGCGTCTACCACATTCCGCGGCGGGCGATGGGCGTCGGATCGGGCGACGGGCTGGAGGGGCGGTGTGGGCGAGGGTGGTGGGAACCGTGGTGGAAGTGAGGGGGGGTAGGGCCGGGCGGCGTGTGAGGGCGAGGGTAGGCGATGGACGTTGCGTCGCGCGCTGGCGTCCATTGCCGCCCGGGGCACTGCGCGCCGCACCATTCACTCTACCCTCGCCCTATGTACCGAAAGAAAAGGGCCCTATAATTATTTGAGAGATATTTAAAGACATATTTATCATATAAACATACACATATAAACATGTGAAGACAAGTTAAAAACAGTACTAATAATTTTTTTGATTACATAAGTTTCGCATCGTTTTATTTTCAAGTAAATGGATATGTGTTTAGTTATTAAATAAATCCTTTAGGTGACTCAAAATATTGAATTATAAATTACAAGATATACAATTGAGAAGAATACAATTCGTATTGACCCATATGCTGCTATGTGCGGATATCAATCACAAAACGGGAAACTAAATGGTTCATGTATGAAACATATTCATACTGTTTATAAGAACATTTTGCTGTTTCTTGCTTACTTTTACTCGTTAATTTTCGCTGGGTCGTTCACATGGATGCTTGTGAATAACTGAAAACATGCTGCGCAAAGGCTTTCGGAGTCACTCGTCGCACGTTGCCCCCCAGGCGTCTGCTTTTTCGTTGCTCGCTCCACAGCCTGCGGCGATTGTCTCCCGCAGCGCGCACAACACGTCTGAAGGCATTCGAGCGGACCCTGGCCTCGCCCCCGGCTACCTCCCCTGCACCCACCCTCGGGTCCCGTCCCCTGCTCCCGCCCCCGGCTTCCACCCCCGGCTCCCACCCCGGCTCCCACCCCGGCTCCTGCCCCCCAGCTCCCGCCCCCGGCTCCCACCCCCGGCTTCCGCCATGCTGCCTCGTTCCTCCACTTCCCGCAGCGCCCGATCTCCGCACTGCTCGCGGCCTCCACCGCCGCCTTCCCAGAAGGCGCGCGCGGGGAACGAACTCGAGGCGTCGTCGTGACGGCCGAGGGCAGCGGCGCGCGGCACGACGCCTCGGCGGCTCGGAGCGCGGCAGGGCGGGCGGCGGGCGGCGGGCCGCGGGCGGAGTACGCGCTATCGCCTCGCGGCTCGGCGACTACCTTCGGCAGCTCTCCGGGCGGGGGTAGGGTCCGAATACAGATGGAAACCCACACAGAGCGTCTTTGACGCCTCCCCATGACGCCTCCCCCACGCAGAGCGTCTTTGAGTCCTCCCCATACGGTGAAATATTTGATTTCTTCATCTTATTATTGGTTTTCGAAATGAAATTCATTTCAGTTGCCCTTTCATTGACACTATTTTTCTTCAAGAACTAACCCCCCCCCCCAAAAAAAAACAACGTAAGCAACGAAACTAACAATCTTTTTCTGTTCAATATATGTAAATACTTTTAAACTAGCCAAATAAAATACCATTGAGTGATTTGTTTCACTTACGTTCTTCTAAAAAATTTTTACTAATTTGCTTACTGTTCTAAAGGCCGGTATAGACTACACAGTTTTCTTGCAGATTCTCATACAATTACAGTACAGATTCCAAACTGAAAGTATTAAAAGTCAAAAGTCGCTCATACACCACGGTCTGTACTTTTTCTGTATGAATCTCCACAAGACGCCGCTAGGGAGTTTACAAGGTAACGACTGAATTGCGCCGTCCGATTACTTTCAGTGGCAGTGTTCCTGTAAGTGCGTTAGATGCTGTATGATCTTTACTAAGTATTAATTCACCATGAGGACCATAGAAAAGAAAAATAGGAATATGGAAGGAGGTAGTTTATTACAATTTCATGTCACACGAATGCACCTTGATACACCTAACCACAAAATCGAAATAGCCGATTATCACGGCGTCAGGTTGGTGAACGATTCTGCCGCTGGTGGCGGTTGAGTCAAACAGTAAGCTTTCTGTATGAAAAAAATAAGAACATACTCAAATTGTTTCAGGCGTAAAAACTGTATACAGGGCTTTATAATTGAAAAAAAATCCAAAGAATCACTACATATAACTTATAACACATGCCTTAAATAAGAAAATATTAAAATACAGAAGATGAAGTCGTATGTCAGTACTGAAAGTAAATAATTACTGCAAGGAGAAAATGGTAAAACTATAATTGAACTGAAATATATTTCACATTAATGATTCTGTTGTCACCGGGGAAGCGATTTGCCATCTTAAAAGATCACTGAGGTGAACGTGTTATATTTCAACACTTGCATTGAAATTTACCTTCATGAATGAACTATTTTATACTAATTCATTAATTTCCTAGAAAAAAAACAGATTTATGATCCCTAAGACTTCATTCAATAATACATCTGACACTAGTAGTTAGTAATGAATGACGAATGAATTAATAACGTGGAACAATATAATTGCTTTTTAACCTTAAATGTCAGATTTATTCTATAGGTACACATTCTTTCTCGTTTGAGAACATAATGTCATGGGAATCCTGTTCGTACATACTATATTGAAACCATTTCTTTTGAAAATCAATTTGAAACCCCGGAACACGAAACTAGATCATTACGTTAATAGAATTTTGATGAGTATATTCCACGAAATTGATGAACTCATGAAAATTAAGTGGTTGAAAGTACGAATAACATAATTATTTGTATGTGATGTGTTGCAACATTGTCATATATTGGAGTTGCAAATTGAGTTACCGATCTGTGTTGTACAACATTGCTAAATATATATTTGCTTTGTTTTGGCCATAGGTCAACTCATCATAATTCTATGAGTTTGAAAACTGCGCGTATTTTGTTTGAGTGTTTCTTAGGAAAATACCCAGTTATTGCAAATATTGAAAGAAAAAACTAGCTCCGTAGGTCGCATAAGATATAAAGAAAACAAGTGTTGAAAGTGTCTTTGATGGCATTTGGAACTGCGTTATACTGACGATCGTGTTTGGAGCAGAAGTCTGGGCATGTCGCGCGATGATTGACAGTGAGTGTGGTCGCGGCGGCGGTGTCAACGGCATTCAAGATGGCGGCGTCACGCCCGTACGTCGCGCCCGCAGCACAGTGGAGAGAAATACCAAAACGCTGGAGACAACTTTATAGTAGTTTCTTAGCTTCCAACTAGTTACAAGTGACTGAGTTTTTGCTCAATTCAATGCACCCTATCACTAAGTTTATTTTAAGGTTATTATCTCAGTTTGCAACCTCGAAATTTTGAGGTTGATTATTGTGTAATTCGTTAACTTATTCAAACTTATATTTTTTAGAAAGTTACCGACTTGGAGAAAGAAAGGGCCTCTCCCACCTTCGCCCCCATTACTAATTTTTCTTCTCGGGAACATTAATTATTAAATATGTGAATTTATTTGTGAAATTATCACCTTAATTACTTTTCATTCCTCTATTGGAAACAGTTAAATTGCAATAAAGGATTTTCACGTCACATTTTCTTTTGTTTTTGGCAATAGTGTAAGATAAAAATAGTGTGCAAAAAAGGCAGTAAATTGATCCAAATAGTTCAGGTGCCGGCACCTGCATCTGCTACGCATGGAAAATGGGATGTGGAAGCCAGAAGCAATTCCACATGAAACTCGTAGCAAAATATTAATGTACTATCTTTTTATTCATCTTATGAAGAAAGACAAGTAATACTTGGGAATTAATGCTCTGCTGCCTACCCACCCAAGCTGTCCCCCAGCCCCTACGTCCCGTGAGGCCCTAAAACCAGAACCAATATTACGTGCTGTATTCCAGACACTTCTGCAAGTCTGATCATTCCTTCGTGACTTGCAGGCGAGCATAACGAGATATAAATAAAATCTCAAAATATAAAAACCTCCATAATTTTTTCTCTTTTCGCATTTCTGTTCGCCCCGCTCGTGCGTTTGTGGCCGGATCCCGGAGTAATTCCGCGCGCCAGGCGACGAGTGCGGGAGCTGCGGCTGCCCGCCGCAGCGCTGCCAGTCACGACGGCCCCCCTCCCCCCGCCCTGCTGCCGCCACGGCCACTACTCCCACCGCCCTGCTGCCTACCCACCCAAGCTGTCCCCCAGCCCCTGCTGCCCCCTCCCGTCACTGCTCCCATCGCCTGTGCTATCCCCCGCGCCCTGCTGTCCCCCGCTCCTGCCGTCCCTGCTGTCTATGCCCCTACCCCTACCACCCCGACCCTGCTGCGACAACGGACCGTGCTCTCACCGCCCGTACTGCCCCCCCCCCGCTGCTGCCTCCCGCCC
Organism: Gryllus longicercus; assembly: GCA_038098605.1. Taxonomy (NCBI): domain Eukaryota; kingdom Metazoa; phylum Arthropoda; class Insecta; order Orthoptera; family Gryllidae; genus Gryllus; species Gryllus longicercus. Next base: position 282,643 of record JAZDUA010000253.1, on the reverse strand, counting down.
CATCTGTCCCTCTCCCTGCTCATTTACCCCGTGCTATCCTCCCGCCCTGTTTCTCTCCGCCCTTCTGTCCCTGTCGCCCCAACACTGCTGCCCCTGTCACCACCGGCCTTGCTGTTCCTGCCTCTGCCACTCCGCCCTGCAGCGTCTAAAGCCCCTGCTCCCACCGCCCATGCTGCCTCCCCGCTCTGCTGCCTAGCAATTCGAGCTGCCCCTCACCCTTGCTGCCACCCTCTGGTCACTGCTCCCACTGCTCCACGCTATCCTCCTGCGCTGCTGTCCTCCCGCCCTGCTGCTCCCCGCTCTGGAGCCCCTCCCACCTTCGCCCCTGCTACCCCCGCCCACCGACCGCTCGCGCGCCCCGCGTCGCCCGGAGGCGTGCGTCAGAGGCGGGCGGCCGCACCACCCGCGTGCCGCGCTCCGCCCTCTGTTGTTGCAGCGCCCAACTAACGATGAAAACAGTTCCCTCGACGCCGCACGCGAAAATTCGCTCTCATCCGGACCCCTGTGGCCGTGAAATGGGGTTGCGAACCTCTGTTGCGTCGCTCTGCTGCACCGCCCGCGCCGCGCCGCGCAGGCTGCGAGGGCCGGATGAGATGCAAATGGAAGGAGCCCTGTGCAGTTTTGTAAATAAAGCAGCGAAATTGGGCCCTTTTACAGCGTCCGTGAAAACTTTCAAGAGACCCTAATAGTGCTTTTTTATTATTATCATCATCTAATAATATCAAATTCGTCATTTACTGGGTGGTTCAACTTAACAAAATGGCAGATAGAGAGCTATCTATATTAAACTATATTATTCACAACTCTTCATTTATGAAAATTTTCATTAAAAGTAATTTTATTAGAATTTAAAAACATCTATGAAATAGTCCTGGACTAACATCATAAAACAATATTTTCAGTAATGCCTGTTGTGTCCATTTCGATTATTTTCGTATCTTGTACAGTGTAATTATAATATGCAGAATACATATCTTATAGAACTAATTTCAAAATTCATTTTGTTTACGTGTTGGATCTAATAGCTCACTGTGTGAAAATTGTGTGTATTTGTGTATAAAAAACTGCGTGTTTTTTCTTTTATAATTTCAAATTGTTATAATTTCCATTCAATACAGAGAAAAGTTTCATATCGTAATTTTAAATAGGATTCTAAAGGAAAGCACCCGAATACGATATTCAAACACAAAAATGATAATACAAAAAATTACAAACCTCTCTAACAAATCCTGCTATAGCCCCTCAGTGAAATTTTGGGATTCGTTACAAAGTAGAATAAAAGTTTACCGAAGGGCATTGTTATTCTATGTGCACTGTCACACATCGGCGAAAGAAGATCGCCTGCAACAACAGTCCAACATGTAATATGATAGTAGAGCGTGGTACCCACGTGCACTCTCCACACCACCGGAACCAAGTGCACCCTCGGTGGGCGAAGGAACAGCAGCGTGACTCTCGCATCTGGCGTTTACCCGTCGGCTCGTGAGGCTCATCAGCCCCCCCCCCCCCTGGCCACGCACGCGCCGCCACCCATGCCTTCACTCGTGCAGTTCTGATGCCGCGTCACTATTACCACCACACTCCTGCAAACGCAAAAAGCACTACCATGTCACCGCCTAATCTCCTTCAACATGTCATCGCCACTACTACCAAAAATGCCATCACTTTCCCGCTACAACTACAATCCTTTCTATATTTAATGTTCTTAAGAAATACAAAACCCCGTAAGCGTGCCATTTCTGAATAAATAATCATGCCTCCGAGTGCATTAAATAGATTTAAGATGAATAATGAATGTATGAAGTATGTACTTTGGCACAACAGCTCTTTACGAGCTAAGGCCTATCAGCAGCGACCCGTCCTTGCGGGCATCTGATAAGGGATAAGTGTGGTTAGAACATAGCCATCCCTACGCTGTATCCTGGTCTTCTAAACCTGACAAATGAGCTTTCTCGTCCTCACACAGCAACTGTAATATTACCAGGAAAAGGCACAATTAATTTTTGCCCCGACTGGGAATCAAACCCGGGGTTGAGCAGTGGAAAGTGAGCATGTTAATAAACGAGCCACCGAGGGTTGAAACGAAACATATAGAAGGGTGTTTTTTTTTTTGTCTTTTAAACCAATGATTTACACAGTGCTACATGTTCGTACGTGTCCAACTGATCTGTGTTAATACCGTTACAGTACCATCATACACTTGCAAAATAAAGATGGAATGTCAATATGGATGTACACTACAAATTGACTGAACATCATATCATCATCGCGAACAAAAAATGTTTAAGATATACGTGTGAAACGTGTTAAATTCTCCAGAGATTTTCATACATTCCCCGGCGGCAGCTTTTTCTCCATTTCAAAGATTCGTTTTCAACGCAATTACCACATCACCACCATCTCCACATACACCATCAACATCACTATCACTTTCACTTCCACCACCCCCAATTCGACCTTCACCACAAACGTCACCATCACTTCGAACTCATCACCAACTTAATCACCGTCACCACCACCACCACCTCCTCTTACACCATCATCAGCAACACTTCCACGTCCACCACTACCTCCTCCTCTACTTCCTTTTGCTAGTTGGGATAGTAGAGCCTGTATCTAGTATGTAATATTACTAGTATGTAGTTACTAGTATGTAGACATAGAGATGGGATATTATGTTTAAACAATTAAACCAGTTTAAGCAAATTAAACCTATAGTTCGTTCACCGATTCAAATAAATTTTCTATAACTCAGGAGGGAAAACGAATTCAGTTTAGGCAAAACAAATAAAATAAAAAATTCTTCCACCTTCACACCCACCTCCACGTTCCCAACCTCTACCTCCATTTCCATCTCCACCAACACCACCACCATCATCTACAACATCACCGCCAGAATTTCAAATAATACATAATCAACAATCACCATCACAATAACCCCAGAACCGCCCTCGGCGTCCGCTCCCTGACTTCAATTACTTCATCATCACAATACCGTCATCATCGTTTCTTTAATTCCTAGGAACATCAACACCATCATCATCATCATCATCATACCCTTCTTCAACTACACCCTCCCGTCCCATTACCACCGCCAACCCACTGCATAGGACCCTGTCTCTGAATTGCGCCGTGTATCTCCTCCTCCTCCTCCTCCTTCTTCTTCTTCTTCTTTACCTCTTCCACCTCCTTCTTTATATCCTTCATGTCCTCCTCCATTTCCTCATCCTTTTTCTACTATTCTTTTTTCTACTCCTTCTTCTTCTTCTCCTTTTACTCCTCCTCCTCCTTCTGCATCTCATCCTCCTTCTAGATCTCCTCCTCCTGCATCTCTTCCTTCCCCTCCTTCACCTCCGCCGCATCCGCCGCGCCGGACGACGCCCGCGCAGCGCAGCGCTGGGGTTCCGGGCAGTTGGCTCCCGTGGAGCCCCAGATGGCTCGATAAGTCTGTTAGCGCACGTTATCATCCACACGAATGTCATTAAAGCGAATGAAGACATTCGTGGGCTCTCGGATGGCTGCTTCGTGCTCCTCTCCTCTGCCGAGATTGTGTGCGCCAATACACTTGGCGTTTGCACGATCGTTATCTCGCAGTTTTACGTTGAAGATTCTCTCGAAGTTGAAGGTACTTGTAGTAAGTTCCTGTGGATCAGAAAAAGTCTGCGTTCTGGAAGATGCATTTTCAGCGTACACTCTGCTTAGAAGACAACAATGGAAAATGTGTAATGAAGATCAATGGAATAAAGTTAGCGTAATTAAAACCAAGTGGATAAACAAAAACCGTATACCATATTTCCCCGTTGTACTGTAAATCTCTCTTCTGATGTCCAGGACTTCACATATTCTTACTAGAAAGCTAATTTGTTCTAATATGATGCCTTTTAGTATATTAGCAAGTCTTCGCTAAAATATATGCCATAAGTGTACTTTTGTGGTCGTTGACTGAGCGTTTATTAGAGAACAATAAACGTTTCATGCATCGTCTCGTAAGTGCCACTTTTGTGATTTATAGTGCTCAATGTTGACACAAGTCGTTCTCTCGTCAGAGTCGTTTGTATGAGGAGTGTGCTCCCAGTATAAAAATCAATTAGCGAGATTCCACGTTGCGATCTTGAACCGGGAATAACGTACATTTAATGCTGTTCATAACTGTTATTTTCTTGACACTGGTCAAGATTGTTTCGTGTAAGCGGTAATAAAAATGAGGAAACTGAGTTGGGAACGAGTTGCTTTAGCACCTTTCATTGTGTCTTTTTTATTTATTTTGGGTTAGGAAAGAGGGAAACGGCGACTTAAAAGATCTCCAAGCCGTTTAATTTGTTAAGTGTGACTGCATTATGTTTACTATCCAGGTATGCAAATGAATGGGTGATTGACGAATGTTGACGAATGAAGTACACTAATTCTTTTGTAATAAGGTAAGATAAAGTCGAAGATAAAAAATTGGATAGAAAAAGGAAATGAAGTGAGTTAAAGTAATTTTAGGTAACATATACAAACTCGAAGCCTCTGCCTAAATGTAGATGATATGGATAGTATTGAATGCCCGTTACACATTTTGCTAAAACTTTCTAGCAGCGGTCGCAGTTTTGCAACAACAGTCTTTGAACAACACTAACAACAAAAATAAATGTTACTAGTATAGTAAAAAGAACAAGAAGTAGCAGAAAGAAAAGTGCAAGATGTAGAAGTAGTGCTAGATATTGAAGAAGTAATTGGAAGTAGAAAGAACAATAGATGCAGAAGTAGTGGAAGTTGTAGAAGTAGTGGAAGAGGTAGAAGTAGTGGAAGATGTAGAATTAGTAGAACAAACTAGTGGACGCTGTATAAGTAGTGGTCGGTATACACGTGGTGAGAGACGTAGAAATAGTTAAAGATGTAGACGTAGGGGAAGATGAAGATGCAGCAGTTGATGTATAAGTAGTGGACCACGTAGAAGTAGTAGAACAAGTGGAAGATGTAGAAATAGTGGAATGTGTAGAAGAAGTGGAAGATGTGGAAGACATTGGGAAGGCTTAGTGGAAGAGGATGAACCAAAGGTGGAAGGAGCGATAATGAAAAGTGGAAAGCTGGTGGAAAAAGAAGCAGCGACGGAAGAAGGATCATCGTGCGCGCGCGAGGGTTTGGCACGCAGAGGCGGATGCAGCGGAGGAGGCTGCGGGCCGTGACAGTCGCCCTCCGCTGCAGCGACGGCGGCGGCGGCGCCTCTTTGAAGGTGGAGAGCGCGGGTTTTCCGTGCGCGCGGGGCGGCGCGGCGCATGCGCTCGAGTGTGTGCCCAGGCGCAAACGACGCCCTCCCCCTCCCGCCCCCCCCCCCCGGCCTCCTCCGACGCCCCCTCGGCCGCCGCCGCCGCCGCCGACACGCAACGCGGCTGCGTCCGGGTGGCGAATTCGCGACTCGCGCACTCGCCTCGCCTCGCCTCGCCTCGCACCCACCTCACCTGCCGCTCCCGCGTGGATCCGTTTGTGTGACGGAGATTCAGAAAGACAATACTTCTTCACAATAACACGCGTAATGGAAATTGGTGGAATGTTTAGATTGAAGAATTGGAGGCAAATCTTTTAACAATTCAATAAGACAATACTTCCTCAAAATAATCCACATTATGGAAAATGGTGGAATGTTTAGATTGAAGAATTGGAGGCAAGTGTTTTAACAATTCAATATGACAATACTTTCTCACAATAATCCGGTCAATAGAATTTGATGGAATAATTCTATTCATGAAATAATGGCAAATCATTTAACTAAATTACTTATTTTTAATTATTTAAGTTCTGGATATAATTGTTTTTATTATGTTTTTTACATTTTCTAAAAGTCAAATTATATTGCGCCTTTAACGGTAGTTTTATTTTTAGTTCTTGCCATTAAATGAAAGCATCCGATATAATAAATTGTTAACAATTATCGAAAAATTAACTAAAGTTTTTTCAAAATTTTGTGTACGATTATCATACCTTTTGGGAAATGCTGATGTTGAAGGATTGAAGATATGCCTACTAGCTCATTTCTTATTTTTTAATATTTTTATTTGCTATTTTTAGTGATATTCCCCACGCTATCTTACCTTGGACGTTGGAGAAAGTGGATTGGTGATGCATTTGCATTTGGGAAACGCGAGGAACGCAGAGACTCCTTGCCCTGTCGCCGCCCCCCTCGTCCGCGCGTAGGAGGATGACGTGTGCGCGCGGAAGGTCGCGCACGCGGTCTGCGATGGTCAGGGAGCGCAGCGCGGGCGCACTGCGCAGATGGCGCCCCAGTTGGAACTTCTGGTTGGAAGCTCCAGGCGATCGTGCCCCGCGCTCCTTGTGCGCGCAATTGGCTGCACCTCTCGCCAGAAACATGATGGCGCGTTGTTCATTGATTGATTCCGAGCATGTCAGCTGCCGTGGTTAGTGCATATTTTCCCGTAAGGGAAATCTAGAGGACTGTCCTGATCGACAGTTTTCCGTGGTTTCTATTATCAGTGACAGTCGAAGGCCGGAGCAGAATTCTAACAAACTGGGCCCTGACAACGCGCGATCTTTTCTTCTTCACCCTTGTCATTTCCTTCCCTCATTTATATATACACACACTTACTACTTTACCATATGTCGGGAGACCATTCAAGAACACTGAACATTATCCCAGCTGAGACGATTCCCCTCTCGGAGATGTAAAGAAGAGAAAACCCTCGTAAGCCGACGTGTTGGTAAGGCGTCGGATCTCGGCGTTGGTAAGACGTTAAGATGAGAAACACCGCCATCTTCAGCAACTCCCTTTAACATGCAGTGTACTTACAGGATTAATGACCAAAGTAATTGACGTTCGCAAAACACAAACTACTCACTCATTCGACCGCAACACGAGATATTCGAGCACATTGCGTTCCAGGGTGAGAATGTTTACAGATATTTTTTCTGCAGTATACTCGTAACAGGCTCCATACAATTAGAGACTACAACGAGCATCAAAAAGGAAATTAATATTAGTTGTAACATTGATACTGAATGCATTATTTACCATTTTGACTGTATAATTCGAAAAAATTTGCAGCAAATATTGTACCTCAGATTCTGGGTCAATGACCCCCATCTCGAACAGGTTTTTCATCCAGTTTCCACGATTCCTTGAGAATATGCTGAAATGGCCCCTTATTTTGCTCTTGGACACAAGTTCTCCATGTCGTCGCAGCATAAGTATATTCTTTCACGAAGGACATGATGAGGGATTAGAATTCATATCTACAGCTAATTTTCGTTTGAAAATATATTTTATTACAGTGAGGCGAATATATTGTTAAGAATTCTTGCCAAACACGCTCATTTCTTTCTGTATTCATAATTCAACTTGTGTATGGTTTAGGGTCGGGATTCCAGAATTAACAAAACGTATACAGAATACACTTCTCCTTGTAGCATGTCACACACAGTTTTTGTACTATTTTTAACGGAAAATAAATTAATATAATTAAAAATTAAATTATAGAATCCAATTGAATTGGTGCAGCAGATTGTCGGTCATGCGTCATCCTCAAAGCCTTGTAAGAAATTTTACGTTTGCGCGTCCTTCCTTCACACACTTATTTTGTTAGGTGCAATCCGCATCGCAAATTAATTTTTTATTGATCATAAATTTTAAAATATAACACAATTTTTTTCTGTGATATACTTTATTTTTATTTCTTGTAAATGATGGGAGGTGATTTCTCAATCGTCACATAATTATAAATGACAATAATTTATAATTTATTTAATGACAATATTAATAACGTCACATAATTATTTAGGGTGCTCAAGGGCGCGTTACAGGTGTGCTACGGTGGGGGGAGGGGTATTCAAAATATTCCAAATTTGCGCTACGTAATTTATATGTAGACGGACTCTGAGCAGGTGGGGGATAGGAGCAAGGTGATGGCATTGCTGCGACAATAGCGCTCCACACGGGGCAATGTGGAGGGTGCAAGCAGCAGCGGTGACTCAGCTCAGGGCGGCAGGATTTCCCTGGCGCGCTCTAGTCCATGCGAAATTGAAAGCACGTGCTTTCGTTAAATGATGTTACCTGCTGTTCTAGTAAGTGACTCCCTACTGACCGAAATAAGAAGTTATGAGCATTTCTCCGACTTCCTGCCCGAAACTATTAATTAATGCAAAAAGTTTCTCTCTTTTAATGATTATAAACCAGTTGAGAGTCTGATTCAGTTTGCTGGATAATAAACTTTCTTTCGAACGAGTTCACTTCTCCCCCAATCGTTAAACGCATTGGCACACTAGGCTTCTTTAGCGCCCGAGGCTAAATTTATCCCCTTTTTCGTATTCGTGAAGTGCCAACAGCGCCAACTCCACACGCCACACATGTGTAATCGAGTTATGACTTCTTTCATTTAGCTCAAACGATATCAAAGTAAGGCACGCAGGTTGTGCGATTACAAGGATATAGGAAAAAATAGTATTAAATTTTTTCGTAATAAGCTATTTTACCAAACGACTCTCCTGCCTGAACTTTTTTTAAAGATGTTTCACATAAAAATCAAGCATCAACAATGCTATTTAAGTGTCTGTGGACCATCAAAGCATCTCCCTGAGTATTCTACTTTAATGAACCAACATTAAACAATCATAATACACAAGTCTAACATATAAGTACCTCGGTGTTCTTGCGTTATTCTTTAACAGTTCTGTTTTATACTGACTATCTTGTACGGTTTATACTGTTTCATTCCAGAAAATATTCAAGATAATTTGTGAGAAGCGTTTCTGCCAAGGCAATGACCGAATTTAATTTTTTCTCGAGAAGCAAAACTTTTTGATATAATTTAAATTTCAATATTCATTTCTTCCTTTTTATCGTACCCAACCACCTGCTTTACTCTGTTCCCGGTTATCGTCTACAAGAAGTTGCGAACCCTCGCTTCCGAGCAAAGAAGGTGCTGGGGCCAGGGTAAGTAACCTTGCGAAGTGACGAATCAAAAGTCACGCCTCGTTTCCCCCGCTGCGAATATTCCGTAGGAAAACAACGTGCACTCATCCAGCATTCCCTTCTTCATTTCACGCATGTCGGACGCTCCAGGCTCTTAGCTTCTTGTGTAAATTCATTTCTTTGCTTGTTTGAAATTTGCTAACGGAATCTGACCTCATCCAGCGTTATGAATTCTGTCTTCGAACGGAAGGCCATGTAGGAAAACAAGATAGAAGGCCATGTAGGAAAACAAGATTAGCTAGTCTACATGATTCGGTAAATCGAATACTCTTCCCATCAGAACGTTCCCAAGAATCTGCAATATCAAAGTGATGTAAATGATTTTTCTCGTAGTTAAATGGCAGTGTTGTTGCAAAAGAAAGGTAGCGTACCTTAGAAATAAAACAAAATTGTTTTGTAATGAGAATTCAGTTGCCAAATACAGAATTCAGTTACCAAATTTGAAAATAAAATAGAGAAGATAACCTGTACAACAGTAAAGAGTTGTAATGCAGATATTCTATTTTCGAACAACAAAGAAATATGAGACAAACCAAGAGAGCAACATGAAGATTAACAGATAATACAAAATATTAAAGTAGTTTGTTCATTGTTTCAGTTACAATCCGTCATATTTATCCGAAAACAATTGTTAGTAAAATTAATTAAATAAATTACGTTAACATTGTCATGACGATAAATAAATAAATAAATAAATAAATAATAAGAATACTACGTGCTAACGAAGAATATTTAATCAAATTTAGAACTTTACCGGTTGTAGAATTAGACCACAAATTACATCACGTGTCCATTTCTCCAATAAACCCTGTCTTGAAAACGTATTTAAGACCGGACGTTTGCATTTTTGCGCAAATAGAATGCCGTTCTCATCGTCATTCAAGATCCAGAGGTAATAAACGACCGTCCGCGACAGGATGCACATGTTCTCGTCTTTCAATTGATTAAAAGCCTCGCGCTGCAATCTCACGCTTTAACTCACACCAGCTCATAAACGACACACGCGGGACGGCGCGGCCCATGGGACCGAGCCATCACTATCGGCCGCCCTGACCTCCCCCTACCCTCCGCCTTGCCCCGCCCCTCTCGGCCCCCACGCCCAGTGCTAAAAACAGGTTCCGCCGCCCTCCAAACGACATTCGCAAAACGATGCGTAACATGTCCGTAAATGCGTAGCGTCGCCTGTCGCTTTTCGCGTCGCGTCGCGACGCCTCGCGTCGGCCGCGCGTCATCGGCGCCGCCGCCCGCGCACACGCAAAGGCGCGAGCGGCGGCGCGTGACCGCGCGCCGTGCGCGTGGGAGGACGGGCGCCGCCGCCGCCGCCGCACGCCTCTTGCGACGTGCCTCGTGCGACTCACGCGGCCGGCCGCCTGCCCTCCCCTCCTTCCATCCCTTGACGCCCACACCTTGCCGTGCTGCAGTTAGGAAGCTCTTCTGACGGCCTGGCCCTTGTCTCTCCTGTCTCGGGTGCGTTTCATGAAGGTTGGCTTTTTCCTGTCAGTTTTTTTGCCTCTCCACTTCACCCGGAGGAGCTCGGAGTTGGGAAAGAACAGGGGTAGTTGAAGGTTTTTGTAGGTTATTTTGTTGAAGGAATTTTTTTGAAAGTATTGAGAGAGAGGGTTTGAAAGAAAGGTTATTCTGTCGTGCATTATCTCCTTGCGCTTACCTCCTCTCACTGTCGTCATGTTTGCTTCCTTCTCTCGGTTTGCCATTCACGGTCTCTGTCACTTATGACAGACACCAATTTAAATGTGTACTGGTATTGACGTGCATTAATATTTAACGTTACGAATATGAATGCATGAAAAGTAAGTACGCCATATCTTGATTATGAAACATCTGGTTGTTCGTATAGTACCATTCGTGCAGTGTCTCCTCTCTTGCCTCCTCTTTCTGCGTCTGCACTCCCTTCATGTCTTTCTTTCTCGTCTAAATGTCTCTCCTTGCTTCACCGCTACCTATCTTGTTTCTTCTTCTTGTCTATATTATTATTATTATTATTATTATTATTATTATTATTATTGGTCACACCTCTTTCCTTTTAGATCAGTTATAACATTTCTTAATGGTCTTCTTGGTTTTCATCCCTACCTCCTTTTTTCTTTCCAGTAACTGTTATCTTCGCTCTCTACTTACATCATTTTCTTACACATCCTCGGTTTGCCTCTCATCCTCACTTGGCATTCTTGCTTTCTTTGCTTGCCATTCGTTTCCCCTTCTCATTCTTTTGCCTTCTGTCCTTGCTTCTCCTCCTCGTTTCGCATTTTCGGCTCGTTTCTTTAGTTGTCTTGTTGTCTTCTTAGTGTAACCGATATGTTCCCCGATAATTAGGATTTTAAGGATAGAATTTGATGAATTAAATTAGCAAATATTTTCAATCTTAATTGTTTCTTATCGACATCATCTCGATCTTGTTAATTTTCAACTTAACTTTTTGTATCTTTGCAAGGGCTGCTCTTTCCTAGATGCTGTTTTTTTCTCACTATTTCTAGCAAGTTAGAAGTGCACTTATCTTTTCATCGAATGACTTGCCTAATGCTACTTATTCGTTAAGTTGCGATTCGACATACTAGTGCACGAAAGAAAAGCTTCATTTCTTTTTTTATCCTGAAAAAATAATATCACCTGCCATCTCAGAAAAGCCAGTTTCACATATTTAAAACCGTATGCCCAAAGTAGGATTGAATATGTCTCTAAAATAGATTCATAGAATTAATTTTATCTTACTGGATCATATCAGAAAACAAAAAATCTCGATTTTCATTGATGCTTAAAAATTGTACTGGTCTACTTCATTCCGGCTGAAGAAGTACGAAATGTCTTTTTGAGCATAATTGTCGCAAAGGATCAGGAGTGGCGGAATTCATTGGTATATCTGGCACAAAACGAGTATGGAAACTTGACATGTGGAAAGGAATGGTTCCAAATATTTTGCTCATTGTGAATCCCCTTGAATATCACGAATTCCTTCGATCAGAAATAATTTGGCAAATTCCGTGCCGTTACAATCTGCAAAGAAAAAATTAAATAGGTTTTTAATTTTAAATTAATTTTCCATATTGCATATCACTCCAGAATGCAAAAGTAAAAAAAGATCGCACAATATTTATAGATTATCAGAATGTACTTATAGAGTATTTCTGATTGATCTTTTCAATTGTATCTTGAACATTATTATCGATATGGTAATTTTATTCGTGACAGAATGTCCTCTTACAAATTGATAAATCAAACTCCTAGAAAAAAATACTGAATTTCATTTTCTTCTGCCAAGCAAGAATGTTTTAAAATATTTCATATTGTTCTTTCTCAATGCAGTTCTCAAAGTAGTTTTATATTCTGGTAAAATATTGGTTGAAGGATCACTTGAAACAAATCATTTGCAATATTTCACCTACAGTCCAATTCTACTTAGGATAGTCTGAGAACAATCGATCAGTGCGAGGATATATGAGTAATTTCGACATTTCTCCATTACTTCTCAATTAATTGATTGATTGATGACGTTTCCGTTCACTTCCACTGCTATGGTCATTAGCCTCCTTAGGGCAGTATTGCGCCAGCTGCGACAAGCTTGAATTTCCCGACTGGTATGCCTACATGTGTGTTGTGTAGAGCATATAAGTGTATGTGTGTGTTTGTGTAACGGGAGCGGTCAGATCAAGGAAGAGGGCTGACACAACGCAAGCGGTCCTTGCTCCGTTAGTCAGGGTACTTTGACTAGCATTGATTGGTGAAACCTCTGAAAACTTCCGATCAGAGCAACTGGCCGCTAGAATTCTCCTCCAGACAGAGGTGAATTCGATATAGCTAGGGTCAGGCAGATAGGGTCAAAATCCACCACCGTTGAGACCATAGGATTTAGTGGTCAGAGTTGATGCAGAGTCAGCGCCAATGCTGAATCTGAGTTAAATTCAACCGGTCTATGATTCTGGGCTCACTTCTTGCACAGGAGATGAAATACCTCTGAAAAATAAACGTCGGCAGCGGTCGTTTTCCCTCGATCAGAAAAGAATATTCTATTTCTAATATCACAAGATATATCCGCTGTGGAATCATTTTGCTTTCTCCCAGCATATCGACACAAAATAATGCACGCAAAAGTACAATTATCTCTATTTCGACTGATAGACACGTGGTCTTTTCTTTCGAACATTTTACTTATATTCCGATTATGTATATTTTGGTGATGAAGTAATTCCGTGGCACTGTTAACGTTCTATAAAAATTAAGTCGATTCCATGCAGTCTTTTTCTAAGCTCTGTTAACAAAATCCTCTTCAATAGCTTGCAATAAGTAAAGTCAGTGACTTCTCTGTTTTTTCATTTTCGAAATTCTAGTCCATAAAAAATTATTTTATTGCAATTTAAAAGTATGTTTAAAACTATGACACTCCTTGCTTCAGGAAATATCTCTCTACCATCCTATTTACTAACTTTCAACTCATGACGTCGCGTGTCTGCGAATAATGATGCTTCTCAGAGAACATATTAATGACGCCTCATTAAAAGTTGTTTTAGAATGACTAAATCATACATAGGCGCATAAGTACACTTGTAATGTGTAACTTCACGAGATGATATAACTGATGGTTACAAGAAGGGAAATGACATTTTTTGGATGTGTGAGATATTGTGCTTTTTTCACTGCCAGTGGAGGATTAAGAAAATTCTCGCCTTTGAGAGCTCAATTGGAAAGTTAATGATTTTGATCTTTCCCGTAATTGTTCAAGAATGTGGAATCAGTATATCTTAATCCGAATAAAAATATTTCTTCAAGTAATACTTGACATTTCGAGTTGTACGTGGATTGCGTTACGGAAAAATATATCTGGTAAGATTTATGATGTATTTTTTCACCAGCAGGAAAATAATTGTACAAGACAACTTTTTCTTGAGAGTTCTGTGCAATAACAGTCACAATATAATTTATGTTAGACTCTTTCAGATAATTATTGCACGTGGGCTATTGTGATAGGCTTAACAACTATGTATTATTTTCAGCAGATATTTCGATATCATTGCATTAACATATGTATCTTCTAAGTTCTGGAGCAATTATCGACTGTTGTGAATGTGGGTTAGTAAAGGTTCTTTTTATAGTTCTTTTTAATCCACTGTTGGCTCACAATGTGTCCAACATATGAATATTCGGTGAAAGATTACGAAAACATGAATGAAGTGCTATTTTGTGATATCACTTCTCATTTTATCTTCTTTGGCAGAATTATTGAGAAGTGACATTGGTAATAGTACATGAGATCACATAAGAAATATTGCACTAGTACATTGCACTACAGTTTTTTCTCACTCTGGGACACCGTTGTTCACTGAGGAAGAGCTTCGCTCAGGATACCTGCTTTTTTTCTCAATTCCACCTCAATTCGCCGTCATAAATTTTTGTGTATGATCATTTAAACGATATAAAGAAGAGATATTTAGAAATGGAAACCAGGAATTTCTTTTTTCCATCAATTTTTACTCTTGCTTTCATTCACTGCTTCTTTGTATTTTCTATTATCTGTTTCGATTAATATGGCTTTTATTTCTTGTCCTGCTGGTGAACTAGTATCTTAATTTTGAATTAATTACAAATGTAAAGAAAAACTCTAGTGAAATAATTTTCTCAGAAAGATAGCTGGGAATAACATATTATCTTACTTAGTATTCGTATTCATCAGCCATTAGAGCAATAACATTTTTTTTATTAGTAAGTTATCTTTTACTAGTAATCTGTTGGCAACGCGTGCATAGTCATTCGTTGAATTCCGAGTGGGATCATAGTCTTCTTTATAATTAAGAAGTAGTAAAATGAGGCGTAGTTTTGTATTTGTATTTCTTTGTCGGTGTACGTGGATGGAGCAACTGCTGCTACACTCGGGGTCCAGGCCTCCGGATCCCTTCTTATGTAAAGGACAGACGCCACGCAACAGCGATGGGGAAGTACCGAGAGGTGGTGGCGGCGGAGGCGAGAGAGACGGAGGGGGCGGAGGCGAAGGTGGAGGCGAGCAGTGGCAAGGAAGGTGGCGATGGCGGTGAAGAAACCGATGGGGGAAGAGAACGCGAAGACAGAACAGTCGATGGAGGTACAAGTGCGTGGAAGGAGAGTAGAGGTGTTGGGGATCGTGTTGTATGCACTGTACTCGTAGCTTGTAGGGCAGCTCCACCGTAAAGGCAGGATTAGGCTCAAATCTATTGTCACATGCGACGATTGCACAAGTCATGAGAGCGCAACGAGGGTGCGCCAGAAGCCATGAAGAGGGAACATACCAGTTAGCCATGAAGGGAAAATTCAAGAACAATTAAAACTCATTAATGGCTAGTAGCTAAAGAAAAATACATTAAAATTCTATGAGAAATATGGAAATAGGAGGAGGAATATCGGTGGAGCTGTGAGCAAATGTGCGAGGAAGATCGTTCTGGTATCATCTATAAGATTTATATTCAAGGATCTAGATAAAATACAAAATTTGTATTTGAGCAACCACTTTCAAGCTTCTCCGGTGTTATGTAGAACACGAAACCAACGGATTGAGCAACTGTATCGACATTTCAGCTCCGCCACTCTTCATTTCTGGCAGATAGAAACTCGGATGCCAGCTGGGAAACGAACGGCTCGCGGTAAATGGCGCGAGCAGATGCCGCTTGAGAGCACGTGTCAATACAGTGGGCCGCATTGGGAAAAAGAGAGGACAATTCTCGTCAATAAAATAAGGGTCAAAAAATGATCTTCGCGGGCTTGGAGGTCCTAGATTCAAATCCTTGCGGTGGCAGGTTTATGACACCAACTAAACAGCTCGGTCGAAGACTAACGAATATCTGGATGAAAAATCCACAGATTAGTTTGGTTTTTGATTCCGTAGTAGCTCTCCGATGATATCCAAGTTAACACCATAAATGTTCCTTAAAAGATGGGGCGCGCGGGAGCGTATCATCCCCATTACCTTAATCTAGAACATTACATCCAACGTTAATGTGAAGTTACAAATTTGGTGGAAGTTGAAAATAACATATTCCCGAACTAAATGTATTTTGTAGTAAAAGTGTCGTGTCGTAGCATGGGCTCATTTTTATAACTTAAACAAAGTAGAAATGACTCTCTTAAAAGACCTATTACAACATGAATATTTAGAAAATGAAAAAAAGAAACTTGTTTTTATAAGAAATTTAGTTAAAAAGTAATGAGAAAGTAGATGAAAATTCTTTATTATATTACCAATTACTCTAATTGAGGTGGCATCGATCATAAAAATCATTACGCATTATGGAATTCATGACCGTCATGCTTGTGGAAAATTTCCCATGTTGGCGAGTCATCTACAGAATAATGGACAAAAACCTAAGGAAAAAAGAGCATGAAAATTCAAGTACTAGACGTTTTTATTTTCGTATGCACCTAAATAGATTTAAAACTAGTGGTGCTCAACAGCACATACTTTCTATTTATCTAAATTCACAATTTTCGAAAATTCAGAGAATTCAATGAATATGACTCACGCCATTCTTTTAATCATCCTTTATTCTATCGGATGAAAAAATGTAAGGAAAAATTTTGTAGCAAAAAAAAAGTTAATTGATTTAAAATTCCATATATTTCGCGCCAAATTACTCGAAAAGTACTCGTACTTTTAAAAATTGAGCATAAACGCATTTAAACTTCCGACTTTAAGGATCACATGTCATTACGGAAAACTTTCCTATCTTCAATATTATAGTTCTAGTATGACGCCCAAAATAATTCACTTTTGCAATATTCAAACATTGTATATTCAATGACGATGAGACCTTTACCATTCTCTTAAGCGTTCTTTATGCTATTGAAGACAGAGTTTGATTAAATAATTGGTGCCATTTTTGAGTAAATTTTGAAAATGTTTATGAAACTTCATGAAAAGTGTCCCCAAAAACTTAAAATATCCGTTTGAAACTCCCAAATCGAGCGATGGTGTAACGGTTAGCGTACCGGACTATTGTACCAAAGTTGGCGGGTTCAAACTCGATCGAAGCCGTGAATTTTAGAGGGCGAAAAAATCCTTCGCACGCCTTTCTTCGGAGGGGAAGTAAAGCCGGCTGACCCATGTCAGTAAATTTACTTGAATGTAAAAGATCCTCAAGCCTAAATGACGCTTCTGAGCTAAATTGAAATCGCCTGTTTCTCGCCCAAGAAATACCTCCTTTCTCTGCTAGTTGGTGAAAGGAGCGTAGGGAAATTTGCGTGGTCAGACGGAAGAACAGGCCTCATGGCCTGAGTCTCGCCACGTAAAATAAGGCATTAATTCAATTCAAATCCAGTCGGCTGAACCGTTTAGACTCTAGCATTGACCCCAGACGCACAGAAAGATCGTTTTGCCATCAAAGTTTCAGTATCAAGGACTCTCAATACACGGATTCTGGCTACTTCACGTGTTAATGAATTGTGGGTTTTTTCTATATTAAGCAACAATATTTATCCACTTTTTCTTTACCAGGGTCCGGCAATAAGGGTTTTTACGCCAAAATTTTGCCGTTTTCGGCGCACGATTACCTAACTTTAAGGTAAAACAACAACAACAACAGTTTTCGCCGTCCGCCCTGCGGGCCTTCCAAGCGCCCGCGCGCCGGAGGAAGGACGCCTCGTGGCGGGCGCAGGCGCGGTATCGGGCGCGTGTGAGCGACGTGTGCGTCGCTATCGGCGCGTTCCCCGTGGCCTCTTATCGGGCGTTGCGCAGCGCGGCGCGGCGCGGCGCGGCGCGGCGCGGCGCTTCGCGGTTCTCGCGGCGCGGAGGCGCCGGCGCCGCCACCCGCGCGCCTCCCCTCTTGTCACGAGCCTATCGCCTGCTTCCGGGAAGGCTAAATGCGTCGCCACACCCTCCTCCCCCCCCCACGCCTGCACCTCACGCCCCGCACGGCGATCAAAAGCACGCTGTGTTACGTGTGCCCATCAGAACAAACGGTTGACGATGTGACCGTCATGGCGTTGGAACTATGGGATAGTGTGTTCTATAGGCTATAACGTGCTGGTTATAACTAAAAACCTGTCTTAATTTTTTCGTTCATCGGTTCTCTCAGGTATTTTTTGCTCGCGTTATAACAGCTGTTTCGAAACAATCAATGACTGGGCAAAATTTGTTTTGGAATAGAGATGAATACATTAACTCTCCCAATATAAAATATATGGGTATCCTCAGAAGTCCAGACAATAAACTGTAATAATAATGGTGGTATACAACTGAAACCTTAAATCGTTTTGTAAGCCACATAGAACGTTCTGTGTTCTTTAGTACGAATATTGAAGACGTAGCGCACGATTAAAATTTGTAAATATATCGTTAAGAGATCTGCAGGGGAACATTACGATGCTTGGACGTGGCACGAATAGTTCATATGGATCACATGTTATTGCCGTGTTGTTGATCCACGAAAGAGTTAGCGAACTGCGATGAAACACAAGGCTTTCACTGCTTCACTGACAGTTCCGCTTCATTGCCAGTTCGTGTCTAGAAAGTTCGCACAACTTATCGCTATGTCCCGGATTATATTAACAAGTCCTATTTGTTCTTAACCTTAAAATGAATTTTATAATAATTTATGCTCGGATACAGGCATTATAGTGTAGAAAAAGGTATTTTTGTGCTTGTAAAGTCGTATTCACACCTTTTTTTAGGTCGTATTTCGATCAATTTCCCCCATAAATGCATATACTTCACATACCTTTAATGATCACAAGAATTAAAATATTAAAATGAGTTTCACAAGACAAAGTTTCACGTCTCACAAACAACACAATTACACTACAATGCATTATTTGAATCATTAATAATATGCGTAGCACATTCATCAGTTCGTTGACGTAACCTATAGATGATCTAGGGTGATTAGCTTCACATATTGTCAGTTAAACAAAGAGGGTGAGCCAAGAAAGTACTTTAGAAAAGATAACATTAATTGAGTTATGTTAAAGAGAACCTTGATCCTACTTGTTAATCCAAGAATTTCATTAACGACGAGCAGCACATTTCTCCCCGAGTAGAACAACTCAAGAAGTAGCATGCATTAGCCGGCGTATGAGAACGGCGCATCTGCATGGACGCGTGTTTGCGCAAACGTGAGAGTGTTTGGAATCATTTAAGCGCACGCGCACAGGGGACGGGGATCCGGAGGCGAGATCGAATGCAAATGCGCCAGCGCACACTGGGACGGCCGGCGCGCGCCAATACACGCGCGTGTTTATAGAAAGGGCCTTGCTACGCACTTCGCCTGCATGCGCACGCGCGAGCGCCGACAGTTGAAACCTCGGTCGGGAGAGGAGTCACAGAACTGAGCGAGACGCCCATAAGAAAGTGCTTCTGCTATCGCTTGGGTAAATTCTTTAATGATACTGGTGTAAATTCCGTGGTGGTAGCAGATATCTTGTGGTAAGCCATAATATGGTAAAGGAAATAATCTCCACAAAAGTTTTAATAATTTTCCAGAGTTAACTTTCGAGAAAACACTTTTCCCATCCTCAGTGGATCTCTAGCAAAATGGAGAAATGAAAACATTAACACAAGTTGAACACAAAAAAGTACAATGAATTTAGTGGAAAAACAAACAAATAATATCATGTAAATACAAATAGAAAGTACTTACTGCTCGATATGGTCATTAGTTCCGTTAGTCAAGTAAATATTTTATCGAGGGAGGTGGCGGTGTTCGTCACGCGCTTGATAGTGGAATCCGGCGCCGACCTACACTGCGGATTGTTGGGGACTCGAGGTACTTCCCCCAGCAGAGCGCCACCCCAATCCGCCCAAGCTCTAAGCTCTCGACTGGTTTTATGACACGTGTCGTTCTTTTAAGAGCTTTCTTGACTGGAACGTTATCATGGTAGTTGTAAGGTAGGCTGTAATTTAGTTATCGTTAAAAAACCATATGTTACCTATGAGGAGAAGATTAATCTGGCCACGTTTTATTTATCTCCATTACTTTCTTTAAGAGATCTTCATTTATGTAGTATTTTAGACGAAATAGATGTATTCGCTGCACACTTCCTATATTAAAAAAGAACGCTCGCGAACGATTGATGTACAGATAGATAATGCAGCAAAAGTCATGAAAATATGTTTCACAGTTGAACAAATCAATTTTGACAAAAACACGATCTTAAATTAAGCAAAAGTCATGTGGTACCTTATAAGAGGCACAAGTTTAAAATGTCATCGTAGTGAAAGTCAGAATGTAAAATAATTTTGTTTCTAGAATAAGTCAATGAAGTGTCATTGACATAAAAAACATCTCTTCATTGTGGAGCACAGGTTGCCACTGAAGCATGACAACGAAGGTGAAGCGAAAAGGGCTAGGTTCATCACCGTAGTAGAAGGTGCACTTTTCATCTCCTACGATCGCCTTGCCGCACATGGTTAAAGTCCTTGATATCTGGGAATGAAGGTGAATACAGGTGACCGAAACATTGTCTTACCACTCCATTCAATTAAGCTAATGTTGTATGTGGTCTATTCACAAGCGTGTCCGAAAGTAGAGCTCAGAAGACACTGAAGCCTTCTTTTTTCTGATTTCCTTAGGACATTTCACATTAAAAAGGTTTATTTCTTGATTCAGGATAGCTAAATATGTGCTGTATGTAGCTTGTTTTATCAACCTGTAATCCACCCTAACTTCGATATAACATTAAATTTGCAACGAATCTTACTATCGTAATACGTTAATGAACTCGCTCAACTACTCTACTGGCAAAGCTATTCAGAGGAAACTAAAATTTCAATTTACTTTTCCGTTCTTAGCGCCATCATTACATAATTACTGACCAATTAAATTCCAAATTCATCGCCTACTACTTAACAAAATTTTCTCTTTAATTTCGTAAAATCTGGTAACTTCTAATTTATTTTAAATGTCTGTGTTTATAAGAACAAGTCGACATGCTAATGAGACAGTTTAGCTCTTTGTTGGAATGGTGACATAATATTAATTTTAATCTAAAATATCAAACGTTTACTTGGCGCTATGGCTGTAGGCGGCGTCGGAGAGTCTGGAGATTGCGGAGGCGGGGGAGGGGGCGGGGGCGGGAACGGAGGCGGAGGCAGCTTGTTGGCGCTGCCAGGCAGACTCCGCAGCCGTAATTTCACAGCCGCCGGCCCGGAAATTGATCGCCCGCGCCGGGCGCCGAACCCGGCCCCTCCGCCGGCGCGGCGTCGGGAGCACTTCCGGCGCGTCTCCGCCCCTCCCCGCCCCTTCTCTCCTCCTCTCCTCTCCTCTCCTCTCCTCCACACTCCCCGACAGCCAGAATCCTGAGCGACACGGTCCTTTATGGCCTGCTCCATCAGAGGCGAATCTACCCGTCGATGAACAGTGGAAAGCGAAAATTCGCCTGCGCTGAAAGCAATATTGAATGTCATGGACGGCACTACGATTAAAAATAGCTGACGCGTACCGATTAGAAATGCTTTCGCCTCGTGGTATTCAGTGTTGTATTCAGTACTACAGCGAGCATCAAGGGATTCCCAAAGTACCGAGAGTTGAAGAGGAATGTTATTGAATATTTGTTAAACTCAGAAAACGTACTTTTTTCGTCACATTTTTTCTTAGGTTTCCACATTTTCTGAAATTTTTATTCTCTTTACGGACAAATTTCTCCTCTATTTTCCTTTTACAGACAACAATTCTTGACAATAGAGTAGTAATATTTGTGGAAAATTAAACTAGTAAGAGCTAGACAGGACGTCAATATATTTCTTATTAGAGATCTCGTGTGCCAACCGTTTACTAAGTTCGTAGTAATATAAAAGTTCTCATGCCACCATAACAACATAAAAATAACGAAGTAATAAGATTGCGTTGTGTGAGAATTCACAGAGCCATGAGTAAAGGACCCTCAGATATGAAGGCTCTAAAATGGCCCGCCTTATCCGTTGAACTCAACTTGCGGATCGAATTGGGAAGGACGAATTGAATAATGAAAGTTGTGAATGTTCTGAAAGAGATTCTCAAAAGGACTCGATCGTTCGTCTCTCAGCTCACACGCAGCTACAAGATAAGGGATGCATTGTCTCTGAAAAGACTTCTTGTCAGTATTCAGCTAAGAGCGGAAAGGCACGAATTTCTCCGAATATGAACCCATTTTTTCAACGAACAATTGCTTCTGTAAAAGCTTCATTTAAAGCAGTAAATGTAAAGTTCATAATAAATAATAATAATAATAATAATAATATAACATGAAGTCGGCTCCATGGCGCAGACGGTGGTGGTAGCCGTCGTCTGCACCGAGGAGGCTGCAAGTACGCGTCCTGCGTAGACATAGTCGTATTTGTGATTGTTCCTGCACCCGTCAGCATCAGCCTATTATCTCATAATTCACACTTCAAGGAAAAATTACACACGTTAATCGCGTTACTTGGTCAGTAATGGCCTATACGCCAATAATAATAATAACAGTAATAATAATAATAATAATAATAATAATAATAATAATAGTAATAATAATAATAATAATAATAATAATAATAATAATAATAATAATAACTCGTCTATTCGCGCGCAAAAAAGGAAGAGAGAAAGAAATATAAAGAAGCAAACCAGACATACTGTTTCGTTGGCACTTGGCGCCTGAGCGCAGTCTGCAGCGCGGTGCCACTGGCAGTGAAGGTGCGTGCCCAGTAGTGCTCTACTGATGCGGCGAGCAATGCAGGGGCGGAGACTGGCAGCGCCCTCTTTGTTGCCGTCGTCACAGCGCACTGCAGCGAGCCCGGGTCATATTGAGGAACTCTGGCTCGCGGACTCACAGCCGGCTAGACAGCCGGCAACTTCCTGGCATTCCGAAGCTAGATGATTGCACAGGTTTCGCGAACTTCCCGCCACCACAGCTACCTCCACTGCCACTCGATAATATTTCCGTCGACCTCGCCCCTTCGCTTTTCGATTTGTGACCTCCACAATGACCTTCAGTTGTGTGAAAGACGCGAGACACCGAGTTGCGTTTCAGTCTTCAATTAATGTCTTTTTTATAGTTTAGGCACCCTACAATTAACATTTTTATTCGACACAACTTTTAATGTAGCTCGTGCGTGCCGGACTGACCTCTAGAATAAGTGTTGTATTGGGGTTGCATCGTATGGTACTCTCAGCATTTGGCATTAGCCCAGTGAAATTCTAGAAAAATATTATTGAATAGTAAATTGAGCCCGCTGATAGGGCTTATTGGTAATATTCGTTGTCATTGCAACGTCTTTGATCGGGGGGTCCTTGGATTCGATTTCCGTCGGTGGCGAATTATCGACGGGATCTATGTAGATAGATTGAATGCCGCGCAGAAAACTAGCTGCTGGATGCTCTGATAGCTAGCTTTCCGAGTTTTCTCCGATCACTACTGAGGGACGAATACCGGAGCATTACCCTAATGGGTGAAGGTCGGCGCGATCTTTCCTTCTTCTTTCTTAGCCCCTCCCTTCCCTTATAGACACTCACACTTACATGAACTACTCTAGAATCAAGTCGGAGATGAGACGAGAGACAGACGGGAGACACCTGGAAAATCCCGCAAGTTCACATATAGATCGGCCCCGAATCTAATTTCCCAGCGGGGACGTGAGAAAACTTCGCAATGTCCGAGATTTAGATGAACAACACTCTCCGAATGAAACTCCTAAGAACTGACGGAAATACAAAATATTGTCATCTACAGAATATGAAACAAATTATCTCAAAGCCAAAAATAAATTAGGAGTGTAAATTTTAGCGTAGAATTTATTCAAGTAAATAAAATTATAACCTAATATCTTTGTGTGAAGAACCACAGAAAGAAAATTAAAGAAAATTATAGACTGGTTTTCATCTGAAAGAAGAGAGGCTGACCCAAAACATACCTGAATTGAAGAAATTATACAAAATTTGAAGGAAAAGAATTTGCAGGCCACAGTATGTGACGAGAGTTAACTTTGATAGAAGGTTGCTGGAGTTTATTATGGAAAATTGTTAAGTTGAATTCAAATAAAATATATGAAAAATATATTGCACCAAAACATGTAGCAACGTTTTTCTCCAGACTCACTTATTACACAA
This sequence comes from Gryllus longicercus, assembly GCA_038098605.1. Classification (NCBI taxonomy): domain Eukaryota; kingdom Metazoa; phylum Arthropoda; class Insecta; order Orthoptera; family Gryllidae; genus Gryllus; species Gryllus longicercus. Next base: position 258,649 of record JAZDUA010000253.1, on the reverse strand, counting down.
CGCGCAATAATAATAAATCTCAGAGTTCTATAAATTTAATGTAAGTGTATAGAACAAGATGATAATTCCTATTTTTTTCTTGTATTTCTAAAACATTTCATTGCTCTCTTCGTTGCATCTCGCCTATGATTAATATACTTTTTCCTCAACGCGCTGCAACAGGTGGTCGGGAAAGAATGCGGGCCGCCGCTGTAATGAACGTGTACCAAGCTTATCTACTAAATTTCGCTCGCGGGTTGTAGTCATTATTGGTATTACGATAAAATCAAAGTGTCCCATTGCTGTCCCAGACTGTTATTGCACCGACTGATGAAATGTGTCTTTCCTCTGCTCACGTTATTGAATTTACTGTTGTCCCAAAGCATTGTTTTCTCCGTTCCCAAAATTAACAGTTAGCATTTTAATGATGAAAAATGAACTTACAATCTTACTTAAAAAACGTAGAAATAATAAGAGGCTTCAGTAGTATTTCTCAAATAAGTTTCCAAACTTCACTCAGCCCACCCCAGACAACCAGTTCAGTGTCAGATCAAATAATTCTACTGAATTGCAAATATTGCATATGAAAAGACACTCTTCGACTCTACTTATAAATGTAGTAACTAAAACCTATAACAGGAACTTTTAAGTTGGGCTAAAAACACAAAATCTGACAAAACACATAACTACAAGATATAATGAACAGTTTTCTTGCAAACATATTGTCCCAAACTAAAATAAATTATATTTTATCAGAAGTAAGTATAAACGCAGTTGGAATTCCTCAGGAATCGCCACTGTCACCAACTCTTGAAAATATACCTTTGTCATTTTTGGAATTGTTTAATTTATAAGTAATGCTTTTTGAATCAGCCTACAGCATAACACCCGAAGAAGTCAACATTGCACAGGAAAATCTATGAAGTTAATGATATAAATTTGTTAATTGCTTATTAAGTTATAGCATTCAAATAAATACGAATTAATGTGAAGTTAAAGTGTTTTTCCTGAGAAGACCTAAAATCACCCTTTTTCAACAATTAACAACAGAGGATCCTTGGAAAATCATCAGTCCGCCAGGAATTCAACCAACATATTAACGTGAAAAACTGTAACCGTCATTGCAAAGGAAAACCTACACTAAAGTACCTTAACCATCCCCGCCAATAAATACAAACTACTCCTTAAAAATGGACTGGGAGGTTATTGGTGCCACTGACTTACACATGCCTAGCTGCTGGTTTACGCATTCCCCGTGGGGGGAGGTCCAGCAAACTCGCATTAACAGAAACTACATATAACAGAAATCAAAATATTGAGACGGATCATCAAAGCTTTCCGGTTTATGTTCAATTCCCAGAACGTCAAAGAATCAAGCATTGTAAACATAAAAGAGTTCTTAAATGCAATATCCAGTGTTAAGAACGTTACGTAAGAAGTGCGCGGAGCAGGTGATTCGTGCACTAGTCGACCTTACCGTACACTCGTGCCACGATAGGCAAGTGAACATATCATGTATTGCTTTTCCGTGAATTTTTTTCTTTTTAAGAAGAAAGCACGCTTTGAAGTGAAATGAAAGGTTTGAGAAAAAATACATTTTTTTGCCGTTTGTATCAAAAGCATTACAGGCCGAGTCCCATGATTCCTGCAGCAAGTAGTCTGTACCTTTCGTAAATAATCTAGATATGCATGTATAAGATAATATGTCAGTGCTCATGTTACCGGTAATTGTAAGAATTTGTGTATCGCGTCGTTATAATCTAGAACATGCATTATTATTTCATATTTAGTTGTGAATTTGTTAATTATGACTTTATCTATTTCTTTTTTTTATTTATCTCTAAATCGTGTGAGTACATTACATGTAGGTACATTTACGTGTATACCGCGTACGTACAAAATCTAAATGAAAATAATTAATTAAGTTCAGAAACTGCTCTTTTTCAAGAGATTCGCCCAGCGTTGCCGCGTTTCGCGCTCGGTGTGTTAAAATATCTTTAATAGAGTAAAAGTTTGTTCAAGTAAAAAAGCTTCCAAAGAACAAATTTGACCTACTATTTCACTTCCATAATAAATTCACGTTATTCAAAGAATTATTTAAGACCACTGTACTTAACACACAAAAATGTAAATTGCACAAGATAAGCGTTGACATTATAGTAAGGTCACGTATTTGTATTGTACATATAAGGGTAATTATCAGTATGTGTTGAATATTCTACGTGTATGTAAATGAATGACTGAGATTAATGATGTAATATGTGAAATGAAAATAGGAAGAGTTGGATGTCAGACATTAGAACTGTAATGTCATTTATGATCCTCTTTTTTTAAAATACTCTTAATATTTCTTTTGTTCAAATACAATCTAAAAGTTGATGTTTAATTTTTATTTAATGTTTAATTTTCATAAAATACAAAATTACGCTTCGACAGAGAACGTCCAACGCACGTCCAAAGCACCAGTTCTCGTGCGATCACCGAAGTTACGCAGCGTTGGGTGCGATAAGTGCCATCCGGTGGATGGGTGACCGCCTGGGAACCTCCCGTGACGGTGGCATAAACGTTTTTTGCCGACCTCGTTACCAGAGTTCGCTAAGGTTGAAGAGCCGTAACTTCCTCGTGCCTGAAGGGTCGCGGGTTCGAATCCCGCTCTGGGTGTGGATGTTTGTGTGCTCATATGATGTTGGTGTGCTCATATGATGTTTGTGTGTCCTCTAGCGCCATAATTACCCCAATGTTGCCTACAGTGGTCGCTGTGTGAACTTAGAAGTTTAAATGCATACTTAAATAAGTATAGAAAAAGATTTCAACGGAACGAAATGTAATTCATCAGAAAGTTTCAATGTTTTACAATGAGATAATAGTTTCTAATTATGTCTACTGACTTAACTTCTCTACAACTTAATTATTGGATACACTTTCTTCCTAAATATTTTAATTATTATTCATATTATCCCAAAATAGAATTAATTATATTGTAATTTGTAAAGATAAAAATTATGAAATGCAAGGGCTCGTGTTTAAAATAAGATAAACCTCAATATTATAATTTCTCTCAATCTATAATTATTGTCTCTGTCACATGTATTGTGCGTACAGTGTTTCACACATTGTTTAATTTATGGATTAAATGGCTCCTGGGTGGCATTTAGTCTCGTATTTCAATCCTTTGAACTAAAATGTTTTCGTATCGGGGAAGACATGGTGCAGAATGTTACGTTCATTATGTTACGCATTCAGAATTCTTTCAAATTCTGTCAGCCTTCATGCAGCTCGTTGCGTGTATATTCCAAATTTACATTCCAGCCTGAGTTTTGGCATAAAATTCTGTGGAAACTCATCATGTAGTACTCAGACCTTTAGATTGCAAGAGAAAATTATTCGAATAATGAAAAATGCCATCCGCGGGATCCCTACACGCCTCTCTTCATTGAGCTTGGAATCTTACCACTGCCTTGCCTATATATTTACGAATCAGTAATATTTGTCAAAAGTGATTTACTTAACAGGGGAACATATTTTCATGTAATATTAATATTTATAATTACAAAACATGTCGTAAAAATTACGTTCATCAAGTTCACTATCAGAAATCCACATACAATACATGTACGTTACTTTACAACGCATTGCCGGATGACATTATACAAGGTGGTTCAAATATGACCGGGACTGATTTTTTTTCAAATACCCCGACATACGCATTAACTGCGCCGCCTGGAGAGAATCTAGCCACAACCCCCCACCTCCCTCCTTTGCAGGTTAGAACCTGTTCAGTCGCGTCTGGGTCTTGCTAGAACGATGATTGAACAAAAGGTGCCGCGGTGCGTGGAACAACGCATTATCATCAAATTTCTCGTTGGAGAAAACGTTCAACCGTCGGAAATTTTGCAGAGACTCAAAAAACAGTACAGGGAAGAGTGCCTCTCACGGACCCGTGTGTTTGAATGGTGTAAGTGTTTCAGAGAGGGACGAGAGCGCGTTGAGAATGAACCTCATAATCGTCGGCCGCGAACATCCATAACCCCAACAAACATTGATCGTGTTAATGCGGTTATTTGTGAGAACAGGCGCATCACTATCAAAGAAGTTGCATCAGTAATTGGCATCAGTGTGGGTAGTGTAGAAGACATGATAAAAAAACACCTAAAATATAGAAAAGTGAATGCTAGGTGGGTTCCACGCACTTTGACGGACGAGAACAAATTGATGCGCATGCAAGCTGCCAGTGTTCTTCTAATGCGGTTTGAAAATGAAGGAGATGCATTTTTGAAGTCCATTGTAACCTCTGATGAAACGTGGGTTCACTGTTTTATTCCTGAGTCCCAGCAGGCATCACGTGAATGGCGACACGCCTCTTCTCCAAAACCCAAGAGAGCGCGGAAGATCCGTTCGGCGGGAAAAGTTATGGCAACATTTTTTTGGGACTGGATGGGTGTTATCCATGTAGACTTTCTTACAGAAGCTAACACCATCAATGCAGCTTATTATTCAGCACTTTTGGAAACAGAAATCAAAGAAAAGATCGATTTCAAAGGGAAGGGAGGTGGGAAACGGGTAGCATTCCTTCAAGACAATGCACGGCCTCATACTGCTAAAACAACCATGGCAACCATCAGCAAATTGAAGTGGGACCTTCTACCACATCCGCCGTACAGTCCAGATTTGGCCCCAAGTGATTTTTACCTTTTTGGACAGCTTAAATCACATTTGCAAGGCATGCGATTTGCGGATAATGACGCAGTCATCCACAGTGTTCGGGAGTGGATATGCCGACAACCAAAAGACTTTTATGAAAAGGGCATTAGGATGCTCCCAGGACGTTGGAAAAAATGTATAGAATCTGGAGGGGAGTACTTTGAAGAATGACATGTACAAATAAATTTTTGCTAATAAAGTATTTCGTAAAAAAAATCAGTCCCGGTCATATTTGAACCACCTTGTACAATTGAAGTCGGTTCACAAATTTAAGTTAAAAGTAAAATCTTTTCTTCTGCATAACTGTTTCTATACAATTAGATTGTATATATTTTTTAAAAAGACGTAATATGATTGTAACAAATAATGTACTTCAGCTTTCGGATCAATGACCCCTATCTCGAGCAGGTTTTTGTCCAATTTCCCTGATCCATTGAACAAATGCTGAGATGGCCGCTTGTTTTGCTTCTGGACGTAAATGTAGCTTCAATATGCGCACGTTTTGTTGAACTCTCATTTTGCTAGCAATGGTAGGAGCAGAGGTAAGGGCGAGTTACTATTTTGTTAGCAATGTAGAAAAATCATACTTCCAATTCGTTTACCGATGCAAAAAAGTTTTGTATTACTCGGAAACAAAAATGTCTATTTTTTTTCAAATATTACTTATCACGCGCGTTTTTTAAATTTATTGTTATTCATATATTTTAAACTTTTACTCATCTTTCAACTATTTATAGTTAAAATGACGGGATGGGATTCTAGAAATCAAGAAAACGTGCGCAGTTAATATTCTCCCCCATACGTCACATACAGTATTCATGTTTTTTTTTGACTAAATAAATCAAAATCAAGATACAATCTAAATTAATAGCTATATACTTTACCTAGTGCAATATCTATTTTTTATCGTGTCTTGCGTAGCTGAAGGACATCAGATGTGCCTAGACTGAATTTAGATCAGCTCGCTTGCCGTGAAGATCTACGTAATATCTGGGGCTGCCCACATATGAAAGCATCAATCTATCCTCCCAGCTGTGGAGCTGTATAGCTCCCGCGACCGCCTCCTCAGATGATCTCCAAAATCCTTTAAATCTATTAAAACAGAGTGTCCTTTGAAGATCACACGCTAAAAAGAGGGGCAGACACTGTCATCCAAAAACTGAAGTCGTAAGGAAGCTCGCGAATTAATGACAGTGTCCCCCTCTCCTTCCAGCTCTTGACCCTGAAGGACACTGTTTCCATCGAAACACCATGCGTAGGATCCTTAAGAACCAGAAGTTCAGAAATATCGACCATGCTTCTAATTTATTGTTTTATTAGTGATCCGGGCGCGCCAACGATTAAGGTCATTAGTCCCGTAGGTGTAGTGAATGTATCGTGGGAGGTGGCGGTGACCTTCCCCCGCTGAACGGCGAGATCCGTCCCGTGTTTCCGCTGCCTTTCCTTAAATAACAACCGCAGCGGAGGGCTATTTCCTTGCAGCGCTTATGTCGGGGGAGCGTCCACGCGCAGCCCACGTGAGGCGCCGCCTCGCCCCCCCCCCGCGTGCGCAGCGCAGCGACGTGCCGGGCGCTGGGAAGAGGTGGAGCCCGCGGGGTCGCGTCCGCGGCGAAGCCCCGCGCTCGGCGGGCGCGGCGCGGCGCGTCGCAGGCGCCGCCGTCCGCCGGCGCGGGCGGCGCGAAGCGGCGGAGGCGTCGGGGCGCCCACGTGCCGCGTTGCGTAACGCGTTCCCGGAAGTAGCGCGTCGCGCGCGTCAAGGCACGGCCGCGTCGAATGGGCATCTACGCATGAAATGCATGCAATGTATACTCTGTTCAGACCAGAGGACGGTTATTTTGAAAGGTATTTCTAAAAACAGTTGAACATCTTCCAAATCCGATTCGCTTCATTACATGTATTCTTCCGCTAGGCATATTTCCTATTTCTTTAAAAAGGAGTTTTTTTCTTTCTATTCAGCATACATGCTTTTCAGGGGGTTTAAGCGTGGTACGTATCTGAAACATTTACAAATTCACCGACTCCATTGTAACTTTTTTCGTTGTGTGTGTGTTTAAGAGAATTTGTTTCAACAATGTATAAGTGATAATAATAAATTATAGGATGATAGTTCAGTTTATATAAATTTAGGTGGTCAGAAATTGTCTGGGGAATCGTGATGAGATAATTAAATTTTCAATTCCTGCTCTCGCTAAACTAGGGACGCTCACCTCCGCAGAGTTATGTGAACAGGTTGATGACGGTTGTAAAGTAAATAAAGTTGGGAAAATTTTGTGAAATGTGATGCTAGTATAAGTAAGTTCTTTATGTATTTCAATATTAGGAATAGATCAGCGTGCTCTACGTTTTTAGAACCTTATTTTATACTAACTACTCGTTTTTGGTTTCGCGTTAGCAGTATTTCCACAAAACTGAACAGGCATATGTCATTAAAGGTCTTAAATTGGACTTTTATGAGAGTAAACCTGGTTCAGTTTGGAGTCCCATGGAGGAAGTTGAGATATTTTAGATCACACTTATTCCGTAGACGATTGAATTTGTGCCTTCCAATAAATTTTTGTACCGGTCAGAATTTCTAGATATTTGGCTGGTTGGCTGGGGTACTGTTTTGAAACATAGGTATTGTACCATTGTTTATTCGTAGTGAAGATGGAGTGGGGGCGACCAAGAGTAAACATTTTTATTTATGTATGAAAATAATTCATCTTTATTTCTCAATATTTTTCCCGTAATATTCCCCATGTGTGTTAAGGACCAAATAAGCTGAGCACCAATTTATAATGTCCCAGAACAATGCCTCATTCAGAGATAAGGGATATTTTACACGAGACATTTAGTTTGTTTTTATACCTACCTTTTCTCTAAACCTAATGTTGTAAGAAACTGTATAATCCATGTCTGAAAGCATGTCAGAATACTAAAGTGAATTAGCTTATAAAAAATTAAAAGTAAGGCCATCTATTTCTTAGGTAAGCGGATAACCCACAATTATCGAAAACCCAAGAGGCTCGGGTGTTCACTTTTATCATCGTTAAATTAAATCGGCAAAAGATCAACTTTAAATTAACGAATAATTCATGTAAATAATATTACTTAAAGTAGGCGTTTTCAAGACTTTATTTATTATTGTAGCAACATTAAAACATTGATTTCTAAAGAACTACCTCCATTTGGCGGAATGACAAAGCAATGAGGAATAACATTGCCCCCCAACCCAAATTCGCCATTGCCCTTGAAATGAGTGCGTTCTTTTTCGTATGTTACTCACCGACCACGACCTTTAATTTAGTTTCTCATGCCTGGTGTCAAAGTAATTGATTAAATTACTGTTTACACACAGAACTCCACGAAGCTGATACAATCAAATATCTTGGACTGCATTTGGGTAGACGCCTGACTTGGAAAACCCACATCAAAACTAAGAGAAAAGAAGCGCAACTTAAAGTCCTCAAATTGTCATGGCTAATAAACAGACAATCAAAGCTGTCCTTGCATAACAAAATACAGATTTATAAAACTATAATCAAACCAACATGGACCTATGGTATTGAATTGTGTGGCTCTTCCAGTAAATCGAATCTAGAAATTCTAAAAAGATTCGAAGCTAAAACACTAAGAAAACTATGCAACGCACCATGGTACGTGACAAACAAGACGATATACAGAGACCTCGACATCGTCCCGCTGGAGGAAGTAATCGCCACGAAGAGCCTAGAATACCAGAGAAGATTGTACAACCACCCAAATCACCTCTCAACAAGCCTTCTAGATAACAGTGAACATGTGTATAGACTGAGGAGAGATAGTATTTTAGATTTGCCATACCGATTTTCTAAATGAAATTTTTCAATGTCATAAAAAGTTCACGTCTGAAATGTATCTGTTGACACCATTTGCTTATTGTTCCGATAGGAACAGATTGTAAATTATGCAGAAAAAAAAATTAAAAAAACATTACTGTTTACTAGTATATTTGAAGTATCGCGTAGTAAAAGCAATCTTGAGGCCGGAGTTTGTCTCGCGCGATGTGGGCAAAGCGTCCACTTGTAGCAGCCCCATTCTCCCCTCTGCCCATCTGCGCGCTGAAGAGAACGAGTTTACGAGTAGTTGTGGGGAGTGACGGTATATTAACTACCAAAATGTCGTTTGAAATTGCGTTTGAGTTTCCAACTACGTATTTGAACGTAGTGTTGTGTATTTGTTTTGACGTATAAAGGGAATCATGAACGGAGGCATTTCGACAGTTTTGATGGGAAGACAAATTGAAGGTTTTAATCTGAGGTGAAAGAAGACAGATTTTTTTTATGTGGACAATAAACAAAAATCGCCTTCTTTGCAGGGGCTCCGAAAGGTTTTCTAGCTGAGTCAAGTGATGGCACGCTATTAGCGCCCTATGTTTGTAGCATAACCTGGCTGGAAGAGTGTGAAGCGATACCGGCACCGAACGCAAGGCGACATCCCGAATATTGGAGGAAAACTTTCAGTAAAAAAATTAGCGAATACGCGATAAATGATTATATTTTTACGCAGTTCGGGTATCGAAACCCACGCCCCTCATGTGGGTATCATTTCGGCGCAGGCGTTCACGGTCTCTGGTGGGAAGTTGTAGACGACGACCCTTAATTTCGCGGCGGCACTTACGTCGTTAGTCTCAAGGTGAAGACATTGCGTAGGCGATACCATGCTCCTGGTTGCCGGTTCAACCCGGTAACCCAGCTTTCGGGGCTATGGAGCGTCGACCTTTGGGTGAAGGATATTCTTCGGAATGCTCTGGAATCCACATATGAAAGTTCGGCGGGAAATGACACCACTCGTCAAGTTGCCTAGGTTCACGATTGTACTCACGTCGGTAGCCTAAAGGTGTAGGAAGTGGGGTGCCGTGATGGGGGGGGGGGGCAGCCGCCCGAACCTGAATCCGGGTGCCCCCAGTTGGGCTCTTAGCTTCGTCGTGGCAGTGGCCCGATACCCTGGGCAAAGAGGAGGGACTTGTTTCCGGGGCACGTGAGTGGCGCATTGATTTGACTACGGTACTAGCCTGGAAAGCTAGTAGCTCTGCGTGTTGGCAGGTCGGTGCAGTAGTCGACTGCACACCATTGAAAGAACCGCCGAAACCTAGTACCGTCGCCGCTCAAAAGAGGGCGGCGACAGCAGCCGCCGCGGCGCCGTCACGCGCGGTCAGGCACCGAAAGAGGAGACACCACCCCTATTCGGGGGCTGGCCAGCGGACCTTCAGCCCCAGCGGGCTATGAAGCAGCGCCCCGGCGGGCAGAGGGCAGTTGGGCGCCTACCAGCAGTATCAAGTGCATCAGTGGGTTGTGAACAGTGTTGACGGAACAACCAAGTGCACGGACTCTCTCTCTCTCTCGGACACATACTTCGGTGCTACGGCTACAAACTTTGGACATCTCCCTGGGCAACGGCGACTTTGTTATACACTGGTACATCAGGAAAATTGTTGGATCTGGCTTGTATATGGTTACTCTGTACTGGTGTGAGATCAGAATAAATCTATTTTTAAAGAAATTACGTTTTTTTTTGGACATAACAGTCGGCCCCACCCAGGCATTGAATGGGCAGGTTGCCGTGAGGGCAAACTGATCTCCGGCGGAATCCGGATTCCAGCCCGTTGTCGCATTTGTGAGGCGGCGAGGGGTGCGGATAAAGGCTAAAGCTTCGATGGCCACCCCGGGTACTTGTGCTCCCTGGTAGAACATAAGTTGCTGTGGAGTTGTGCACACACTAGGATTCCATCGCTGACCATGGGCCCTGTAAGTTCAATAAACATAACGTGTCAGACTGTAGCTGAATGCGTTAGGTACTGTATTTGTCAGTCTTCAACTGGAGATTCCATGCCCGAGAGTGAGGGATAGGTAATTCTAGCTTCCCTGCTCTCATCAACAGTTTCCATGGGCAATTCCAGCCTTTGCTGAACCATGCCTATTATCAACGGATCATGAACCAATCGCAATCCTGCCTTCTCCATTATGGAATGGGAGTCATCCATGAGCTGGAAAAACTGGCAGAACTATAAATATGACAATGTAAAATCAAGGTCGGAATTCACCAGTTAGTAACGGAAGGAAGTAAATTTGCTAATTCTTCTTTACTTCAGGAACCGGATATTTGTTTGTTAGAGCTTTTTCAGAACATATTTTTGACCTTTCCACTGTATCTATCATGTCACTGCAGATGCTAACATGTGTAAAGGTGGATCATTCATTTCTACTTCAATTTCTTAAATGTATAACCGGTTTGTCGGATTCACTAATATAGAATTTGATGTTAGTAGGTTCACAATCTAAAGTGAAAGATTCAAGTGGATACACTGTTTTCACATTGCTAGACTTAGAATTTGATATTCACTGTCTCAGTACCTGTTTATTGCATTTCTAAAATAACAAATAAAACTACTTATAATTATAATAAACTCTTTTATTTCTCATGTACGTACGTATGTACGGAGTAATACATGTAATATAGAGAATATTATGTAATGCCGTGGAAAATCGATATCGAGATTTCTCGAAAACGGCTCGAAATTTTTTCTTTAAAATTTTGGTAGGGATAGTGCTAAATGCAATCTATAAAACAACATAAATTCCATATTTCTCTATTCTTTCATTTTTTCAAAATTAACAAAAATGTAATTTTTTGACTTGTTTTTCACGTCGTTAATATTTATAGTAGGGGGCAATTTTTTCACATTATATATCCGTGAAAACAAGCTCAAAATTCTGCATTTTGAACAACGCTCAAATGACATTTTTTCAAAAATGGCTCCAAATTTTTCCTTCAAACTTTTCCAACAGATAGTGCAAATTGTACTGTTTAATATGACGTACAGATCATTTTGCTGTATTCTATTTTTTTTAAATACGCAAATATAATTTTTTTGAAATATCTCTCACGAGTTTAATATGCATGTTTCGAGCAATTTGTAAACACTATTACATTTGCAACTCTAAGTGCATGAAATGACATCATATGGACTTTTTCAAAAACTCAAAAACGCTATTTTCGTAAAAACGGCTCGAAATTTTCAATGAAAAGTTCCATATGGAGCAAAGTTTTACTCTTTTTTAATATTCTTAAAGTAATAATTTGATTCAATTATTAGAAAACCGAAAAATTAAGGAAAAAAGTACTTTGGGAGGCGATAGAGGGCAGTTGACAAGGAGTATGTGGCCAAACAAAAGAGCTATAGCCGAATACCCGAGACCAAACAGAAAAAAAACTAATACGAAAAAGTCTGTGCCATTCTGTAGCACAACTAGTTTTTAAATTTATTTATTGTGGCATCAACAATTTGGTTATTAGCGACTATTACTGATAGCGTACTACACAATTGTTTGATAACGGAAATAACTACTTTTTACAAAAGCGATATTTCAAATTAGCTTTATACCATATTTTATGGAATGTTAAAAAATTATTTTGAGAAGGATTATTTTACATATGGCAATGAGGTTACATTTCAGTAAACATATTGGTAGCCATGCAAAAGTTGATTATTACCCTGATCTCTTAATGAATGTAGAATGGCATTATATTTGAATTCAAATTACTGTCTTTGATGGTTATCAATATCAAAATTAACTGCAATCACATGGTGGTTGTTTATGAATGTATTTTGTATGTAGGTATCAGTACTAATGAGATGGGAAATTGTGGAGTGACCTGGACGAAATCCAAATTGATTGCCTCTACTATAATTGTGTGGTAATCCAGAAACAACCTGATTCTCTTGTTAACAATATTTTCAAAACATTTACACATGTTACACGTTAGTTCTATTTGTCGGTAGTAGTCAATTTTCGATTGGTCATGTTTTCGAAATGGAAAAATTTTCGTTTTCCATAAGTCTGGGAAGGTGTTATTTTCCTATGTTGCATTGTAAATTTCAAGCAGGCAATCATTAGAGTAGATGTTTAATGAAAACATTAGGGGATGGCGAAGAATTTGTTGTGAATTAAATTCTTAAAGAGAACAGACATTGAAATTGGTTCATTGTGTTTGTGTTGTATCCAATTACCTTCGTTTGTATTTAGTGCAATTGATGTTTCTTCTGTTCAGTTGTGTACAGGATAAACTCTTTGGGGTAGTTTTCTGTAGTTGATTCTATGTATCTTTTTGTATTCAATTTTGATTTCATGGGTAGTTAGCTTCTTAAACAGTTAAAAAGCGTATTTTGCTTTTGTGATGCATTTCTCGTTCTATCATGGGGCCTGTTTCTGTAAGGTATTTCATAATAGCTATTTGCTTCATTTTCTGATTTGCTAGTAATTTCCTAGAAGGATTGAATAATTAAGTTAATATTTGTAACTTCGGTGAAAGGAGAAATCTGAGTGGGTCATTTACCTATCTGATGTTGTTTAATCCAGTTATTAATAAAGTTCCATCTCGGATTTACAGATGTAGACGGTTTATCAAGGCTCTTAAGGCTAAGAATGTTAATAAAGATAATGTCTTCAATGTAGCAGTAAATATTTCGGATTCATCTTTTGTTGCCAAAATATACAATTACAGAAACGAATTTTACATTGTATGGATTTACAATACTTAGTACAGTGGCGGTGTAATCCTTGATGGAGATGCCTTCTTTCGCTTCTACCGCAATGGCTTGTTCATTCTCCGGAAATACGTCTTGCTACTGCCTAGAATTTCTTCGCGGTTGGACTTATTTAGCCTTGTAGTGGTTCTTCTTTAGTCAGAATGAGCCTTTCAGTCAGAAGAAAGCTTTCCAAGGAGCTGTGTAACGGTCGTTCACACCACATCTTGTTACTGGAATGGATAATGTAAGTTGAGCTGCTCCAGGCACGTCCACACAACTCGGTTGCTAGACTCCGAATAAAGTCTTCTGGTAACAAAATTCATAATATTAACTTTTTTTAAATTTCTAATGCGCATTATTTTTTTTAATTGAGCCGAACAAACCCACAACTGCTAATATCGATTATGTAGGCATTGCATGTATTCAATGTCTAGAGCGTTGAGTATCTAGAAATATTTCACAAAATTCATCTTTTCTATCCATTACTTCTTTCAAATTTATAAATAATAAATGATTCTGAACTTTTGAATATGCTTTCAAAAACAGTTTAGTGAACAAAATTAAACTATATGTACGTTAAATTATATGGAATTGTTCGTTAAATTTCGAATCCTGGGAAGACGAAATTCGGAAGGGATACCGACCTTGCCTGTGTCCCCACGGCCACCGCCGCGTCGGGTCGCCGGCAGTGCCAACCCCCAGGGCGCGAACAGACGCTTTACTGCGCATGCGTGGAGGGTTTATTGCCCACGCAGAGGACGCGCGTCGGCCGCGCAGCGTTTAACATAAAGCGCTGCACCGCATTGCCTGGCTGCATGCCATCAACGGGCAGCCACTTAAGACGGATGGGACAAGGATGTCAGCCGCACAAATGGCTTTTTAATAGGCGTTTCAGCCGTCATGCTTCTCCGGATAGTCAGAAGTAATGGTCCGTTCCATGGGGAGATTACTATGGTTCACAAGTCACTATTGAAAGTTGTCATCGTTTAATTGCCTTTGGGATGGTAATTGTTTTACTTAGCTCGAGAGAGACTTTGGTTTTGAATGAAGGTGTCGAATGAAGAATTTGCTGTTAAATCGGTCTCAGATTCGCGTCACTTTCACTTTTCGTTTCAGAATGAAATTTGATTTCATCTAATCGTTTGTAGAAATCGTAAATTTTGCTGATAGTGGCTCGCTCTGTTAACTCTTAGTGCATTTGTTTGACACCCATTTGCAACGACGTTCATCGCGTGATATCCTCGTTCTAAATGTTTGGTATTACAACATAAAAGATCATATCTATTTTCATCATATTTAATAACTTACAATAATATGAAAATGACATTGATGATCTTTTATCTACCCCTTAAATTAGATTTCTTCTGGAAACAATTTCATTTGTTTTCGGCTGGGACACTCAGCAATTTAGCGTGGCATTCGAATCTGTGAGAAAAGTATGTTGTTACTATCAGTACAAAGTAACTACTTTATCGTTTTCACTGCTTTTAGTTTGTGTATTTTTCTAGGAACATGTAATTTTCACGATTTCTTTTTGTATTCATATCTGTTACAATAATTCACGAGAAAATCAATAAATGGTGTTGACTTTACCAATAGTTTTATTTACTTGACAAGTTGCTTTTGACGGATATGCCATCTACACGTCTAACAGTACAGATATGTCTGGTTCAAGACATGTGTGAAAAATATGTTAATTTTCGGAGGCATAGGGCATAACAACTTGAAATAGAATATTTTACAAGTACGAGTCCGTGCTTTCAAAAGCATTTTTTAAAGAAATATTACTTTTGTAGCAAGTATTTCATTCAGCTTGTCAGTAAGCAACTTAACTTATAAATTCTAGTCATTAGATTTAAGCCCTGATTTGAAGTTTCAACGCCATCTTAGCCTTTTGAACTCTAAATGCTTGCTTAAGGTGATATCATGAAATACTATTTTTGTTTGCATGCCTAAGAGCAGCAAGTTGTTGTATAGGTCAGAGGGCACCTCATAGATGACGTAGAAAATGACGCGTTGGCTAGCTTTGCGCACTCCACACTTCCGACAACTC
Organism: Gryllus longicercus; assembly: GCA_038098605.1. Lineage (NCBI taxonomy): Eukaryota > Metazoa > Arthropoda > Insecta > Orthoptera > Gryllidae > Gryllus > Gryllus longicercus. Next base: position 243,368 of record JAZDUA010000253.1, on the reverse strand, counting down.
GGCCATTGTTTCAGGGTCTCGAAGTATTTTAGCCTAATGGCATTGTATTCTAATCAGCATTGAACACTCCGTATTTTTTTGTTATAACTTCACAATGAACCAAATACTGGATTATTGTGGTCTAAAAATGAGAAAATATTTTCTTTATTTGTGTGAATCACATGCCGTAGTATTTTACTACTTACATTATTTGACTGTTTAATTTAAGGAAAAAGAAATATTACAACGCAAATAAGACTTACTTTAATTTTTTACACAAATATTAATGTTAAAACGGATTACAAGGACACTTTTGACAACAATATTTTGTAGATTTATCTTGGGTTTTTCATTTCAACAAATATATGGGACGCATATTCCACCATACACTAGGCATCAACACACTTTGTAGGCATGTCTGATCTGTGGTCAGGAAAACGCGAGGCTCTCTACGTCAACACATACATGAAAGGCAAGGGACAAAGAACTATGCCCAGGGCGGGATTCGAACGCGGGACTCGGACCCGCGACCCTTCCGGCCGAAGCGTTGAGTCGGTACACGCTCTCAACCTCCTCGGTCATCCAGGGCGCCCTTTATACTGAATATAATTTTACATAAATAAATTTTATTTAAAATTGTAAAATTAATTGAATAAATAAACATTTTCATACAAACGTTTGAGTATTTAAAAATAGGTCATTTCCCCATGTTTTTAATACATTTCATAGGTCTTTTTCATTTTCAAGTCATTTTATAGGTAATTTTCAAGAAATTCTGGGGCATCAGAATCCGAGCCCTGGTTAATGTAGAGAATTATCTCGGGAGGTGTCGGTGTTCCTCGCCCAATGGGAGGTGAGATCAGGTGCCGACCTACACGTCGACTTTCGATGTAATCTAACTTACAGGGGCTCCGCTCCAGCCGGGAGAAGCTGCCCTAAGCTCCCGACGTGGTAGTGTAGTGCATGTTGAGACAAGATGAGTACCCCTTTCGGCGTTCAATGATTTGGCCATGAAATGCTTTCAGACACCTGTTGAAAATGATCCAACCATCAATCAATTTTAATCATTCGTAAAAACAAATCGAATTTTGGACGTTCCAATCCGAGGGAAGTGTTTCTAAGAAAATTTCTAATAAGAACACACTTTTTGAAAAATATTTTCATTTAAAAAGTACACCTTCAATTTCTCGTATTAATTTAATGAATTTAAGAAATTGAAAAATAGAAAATGAATAAAATATGTCATGTTTTATTTATTTTACTCATCAGTTTTACGTTGTCTAGCTCAACTTTTTAATTCATTTTATTCTAGTATGCAAGCGCATTTACTCATTTCTTCTGGCATATAATTGCCCTTCTTTTTAAAAGTTTGGGAAACCCTACTCTAGAATATACAGCGAGTACAGAAATGGATCGTATTGCGAGTCAATGGAATTAACTTTAAATTGGACTACAACACCTTGGAAAGGAGGAGAGGAAAAAGCCTAGCAGTGTTGACTTAATATAGCAGATGACATTACGTTTCTCAAACCCTTCGATGCGTCAAGTTTCCTCTTCCTGCTCGAAGCGCAGTCTTTTTCCGGCAGTCGTGCCTACCCGCGGAGTCGATTAGCCAAATTGCGAAGCCTTAGCACCGGCGGCGCGGCAACGGCGGCGCGTCCAAGAAAAGCCCCAGCGGCCAAAGCTTTTCCGCCTCGTGATGCGGGGGAGGAGAAGAGGAGTGGGCGCGGGGTGGGGAGGGGAGGGGACGGCTGGCATGGGCCGCGCAGTCTGCCGGCTGACTCGAGTTCTCTGCTTGGAGGACGCAGCAGCGGCACGAGGAACAGGGATCTTTATGCAGAACTCAGAAGGCCGAGAAGGAAGTGGAGACGAGAACTACTATTGCAACTAGGCGTCGTGTAATTGTCATAAATTATATTTTTACTTGTCAAAGAATTGACTGCGTCAGCCAGGGATCGAACCCGGATCTCCCGGTACAGGGGAAATTCCCACGTAATTGTTAAACTTCTATTTGTGACCAGGTGGCGAAATATTTAGCGAATCATTGATGCGATTCTTACCTCCTTAGGGCTGTTTGTTGACTGTACTGACCTTAAGTTGTTAGAGCAACGGATTTATACGTAAAAAGAGTGACAGATTGCTAGTGCTAGTGGAATAAAATGGGAATTTTAAATTCGTTGCCTCATGCCAAAATTGCAATTTTAATATTAATTCAACAAAATAATGGTAATGTTGAATTATTTTTATTATTTGAGAATTCTGCCATTTATTTATAGCGTTTTTCTGTTTCTTAAGTTAAATATACCGAATTAATGAACAGTGTATGTTATTTGTTGGGTTGGTAGCGAAACGCGCAAAAAGTATTCAAAGGCTCGCGCAGGTATAAAGAACCCGAAAGGACCGCAAGGATATTATGTGTGCCATTACGTGTTTTGTTTGAGGGCCATAAACAAACATTAATGAACTAGTAAACCTAAAATATATATTAAACACGAATTCTAACATGACTTAGTCCGTACTCTTTCAAATGAGAAAACTGAACTGACTACATTCCTTTCCAAACCGTATTTCAGTGATGAGCTGACCCTTCCTTGCAAATTTCTTGGTGAAGAATGGTTTAAGATTGTTACGAAATATCGTCCTTGCCATTCTCTCGAAGTGAGAACTGTTGAATGAGAAATGCGTATTCTTGAACTCTTGAGCACAGTCACAGTTTCTTCTTGATTGGCTGGACCTCCATCGTACGAACGCCCGGATAGAACGCACTCTCTGTGAATAAGTACGTAAAAGAAATATTTTGGGGATAAAAATGGGGAAAGAATAGAAGTGTTTTGCAATTCATAATTATTCAGCACTCTATTCAAAAGATAAACACAGTAAGTGTATTGTAATGATCTATAAATTATTGCTTATTTTTCTATAAACGTGGGTCATAAAACGACCTAATGGGCTCGATATGGCGTACTGTATTTTCGTACCTAGATGATCCAGAATTTCGATAGATCACGGTCCCGTGAAGTACGTACAGTCGAGAGTCTACTGTAATGCGGTAGGTATAGGTCGCGCAGCTGATCGGAGTCGTGACGCGAGCGGGGCGATGGAGTTGAGAGGTCAGGTCAGCGGAGTCGACGGGATAGTCTGAGACCGCCAAGGAACGTGGGAAAGAGAAGGGGCGCGTAGGAGCAAAACGGTCAAATGCATTGCCAACAACACGGTATCTGGAGTTGCTGATGGGTGAAGGCTGCGTCACTTCAATAGCTGAAAAAACTCATCGTGGGCAAAACACCCGCAACGCTCTAATTCCATAATTCTCGGGTCAGTCTGGCCTTATCCTGATTCACCCCAGCCGATCTCGATTGCCTCGTCATCGTCGGTATGGCAAGTTCCGTCATCCGCCCCATACTTCCCTTACTTCCGAGCTTCAGCTCCGACTTCCACCTCCACTCTCTCCACCGACCCCCTACACTCCGTCACCCTCTCCCCCCTTCCAGCCACATCTCTTCCTTCGTCCTAGCCCACGCCCTATCCTTTGCTCCTACCTCTGTCCCACCTCCACTCTTGCCATCACCTCTGCCTCATTCCTCACTCTTGCCCCGCTCCCTGCTGACTCGCCCTCACCAATGCGGCCGACAACGCCCGCACCCCGCCACCATCATCACTTCCGTCACCATGCCCCGTCATCGACTCTGCCTCTTCTTTCACCTCTACCATCACCCTCGTCCGCCACAGCCTCGCCTGTACCTTCGCCCCGCCTCAGCCATCATCCATTTCTCGACCCGCCGCGTCCCGCCGCGTCCCACCCTCCGCCCGTGGCTCCGTTCCATTCCCCTTGTTCGCCGGCGGCGGAACCCCTGGCCTGCAGAGGAGCCTCATCCGGAGCCGGCTGCGCGCGTCTTTATGATCCAAGCACTCGTTTCAGCGCAGGCGACTGTGCGCATCTTGATTTATGCAGCCACTCAGGCTAATTGCCATCCCCCTTGTACTGTATAAACATGAATGAAAATAAGTATTAGGTGATGGATATCAGAGAGAACATAAATCCATTAAAAGTTTACTATCTTCTAGATTGGAGTTCTGAACGTTGTTATCGCATCATCCCATCATATTCATTTTATAGCGTCAATAAGATCTTAATCTTCTATTGCTATAAATTACAATTGGACACAAGAATGAAAAAATATTTTTAAATCACCTTTGCACATTTGAAGAGTTATGGACTTTAACTCGGCGCAGAATATTATTTCGCTCAGAAATGTCACCATGTTTCATCTCAAAGCAAAAACTTGAAATTATCAGCTATTAACACAATTGTATTAGTTAATTTTCAAATTTATCAAAACAAATTGGTTAAATAGGAATAATATACATTTTCGTGGCTTCGCTTGTAACGCTTTCCCTTTAGAAATATGTCGAGTACAATAGAGTGAATTCAGCGGCTACTTCGTGGCAAGAAATGATCTCATTTAGTGTCCATAATTTTCCTTCGTTGAGCACGTGCGTTGAAAGTGCCACCTTGCCTCGTAATAAAGCTGGGCCTAATGCATGCACCAGGAATGTGGCGCTCTTGCCAGAGAATGGGGGCGGCGGCGCCCGCGTAATAAAACGGCCCATTCAGCGGGTGCAGCTCTTGCCCGCTCAGCGCGCTGCCCAGCAGCCCAGCGGCCCAGCGGCCCAGTGGCCCAGGGCGAGCGCACGTGCGCCGGTGGCCTTCCGCACCGCCCTCCCCCTCCGCCGCCCACACCCCGCCACGCCCGCTTTCCTCACTCTCGCGTGCGCGGCCTCTCCTCTCTGCCCCGTTCGTTGTCACCGGCGATTTTTGCACCCCTCACTTTCTTCATCCCTTCTTTCACCTCTTTTCTCACTTCGCTCGGACCCTTTCACTCCCTCTCCTCTTCCATCTCTCACACTCCTGCATACGCCCCCTTTACTTCCTTGTCCTCTCTCCATTTCCTCTCCCTCCCCAGTTCTTTCCGACACTTTCCTTCCCCTCTCCGTCATCCACACTTCTACGCGCCCACTTCCTTCACCTTCTCATTCGCCTCCTCTCCTCCTGTCCCCTTCAGCCCCATCGGAGACATCTTCCCTCCACATCCGCTGCGTCTCCGTCATTCACTGAATGGCCCCTCCATGTCTCGCTCTCCATCCCCGTCCACCCCTTCTCTCGAACACTTTCCTCAACCTCTTGTTCGCCTTCTCTCCTGTTCCCTTAGGAGCTTTATCGGTGTCATCTTCCTTCCCCCACCTCCTTCACCCCCAGAACATCCACAAGTCACACTCCTCTCTCCCTTTCCGCTTCTTCACTCCCTCAGGTCCCTCGGACCTCTTAATCCAAATAATACCATTCCTTCAGGTAACACGAAATTCATTTTACCTCTATATTACGCATTGGCATTAATGTTTCTTGCAAGGTATTGAAGTAGTTTCAATAACTAGTGACTTATCCATTAGATTTTGAATTCATAAACTGAACGCAAACTCTTGGTCCGTGATGTACCCCTCCTTCACTCAGAAGCCCTTGCAGAACCTGCGCTTTGGGAAAGTGCGTGAGCAAGCGAGTGGCAAACACATGAAAGGCGGCTTTATCTGCCGACGACGTGACCGTCATGGTCTCTCTCAAAAAGCAGGCAAATTTGTGTGTAGGATGCAAGGTTTGTATGGAGGGTTCGACTGCCTGTAAGCTTCTCAATGCCGTGCCGTACACTACGTACTGCCTGCTTTGCCTTCGCCCTCTACCTTAAACGTTTCTCTTCTATGAAAATATTGTTTTTAGTGGATCATCACCACCAGTTTTATTTTTAAATAGTATATTTATTACCGATATAATTGATATTTATGATTCGAGTGGTAAAATCATCATCATCATCATCGTCGCTGCAAGGATTAGATGTGTTCAGTCTGTTCCGGCTCCTGAAAATTGCTCACTCCATCTTCTCAGAGGTCTTCCCACATTTCTCCTCCCTTTTGGCTTGTAGTTCAAGGCAACATTCAGTATCCTCTCTTCGGGCATTCTTAATATATGGTTTTCCATTTTTCTCTACATTCTTTAATTATGTCATTCACACTTATAATGTTTAATTCATTTATAATTTCTTCCCTTTTCTTGTGATAAAGAAGTGTATAACCTGCTATGGTTCGAAGAAACTTCATTTCAGGCGAATTTAATTTAGGTGACAATGAGCACTCTTGTCTTACACCTTAGTTAATGATTGCACATTGTTTTCCATTTTTTGTTATCCTAATTTTTATTACATTTTCTCTGTATATGCTCTGTATACTTCTTATTAAGTGTTTTGGTACTCCTTTCTTTTTTAATGTTTTTCATAGTAGTGTCCTCCTAACTTTATCAAAAACTTTCGCATAGTCGATAAACAGGTAGAATGTTGGTAAATTTTGTTCTCGTCTTTTCTCTGTTAATTGGGTAATTGTAAATATACACTTACTGCAAGATCTTCCTCTCCTTGATTCAATGTTGTGCTTCTGAAATTTCGTTTTTCATGATCCGTTTTAGTCTTCTTCACATTATATTAGCATTTATTTCATAGCAAGAGTTTAATAAGTTTATTCCTCAATAATTGCAACATAATGTCCTGTTTCCCTGTATATAGGACAGATATATGCTACATTCTATTAATTAGAAACGTATCCTTCATGCCATCATGTATTTATAAAAGTTAATAACTTTAGTTTAAACTGTAGGGTTGCCTACTTTATTAGTTCTGCATTCAGTGTATCTGAACATGCAGACTTTTACTTTTATTAGCTTTGAGTACTTCAAGTTCGTGCATATCAATGTCGTTTATATTGTCAATGGCATCCATTAATCCGCTTCATTATTCGTCCATAGGTTTTTAAAAATAATCAAGCTATTATTTTTATGAGTTCTCGTCTGGCAGCGGAGGTGAACGGTCGTGGCCGCTGCTCCGCAGTGCTTACCTTGTTCGTGTCGCTACGCGCAGACGATAAGCGAACTCAGAGTGAACGAAGTGTATTAGCGTACTAGTTAGTTACTTTATTCAGTGTGCGTGTGAAGAATTTCAGTGTAGGCTTCAGAAAGTGCACGGAAATTAAACCTATTTATTTCAAATTTGTGAATGAGTGCAGTGTTCTGTAAAACATCAGTGAAAGTCAAATAACATGCTCTGACCTCGGACAGAGCATAGCAGCAGCAATGGAAGTAGTGAACGGAACCTCGCCTATACCAAACAGTTTATGTGAATATCAACAAAATGTTATTTAACAACAGCAACAATTGCAAGAACAGCAACAACAACTGCAGTCAAAACAGCTACAACTAGATCAACTACAGCAACTCCTGACGCAGCAATCACAGTTTCCGCTATCAAGAAGTAGTACTTTCCCATTATTCCCTTCTGCAGTACAGTCGTCAAGTTCAAGTTCAACCGATGTAATAAATCCAGAACTTAATCGATCTGACAGTAATTTAAGTAGTGATAACAACACCCATAAATGGCAGGTTGTTGTAAGCAAACGCAAGAGAAGAAAATCAAACAGCCCTGAAAATCAAAAACAACTGAAACGTCAAAGTGAAAACGTAACTAACATACCAACAGACAATAGATTTTCAGATCTCGAACTAATTAATGACGATGAACCCAATAACAAAACATCCAATGACGATCACAAATCTAACAACATTCAAAAGGTGCAAAAGCCACCGCCAATATTTCTCCCTGGGGTAAATGACTTCCACGCAATGACAGAAACTTTACAAAATGCCGTGAATAAAGAAGAGTATTGCTGCAAGCTTGTGGGCCAAGGTACATTTAAAATTTTACCGGCAACACCAGAAGCTTATCGATCACTTACTAAATACCTTATTGAAGAGGAAATTGAGTTCCACAGTTATCAGCTAAAACAAGAAAGGGCATTTAGAATAGTATTAAAAAATATCCACCCTACAGTAAATATTGATGAATTGAAAACAGAAATAGAAGAAAACGGTCATACTGTAAGAAATATCCACAACTGCAAACACAGAGTAACAAAAATTCCCCTACCGGTATTTTTTATTGATTTAGAACCAAAAGATAATAACAAAGACTTTATAAGTTGCAATACCTTCAAAATACCAAAATAATAATTAAAGCTCCAAGAGTAAAGCGAGATCTTGTGCAGTGCCATCGCTGACAAAGCTGGGAGCACACGAAGCACTACTGCAATCATCCTTATCGGTGTGTAGTGGTGCGGTGAGAATCACGATAGCAAAAACTGTGATAAAAAGAAAAACAAGACGATTCTCCCAAAATGTGCTCTTTGTGATGGTCCACATACGGCGAGTTATAAAGGATGTGAAATTTATCAAAAATACGTAATAAAAAATATCCACAGGCAACAAAAACTCTTCAACATTCAAACTATACTGCTTTACAAACTAAAGTGAATACAGATCGAGAAAACATCTCACAACTGAGAGCTACTTCAACAAATAATTTACATCAGCGTGGTACTTATGCACAAGCACTGAACAGCTCACAACAGAAGAATAGCTTAAACAATAATGCATTAAACATGGAGTCTAATAATCAATTATTCTCAATAATACAGCAGTCTTTCGAAAGATTTGAAACTATACTAAGCAGACAAGCAGAACAGATAAATGCACTTTCAAAACTTGTGTCAAAACTTCTAACTAAATTATGAACAAATCATATAAAATAGCAGCATGGAACGCCAATGGCTTGTTACAACACAGAGATGAAGTTAAGTGTTTTCTTCGGTTAACAAATACAGACATAATGCTCATTTCAGAAACTCATTTCACTAATGAGAGCTTTTTCTCGCTTCAAGGATACACCATATGTTACACAAACCATCCAGATGGTACAGCACATGGAGGAACAGCCATAATTGTTCGGGAAAAAAATTAAACATCATTTACATTCTTAATATAGCACCATGTATTTGCAGGCAACATCCATTCAAGTAAGCGATGCATTCGGAACATTGAATATTGCAGCTATATACTGCCCTCCAAAACACAAAATTCAGAATTCACAGTTCACAAGTTTCTTCAAAACACTTGGACCAAGATTTATTTCTGGCGGTGACTACAATTCTAAGCATCCTTTGTGGGGCTCCAGACTAACATCTCCAAAAGCGAAATCTCTCTATGAATCTATAATAAACGAAAGATAATCCACTTACTCTTCTGGACAACCCACTTATTGGCCGTCTGACATTAACAAAATTCCTGATGTTTTAGATTTCTTTATTGTAAAGGGAGTAGACGAAAGTTACTTTCGCACCTACTGGTCACAAGATCTATCATCTGACCATTCACTAGTTCTACTAATCATCAGCTCATTCATTATTGAAGACAACAAGCAAAGCTCAATTCATAACAATAAAACAGATTGGAAATACTTATTAGAATGGCTAATTAATAACAGTACCGCTAATCTACCATTGAAAAGTGCTCTCGATGTAAATGAAGCAATAGAATACGTTACAAGACAACTTCATCAAGCTGCATGGTATTCTACACCAGAAATTAATCAATATAAAACAACAAATATCCCACAATTAATAAGGGAAAAGGTGATAGCAAAACGCAAATTAAAAAACAATGGCAAATCACTAAAGATCCAGCAACTAAAAGAAGACTAAACTCTGCTTCACAAAACCTGAAAAGATTACTTCGAGAACACCGAAACAACGCTCTACAAGATAAACTTGTAAGATTGACTCCAAATTCAAATTAAGAGTACTCTCTTTGGAAAACCACCAAATGCTTGAAGAGACCAATACAACCTATTCCTCCGATCAGAAAAACTGATGGTACATGGGCTAAAAGCGACGAAGAGAAAACGGAATGCTTTGCCTCCCATTTCTCTAACGTCTTTCAACCATTTCCTCCACAAATATCTGCAGCAGAAGAGGAAGAAATTTACAACTTCCTAGATTCACCGTTGCAACTAGCTCCCCAAATCAAGCCCGTAAGTGCTCGAGAAGTTGAAACATTAATCAAAATTTTACCAACAAGGAAAGCTCCCGGATATGATATCATTTCTATAACAATTCTACACCATCTACCAAGAAAATTGATAGCCTTAATTACTTCCATTTTCAATGCCATTCTAAGATTAGGACACTTCCCCGAGCAATGGAAAATAGCCCAAGTAATAGTCATCTCTAAACCGGGCAAACCAATGCATGAAGTAGCATCATACAGACCTATTAGTCTTCTACCAACACTATCCAAAGTTTTTGAGAAACTACTTCTGTCACGTTTGAATCCACTTTTACAAGAAAAAGAAATAATACCCCATCATCAATTTGGGTTCTGACAAAGCCATTCGACTATAGAACAAATCCATCGAGTAGTAAACGAAATTAGTGAATCGCTAGAAAATAAAGAATATTGCTCTGCTGTGTTTCTCGACATAAGCCAGGCTTTCGATAAGATCTGGCACCCAGGTTTATTGTATAAAATTAAGCAAAACTTACCATATCCTTACTATCTCTTACTAAAATCGTACCTCATGGAGAGATATTTTCAAATAAAATTTAACGGTGTAATTTCAGAACTTATCCCTATAAATTCGGGGGTGCCTCAAGGAAGTGTGCTTGCACCTTTCCTTTACTCATTATACTCTGCTGACATTCCAACATCAGAAAACGCATTGACAGCAACCTACGCGGATGACACAGCCATCTTAGCTCGAGACAAAGATCCAGCAGAAGCATCACGTCTCGTAGAAGAACATCTGCAATCCATTCACAAGTGGTAGAAACGCTGGCGCCTTAAGACAAATGACAAGAAGTCTGCCCAAGTTACCTTCACTCTGAAGCACGAAACATGCCCTCCTATAAAAATCGGATCACAACCTATTCCTCAAAACGACTCAGCAAAATATCTTGGAATTACACTGGACAGAAGACTTACATGGAAAACACATATAAAGAATAAAAGAAAAGAATTAGATCTCAAAATTATCAGATTAAACTGGCTATTAGGAAAAAACTCATCCTTAAGCATCGCAAACAAAATTCTTCTGTATAAATCATTACTAAAACCTGTCTGGACATATGGAATACAACTTTGGGGAGCAGCTCAGAATTCAAATATTGAAATATTACGTTTCCAATCTAAAAGCTTAAGAAAATTTGTAAATGCTCCTTGGTACGTAACGAACGCCACAATACACCGAGACTTACAAATGACAACAATAAAAGAAGAAATTAACAAGACCAGCGCAAAATACTTACAACGACTACATAATCATCAAAATATTCTTGCCATTAACTTACTAGACAATAGTGACACTACCAGACGACTTAAACGATATCATACTTTAGACCTGACATATCGACTATAAATTGTTATATTATTTTCTGTTTTATTATTATATATGCTTATCATCTTATATTTTAGTATGTTAGTTTAGTTATCAAATATGTTTAGTGTGTGTTAATCTGAAAAAAAATGTAATATTAGGAGTACGGTCAATGGACCTTACTTCTCTCATGTTATTAAAAATTGTATGTAATTTTGCCAAATGTTTGTACCCAAACAAATTGCAAAATAAAATATTATTAAAAAAATTCTTTTTATGTTTTGGGATTCATTCTTAGAGTGTCTTTTTCTTCTTTATTTAATTCTTTTATAATCTCATATACATTATCTTGCCTTCCATGTAGGTCGGGCTCTAAATCTACTGTGTACCTCTCTCAGCTTTGACGTTTAATTTCTCGAACTTTATTTCTCACAAAGGCAAATTTCCTTTTATATTCTATTTTTAAATCTAAACTTTTTGTTTTTTCTAATGTTTTTAAGTACGTTTGTTTAATTTGTTTGTCCCAAACTCTAAGCCCCCTTCTTGTATACTTATTTTTCCTTTTACCTAATGATTCGAATGCAGCATGTGTCAATATCTCTTTATAATTTCTCCATTCTTCATTGACATTGTTACTAGTAGGTGTAGATTGAAATTTATATATTGAATCTTATTTGATATACCATTCTGATACTTTGGTCTTGAAAAATGTGTACTTTGAAAGTTTCTATAGTATTTTCTTTTTTATAAGTAAGATGTTTCCATCTTTTAGGTAGTTGTAATGTTGAGATGACTAGAAATGGTCTATTGAGATATCCGGTCCCCAAAACACTCTTGTGTCATTTATTACAACCAAAGTATTTTTGTTTGCCAGTACATAATCTATAATAGAAGCCCTTCCTCTTGTAGTCCATGTATATTTATGGATATTCCGGTGTCTCTAAATTGTATTTACTACTATCAATTTGTTGAATACTGCAAATTCTATTAATGTATGTCCATTTTTATTTAAAATGTGTTTGCTCTTTGTTTCAATTATATTAAGGATCGTGTAACGTACTAGCGATCGAAACTCGTGGCAGCCATTTGGGGACGGGCAGTAAGGGATTAGCGACAGTAAAACGAATCGACACAGGCGAGAGAGAAGGGCTTTTCCTAAAAGCAAGCACGTGGCAAAGGGAGACACGAGGCGCTCTGGGGTTCTCCGATCTTAGGGACCCGCATCAGGGTCGCGTGCAAGCAGACGCGAGCTGAGGCGGCGTGACGTAGTATGTCACGTGAGCCACAGGTATATAAGGGAGTGCACAGAGCCAGTGGGTGGGTTCTGGAGACAGTGGGGGAACCTCGTGCGGATGCAGAAAACTTGCCCCACGGCGGTGCAGCGGCAAGCAGGGCTCGCGAAGCAAGTCACGTGTTGACGCGCCTGCGGGAACTTTGTGTCCATGTGTGACTGCGTCACGTGGGAGCGATGATATGTGACTGCGGTCACGTGGGTGCTCCGAGTTGAGGAGTGCTTGAGAGCCACGACTCACACCGATTCTCAATCGGGTAAGGTCGCTCCTGCGATCAAGGCCAATCATTAGTTGATGCGCCTGTGAGGACTTTGTGTCCTAGTGTGACGGTTACGGAAGCTTGGCTTTGTGCGAACTTCAGATTTAGCAGTGGCAAATGCCACAATTTAAACTGATCATGAATCGGATGGGATGGCTTCCGCGATCAGGGGATAGCAGATCTATCAGAGCTAGAGTGTAAAGTGTAGATTGTAATTATTTGTTGTTTTGATCTTTTGAAAATATTTGTTGTTTTTTCTTGTAAATAAATATTTGTAAATATGAAAGCTCGTGTATGTGTTTACTGTGAGTATCCATGACGTCACAAGATGATTATTTCCGACTATGGCAATATAATCTCCCAAAACTATCAGATTATCGTTCTTGTTAACTTGATTTATCACCACCTGTAATTTTACCTAAAATTAAATTGTTTTATCTTTCCTTCCATCCTCTGCTGCGTATATTGCTATTTTAGTCATGTATCGTCTTTCAACCTTAATTCGTAGTGTTACTATTCTTTCCTTTATAAACGTGTACGATACTACTCCACTTTTATACTTATTTTTCATAAGTAAAACAACTCCTGCTGAGGTTCTCTCTACTTGTTTGACACCACTATTGATCATGATATACTTTTATAATTGTATTGTACCTTTTAATTGATTTTAGTTTCCGAAAAACTTACAATATCTACATCCATTTCAATCAATTGTTTTTCTAATTTTATTTCTTTACTTATAATCCCTCTGACATTTGATACGTAGTTTTTCCGAGATCCCATTATTCGTTCGTCCTTTATTGCTGAGGTCGTCTTCATTTCCATCCGGCTGTTCCTTTGGAGCCTGAGTAAAATAAGTTCCTCAAAGTCGGGCTACCAAACCTACGTTGGGTGTGCTGGGTGAAAGGGCTACCGTCTTGGGGGACCCCAGCATGCACTCTTATGTATAAACCTCATAAGGGCTGCCTCATTCGCCTTTTAGTGTGTGGCGCGAGGCACGACACCCACTTTTACCATTCCCACCCATTTTTCCTCTCCATGAACTCCTATCGTTCAATTAAATTATTACTTTGTAGTTGGTTCTCCTCAACACCTTATGGAAGTTGTATTGCGTTTCGTGTGGGCATGGCTTGTTTACATGTCAGTGCACGGAACAACACCATCTGGATCTGGAAAAGAAACGTTTTGGATTCCAATACATTTTATGAGCAGTTTTAACACATGCATTTATAATTTCAATTTGTAAGGAAAAGGTAGTCAGTATAGGATTACTAGACACGTTCTCTGACTACGTAAAGTGTTACGCAAAAATTTAGTTGTGGTTAATATGTGTCTTTGATTCATAATTTTGTTGCATATAAACGAGAAAACCATGACAGTAACAATTTCAATCCCCTCCGCGTTCAACATCAACAACATAGACATCGCCACATCTACCAACACGGCTTCGCAGTGTGTGTCTCAGCTACCTCTTTTGCCACAACAATCACTCCCTCTGCCGCCATTTCCACCACCACCGCCCTCGCTACCCCCCCCCCCCGCCACCATCCCTCCCATCGCCGCCGCATTGTCTGCGCCACCGCAGCCGCCTCGCACTGCGCGCCGCGATGCACGCGGGCGTGGGCGGCGCTGCGCGGCGAGGGGCAGGGCGGGGCGCGGCGGGGAGGGGCGGGGAGGGGCGGGGAGGGGCGCGGCTCCCGAGATCGCTCGTGCGGAACGGGCGCGTCTCCGCAGAGCCTCGCAGCCGCGTCTCCTCCTTCATCCGCCACTGCACGCCCCCGCCCGCCCCCGCCCGTCCCCGCCCGTCCCCGCCCGTCCCCGCCCGTCCCCGCCCGTCCCCGCCCGTCCCCGCCCGTCCACGCCCGTCATTCTAATTACTAATATTCAATGTAAATATAGAAAAGAAAAGTTATTGGATTCTGAAGTAAACCTGTTGATTTGTCAATGTGTTAGTTTAGAGAAACTATTTTTCCTTGTATTGATAATCGTGATAATTTAAAGATGGTTCATATGACATTCAAGATATCTTCACAATCTGTACTGTTCGTTCTAAGTTTTTGAAAATATTGAGTTTATTTAAGATGGTGAATATTTTGATCCTTGAACAAACCTTATTCACGAATGCTTCATTGAATTCATCCTGCAAAACTCATTTATAGGCGAATCCCCAATAATAATCTTCCTATTGTCTGAGGACTGTTCAGCTTGCTAATTATTGGAAGATAATATTCAATCTGCTTAGTTAGGGGATAACGTCCAATAGAACTTACCCATACAATCTGTTGGACCAGCTCTAATACCGCCATGTACCTGTTAACATGATTCGCATTGTGTAACATAAACTATAAATAGTTTTCTTGAAAAATAATATTTAAAGGAACTATTACATTAAGGGAATGTTAACACGACATTAAAGCGATTCAATTATTTTAGAAGAAAATATCAATTTGTGTATAATATATATACATATATATATATATATATATATATATATATATATATATATAGATATAGATATAGATATAGATATATAATTTCGATAATTAGATAAAACTTTGAGAGACACCCAGCTCTTACAAGGTGCGAAAGGTGTCACTCGATTTGTTATCGATTCCAAAAATTGGGAAAATAATAGGGGTGAATGTGGTGGGAAAAGTTTAACTTTATGTTCCTGATCTAAAAAAAAAAGAAAGAAAGCAAAAAGCTCACGCAGGTCAAGTAAGCGAGTTACGGTGATCCGAAGACGTCATGCGCGACGCCTCCCTCATTTGCAGGCGTGGATATTAAATAAACTAGTGGAGCTAAACAGCACGTACTTTCTCCCCCGTACTTCCACGCAAACGTCGCCAAAATACTCAAATGTTCACCACAAGGTCAGCACTACGCTCTGAGAAAGGCCACAACATGTTGGCTGAGACGTCAGCCACCACGACAGAGACGCGGCTTAACTTGTATAACCTGGATAATAGACGGACGGATGGACGGACGGACTGGCGGACAGATGGACGGACCGACGGACGGTCAGACGGTCGAACACACGAGCGAACAGACGAACAGACGAACAACGAACAGACGGACGGACGGAGGACTTTTCCTTTCCGTATATATACGTATATACAGAGCAATATACGTAGCGTAGGGAAAGTTATGTAATGCTGCGCAACAAACGGCGGATTTTCGACAGAAAAAAATTCATTGCCGGGCGTAATAACGAAAAAGTGGATAAATCCAGTAGCTAAATTAAGAAAAAAATCTCTAACACGTGGTGTAGCCAGAATCCCTGTTTTGTGGGCCCTTGATACTGAAAAAACAATTGATGGCAAAACTTCCGTCCGTCTGTCAGTCTGTGAACACCACTAGCGCCTAAATCATTCGTTCGTTTTTTTTCCAATTGAATATTCACTGGTCGATTTGGATCACTCAATGCCTTTTTCCTTTCATATACAATTTCTTCTCTATTGTTAGTTCTTTCATTAAGGTCATTTACATTTTAAAAAATTGCTGTTTTCGCACAATATTGCATGATAACTGCTTTAAATAATGTCAAATACTGTTTCAATACTCGCCTGACCGCTGTGGTGTGCGGATCGTGCCCGCAGCTCCGTAGTGTCTTACCTTGCTCGCCCGCGAGGGCGCCAAGATAAGGAAAAGTCTAGCGATAATAACAAGTGCGCACTAGCTCTAAGTGAATAGTTACAGTTGTAAATCATAACGGTGTTTCATCCTCTTCATATTCAAATCAACCTAACAAAAGTCAACCTACACTAAAACTCAGTCGATTACCGAAGTACTTTCGGGTAGGATCAGTAGCATGTAGTGCGATTGCATGCTACTGACACCCGGAAAGCTGTTTTCTTCAAGAAATGTCATCCGAAGAATCAACAGGCAGCGACAGCAACGGCATGGATCATGATTCATCTGCTCCCGTCAACCTGACGCAGAATGTATGGCACCAGCTCGGTCAAAAAGACCGAACCCTGACGTCCTCGACCCTGATGCTAATAGAAGGGTAAGGCAAAAGACAGCGTCTTGCGATAGTAATACTAGTGTATATACAGTTCCCACCAAGAATCAATTCAGTGCTCTTGATATAGAAGGCACAACAGAAAACAATGAGGAAACCCTTCCAAAAATCACTGTACCTCCAATTTTCGTGCCAAATGTGAATAATGTTCCAGCCATGATCAAGTTTTTAAAGGAAGCCTTAAAAACAGAAGATTTCGAAATAAAATCTCTAGCAAACGACAAAATTAAAATATCGCCGAAAACTCCAAACACCTACTGGGAAATAATAAAACATTTATCAGCCAACAGTCATGTATACTATACATACCAGTTGAAACAAGAACGTGTGTATAGAGTTGTCTTGCGACACATACATCATACGGTAGATGTAAAAGATATCAAGGCGGCGCTTCTGGAAAAGGACCACAAAGTTAGAAACATTATAAATGTCCGCCATAGACTAACTAAAACACCTCTGACTCTATTTTTTGTAGACCTTGAGCCCAAACCTAACAACAAAGAAATGTTCAAAATTAACCGACTGTTAAAATGTGTTGTTGCTTTCGAACCACCACGCCTGAAACGCGAGATAGTACAATGCAAAAACTGTCAGAGATATGAACATGTTAAATGTGGAAAAGAACACGACCCAGATAAGTGTTTAAAAGAAAAGCAAAGTCAACCGACTTGTGCTCTGTGTGAAGGCAATCATCCCGCCAACTACAAAGGTTGCCAAGAGTACCAAGAAATACTAAAAAGGAAAGGGTACAACAACTCAAGTAAACACAGAATGTTTCAACAAGAGATGCATGTGCAGACACAAAACAGAAACATTGAAACTACTTATTCTCACGAAAACTCAAAAAGCAGACATGTAAATGCAGGAACATGGGCCGATGTTGCGCGATCAAAGCCTGTAGAAAGACATGAACACAACGACGATAGCCATTCCATTATGAAAATTATACAGCACTCCTTTGAGAGGTTTGAAAACATACTAATGCAGCAAAGTCAACAAATAAACTCTCTAATTAACCTCATAACGTCGCTTGTCTCCAAACTATCTAATGCCTAAATTCCTTCGCTTTGCAGCTTGGAACGCCAACGGCTTGGCAAATCATCGCCAAGAAATCGAAATATTTCTCAACGAAAACAAAATAGACATGCTACTCATCTCTGAATCTCACTTCACAGAAAGAAGCTACTTTAAACTGAAGAACTACACTTTATACGATACTAAACACCTTATTGGCAATGCCCATGGTGGCACAGCAATATTAATAAAAAGCACTATTAAACATCAAGAACAGGAAGCTGTACAGGAACAGGATATTTAAGCAACGACTGTACAAATTATGGACCGGAGTGGACCAATTACCATCAGTGCCATTTACTGCCCTCCAAGCTTCAAAATAGACAAACAACGATTTGAAACCTATTTTAAGTCTCTAGGAAATAGGTACATGGTGGGAGGAGACTACAATGCCAAACACACGCAATGGGGATCCAGGCCCATCACCCCAAGAGGGAGAGAACTGCTGAAAGCAGTTACCTCACTTCAGCTAGAAACCATTTCTACAGGAGAACCTACCTACTGGCCTACCGACCTAACCAAAACTCCAGATGCAATTGATATATTCATAACAAAAGGAATCCCATCCACTAACTGTATCATAGAATCTTCCCACGAACTGTCCTCAGACCACACTCCAATAATTATCACAGTCGGCAACAAAATTATTCTACAATCCTCTCCCGCGTCACTAACGAACAGAAAGACAAACTGGAACTTGTATAGAAAACAGATATCTATGAAAACAAACATCCGATTACCACTAAAATCAGCTGACCACATAGACGAAGCGACTGAGTATATAATACAAAATACTCAAGAAGCAGCTTGGACCGCTACACCGCAACTTCACTACACCCAAGGCTGCGTGAAATATCCAAAAGTTCTTTTGAACAAAATAGCCGAGAAAAGAAGACTAAGAAGAATCTGGCATACTTCAAAATATCGTGAAGACCGTACCAACTACAACAGAGCAACTAGGCAACTAAAATGCCTACTAAACGAATTCAACAACAACAGGTTTCAAGATTTCATAACCAACCTTACCCCAACAGAAGATAGCAATTACTCCTTATTTAAAGCCACAGGGAAGCTAAAGAAACCGACCAAATCAAATCCCCCAATCAGGGACGAAAACAAGTGTTGGGCAAGAAACCCCACAGAGAAAGCGTCTACCTTTGCCAAATTCTTTGCTAATGTATTCCAGACTCATCCCATTATAAATACTAACCAAGAGCAACAAATCAGAGATTATCTTAACTCCCCAAACCAAATGACTCTTCCAATCCCGCACTTCACTCCCAGAGAAATTACCAAAACCATAAACGCCTTATCAAACCAAAAAGCTCCTGGCTATGACTTAATCACAACACCTCTTCTCAAAGAACTACCACGAAAAGGCAAGACTATAATTACTGCATTATTCAACAGAATTATAAGAACAGGGCACTACCCTGAGCAATGGAAAGTAGCCCAAATTCAAGTTTTTCTGAAGCCTGGGAAACCTCCACATGAACCCTCCTCCTACCGTCCCATCAGTATACTTCCTATTCTATCCAAAGTATTTGAGAAACTTCTATCAAGAATACGTCCTCACATAGCAACCAATAACCTAGTCCCTGATCATCAATTTGGTTTTAGACAACAGCTTTCTACCGTCGAACAAGTTAATAGAATCACCAACTACATTGAGAATTGCTTCCAAGAAAAGAAATACTGTTCAGCCGCCTTTCTAGGTATTGCCCAAGCGTTTGACAAAGTCTGGCACGATGGACTCTTATTTAAACTGAAGAATTTTCTACCGTATCCCTTCTTCAACATTATCAGATTTTTTTCTATCCCATCGCACCTTCCAAATCAAATATCAAAATGAATTATCTGAATTTCATCCAATCAAGGCCGGAGTTCCACAAGGTAGTGTACTCGGCCCTATCCTATATCAGCTCTATACTACCGATATACCAAAATCAGATAAAACAACCATAGCCACCTTTGCAGATGATACGGCCATATTAGCTTCGGATGACGACCCTAATGTCGCATCAAGACATTTACAAGAACATTGATTGAAGAATGATTGAAGATTGGGCCAAAAAGTGGAAAATAAAAATCAACGAAAATAAATCAGTCCATATAACCTTTACCCTGAGAAAAAACAAATGCCCTACTGTCCACATCAACAACAATCCAATAGTACAGATGGAAAGTGTAAAATACTTGGTAATACATCTAGACAAACGGCTAACATGGAAGCATCACATCTTAGCCAAAAAAAGCACCTAAAACTTCAAATAAGAAAACTATACTGGATACTAGGATACCACTCAAAACTATCACTGGAAAACAAACTGTTGATTTATAAAGCTATCATAATCCCAATATGGACCTACGGCATCCAGATCTGGGGCACAGCAAGCAAGAGTAATCTCTCGATCATCCAGAGATTTCAATCCAAGATCCTAAGAATGATCGCGGCAGCACCATGGTTCATCACAAATGCAGCACTGCACAAGGACTTAAAAATGCCCACTGTCTTGGAAAGAATAGAATTTATCAGCTCAAACTATCTCCAGCGCCTTGAAAACCATCCAAACCACCTGGCCCTCAACATCCTAGACAATAGTGCAGATATCCATCGACTAACCAGAACCTCACCCCTACAACTCCCATATAGATTCTCAACAAATAACTGAAACATTACCCTCAGCTAATAAACTATCCCACTTGCAGCCAACCGAAAATAATACTTGCTTTTTGTTATAGTATGAAGAAGTAGATGAAGAGTACCGATGGGATACCTTCACTGGAAATCATTGTCATAACAATTCAACGTCATATTTACTTATTATTTTGTAAAAAAAATAGATTGTAAATTTTTTGTTATAAAAAAATACTGTTTCTCGTAAACTCAACAGTTTCTGTGGAAACTGTCTCAAAATTCCGCATTCTCAGAAACGCCATTTTCTCATAAATGGCTCCAATTTTTTTTTCGTCAAACTTTTCAAACAAATAGTACTAATTGTAATCTTTTTAAGACGTCAGTTAATTTTAGGGTACTTTTTTTAAAAAAAATACACAAATATAATTTTTTTGAAAGATATACCATTAATATGCACCAAGGTCCAGCATTTTGTAAACACTATTGTATTTGTGAATTACTGTGCCACAATTGAATCCAAATGAAGGAAAGCTAAAATATTTTCTGTGAGCTACAAATTTCGAATTCGCAGTAGCGCTTAAACCCCATTTTCTTAAATACGGCTCCAATGTTTTTAAAGAAAATTGCTATTTGGGACGAAGTTTTACTGTTATTTAATATTTTTAAAATAATATTCCCGTTCTACTATTTGGAAACCGAAAAATTAAGAATTTTTTTTTTAATGTTCTTTGGGTGGCGATAGATGGCAGCTGGCAAGAGTATGTGTCAAGTACGAATAGCTATCTGAAACCAAAGGAAATAGAAAACTAATACGGGAAAAGTCTGTGCCATTCTGTTGTACCACTAGTTTTTTCTAAATTTAACAACTGGTTTTAACCACTTTTTCGTTATCAGGGCTCTGTAATGAGTTTTTCTGTCGAAAATTCGCCTCTTTTTCGCGCAGCATTACATTTTACAGCATTACATAGCGTTCTCTCTACTGCGTAAGTGGTAGCGAGAAAATAAAAACAGGTTCCGAGAACACCGCTAGCTGGCAAAACAGTGAAAACTCTTTCTCGTGGAAGCTCATTAATAGCTTTCTGTGAGGTGGTCCTGGTTTCGATTGCCGGCCGTAAGAAAAATGATGCTACTGCTTTCCAACACAAATCGTCTCAGTTTCTATAGGTGTGTGACTAAAGAAAACGCCCAGGCATTTCATATAAGTTAGTTACGGTGATGCGAAGACGCCATGCTCACCACATACCAGCCAGGCGAGGATAATAAAGAATAAACAGAACGCTAGTTGACAAAAGCCGGATTAATGCGACCCTAAAATGCAAAATGCTGTACATAAATACTATTATTGCGCATATAAATCGTATTACCTGATTCTATGTGGCTAGGCCGAAGTTCTTTAATCCATTACAAAACATACATCCGCTTAAAGCATTTTAACCTTTCGAATTAAGGTATTTACCTCAGATGGCCTTTTCATCGCATCAATCACAGAAAAGAGACCATAAGGTACGACTGCGGAAAAAACCTGGAGGAGGGGAAAACTTACTGTTAGAAGTCGAGTACATGATAAACTACCAAACTTTTCTCAACTTTTTATTTATTTTCTGCCGCGGAAGGTACGTATTGTCCTAGTCTTTGGTCTCCTCAGCATGTGAAATGTCCGCACTCTCGCCTCTGCGCGTACTTCTCAAACTCCCACTTAATGTGCTTATTTAATTTTTTAATTTCTTAGTTATTTGTTTTTTGGTTTACTTATTTATTTACAAATTACTTAATCATTTACTAACTTAATATATACATTGTATACTTATTTCTTACTACCAACTAGCTTATATATTGTTTACTTATTTCTTTAGCAAGGAATATTCTGTCAAGTTCAGTCTGCATTTGAGGCAGACAAGCGGATAGACTTTCGAGGGCGTTGGCGGGAGGGGGAGGGGAGTTGAGCGAGGTAGCGAGGAGAGGTGGTGAGTTGGATGGCTGGCGGAAGTCAACACGACCTACACAGCCCAGGGGTGCCCTCATTCACCCCTGCATGCAATGTTCTATTCCTCTCAAGTTTTACCGAATTGTTTCTAGTGAAGTATTAGTTGTATTTCCAATCCCTATTGTAGGAAGAAGACATATCATTTGAGCTACGAGCAAATACAGAATGAGATTGGAACGTTGATATTCCACTCTCGTCTCTAGGATGGTTTCCAGCAGGTGCAATAACTCTTGGAGACAACCCACTTTCTCCCCCACCCCGTTTCTTTAAACTATATTTAACTAAGTTTCTCTAATATAATTTTGTGGAAATTGTTAATTTATTATAATTTGAAGTGTACGGGTGTAAATAATGGTATCTGACATATTGAGTGAAATCGAGATTATTAGCTAGTATGAAGGGAGGAATAGCTCTTTCGAATATCAAGAGGTTTAGAGAACAGACAACAAATAGCAATACGCGAATAGTGTAGCATTTCCAGTTAGTTTCCCGAAAAAATAGTTGATACCTATTGAATTTTCCTATGAAACGTGAAATATCGTATACCACAATTTACACACTAGCGATTAATATTATTTCTGCATTACATACGTCCATTCATGTCTACAGTCATGTGTAATTTTTACACTTTAATGTTTTTAAATCTACTTTTATCATTCCAAGACTAACAAGGCCTAAAATCATTTTTTAAATCTCATCTGTCGCTGACTGCAGTCAGGGCAGCTCATCCCTTCTCTTTAGCGATGCGACTGATCCTGACATCTGTATCACGTGTCTTAAGTCTTATAGTTATTGTTTTTTTTTGTAGCAGAGTTTGTGTAAAGTACAATGGTTATCCTGTAATAGATATACCTTTTTCACACTGAATTAGTAGTACCAATTAGTAGTTTATACCAACAGAGCTCTAATTAAGTACCATAAAGAAATACCACTGCTCCAAATTAAATGTCAATATATTGATGTTTTCTGATGATAAAAGATGCAAATACTCCAATAGAATTTGTAGCTCTCAAACCATGATCAATAAACCGCTACGTTAATATGCATGAGCTTATAAAAGAAGAGAATTGATATAGCTCCAAGTCACGCAAGTGTGTAATTCCCAAGAGACCAAATTAATGTTAGAAAATAGCCTAGTACCATATTCACCTATTATAATAATATAATATAAATAAATAATATAAATTATAATAATATTAAGAAAATTCCTTCGGTATAATTGTTGTGAAATACATACTAAATTTTAAATGAAAAGTGCCAAAAATAGAAAAATTCTTCAGTTTTATGTAATCTACGGTAGCAAGGACTCTGGGATCAGCTATCATTTTTGGAGACTGATGCGAGGAAACGTCTGTTGGCGACTCATCGCCTCGTTATGGCCTGAAGATCATATGAATGTCAACCACAGTAATCAAACATATTTTCCTGGCAATGACGCTATTTGTTTCATATGATTCGCCCACAAACTGATTGTTATTGTCCGGATATCCAGAATTACCTGTGAATAGCGCGCTATTTCGTACTATGTCTCAATAATTAAATTAAATGGCGGTATCACGTGAAGTATGTAATGAACAGCGGAGTATTGTGGCAAATTATATCGATATTATCGCGTTTCTATCGTCTTTTATTACGTAGCCTGCTTCATTTTCGTTATTCATTCAGAATCTTCATATTTATTCATTATCGTCATATTACTTCCATCAATTCCTCCTCACCACAGGACCGAGATATTCCCAGCAAATACACAGTTTGAACAATCTGCTCTTGTAAATCATTTTCATAAAATATTACTATCTTCTATAATTAATGAATATACATCAACGTTTTCTCGTTATCTATAAATGTTCGTTCTGATAAACATCACATATTAGTTAGTCATCTATATGCAATATACGTGAATGACTATGTGCGGACCGTGTTTTCCAATAAAGTAATATTTTCGCGATAGTAATTCTTCTGTGGTATACGGCATATTTTTCTCCCATCAAAGAAACTCGTCATAAATTATGTGATCAAGCACAGTTTTGAATTAAAGCTAAAATATAAACAAAGAATTAATATAAAGAATGAATGCAATGAATACACATAGCATGGTTTTGCGGAATATAACTTTTTTAATGTTTTAATATTATAATTAATTTTACATCGCAGACGCAATTAATTTACGCTTGTTTGCGCCTCCCGGGGGTACTTTCATGATACAACTTTTTATTTGCGCTGTGCAAGTTCATAATAAGATAAAATTTTAAACATAATACATTTTCCTGGCTCATTCTTCCTCGGGCTTAGAAAGTTACATGAAAAAGTATCTCGAGAAATACTTTCTACTTTTTCGTATTGGGGTACAAAGAAAAAAATGCAATGTTGCAAAAAATTGATGTCGTGATTTTGACGATATAATACGTTCTGGGGGGGTCCATGATTCCAGAAAAATGTTATTTTCAAAAACGTTTATCCATCCGTTCGTCAACATACGGCTAAATCGGTTACAGTTTTTTTTCCAAAATGGATATTCTCCGTCTGATTTGGCCGAATTTTAGATTAATTTGAAACGGGGCTTTTAATGTGTGGGGAACTCAGTATGAATCTCCAGGTCATTTTTTCGAAATCGCTCCAAAACTGCTCCACCTTTTTCTTTAATACCTGTTGTACGAAAATAAAGTGCGCTGGAAAATATACTCCTATCTACATTCATTTAAATCCGCAATGCATAACATATAATAATTGTAAACTTATAATATTTATAATAACAGCTCTATATTATTAAAATTTCTTATTTATATCATATAATACGTTAATTATAGTAATCTACAAAAAAACGTAAGGGATCCATGACCTTCAATTTAAAGGAAAAATCAGGAAACCTGATTCAGTAGAAAACTCAAATTTGTTCCTAGACGAAATCTCATAGGATTACACAGATTTTTGCTATTTTCAGAATTTCGCAGTTTTCAATTAAACTGGAAATTCACTGTAGATACAAATGCATTATTGATTCGACCAAAATCTATAAATAAAAAAATTTCAACGTTTTTCATAAAAGTTTGAAAATGTCACAGAGTCTTCTTGTGAAGTATTCCCCAAAATGGAAATATCTGAATTTAATATCTTAATATATTCGGAACGTTATAACTAGATGTTACTACCGGCGAATTTACGTAGTTTCAGCACAAAAGATTCTAATCTGAGTTATACGTGACATACACTTCCATCCTTCCATCCCTATTACGTGTATCTTTTCACCATTTGCATCAATATCAACCATATTTGAAAAAGCACTAATAGTCCTTAAATCTGATGCCTGAGCGGATTTTCAGCTCATAAAATCGTAAAGATAGATTTTACGACCAAAAATCGAGATTGCATGTTGATACTTTTCCTCGAATTTCGACAATTTCAAACATTTTTTTCGGTACCCTCTCAAAGATAGATATTTACTTCTTAATGCGATCAGTTCCTCAATGTTAGATCGTTATATCATTTCGTGTTTACGTATTTGAAAATGTAAGCAGTTTTACGTAATTTTGAATGAATTAAAACAGATATTTTCCTACACATACATAGACAAAATTCCCTCAAAAACGGTACCAAAGTTTGTCATTCAATGTTTTGAAAATATATGAATTGCATGGTACAAGTTCAACTTTGAATAAAACTTTTGTATGGTCCAAAATCAAAACTACATATGTTTTTCAAATCTCTCGAGCTTTTCTTGCTGAAAAGGTTTTCAAAATATGGTTGATGTATTTGTCGATACTAAACGCAAAATATATTAAATTGTATAATAGTTTCAAATATTACGTGAAAATATAGGGAGTTGCAGCACTCATAGTTTTAAATTGTGTTTTCGATACAAAATTGGATGAATTATCATTTATATTATGTGAAAATACAGGCAGATGCAGCACTCATAGTTTTAAATTGTGGTTTCGATACAAAAGTAGATGAAATTATCATTCAATCTGGCGAGTGAAGTAGTGAATGATTCATGATTCACCGGAAAGGTAGTAGGGGAGGCCGGCGCTGGCTGGCACTCGGGTTCCTACATCGATCATGTAGTTTCCATATGCCCTGGCTTTGTCACATGTCTTTCACGACCTAACAAACTTCCCACATAAGTCTTAGTTTGATCTAGTTAACGATATTGCAACCGCGGTCCTACTATGTTTTAGAGGTAGGAGAGAAATAATTTCGGAGTCCATTGATTCTATTCTGTAATATTGGGTAGGAACGATTATGTTTACCTCTCTCTTTCAACTGAAATTTTCAATCAAGCTCTTGATGCTCAGGTATACGTTTTATAGTTTTGAGTTTTCTTGTCGCCTCTACAACCATCTTCAATCAAACTCCCTTTCAGGGCTAGTTGACACTTTCAGTTGGGGTTGGCTGGCACCGTGTCAATCAGACCCATCTCCTTCACAAACTATCTCCACAAAACAAAACTATATTTATGATATTTTTATTCTCACACAAGCTAAGAACATTTTGTATTTTTCTCATAGTTCGTAGACTATAGTGCTAAATTCGTCATGTGAGACTCAACAGGTAATTAGTGTACCTCTTTATGTACGGATCGCTTGTTTAAAAATGATCAATTCTTAATCTGTTCTATTTTTTATTAGTTTATCTTCAAATTCTGACTTTAGTACCCATTTACATATTGAAAAATGATGTTGGTACTGGTCAGATATTACTAACAGCATTTTGGCCACAAAGAAAGTGACTGATAACTAAAACTTGGGTACTGAATTCGCACTATTGGGCACAGTTTCCTTACACGCCACTCTATATTTACGGAAATGCTTGAAAACGCTGGGTATTGGATATTTTGCTGTAGCTTCATTTAAAAATTATGAGCATGTAATTGTTCAGGAACAATGAAAATACATGCAAGTAATTCCTATAAAAGACACTGAATTCAGAAAATTCACCTTTGGAAAACGAAAAAGGTTTGGAAACATTGCTAATAAGTCATGCTTGAACAGATAGTATCGATTTGTGTTTCTAGCCAGTTTCGTCACATAATTGTGAGATCTGATTAAAAGCGAATTGAATGTAACTGCTTATTGTTCTAGGTTCGTGAAGATTTGTGCTTTGTATTAATTCAGAAGAACAAATACCTAGTAACTGTCTATGGAGAATTATCTCTGAAATTGCAAAAACCACACCTTAATCCTCTGAGAAGGAAGTATTATGAACTTTATATCGGGTGTAAGATAGGTGACCAGGACAAGAAATGGGCCTCCCACATGTGTGTTACACTCCAGACATGCTAAGTAAAAGATTCAAGACACATTCCCTCTGCTGTTCCCATGAGTTGGGGGAAACCAACGGATCACATGACACAGTACTGTTATTTGTGTGTGACACAAAAAGTTATAATCACCTCAAAAACGAAGAAAACCGTGCAGTATCTTTAGTTACTATCTACTACAATGCTTCTATGTCACAGTGAAGAATTGTCGGTATCACTACTCCAGAAAACTTGGCAGTGAACGAATATGATTGCTACAGTGATGAACATGCAGAAAACAGAGATCCAACATTTCATCCAACCAACAGCGTAGATCCAACATTTCAAGCCTCCTGTAAAACATTCCAAGCCTCCTCATCCCTTTTCTTAAGACATATTTTAATGTATTTCTCACTGTGTAATGTAATCTGGAATCTGTTGTTATTAGAACGTGTCATTTTGCCATATATATATATATATATATATATATATATATATATATATATATATATATATAATGTATAATACATAGGAAACATAGGCAATTACAAAATAATCACATGAAAATTGCTGTCACATGAATCTGTGAATGAGATACAAACGCTACATTCAAATAGCGCGGGAAGTGCCCTCTGCAAGAGGTTAGCAACCCGTATTTATATATATTCTGAGATATTTGAATTGTATTCGCGCCGACCGACGGGGTAGGAGCAACGTGAGGGGAAGGCTTTGAGACGCGAGAGAGGAAGGTCGGGAAAAGGTTGCTATTGAGGAGTGGTGGTGAGCGTGGTGAGAACGAGGAAGAAAAACTGATACTGAAGCTCGCTGAAGCTGCGGCGTCTAGGTTTTCGGGCGTCCATTTTCTTACACTACATTGACGTATAAGAACCCGGATCTGCGCGGAGACGTATATTCGGCGACACCAGCCCGCTGGTCGTCGCAAGCTTCGCACCGTTGGGTGAGTCAAGGCCTCGAGAAGAGGTCAGTAATAATCGTCTTTCCTATATTTTTCTCCTTATCTTTCGCGACGAACTTGCCATGACTACGAGAAGCACGAAGTTCACCCTGTTCGGTAAAACGTAGGAGGCTCTTGACAGTATTTCCGTAGTGCCCCAAGCCACCCCTATAATGCGTACGTTTAGTGGTTGCGTGTCATGACATTCTCCAGTGAAAATAGCGGTCATTAGGCCCGGTATAAGTAAAAAGTATGGGCAACAAGTGAATGTTGTAATGGAGTGCTCAGAATGTGCATGCACGTTTAACTTCACAAACTGTGTTTGATGCTCCCTTTTTATTGCTGTCAAAGTGTTAAAAATTGTATAATTGTATTTTACTTGTTAACTTTTTTTTTCAAGAGAGAAGTGAAACATTGTTATATTGATTTTGTTACTGTACAAAGGGTAATTTTTGTTTTGTTTTGTTTTGTTTAAGAATATATGTATTTGGGTTTGGAATTTTCTTGATACATAATTTATTTTCTAAGACGAAAAAGAAAGATCCACGACCCTGTATAAATAAAAAAATTCAAAATGTTTTTTGGCTGTTGATTATCAACAGGTCACATGTGTGAACTTATAACATTTACGAGTAAAGTAAAGTAAAGTTAAGTTAGAAAACGGTTTCACTACTGGTTTCGTTTCCCTACGATCTACCAATTTGAAAAACTAAATTTCGTGACATTTGTGACTTGTATTTTCAAAAGAAAAATGTCTCTTCATAAAGAATCCAACATTTCATGGCATTTCTAGTTAGGAACTGAGCTGTGGGCCCTTTTTCAACCCCCTGCACAGGAGCGCATTAAGCTTTGTGGATTCTCCCTCCACTTACGAGATGACAGGAACAGGCGACTCTTACGAGGCGCGTACACCTTTCGTGAGGGAACCGAAGAAGCGCGTCGACAGGGACCCCAGCTCAGGGAAAAGCGCTCCCCTCCCGTCGTTCCTATGACGATGAGGAAGACTTGAACATTGCTACAACTTCGTGGTATCAACCGGTGATGTTTCGTTTTCTAAAGAGTTATCTTTCATTCCCATCTTCGATTTTTTTTGTACATTATACGTGTAGATACAACTTTTCCTTGCTCGTGTCATCATTTTAAGTTCCTTTAATTTTCTTAATTCTCTTAATTTTAGGTACCTATTTTAAGTGAAACTTGAAACAATTCAATAATGGTACCTACTCAGTATTCCGGACTCGTGGCTAGCTCTTGGTCAGCGTACTCGTTTTCCACTATGTGGCCGCGGGTCGATTCCCGTTCCAGGTAGGAATATAGTGTGCGTTTTCCTTGCAATGTCCAATGTATGCTGCCGTGTGACGATGTGAAAATTCACTTCTCTGGTTGAGAACACCGGAATACGGCGTCTAACCACACGTACCTCCTTAACCCGTGGCCGCGAGGCAGGGACGTCGCCGATAGGCCTGTGCTCGTTCACGGGCTGCCACGCCAAGTACTCAGTATTCCAAAAATACAAGAAACATTTGTATTGAAAAGAGGCACGAGACTGATTAAATCAAATTAAAGACTTATTTTTCAATATTTAATTTTAAAACTACCAAAACTACTGCGTATTGAGGCTGTTGTACAAGGTCAACTGGTTACCATTTATTTGTGAAAATAGAACCTGGGAAAGATGTTTTATTTTTACATTGATTTCTTACTATACACTCTCACGGAAGTACTGGTTCAACTTACCCAAGGACCCACAACTGGGGTTGGTTGGCATATCTGGACATGATTTCGAACGACTCTAAACGTTGCTCAGCCAAATATTCACGAATAAAAAATACATCAGGTGATCAAATTAATGTACTCGTTATTGCCTTTGACTCTAACAAATTTTTCAAAAGTATACCGGAGTAGCATAAGAAAGTAAAAACTATTAACTGTTGCAAACCTTCGCCGGTCTGCTCTGTAGTAATTCATTACGTTTCGCTCCAGAAAGCGGCTTAGAAACTTCGTTAACCTTAGAGCGGTCATGCAGGCGGTGTAAATGCCGCCTTTGAAAATAAACGGCACTACGTGTTGTTTGAACTCGAAGGCGGGAAGGCAGGTATCTATTGGGACACGAAATAGTGGTTACGTCTTCCCCACGACTCGCTCGCATTTGCGCCAAATTCGCGCAAAAGTAGCCAACGTCATCATTCTTCGCTCTAATCGGCATAAACACCGCCACGCAATTGTACCTGTTCCTGTTTTTTTTTTTTTCACGAGTACGATGAATGTGTAAGAATATTTTTCACATACTTTTGTAATAAATATGTCATAATACTCCTCTTATGCTAATTATTGTGTAAATTAAATGAATTGGTTATTCATTTCGTGTAATTTGTAAGCGATTTCAGTGTACTTTAGTAATCTCGATACCTAATACTTATAATTCTTGTTTTATTATAACATATTTAGCTATCTTCACTCTCTCTCTCTCTCTCTCTCTCTCTCTCTCTCTCTCTCTCTCTCTCTCTCTCTCTCTCTCTCTCTCTCTCTCTCTCTCTCTCTCTCTCACCATTTTACTATTTTCATCTTACGTTGGAGACTTTTAACTCCGAAGTCATTAGATTTTAATTCAACTTTTATTACGCTATTATCATATTGCATGTATGTGTCATTTGTATATGTTTTGTGAAGCCAAAGTAGATGACTGTTTTGCAAATTATCTCCAGAAATTTCTTTTTCTGGGGAATTACTAAAATTATTTCAATAAACTTTAATCTACTCCAATGTCCGGTTAATGTAATTTAATAAATTACCCTTGACTGACAATCGAAAGAAGCTTTAATATTGAGAAACGGGAAGCATGTTCGTCAGCGGCAAAAATACCGCCCCGTGAACGCGCGTGTGAAACGAAATTGCGCAAGCGCCCGGATGTCTAAACGCGTTTCTTGTAGAATCATTCCAAAATATTCTAAAAGGAACCAGCCAAAACCGATTGGATGTGCACATGATACGTGTGTTTGTTGCTTATAATACTCAAATCAGTTTTTCGAGCTTGTCTTAGAATATTCTGATAGGATGCGGAAAACATGTCAGTTTCTCACTGAGAGTAACAAACCTACACAGGGACACCTAGAAACACGCAGGTTACCCGAGTACTATGTTTATGATCCAAATATAAATCATAATATAACAAAAAGTAACTCTTTTTTATGAATTTATTCTGATCTTATTTTCTATATTTAAAAAACATAAACAAAATAAGAATAGATTTTAATGACTAAACATGTGTAGAAATTTCCATTACTTTTAGTCCATTGGTATAACGGGTTGAGGTCATGTCTTCCAGAGTCTCTCAATACAACTTTTTCACTTCCAGTACTTCCTCGCCTTTTCTAGGGTCAGTTCCACTTTGCCTTCTCCTGAGCTGTCACGATTTCGCTTTTCCACTGAATTGAAAATGTCTTGCCCGTGCACGAATCATCATTCATTTTCACGCTTCTACATTAAATTCGTCATGCATTCGAGGTCCGCCAATTGTTTTCACTACTTCTTGCAGTACCGTGTGGAAGTGTATCTTTCTATTTTTGCCGTCGAGCAGTACAGTACTGCTTTCCCGTTTTTTTGTTGTTGTTTTTTGTTTTTTTACTACAAAAGAAGTTGAACACTTCATTCGTTAAAAGTTTGCCGCCTCATTTAATCAGTATTTGGAATCATGAACTTCGAAAGCAGGCTTTGAAATGTAAAAATGTCGGTCAAGAAGCGGCTGGGTAAAAAAATCTTACACATGAATCAGTTGAACAGTTGGGCTGAGAACATTCAAAGGGAATCATTGATCGAAAAAAACTTTTAATTCGGAATTATTCGTTAAAAATAGAATATTTCCCTTACAGGAATTATTTGAGAAATTTTTTATCTTTAAATCCTACAGTCACTACTTGCTGTTAGAAGAATTTTGGGTAAGACTAACATGAACCCTTCATTGAAGTGAATGGAAGCCTTAGCAATTTTTGCCAACGTAATAATTTTGTATGTAGAGATGACTTACCATGGTTTATCTGCTGTCACCAGACTTTTCCAACGTCAGGAGTCGTGTTGTTAATATTATTATTATTATTATTATTATTATTATTATTATTATTATTATTATTATTATTATAGTTTTAATATTATTCCTATTATATTTTTTATTTTTAGTCTCAATCTTGGGAATAAGTTCTTACAATTCTCACAATTACTCACAGGAAGTGATGGACGAGTCAGATTTTTTCGAGAGAAGTGGGATTGTCCGCAAAACTTTCAACTGCTCTAATTTAATATTGAAATAATGAAAGGTTATTCAATATGTTTTTTTGTGTTTACAGGCTTTCTAATGAATATAGGAATACTGTGCGATGCTTTGAAACATACGAAGGAATTCTTTGTTATTCACGAAATTCTGTAATTATTTCATTAAATGTTTTTGCCAATAAGCAAAAAGTACTTTTCATGCGACAATATTCTGAATTTTGATATTTAATTACGTTCACTGTTGAATATCATCCCGAATGGAATAGTGAATGCAAAGAGATGTACGTCCAGTACCAGTGATCGCCGTGATTTCTGAGCTTGGAGAAGTGTTAGGTAGTTCGCAGATCTGTAAAGTCCGCTCGCGGCGGGCCCGCGGCGGGTGCGTGTGTGCTGGAGCGTCTGCCGCCGCGGCCTCGCTGCGTGCTGGCAAGGCCGCCCCGGGCTGGCGCGGGGCGCTGGCGGGGTGCGGGCGGGGCGCGGGCCGGGCGGGCGCCGGGCGGACCGGCGGAGACGGGCTAATTGAGACAAATGCGCCGTCGGAAGCGCGTCCGACATGTCTCGGCGCGGCGGCGGCGCACGCGGCCCGCTCATTCTATTGTGTGCTCAAGGCCCGCGGACCCGCCCTCAATCTTGGGCGGCTGCGCGGCGCAGCGGCTGCGCGCGGCCGCCGATTAAAGGGCATGTGCTGCGCCGACGCGCCGCTCGCGCTCGTTAACACACTGCGTCGCGGGCCCCCGGGAGCTCAACCGCTGCTGCCTTGGCGGGACGCAACGATGTTCAAACGTTTCTCATTGCTTGAGAGTTCGATCGCAGTAAACAAGGGGAATTGAAACTTGTCGCTGACTAGAGCGAAAATGATCACTTTTCATTTCAGCAGTTTTCAGTGCGTCCTTCGTGATTACCCGTGATGTTCTTTGCAACCAGAATTACTCCGTCGCGACCCTTACTTTATCTCAAAGTACATTTGTACCAGTTGTGTGGGGAACCTAATTTTCATCTTAAGCTACATTTATTTGAGTTGTGCAATTCGGCACCTCTAATTTCTTATAATTGCAATGGTCGTCTTATTTTTACTATAAGGGCCCTTTTTTACCTTTGATCGAGCCTTTAAGCTGCTAAACAAATAGGAGGAGTTGGAGAGGTGCAGTAGGCGATTGCGCATCTTCCTTTACCATAACGTCTGCAAATATCGGCTCCTTATCAATTTGAGCTGAACTCTACTCACGTCTATCCAACCATAAAGATGTGAGGAAGGCTGATGTGATTAGCGTTCCTGCCAAGTGCGAGTTGTGTAGTGCTATTAGCGTTCTTTATGAAGAAAGGAATAGTACAGACGAAATTCACAAGAGCATGAGCGTTGCAAAACAAAAGAGGAATTCTGGGTTCGGGAGATGTCCCTTTTCATGAAAACACCGTCCTTCTGCTGCTGTAATCGAACAATATCTGGGGCAGATGGGTCGTGATTCGACGTACTGTCGGACTTAGTGGGGAGTGGTTTTCGTCTCTCTTCTTCGAAATGAATTCTCTAAGGGGCTAAATGTTAGAGGACAATGAGGATCTTCAAAGCTAGTTTCAGACTCATCTCACATCACTGGCGGGTATGTTTAACGTGAAGTGAATCGGAAAAATTGTTCACAGATAATAATAAAAATGTTTGAAACGGCACAGTAATTATGTAGAAAATTAAGTGTTTGTGCCAAACTTTTGTTAATAAATTAATTTTTTCTTGTCTCTTGTCTTTTCTGTAGTCCATAGGAAGTTGAAAAAAGGCCTTCGTATAACAAAACTTATTTGAATATATTTTTTAAAAATACTTTTTAAACTTTTTGTAACTGGAAAATAGATTTTTAAATACATTTTGTCTATTAATTTGAAGTTTTATTCTGTGACAATAATGTTAATAAACGAGTAGAAATCGTCATTTGGCGGCGATAATTTTACGAGATAAGTTGAACAACCTCAAATAAAGTGCTATAAAATATTCCAAAAATGTTTTACAAAGCTGACAATATCTGTAATGTAGAATTTGTTAAAATCTATTTCAAAATATAGTTGTGTATAACTATTCCTATTTGTTAATTTCGAGAATCTAATTTTTCTAGTTTAGTAGGCCACAGAGTAATTTAATGTACGGTACTTGTGGAAGTTGTAACGGATTGTAAGCACTTGTCCTAATATTTAGAAGCGCAATTCATTCGCGAGTCTTGCATTCAGTTGTCAGCGCCAGCGACAAAATGAAGAAAAATGAACGGGCGAGCGGCAGGGTGTGAGGGCGGGGTTGGGGGCAGCGTACAAAAGAGAACGAGTTCCTCTCATTTGCTTATTCAGTCGGAGCGCCTCTTGCTTGTTTCCGCGAGGCGCCAGCGGTGGGGCGTTGGCTTACCCGCGGCCGTGACCGAGTCCGCGAAGCTCCACTGAACGGCTCTGCGTTCCACGACGATTCGCGCCAGTGACCCGGTCACCACATGCGGTCCCGCCAATTCAGGTGGGCAAAATAAAGGGTTCAGTTTCGTTAAAGGCCAATGCGCTTTGTCTACATGCAGCGGCGCTAGATCATTCTTTCTATATTTTTGAATGCATTTTTTTTCAAAAAGCGGATTGTAATTACTGTCACATTACTAATATATTCTACCACTGGCTGAGGGTAGCACAGAGCCAGACGTGCTGCGTCTCTGTACAATAGATTTTAGGATTCAAAACCCGAATGTGGCGATTTTCAACATTAGCTTTCTACTATCTGGGTCTAATTCAGTCGCAATCTGGAGGAGAATTCTAGCGGTCTGCTTCTCTGGTCGGTAATTTTCCGTGATTTCTTTATCAACTCCAATCGAATATCGGAACAATATTCTAAAAAACGGGTCACGTACTGAACGCGATCGTTCCTTCCTCTTCCTTGTTATGACCTCTCCAACTCACACACAAACATCAACACTTACGTGCACTACACAATCACACATGTCGGGAGACCAATCCGGAGCTTAGTGTCTGTCCGAGCTAGGACGATGCCACGCTGGAGGAGATACCTGCAGGTAAGAAACCCTACAAGCTAATGTGCAGGTCAGTGCCGGATCTCACTATCCAGGAGGGGAAGATCGCCATTGTCTCCATCTAAACAATTCTAGTAATATTCAGAGTTAAATTGTATGTTTATTTTTATTGTGATGAATCTCAAGTAATGATTTTTGAAAATAGGCCTCGGTAAATGACTTGAAGTCTTGCTTCCCGATTTGTATTTTACCTTATCAAGAAACTTTGCGGAAAACTCCATGAGATGAGCCTGATTTTTTGTCTGAGAGGGAGTTGACTGATTGCATTTCTCTCAGTAAATTCCCTTTCACTTTTGACTTCCCAGAAAACATCGCAGTTACGTCTCGTCAGGTATTAACGGAGGGAGAAAGAGGAAACTAGTATGTAGTTTAGTTTACTAAATCAAAAAGATGTCCTTGCACCAATCACGAGAAAACTTTCAAACACAGGTGTACGTGACAGATTCTTCAGAACTGCCTAAGTTAAATGAACAAGGTAAGAATTTAGTGATAATTAGAGGTTAAACCTTCTGTTTTCACGTGCTTTTATGAGGTGATTTTTAACAATGGCATTGCTCCATACGAAGATCTTTGAGGAATTAGCGAGCTCTCTTTAACTCATTAACTTGAGAAATCAAAAACTGAATTCAATAGGGCAATCCCATGGCAAAAGCGCGGAAACATCCGAGATGCAAACAGACAGGGGAAGGAAGGCAGGGGAGGGGGGGGGGGGCAAAATACTTAGAAAATCTTGACTGCGTACTGGATTCATTCATTGATTGTGGTTTCCGGGAGCCTCAATTGCTATAGCCATTAGTACCATATGTCCTAAGCATGGTGTTTGTCGATGTGGCGGTATTTCTACGCACATGTACCGTGAGACTCATTGCCGACCTAGACGTCTTGTGGGGTTTCCCGTTCAGGTATTTCCCCAGTGGGATATTCCCTTATTTGGGACGAAATCTAAGCACCCGTCTAGTCTCCAGACATGTGTGGTAGCGTAGTGATTGTGTGTAAATGTGGTTGTGTGTAAGGTGGGAGGAGTCAACAGCGATGAGGAAGGAAATATCGCGCGCGTATATTGGCTGGTTTGTTAGAGTACTGTTCCGGCATTGCTTGGTGTTGATTGAAGAAACCACGGAAAACTACAAATGAGAGCAGTGGCCGCAAGAATTCTCCTACAGACCGTGGATAAATTCGACCTAGCTATTTAGATTGTGTACAAAATCTACCGCGGTCGGGACTCGAACCCTAGGACCCGAAGGTCAGAGTAACTGTAGTGACAACAGTTGATGTCATGAGCTTACTCGGCCTCTTCGCGTGCTTGATCGCAAATTGACTTTCTTGCTTGGCGAAGCAATCGACAGCACTTTCGATCTTCTACGGATACTCGAATTTCTGACCGACGGGTAAGTCGGCGTCCGGATTTCACCATCCAGCGGGGGAAGATCACAGCCACATCTTGCGATTAAAACATGCTCTACACTTACGGAAGTAATGAACTTCGCAATGACCACGCCCGGAATAACTTACTAATAAATCAATCGAGATGCGCATTATTTTTATGCATCTGCGCATGCACAGACGATCGAGTTAGCAGTAGATTGCTGCACGCTGCGCCGCGCAAAAACCTAATAGGGAGTTCTTGCACGCCATAGCGGACAGCACTATCAATCTTCTGCGCATGCGCACTTCACGTTTCGCATCATCTGCGCGTGCGCAGAAGATGGATACTGCTGTCCGCCATAGCGTGCAAAACCTCCCTAATACATCCGTCCTCCTGAGCACTTGGGGCCGCGGAAGGCGTGACGGCGGTGCGCAGCGAGCGGCGTCGCTGAATGGCGACGCGCGCAGCCTCCCGCAGGGCGGGACAGGGCGCGGCGCGACTTCCGGCGGCCCGGCGCTTCCGCTGGCGCGACGCCACGCCACGCCATGCCACGCCAAGCCGAGGCCGCGACGCAACGCAGTAGGAGGCATACGCGGCGATGCACGACGAAGAAGCTGGGAATGGAGAAGAATAGACTGATTATATTGTTTCCGACAGCGTCAGCTGCTATGTTCATCCATCCTGTATGTGTAGTGTATGTTATAACTCAGGAATCGAGAGTGTTCCTTGTCCTTCAGAAAATTCGGCGCCTAACTACACGTCGTCTTGAGAGAGTTTTCCCCTCCAGCGGCGAGGCACCGAACCAGCCTGGACGAGCTCTAAGCTCCCGACTTGTCTATCGTTACACGACCTTAAGCATGCATGCAGGGGTCAGGGATTTGCAAAGGAAGACTGCACGCGAACTGTGCCCGATATGCTCCGACGTTCGCCGGGGGTTGTTCGAAGGAACTGCGGAACTGATCAGAACAGCCGACCGCTAGAATTCTTCTTCAGACAACGCCTGAATAATGACCTAGATATCTATCTATTAAGTCCGTCACCGTCCGGATTCGAACCTGCCGACCTTTTGGGACGGAGACACTGCAATAAAAATAGTTGTTGCTCTGAGCTACCTCAGCGGCTGGGAGGAAAAGTATGCGAAGTTGAAAATGATTTCGTGTTGGCGAGACAAGTACGTTGGTGAAAACACAGATGTATTCGAAGGTAATGAAGAGGGAAAGAGGCGGAAGGCGAAGTCAAGATGAAGGAGAAGACCAAGAAATTGTTGTAAAAACGGTCGAAGAGACAAAACGAATAGGCGAAAACCGGGAGTTGAAGGAGGAGAAAGAAAATGAAGACGAAAATACAGAGGACGAAATGACAGCCCGGTGGCTGAAAGCTAGTAAAACACAGAGGATGCGAAGTTGAAGAAGACATTTCACGCCGCCGATTGGATCTGCCCCGCTCAGTACGTCGCAGTGCCGAAAAGTCTACTTGACGGCGAAGGGGCGAAGCATAACAGACATGACTGACACACTGACAAACATTTGAATCGAAGAACCACATTGTGTTTCTAGCACGGATTTTTTCTGCAGTATTAATACGTTACGTAAATAATTCTTAAGCGCTACTTCGAAACAACGTTTAATGCAATGCTGGACATATTGATCTATTGAAAAAAATAGTGTAGGAACTGGTGGCAGATAGTGGGAGGTTGCAACAGCGGGAGTAATGTTGGGTGACACTTCAAAGGGGAACGGACTAGCAAATTAAGCGACAGATCGCTTGGGGCGACTGCGACTTAACCGACGGGAACCTGGACCTGCCTGCAAGGAAGACCATGGCTATTAGCGGTTTGTAGGGAACGGAAATGGGTGACGGAAGAAATAAATATGCTTGAGGGCTTCAACCCACCCTCTCCCACATCTAGTATGAGTGGAATTGCCTCTGATTGAACAAGTAATGCGACCAAACTCACAAGTAATGTGGTGGTCTGCGCGTTGCTGCTTTTTAGATAAGTACTTATCAAGACAGTTATGGAAAGGGGAAAGGGCAGGAGGGCGACTACTGAAGCTCGAAGGGTGCATACGCTGAATATGATATTTGGATAGTCGCAGAATTTGCCTTGTTGACCACTTTGATACCCTCCAAATGTGCCCTGGCTTATCGAAAATTGACCAGATTACATCCTGGCGTTGAGAACAAACTAATGCCTTCTGAGCGTACAAGTACCCTGAACAACACTTCATCAAATTTCCATTTCCTCTCTGATCACTGTTATACACAGACATTAGTACCTCATTTATTTTTATGCGATTTACATAGATTTTGAAAATATTTTGCAACTTCCTTCGCATTATCCATCCCTCTAATTTCCAAACGATGGTTTCGCTCTTTCGATCTTTTTGTTCTTCTCTTTGCAGTGCGACCGCCTTCAGAAGTCTGCATTGTCGTAGCTGTCCCGCCAGATCACCGCGAATATTGAATTTATTCTATTACTAATTTTCAATGCGCACAGTATTTGATAGAAAACTGTGAAGCCTATGGGCATGTGAGAGGTGTTTGTTGAAAGCGCCAACTTGAAGAAAATATTGAAAGGCGGGGAGATGTAATATATCGCTGATCCTACGTTATTTCTTAGGGTTTGAATTTTAGGTTCAAAATAAAGGTCCTTACGATTATCTCTACAATCTTATCGTACTTATTTCCACTGCCAACATTCAGTATGTCATTTAATGTACCGGATTTATCATCAAAGCTCGCATTTTTCTCGTGGTATCATTTACAGTGTTATTTTTATTTAATTATTATGGCCCAATTTTCTCGGGGAGGCCCTTACAAACTTTATTAGGAGCCGAAGGTAATTGGATACAATTGACATTTACAGTGTTTCTAGCTTTGTTACTGTTACCCAAAATTTGGAGAAATACAAAATAATTAAATAGTTTCGATTTCATAAAAAATTCAAATATTTTATTGTGTTAATCCACATATACAGTGCGTCACACCTTACGACACACCTCACATCATGCGACAGAATAAGGATGTGGTAGCTTGCCAATAAATATTTGCTATTCACGTGTTGCGTTATGACACAGCTATTCTTTTGATGTACTTGATATGTAAAGAAATGCTGTACATGTAATATGTGTGTGTATATATAGGCGAGGAGAGAGAGAAAGGGAATGAGATGTTATTCCATTACGGCTTAAGATTTTTTTTTTATATTTACCGTATTAGGTTCCCAGGTCCTCAACTGATGTCCTATCGTCACCCCTTACTTACTCACACATATGTACATTCACTGTCACGGGACCAGTCGGAAGCTTACAGGTTGTCCCGGCTTTGACGGTGCCCCCGAAGGTTCGAGGTGTCTGGTTGGGGAAAATCTCCACGAACCGACGTGCAGGTCGGCGCCGGATCTCGCAATCAAGGGGAGGGGAGAGATCCAGCCACCTCTCGCTATGAAACTACTACTCCAATGGCGTCAGCAGTTGGCGCATACGAAATCACTAATCAATGAACCAAATATTTAAATACTTTCAGTGTTATAAATACAATAATTTTTTTTTGTTGTTCTTGAGCAGTGTGCGTACTACCTTTTTGCCATTTTGTGTAATTTTGAATTTCTGCTGCTGCAAGCCGCTACTACTGTGCCCCTATCCATTCCACATTGTGTGAAAAAAGGGGATGTTTCAAGCAACGAAGTCAATCAAAAGCAAGACCGGCGTGAGCGCAAGGGGGTCCTTTCCAACGGAAGTTAGCGTAAGTGATGACACATCTCGTTATTAGAAAATGATCGGCGCACGCAACCCGAGCTGATTGCGAACAATGGCAGGCTTCCAGATGAAGCGCGCGCCGCGCTGCATCCCGTGTCGGCGGCGGCGGCGCGGCGTCGACGCACTAACGGCTTGATTGCAGGATCCGCCATTTAACTCGCGCGAGGGGCGAAGGGTCAGAGTGACCGCGAGGGTTGGCTGCGTGGACGCCAGGGGCGCTGCTGGGGGCTCAGCACGCGCGGTCCGATACTGGAGGTCTCGGTGTCTCTCTGATCGTTGGGAACCAAGAACTCACCACAGTCACGAAAACTATTGACGGATTTAAAAATTGTGAATTCTGGCTTATGTCAACTGTGACGCGCGGCTATCCAATCGACTTTACAATTTAAAGTTTGACATTGAAGCTCGAATTGCATGAAAATATACCTCACTTCTTCCAGGTCCCGACCTTGGGAGCGTTACTTCATTTAAATCCCACCGATCGTATTCGTCTCAATGGCGCAGTGATATTTTTTCAAAAGTCGTGTTGCTATCCAAGTAACGTCATTACGTGCGGTTATTCTAAATGTGTGAGAGGTCATTTGCTATTTTCTGCCGTAAATGCCTAACACTTAATAATAATGAATATAATATTAATTATACAATAATGAATATAATATTAATTATACAACTAATATAATAATCTCTAGATTTACATTTCTGAGGGTGGTGTTTCTATGAATAGATTAATCTCTATATAACAGAGAGCGAGTAGAGCAAAGTATCTATTTAACGTGTTGATAATGATCTCTAGTTAGTAAATAAGAAGTCTGAGTGATCACGTTAAACATTGTTAATATTCCTTGCCCTAATAAGTAAGTTTAAGTTCGTATTCGTATGTCGGGCCTGTTCCTTTCTTCAAATTCCAATGCTTTCGCTCTTTTTCATTTCCTATGTTGCAGTGACATAGAGACTTGTCATAGGCAAGAAAACTGGCTTCTGTTACACATACAGACTTTCTGAGTACTGAATTTGTGGAAATTATTTTCAAAAAGTAATTTCAAGGAGTGTCTATCAATAAATTTGCATTCCGATAAGTGCATATGAATTGGAAACTATATTATTCATTGGACTGAACACGCGCAATAGTTCCGAGATGGCTAATAAACAATGTAGCGAGTGCAAAAGTCAGAGAGAAACATCTAGAATATACCACTACAAATCTACATTTTCCAAGAAGTCTAAGAGTGATTTAATGATTGGCATAATTGGTATAATGAGCCGTTCAAAAACGCCCTCACTACGGTGAATCTAATTGTGAAAAAAGAAGTTCTAATTCAGTTGCTTTAATATCAATTAATACGTTTCTTAAATCTTCATTCTAATGTGAGTAGGAATTTATTTTTAACTTCAAGTTCCAATATACAAAATGTAATGAAAAAGTAGACCCATTAAATTCGATGTTAAATATGGGTAACGGGTTGTTAATATAAAGCTGATGAAATCAGTCCACCTTAGTGCAACGGCTAATCTAAATGAAAGCTTCCGGAGTGTCGAAAGATCATCACAACCTGTGTGAGGCGGCATTCCGGGGCCTTTTTTGTTGCGTGGAACACGTTTAGATTGTGCGCGGGCTTTGCGAAGTACAAGCGGACCACAACATGATTCCTGTGGGGGGAAGGGAGGGGCGTGGTGGGGAAGGGAGGGGCGTGGTGGGGAAGAGAGGGGCAGGGATGGACTACGGCATCGGGCGCCACGCACGTCCGTCGTCGCATCCGCTAACGAGCGTTGCCGGGGTCAGGGGGAGTTGTGGGAGGGGAAGGAGGGAGGCGGAGGGGGCGGGGCTGCTGTTAATAACCGCGCGGGCGGACGAGCGACCGGTGGCTGGTTATCGCGCCACGTGACCGCGCGTGGCCCCGACGGGCAGTCGCGAAAGGGCCCCAGACGCTTGGCAGGGGCGCAGCTAAGAGCCGCCTTGGGCGCCGGGAAGCTTTTGGGTCGCTTGTCAAAACTGTGTTGGCGCTGGATTTTGTTTATTTTTCTACTACTATTTACTCATACATTTAAGTTACTACCAAAACGACATT
The DNA here is from genome assembly GCA_038098605.1 of Gryllus longicercus. Classification (NCBI taxonomy): domain Eukaryota; kingdom Metazoa; phylum Arthropoda; class Insecta; order Orthoptera; family Gryllidae; genus Gryllus; species Gryllus longicercus. Next base: position 200,127 of record JAZDUA010000253.1, on the reverse strand, counting down.
AGAGTGAAAAAAATTGTAAGCAAAGGAGAAAGAAGAATCAGTATTCAAATAGATTAAAAAATTCTCATGTGTACAGTTGGATTAAAAATTTCAAGTTCTTGACCGCTACGAAGACGTTATGAAGGATAGATGATTTCTGTCTCCCGTAGGAACCTTCAATTTTCTAAGATTAAGAAAGAAGTTGTCGAAACTCATTGCGAAACATATGACTGCTCAAGTGCGTAGGTCAGTGGTAGATGAAAGAGCCACCCAACACATCACTCCTGTTGTAGGTTACTGTATCTTTTGGTGCGTTACATGCATCGATAATGAATCAATTGCATTCTGATAGTTTCTTTCCTTTATAATATTATGTTTAGTGGATATATGTGTGTGTGTGTGTGTTTAGTGGATATATATATATATATAATGTGCCGAGACGGGATTATACAACCCCGTCACACCACAGTTTCGTCGGCGTAATCGCTCACAGACGGCGAGAAAAGCAGTCGAATACCTGAGTAGCAAAACGCGCAGCCTGGTATCCGTTGCTCGCACTAGCAGCCACAAACTATCGAGTCACGTTTTTCCTGAAAGGAGTGAAGTAGGAGAAATTACCCCCCCTTCTCAGTATCTGCTCAGAATTTCCCCAGCGCGGCGCTAATAAATAGGCTGACGCGCATACGGAAACTCTCTTTTGTCGCCATCTCGCCTGGAGTCAACATCTCTTCTGCTAGCACGCGTCAGGTCTGCAGTTCTTCACGTAAGGCACCGCTTGGCAAGTGTGCAGATGTTATCAGAGCGTTAGATTAGTTAGAAATCACCGCAACGACTGTCTAGAATAGGAGTGTACGGCGTTGCAGAGAAACGTCTAGCTAGTCATCCGCGCAGTAGTCAGGAATTAGAGAAATATTCCTCTATTAACTAACGCGGGAAGTAAAAGTGTGCCCGTTCTCAGGAAAGCTCTGAAAGTTCTTAATTAATAGAATAAAAGTTAGGAACGAGCGAAATACTTGCACTGGCAGTTAGGGAAGTGCAAGGGACATTTTCTGCAAATTGGGCGTAATCGAAGGCGATAGCAGCCGTGGGAGGAGAAGAAATCGGTTGGTGGAGACGGAAGAATACGCGAGGCAACCGAGAAGACGACGACTGAGCAAAAGGACGGCGAGAGCAGCGCAGAACTTCGGAGTCAAGCAACGCGTTGCAGAGCGCAGCACGCTGTTTCAAGGTTGAAAGGCGGACAGTGTCGAGGTAACCCGTAAAACTGAATTTAGGTCAAGTTCACGTCGGCAGGGAAAGAACAGTTTCAGAAGTGTTGAAAATTGAGGACACGGATATTAATAATTTGTAGCTTGGGAGTGGGAGATTTAATGCGTAATTGCTTGCCTTTAGCCATTCTATTGTAGCAGCCATTATTCTGTTACTAGCACTTAGAATTTAAGGAGAAATTGAGAGTAGTGCGCTTGCCCACAAGTTTAATTACTGTATGTAAAATTTTAAAAAGGCAAGAAATTGTAAATTAGATTAGTTTCACGTGCAATTGTAATTAGAATAAGTTAAATTTAGACGTAGTGAATTTTCAAAGGGAATCCCAGTACTGGTGAAAGAAATTGATTCAGAAAATCAGTTCTAAACAAAATTAAATGTTAATTTGATGAATAGGTTATCAAAGTTTCTTATTTGTGTTATTCAATCATTTTTTTTTTGAAGTGTAATTCTATGTGTGATTTGTTTTTCGTTATTATCAATTCATGCCAAAGAATTTTGAGTGAATTATATGCTCGTTTATGTGTGATTTGTGTGACTTTTATTGTGTCAAGGGTTCAGACCTTTCTCGTACCCCAAAGATCCTGCTTCCTGAGATTCTAAGCTCGCTTCACGAGCATAATATCTTAACGACTTGCTTACAGTGCATGCGGCTGTGTCAGAAGAAGGTACGAGGGTGTACGATAGGTAAGACGGTTAGATATTTTGGCGCCCATTACGTGGGGCAGCGATCGATTGAAATCGTCGTAGGGTGCAGGTGAAAGGCCGTTAGATATTTTGACGCCCATTACGTGCGGCAGCGATCGATTGAATTCGAGCAAGCAAAGGTGAACCCTAGACACAATAAACGAGCATTTTGTGGTATTTATTAGGCTGTGTACTGTGTTTTCTTTTCAGCAAGTGTTTTCTGTGTACAGTGAAGTGTTATATAGTGTATTGTATTGTGATTTTGGAAGGGAAGTGCATTTTGTATTAGAAAGGTAAAACGCAAAGCATTAGAATGGCAGGCAGTCAGGAATATAGGGAACCTAGGCAGATCAGGAGTGACGAGGACAGTGAGGGCGACGCGGGGGACGAGGTACTTCGTAGGATGGAAAATTTAGGGTTGCACGAGGCAGATGAAGTACGTGAGCCGACCGCGGATCGCACCGAATCAGCCGAGACTACGCCAGAACAACCGTCGCAACGCCCGGAAGAAGATACGATGAGGACATTAATGCAGGCGTTGTTAGGGAATTTCGCGCGAACCATCTCTCTACAAGTAGAAAATCAAGGGAAAAAATTATCCGAAGACATCAAAGAACAGTCGCGAAAGTTAGAGGATCAAGGGCAAAAACTGACAGAAATTCAAGAACAGTCGCGAAAAACAGAGGAGCAGGGGAAAAAATTAGCGGCAGAAATCAAAGAACAGTCGCGAAAATCAGAGGAGCAATCGCGAAAAACAGAGGAGCAAATGCAAAGATTAGCAGCGGAAACCAAAGAACTAGCAGCGGAAACCAAAGAACAGTCGCAAAAATTAGCCGAGAAAATTGACGACCAGACCAAGGTTTTCAATGAAAAATTCGAGCATTTTCAACAGTCCATAATGTCAGAGGTAGTTGGTAAATGTGACGAGCTTCGGGGAGAGATCGCGGTGCAAGTAGCAACATGCACTCAATTAATTGAGGAAAAGCACGCAGAAGTCGGAGCGAGAATTGATTCGATGTCTACGGAAATCGAAAAGAAAGATGAAGAGAATAGGGCACGTTTCGGGCAAATACAAAACGAAGTGCAGGAAGTTCGCGGCCAGGTTACCGAAATTAGTGCGGATACGAAACAAGTCGAAGCGCAAGTAAAACAGAAACTAGAAGAACAAGAACGCAAGATTCAGGAACTGCGGGAAATAGCGGAGAGTAAAGTAGAAGGAGGGGGAGCATGCCGAGGAAGCAATATTAATGTACCAGCATCACTTAGATTCTCAGGTCATCCAAACGAGAATCCGAATGCTTTTATTAAATCATTACAGAGCTTTTTCGTGCTTTCGAATGTCCGCGAAGCACACAAAACTTTACTATTGCATCAAGCGTTAGAAGGCAATGCAAAAGCGTGGTTAGAAACGTTATGTCCAATGCCAAATTCATTTGACGAATTTGTAGTGAGGTTCCTAGACCGTTACTGGGGGAAGGAACAGCAGATGAATTTCAAAATTTCGTTAATGAGTGGGTATTACCGTAATTCTAGCGGAACCATGCGAGACTACGCGGCACGAAAAATAGCAGCTTTGAAAATGTGCTCTCCTCCCGTAGCGGATGAAGAAATAATTTGCATTCTCACAAGACATTTTCCGCTAAGCATCCAGAATTTGTTACGCAGCGTTGATGTAAAGGATGTAGAAAAATTTCAAGTTTTGTTAGGCAATTATGATTTGGCGTTTGACAACATGAACCAAACACCGAAGACGACCAAATCCAATATCAACGCGATACAAGTTGTTCAAGACACGATAGTTTCTTCGTCGAAGAAAGGAGGAAGCAAGAATAAAGGTGAATCTCGACAACATGGGCAGGACGCGAGGCCGCGGAACGAAGGGACGGCGAGCGGAGAGCTGCGCGGTCAAGGTTACGGCAACGAGCAACCATGTACGAGCAGAAACGCGCACAGCTTTCAGCGGGCAAGGTCACGGAGTCCGCGAAATGAAATTAGTACAAGAGATCGAACGGGACCGGGAAACACGCCAAGTTCGAGTTGAAAAGGGGTCCCAAATCGAACAAATATTATGACAATCACGCGATCCCTATAACTGCAAACCGAATTACAAATAATGGAGAAAATTTATGGGAGAATTGGAAATCGAGAAAAGGGGAGAAATGTCCCGTAATTGAAATTAGTTGCGCTGGTGTGCATAGCAAGGCATTGGTAGACACCGGATCAATTAAATCTGTGATATCGGAAGAATTATATGAAGAGTTAGTAAGCAAGAAAATAAACGTCTTGGAATTACCAACCAATAATACTCGAATGGTAGATGCATGGGGCGGAAATCTCATCCAGTAAGAAAACAAGTAATGGTGGAAGTGAAAATTAGAGGAAAAATGTTAGATATAATTTGTTTGGTGGTGAAGAAATTAATTTACCCATTAATTATCGGAGTGGATTTTTTGGCGGAACATGGCGCTGTTATCGACATCGGAGAAAAGCAAGTTTTGATCAACGGAGAAAATGTTTGGGAGGAAGATAAAAGTGAAGAGGCGCGAAATACACATGCAGATGAGGAAGACGAATCGGAAGAATTCGCAGAAATCGAAATGTGTCGCGTAGAAATGGAGGAAGATGAAAATAGAAAGGCGCAAAATGCACAGGTAGACGAGAGTCGAATCAGAAGAATTCGAAGAAGTCGAAATGTGTAGCGTGCAAATGGAGGAGAATGAAATAAAGGAAGAAATAAGGAAGAAAGTAATGGAGCAAGAAAAATTGAGGGTTGATCAGAAAAATGCGTTGTACGAAATGTTGATAAGCGTCGAAGATGTCTTCAAAAATCACAACGAACCGATAAAGGGGTATGAGCTTCAGATCAAGTTAACGGACTTGCGACCATTTAAAGCGAAGAATTATCCTATCCCCATAGCCTACCATGGCGAAGTGAGAGAAGTAATGAACGAGATGATCCGAGGAGGAATAATTTGGAAAGCGATTACGGTGCACATCAACCCAATTCCGGTAGAAGAAGTAGGGAAAGCGGTAGAAGCAAGGAAAACGGTAAAAGAAGCAAGGAAAATGGCAGAAGTAAGGAAAGCAGAAGTAGTGAGGAAAGTGGCAGTAAGAGTAAGGAAAACGGTAGAAGCAAGAAAAGCGGTAGAAGCAAGGAAAGCGGTAGAAGCAAGGAATGCGGTAAAAGAAGTAAGAAAAACGGCAAAAGAAGTAGTAACGAAAGCGGAAGAAGTAGGGAAAGCAGCAGAAGTAAGGAAAGCGGCTGAAGCAACTTAAGATTTTATTTCGACGACGAAAAAAAATCTTAAGAAGAAAAGGAGGGGGCAATGTGCCGAGACGGGATTATACAACCCCGTCACACCACAGTTTCGTCGGCGTAATCGCTCACAGACGGCGAGAAAAGCAGTCGAATACCTGAGTAGCAAAACGCGCAGCCTGGTATCCGTTGCTCGCACTAGCAGCCACAAACTATCGAGTCACGTTTTTCCTGAAAGGAGTGAAGTAGGAGAAATTACCCCCCCTTCTCAGTATCTGCTCAGAATTTCCCCAGCGCGGCGCTAATAAATAGGCTGACGCGCATACGGAAACTCTCTTTTGTCGCCATCTCGCCTGGAGTCAACATCTCTTCTGCTAGCACGCGTCAGGTCTGCAGTTCTTCACGTAAGGCACCGCTTGGCAAGTGTGCAGATGTTATCAGAGCGTTAGATTAGTTAGAAATCACCGCAACGACTGTCTAGAATAGGAGTGTACGGCGTTGCAGAGAAACGTCTAGCTAGTCATCCGCGCAGTAGTCAGGAATTAGAGAAATATTCCTCTATTAACTAACGCGGGAAGTAAAAGTGTGCCCGTTCTCAGGAAAGCTCTGAAAGTTCTTAATTAATAGAATAAAAGTTAGGAACGAGCGAAATACTTGCACTGGCAGTTAGGGAAGTGCAAGGGACATTTTCTGCAAATTGGGCGTAATCGAAGGCGATAGCAGCCGTGGGAGGAGAAGAAATCGGTTGGTGGAGACGGAAGAATACGCGAGGCAACCGAGAAGACGACGACTGAGCAAAAGGACGGCGAGAGCAGCGCAGAACTTCGGAGTCAAGCAACGCGTTGCAGAGCGCAGCACGCTGTTTCAAGGTTGAAAGGCGGACAGTGTCGAGGTAACCCGTAAAACTGAATTTAGGTCAAGTTCACGTCGGCAGGGAAAGAACAGTTTCAGAAGTGTTGAAAATTGAGGACACGGATATTAATAATTTGTAGCTTGGGAGTGGGAGATTTAATGCGTAATTGCTTGCCTTTAGCCATTCTATTGTAGCAGCCATTATTCTGTTACTAGCACTTAGAATTTAAGGAGAAATTGAGAGTAGTGCGCTTGCCCACAAGTTTAATTACTGTATGTAAAATTTTAAAAAGGCAAGAAATTGTAAATTAGATTAGTTTCACGTGCAATTGTAATTAGAATAAGTTAAATTTAGACGTAGTGAATTTTCAAAGGGAATCCCAGTACTGGTGAAAGAAATTGATTCAGAAAATCAGTTCTAAACAAAATTAAATGTTAATTTGATGAATAGGTTATCAAAGTTTCTTATTTGTGTTATTCAATCATTTTTTTTTTGAAGTGTAATTCTATGTGTGATTTGTTTTTCGTTATTATCAATTCATGCCAAAGAATTTTGAGTGAATTATATGCTCGTTTATGTGTGATTTGTGTGACTTTTATTGTGTCAAGGGTTCAGACCTTTCTCGTACCCCAAAGATCCTGCTTCCTGAGATTCTAAGCTCGCTTCACGAGCATAATATCTTAACGACTTGCTTACAGTGCATGCGGCTGTGTCAGAAGAAGGTACGAGGGTGTACGATAGGTAAGACGGTTAGAATATATATATATATATATATATATATATATATATATATATATATATATATTGAAAAGCGGAGCGTTTCTCCAATTAATTAGAGACACAGAGCGTGTTATTATAATTATGACCATTTTGAACTGCGCGGCAGTAGCGGCGAGCGGCGGACGGGGACTAGGGAACGAATCAGGCGCGAAGGCAGCGAGAGCGCGCGAGAGAACGGCAGTTGAGTGTGGCATAGAGCGTGCGAGAGGTCGGTACGATATTGGTGCTCGCGGTAAAGAGGACTAAATTAAGTGGACTAGTGAAAGAAACACTATCAGGAAGCGAGTGAAACGTGATAGTGGCATATGTTGAACAGTGCAAGCTAATAGTCGTGTTCATAGTGTCAGAAACAGTGGAGAAAAGGGGCAAAACTATAAATCACGTAGCTGATGCCGGCATGGGTGGTAGCCACGTGCTCGCATTGTGGTAAATAGGAAAGTGGAGGAGAACCAACGAACTGTGTTATAATAAAGCAGCGAGATATACTGCCAGGACTAGACGAAGAGTAAGCTAGAAGCAGTGCATAACCCAGTGGAACGACACGTACAACAGTCGGTGTCAAAGCAGAGGGATTTGCGCCACCGCCGCCGTGGGTCGACGACGCGAGAGCCCGCCTTGCAACCGCCCGAAGGAGCGCCGAGCCGCACCGAAGGTCACTGACCGTTGCGGCCGTTGGAAATCATCAGAGAACAAACGATGTATTCTCGGGGCCCGAGGTATTGTGAAATCTAAAATTGTAAACTGAGTTTTGGTACCAAAAGGGGGAATAATTGTATTTAAGGCAATGTACTAAATGTGTAATTCTAGAAATAAATCGTGTTTCTGTTCAGACGAAATTATAACTTTGTTTTGCCAATGTGTTGCCGAATCCTTAAGAGACCCATTCACGAGACAAGACACCCGTCCCTTCCAAATTTTATTGCAGTGAAAAGTATCGCCAACCAGGTACGTCACTATATATATATATATATATATATATATATATATATATATATATATATATATATATATATATATAATGTCCTACCACGAGCGTGTCTTCTTCGTGTCCACGACCTTCTTGATCCTGGGCTGGCAACTACCCTGGAATTCTTAATACAAATTATTTATCCATGCCAAAGCTTATTTTGACTGTTTTACAAATTACGCCAGCTGACAGTTGAGACACATAGTTATTTTTCATTCTCTACATCAGGGGTTCCCAACCTTTTTTCTTGCATCGACCTCTTTTGAAATGGATCGTTTCATCAAACCCTTCCAATATTTTCTATAATATAGAGCACACACAGCTATCAGAATAAAAATAATAATTGCATATAACTGACTTACGGATAACAATTAGAAAATAATAAGAATAAGGTTTGAAAAATTGATTAGATTTCTTTGTACTATACTGTTTTTAAACTTACCAATACAAACAAGTTTTCAAAAAAAATAGCGGATAATTTGTACTAAAATTTTATTTTATGAATGTGAAAAATGTGAAATTCCAAAAGATAAGCTGTAATTTATTAATAAGTAATTTATTAATAAGAATGTGTAATTTGTTAACAGGTGAAATGTAATTTCATAAACTAAAAATAATAATAAAGATCATAAATATTTTCTTATAAACAACAGGATCTTGATATTCATCATACCGATCGGTCTTCGGTGCATATTCGCATATCGACTCCCAATTGGTCCTTGATCATCATTGGCCCTCTTTAAAATTGTATAGACCGCCGGGGTCGACACCGACCCCTTTGGGAAGCCCTGCAATAAATGGAATATTGTCTCCAGAACCGCATTTCCCTAAATTCAGCTGAATGCCACTTAAATAAGTGATCAGGGGAATTCTATGATTTTTTCATGATTAGTTAAGCTCAGAACAAATTATCCTCAGCTGTTGATGACTACAGAATTTGCGCTCTGAAATAGAAGTCGTGGAAGCTGTAATATGATACTTTTCTCGAATCTCATGCTCAGGAAATATTTAGAAATGTAGATATGATAGATTTTATACTCAGGTGCTGCCATTGACGAAGGAAAACATTACAAAAAACATCTTGTTCCTGATCAGCGCAAACATCAACTTCCAAAACTTTTCACTTCGCGCGTTTCTGAATATATTTTTAAAAGCAAGTCTCCGGTCTAATTATATACCCTAAAAATACGCCACCTGGGTCCTTCAACAATATTCGCAGGACAATAATAATATCAAGACGGAATATAGACTAAAACAGATCATACCACACCAACGTTTAAGGTGAATGTTCGTCTCCAGATGGCAGTAGTTATTCGTTAGTAATGTTTCGCTGGACGAATCCAGGCGACGACTTTGAAGCGATTAAAAGATTCGTAAGTATACTGCAGGAAACGGCATTCAAGAAATGTAAATTTTGGGGATTGTAATAACTAAGCAGTACTACCAAAAGGCTACGAATTTCCAATTATGTAAAAATTTATTATTATTATTATTATTATTATTATTATTATTATTATTATTATTATTATTATTATTATTATTATTATTATTATTATTATTATTTTAGCCTGGTTTAATCCCATTAACGTCAAAGGCCTCATGAATGCTTGCAGGATGGGTGGTTAGAGTACTACTAATTCTTAAAATTATTGTAGTTTCCTGTATATTATTCACTAATCACTTTCATTCATCCTATCTCGTTATATTCTCAACTTTCTTAACACTGTTCACTTCCTATCACTTTTTATTTCTTACTCTTCCTTTTAACATATCTTGATGTTTTTAACATATCCTAACATTTTCTTAATATTGGCGATAAACTCACTTGGACTGGGCTGTCTTTTTCTCAATATTAGTGCTCGATGTTTTTATGACTGTGTACCTCTTAGATCGATCTTTATATTTTCATTATTTAATATAGTATTTCATAAATAATAATACAAATACTACTACTACTACTACTACTACTACTACTACTACTACTACTACTACTACTACTACTACTACTACTACTACTACTACTACTACTACTACTACTACTACTACTACTACTACTACTACTACTACTACTACTACTACTACTACTACTACTACTACTACTACTACTACTACTACTACTACTACTACTACTACTACTACTACTACTACTACTACTACTACTACTACTACTACTACTACTACTACTACTACTACTACTACTACTACTACTACTACTACTACTACTACTACTACTACTACTACTACTACTACTACTACTACTACTACTACTACTACTACTACTACTACTACTACTACTACTACTACTACTACTACTACTACTACTACTACTACTACTACTACTACTACTACTACTACTACTACTACTACTACTACTACTACTACTACTACTACTACTACTACTACTACTACTACTACTACTACTACTACTACTACTACTACTACTACTACTACTACTACTACTACTACTACTACTACTACTACTACTACTACTACTACTACTACTACTACTACTACTACTACTACTACTACTACTACTACTACTACTACTACTACTACTACTACTACTACTACTACTACTACTACTACTACTACTACTACTACTACTACTACTACTACTACTACTACTACTACTACTACTACTACTACTACTACTACTACTACTACTACTACTACTACTACTACTACTACTACTACTACTACTACTACTACTACTACTACTACTACTACTACTACTACTACTACTACTACTACTACTACTACTACTACTACTACTACTACTACTACTACTACTACTACTACTACTACTACTACTACTACTACTACTACTACTACTACTACTACTACTACTACTACTACTACTACTACTACTACTACTACTACTACTACTACTACTACTACTACTACTACTACTACTACTACTACTACTACTACTACTACTACTACTACTACTACTACTACTACTACTACTACTACTACTACTACTACTACTACTACTACTACTACTACTACTACTACTACTACTACTACTACTACTACTACTACTACTACTACTACTACTACTACTACTACTACTACTACTACTACTACTACTACTACTACTACTACTACTACTACTACTACTACTACTACTACTACTACTACTACTACTACTACTACTACTACTACTACTACTACTACTACTACTACTACTACTACTACTACTACTACTACTACTACTACTACTACTACTACTACTACTACTACTACTACTACTACTACTACTACTACTACTACTACTACTACTACTACTACTACTACTACTACTACTACTACTACTACTACTACTACTACTACTACTACTACTACTACTACTACTACTACTACTACTACTACTACTACTACTACTACTACTACTACTACTACTACTACTACTACTACTACTACTACTACTACTACTACTACTACTACTACTACTACTACTACTACTACTACTACTACTACTACTACTACTACTACTACTACTACTAATGCACATAATAATAATAATAATAATAATACTTAACTTAGAAATGGTCATTGCTTGCAAACAATTTTACCAATCTTCGAGACATTAATACCCGAGAAACTTGTGTTTTGTCGTTGAAGTATTTTTCCAATGGACGAACTAGCGAAACTCTTTTATTTTAATGTATGTTCGTATTATGTGTCCCATTACGGTTACACTTCTTGTTCGATCTCCCTTTGATCCCGCACCGGATCCCTCCGTAATCTCGTTTCTATTGACCAGAGCGTTTTTTGTCCATCAAATTGCGCTTTTAATTTCTCTGTCGTCAATTTCTCTGTCGTCATTTAGTCCTAATGGTACCCGCCGGGCAAATGGAGAGGGGGTGGTAGAATGGATGACGCTGTATTTAGGCGAGTGCAAAAATGCTCTCCCACTCGCTCAAGATAAGAGGCGATCACATTTGCAAGTAATTCCAGGGAGATAAATGCATTGTCCAGTACAGGAAAACACTGAGGTGTAAAAACAATAATGAATTAAAATATTGTATCCTTTAACATTTAACTAATAATTTTAGATTAATAAATTCGAGGATATCATGTGTCAAGAGGAGGGAAACAAATAGAATTCGAACTTATTAATTGACCAATTAAAACCAGGACTTCTCGGCAAAAGGTTTTCATCAACTCCCAGCGAATATTATTTTTGTAATAATGACCATTTTCACTTCGAGATCTTGTGCCCTTGACAATTGCACCATCACTACATTCAGAACGTTTAAATTGTCAGAATGTTTGATGTGGTCATTTCAAGATATTAATAATAGTGACAACTATCCTCTCCATATAATTCAATACGCTAAGGGTAGATGTTTTTTCTTGACAATCTATAAGACAGCATTGACAAAACATTTAAGTGTTCTACTGATGGATAGGGAGTTACTTCTCTGCATCCAACAGATTTAAGACGAAAAAAATAATGTTGCAGACTATGGCATAAAAATCATATTACTTCATCACACATTATAATGGCGTAGAGGTGCGAATCTAAAAGATGATATCCTTTTTACATTTATTATCATTTTACATTATTAATGATATTCCTTATTACATTGATTACCTTCTATCACATTTTTTACCAATAGCTATTTTGGGAACTCCCTACTCGCAGCATCTGTAAGGGACCCTTACGAGCAGTAATTCGAAACGTTTGTAAAAATTAAACTGAAGAAAAAGTACAGAAATAAACTTTCACGCTAAAATCAAAGGCACTGTTTGATTTTCTGTGCTATTTAAATTCAAAGCTTAGCAATTTAGTAAACCCTCTTTAACACTTACTTGATTAAAGCGAAATTCTCTTAACATGAACAAAATTTGGATGATGGTAAGAAAATATAGTAACACGATTATACATACATTCATGTATTGATCGTGTAACACGAATTTTTATATCGACAACATCAATTCTTTCGAAGCCTTGGAATTCGTGACCTCGTGTTAAATAGTTTACTACATTAGAATAATGCCAAGCGTAACTCTCACAGAAAGGCCCAGACCAGGGTCTGGCTGTTTGGAGTTTACCCTTTGAAACAATTATTTACAAAGAGCGTATTTTTAATATCTGTTCAGGTCTTAATAATTTATTGTTGGAAATGAGCGTATTCTCGGTGGCAGTTCAGCATGAAAATAGGTAAGGAATAATTTAAAAGTATAAAAATTAAAAAAATATATTAAAAATGTAGGAAAAAAATAGAATTCAACATGAGTAATAAAATCAATAAATACAGAATCGCTTGGAGAAAGATGTGAATAATATTTAAACTTCATTTTACACTGTACTTATCTGGAATATGGATTTCCCAGGTATCGCATTAAGGCGAAAAATCATGCCTTAATACGTTAAATCCCGATCAGATAGGCTTTTCACGGCAATAGAACGCAAAGCATGTTTACATCGAGAACGTTCAGGAACCCTCAGGAAGTCCTCAGCGGATCCCCTGCGAGCTCTCCCGATCTTTCGTCCCTTAATCCGTCACCTGTCTGTCCCTCCGGCCGTCCCTCCGGCCGTCCCTCCCTTAATCCGTCACCCCGCCCGTTGCTCTTCCCGTCCGCCCATTCGTCAGTCCAGCCATCCCTCCGAACGTCACTCCATTGCCCCCTTCCTCCGCTCCGTACGTCCCGCCGGCCGACGACGGGCAACGGGTGGCGGGTGGCGGCGCGTCGGATTGTATGGTAATGCGTCTGCGTCGATTGAGTCTTCACTCAACTTTACGTGAAGCTCCAAAGAGCGCAACACGACATAAGGAGAGGCGCCAGCAAGAAGAGGCTTGCTCCTCGCCTCCACTGCCGCCCCACTTCTTCCTACACCGCCATCGCCACCGTCAGCCCCGCCTCCGACTCCGCAATTGCTCTACCGCCGCTACCACCGCGACTCGCGAACCGACCGCCATGGCTACTGCCGCCACCGCCTCCATCGCCGCGCCGCAAGTTACGAGCTGCGCTCTAAAAACTGGCCTACGGCTCACACCCTCTCCCTGCCTTCACCCTCCCTCGCCTACACTCCAGGCCCTCTTCCCACACGTCGATAACTACACAGCTTTCATTTTTCGGACACAGGTGTGTTTTTCTCTTTAGGTATAACTGAGACCTACTGCCTTACAAAGAACTGGAAACCGACGCTTGGAAAATTATAGCTTTGCTGATTCTTCTTTTAAATGATTTTTACATTTCCTTTTAAGGTTATTCAGCAAAATGTTTAGTTACTCTTAGTGTACTAATCCATGCTTTGTTCTTCTCAACATAACATAATTAATTCATTATGAGTACATACTTTAATTATGCCTTTAAGTAGAGATATATTTAATCCTTTTGTAATTGTATTACTCGGATTTATAATACCCTGGGAACGCCCTGTTATTCCCTGAATGTTGGTAATAAACGAAAAAATCTCTTAAACAACGAATCTCTTTATTATATTTGAAGGTGACTTTACTCATATTTCCAGACCTAACGCGAAGTTCCAGAGTTTGGAATAGTAGAAATAGAAGAAGTTCGTAACCCCCGAAAATGACTTTGCTCAAAAGGTGAAAGCATCTTACGGCTTCTCCCTGTGCCGTATCAAGCTTCTCTATTGAAGGAGCTCGATAAGTGAACATTTGATACAAAAATACAGGGGGGGGGGGAATTGAAGTTTTCGTAACATTTTGCTAATCCCTGTTAAGAATTTTAACACATTTTACGTTCACTTCATAAATGTTAAATACCTTCTCGTTAATTTATTTACGGTCTTTTTCAGTTACTAAATGTGGGATTCCTTTACCATTCGATTGACATAGAAACATTTTCAGGACATAACCAGGAAATTTTCGCCCATTTGTAAGCAAGGTTTTTTTTGAAAGGGTACGTGAACCCTACCCTTTCCCAATGCCTCTACGTGCCTTACTTCTTTCAAGATTCTGCAGCTTCTGATTAATTTAACCCTTTAATCATTCACCGGAAATGAAAAATCTAAGCGAAATGCTTACCAAACCTCCGAACATTGAGCCGAAATTCTGAAATCCTATTCAAAAGACAATTTCAAATACGTCCGAAATCTAAGCGAGACTAAGAGCCCTTGTATACGAGCGTTGCGTGGACTCCCGAAAAGTAACACGCGTCGTAGATTAACACTATATCTTAAGTGAAACGGCACACGAACGCTTTGGCCGTTCCGCATAAGATACAGTATTAATATACGATTACCACGCGTATTATTTATCACACGTCAAAGACGCGTCAACGTAACGCTCATGTGACACACGCCTTAAGCGAATAGTATGTAACATTTTGAAAATAGAATAAAAAGCATTTCAAAAGTTTGATAAGATCTAGGGTTCAGCAAACCTTCTAGTCCTAGACTAATCGAATAAACTGGTGGCTCGAATAGAACATTCAAGTATATAAAATCAAGTAAGATTTATCATCCCTTTATTACGTACGCGACTAAACTTCCAGTTCTAATTATTCCATTAGGCATTTTTGTCAGCGTCATGCTTTGAAGGCCAAAAGACTGCGGGCACTCGTTTCCTCGCATGTCTATTCCACAGCGTGACCACTTACCCCAACGATCTTGGTATGATATATAGACGTATCCCGTGTGCAGTTAACCCTGCGCGTGCAATTCTCACAGTAAAACAAACATTCATTTTCTCCGCCGGCCGCAGTCGACTCAGGTCATTGCGGGGCCGCTGGGAATTCCACAGCAGCGCGGCGAATCGCCCAGGTCAGCCTCCCCGCCGGACACGAGGGTGGGAAGGCACCGGCGGGAGGCGACGGACGGAGGCCAGTAAGAAGCACCTCCGCAGGAAATCGAACCAGCGCATACCGAGACCTGTTCGCATCCGTTGACGCGCTTGAATATTCATCGCGGCGGCGGCGGCGACCGGGAAAACGGAGGCCCGCAGGTGAAAAACGATTGCGCGACTGGAGCCAGGCGAGGAGCGTGATGGACACCAGGGAATAATTTATGAATATGGGGGAACGTGAGGAGGGGGGGTAATGAAATAAATGCAGCATCTGTTACGTGCGCGATAATTTACAGGCATGCCTTAAATGAAAATGCAGTAAGTTGTTGCTTTGGTATTAAAATCTGATGCAAAATGAAGACATGAACCATACACATTCGTCGTAGTCGGGGAATCGTCGTAGTCGTCCACTAGTGCATTAGCATAGAACGTGTTTCAGGTGGAAATGGATTCAGTTTAAATGTAATAATTTAAATAGGTATTTCATTGATTCTTTAAAATATTATGCAAGTATTTCTTCAAAAGCCTATTTATGAGATCTTTTTTTTTTAAATATAGAATTAATAATACTCAAACAGCAGTGAATTCTAATGAAGAAGGAAAAATTGTTTTTATCTGTTCAAGTAAAAAACGAATTGACAAAAATAAAACTTAACTCAAACGTAAATATTCAGTTTTCAGACGGGAAGGAAATTATTATTGTACACGATTCGTTTATTTGCTTACAATGAAGGTATTTTATTCCATTCTCTCGGCAACGCTAGACTTTTTTTCGTGTCCCTACAGTCAACTCGTCTGTGGTTAGTTCCCACGAGGTTTTAACTTTTCAAATTAATTTCAATGAACACAACAGTACAGAGCAGGGCCTCATTCTGTCGACCTGGGTATGAAATCGTGGAGGTGGGGGCCCTTTCACTTTTGCGGCCTTGAAGGATCACTGGTTCGATTGCCGACACGCGCATGGAAGATTGCTAATGTATATTGTATATTATATTGCCATGGAGGACATCTTCCTGCCACACAATTCCATGTGTGCTCCTGGTGGTGTAGAGGTTTGGGGAATTCGTGGTCAAAGTACTCATGGTCAAGGAATTGGTACATTCAGGTTGTCAGCCCAAATCCCGCATAAACCACGAATGTTGTGGGCTCAATCTTGATGGGGATGCCCCAACTTGACCCCTGTACGTTGGAAAAAAAACAAAATAAAACGAACGGTATGAACAATGACGGTGATCTAAAATAATTTTTTCAATAGGTTCATACTCTCCGCGACGAAAAGTATGATTTTTAAAACTTCATTTTTAACGCATTGCAGCTTAATATTATTATAAATAAAACATTTATAAATATATACTTCGAATATAATACTTCATAATATTTTGTTTGATCCATTTTGATTCCAAATTCCCATTGAAATATTTTCGGAAAACAAATATTTATGAATTTTGTTGAAGGAACTGATAAGGGGGCGAATTGGAACTTTCTGTTCGTTTCCTTGCATTCAGTGAAATCTACCCTGTACAACGCTGTACTTCTGCAACTCTATAAATTTGGAGCTGCTATTAATGCTCTTTGCGGGTACAGTGAGAACTGGCGCGTTGTGAAGAGCGCTAGCCTGTATGTGCAGTTTGACTGCCCTCTGCTACACCAACTTTATCTTTTACTCTTCTCTCTTCTCCATGATATGAAAAAGTGCTTAATACATGAAGAAAATTAATGTGATCGTAGAAATTACTAGTTTTCTACAACTTTGAAATCAACGCCGTGATAGTGGCGACAAAATGCTGGTCTTCTTCCCCGACTCGATGACGAAAGATCTGTGAAATATTAGCTCGCAGTTTCATAACATAGTCTGACGCCAAGGAGCCAAATAGCACTATGAGATATCGTCACGCCCGCACCTAAGTTCTTGCGGTGCAGCTCGAGGAGCTAAGACAGCAGAGCGCTTCGGCCTCTGATTTCACGGAGCGGGGGGGGGGGGGAGGGGCGGTGAGCGCCGTGCTACGCGGTCGGCGGGGCCGCGGCCAAAGAGAACTCGGCGGGTAATGCGCTTAGGCAGCGAGGCCGAGGGTTGAAAGCGCGGAGGGCGCGTAATTGGGTGGAAACACAACGGAACGCCCCGGCAGGCCCCGGCAAGCGCTGCGCGGCGCACGGGGCCTAAGAGATGCTCATCGTCTTCGCACTGCCTCACTCGACGGCCCCGCGCCGCCCCCGCGCCGCCCCCGCGCCGCCGATCATCCTTCCCGTGCCTCCTCCTTCTCACCCTTATTCCAGCCCCCATCCGCGACTTCACTGCGGCTCCGGAGCGATGTAATTCGGCTCGGTTCTGCCGCTCCAACCATTGCTTCCTTCCACGCCCGTCCTAGTCATCCACGCCCGTCCGTGCTGTCCCTAAACCGCCCGACCCGATTTTACTCACCCCAGCTAACATACTCCTCGCATATACTCCTGCAAACCCTTCAGAGGTTCTAACCGATTGCCCCTGGAGAGGACGGGATTTCCGGCTGCTGCGGGTTGCGTTTCCCCTTATATGGCCGCTGCATGGAAAGGGAGAGTGGAGATTGTTCGGTTTATGTACTGAGCAACGAAGCAATTCCATATCTGTATCGAAAAAAAAGTTAGGATGACGAATTAAGTCTTAAACTGATTCTAAGTGAAAAGCGATTCTCTTTCTCCACAAGAAAAAATTACATCATTTATTAATATCCATTTGATTATTATTTACTTGCTTGTCAACCGATGATTTTTCTGTATTAATTTTTGTAATTAGGAATACTCTGTGGAATTTATATTTCAATTATTCGATATAATTCTTTTTTCAACACTCATGTCATTACCTTCTCCGCTTATTGATAGGAAAGCTTTACTTTGAGGTACGCGTACGGCCAAACAGACGCTACCATACGAAGCATATACATGCAGTGCAAGAAGTCATATGAAACAAGTGGGTACTGCAAAATGGAGCGATATCAACATGGCTGCCGCCTTGCAGTTTGAGAACAAATCCAAAAGTTTCACATACTAGTAAGTTTCAATGTATTTATAATAAAAAAGCAATGTACGCAACTCGTACAAAAGTGTATTAGAAGTACTCACCTCTAAATGCCGGAATCGTCTTCTATCGTCACCTTATCCGTCAACATTTTATTCACGCACCAAAGACTCCCTATTTGTTCTATTTAGGTAAATAACTGTTTATAATTGTTTCCTCTTTTTAGCAAACCCATAGCTCACCTATACTTCGTATTGAACCCAAATATCGTAAGGGCTCACATTTAACCTTCGGTTTAAACCCACACCCCCTTCGTTTTCCTTAACACAGTTATTTGATGCTCCATGACATAAGACGAATACAACGAATGTAATGGTACTCGTTCTAAATCTCCCACAAATGATCTGAAATCTCTTCTTCAATCATGGTTGCAAGACTAAAGTTTTAAAAGATTACTTCAATTGTTGACTCGATCATTGCGCTTTCGAAACAAAGAGTCCTGATCTTCACAGCGATAATATTTACTCAGTGTAAATCGCGAGAAAATGAGGGAACATTTAAACAACTCGGAATATTCAGTGAAAGTCATGCGTGCCTAAGGTTCGCCAGAGGTGTCTTCTAGCGGGGGAGTCTCGGTTCCACGACCGCAACTGGGGTGGTAAAGGTGGGGAGGGCGGTGCAAACGGCTAATTGCCACGCGGGAGTCGAACTGGGGCCTTCGCCCTCCCGCCACCGCCCTCCGCCTCTCCCGCCGCCCGCCGCTACCTGCCCGCCGCTTGCGCCGCACAGCCACGCCGCCCCGGGAACTTGTCTAATTCGCTTTTTTCGTGCGCGCTGCTGAGCGATCGTCGGATTGCGTGGCGAGACCCCTTCCTCCCCCACTCCAGCCCCTTCCCCTCCCTCACCACTCCTCCTTTCCATCGCTCCTTTACAACCTCAGCCCCCTGCCTCCTACCCCCACCGCCCCCTGTCATCGTTCCTGCGTTCGACTCTTCCCTCCCCGTGGACACTAGGGTGTGAAATAAGCGGTTCTTTGGATCTTCTACAATTGACTTACCATGGACGAATTGCTCGTGATTGATTGTTTGTTTACTAGTGTTTCTAGGCGCTTCTACATCTATATCTACATCTACATCTACCAGGTATATCCCACCATTCGGACAGAGTTCCAGCCTGGACAATCTCTAAGCTCCCAACCGGTCTCCCGGCCTGTGCAGTGCACAGGGAAGAGGAAAGAAAGATCGCGATCGCACGCTGCCCGTGGTCCGTTTGTTAGGGTACTACTCCGGCATTCGCTTGGTGTTGGTCGAAGAAACCACAGAAAACTACCCACCAGATCAGCCGGCCGGTAGAATACTCCTCCAGACAGCGACTATATAGCTAGTCGAAAATTCTACCACCGTCAGATATGTTCGTGTTGATTTCGGTATGCTCAGTACATAACACCAGAAATGTTTCATATTCTTTCAAAACATTTCTGACGTTATCTCCTTTTGATGAGACGTTATATTACGCGTGATAAATTGTTACGCACAGTTTGTTAGTTGGAAGTAAACACTTATGGAATAAGATCATACTATGTAACTAGTTCACACACACATGTTACTCATTCAAATAATAAATAATTTAATTTACTCTAGTAAAGGGCTGTGAGAGGCATTGTAATCAAAGTCTACTTCCGAGAGAAAAAAAATGATCAAATGAACTGAGGAAAATACATTTATACAGACTCAATGTACTGATTCGTTGGCGACCGAAGATTTTAGTTGATCATTGACAGCAAATTTGTCGATGAAAAAAGCTAGGAATTAGCTTCTAGTCTCGAATACTGTGCTCCAGTTTTTCTCTTCAATGTAACAATTACGTTCAGATGGATAATACCACAAAATGTAGCACTACTTTCACCAGATTCTAACATGTTATCTTTATTCAAGATCAATAATATAAAAATTCATTTATCATAATTTAAATATTGCCTTACTAAATGTTTGGCAAAATGTTCGTTGAACCCTATTCATAGAGGTAAATGAGGCAGCTTCTCTACAACTTAGGAAATAGAAAAGAAGGGAACTTGAACGGACGTGAATACACGATCTATGACTGAACCGCGTATTAAAACAATGCACAAAAATATGCATAAAAACTTGCATCCCCTCAACATCTACCGGCCAGTTCACCCTCCCGACATTCAGCGTTGTCGTGAAGCCAGCTGGGCCGCAACAGCAAAACAGTTTATGCTTCAATTGCGTCATAGCTCAGGGCGCCTATTGCGTGGAATCGGTTGACTGTGATAGAGCTCCAAGAAGTCACCCCAAAGAGCCAGAAGAGAGAGACTCACTTTTTTCTTCTTCTCACACTTATATTATATTTATTTCAGGGGTGGCCAGCCCCTGGTGCAGTGAATAATTATTGTTAGCTCATTGAATTCTTGCATGAAATTATTTTTAAATAGGCGAAATAATCATAACGGAATCTATTTTTATATTTTCAATTCCAGTTTGTTATCAATTCAGTTCTTCGCCTTACACGTAGAATCATCATATCGAAGAAATGATAGGGTGTTTTTTTTTCACCAATCGACATTCTCTGGTAGTCGGAACACTATCAGCAGGGTTCACTAAAATGCTTGCCTGCTGTTGGAGAGATTATTTTTCCTACTATTGAAGTTCGGTGGTCCAATAAAATGTCTCTTTTAAACAAGTGAACATGGGTTTAGATCCTAACATGAACGTAACAAGGCCCTTGAGTTGTTTTTTGGCACATCTACCCTCCTATGCCAAAAAAAAATTCGCCTGGTATGTAAAAGGTTGGCCTCCCTTTTCCATTATTCTATTTGATTGTTTTCTTAGCTTCGCGCTGTCGCTTCCACTTTCTGCGTCGTCGGGCGTCCCCCGGCAGAGCCAGGCTTTTCCGCTGCCGGGTCGGTGGCGTGCGCCCGCGGCGGCGATGCGTTGGCCGGCTGTCCACTCGTTCGCCGTTCGTTGGCTTTCGCGTGACGCGCGGATGTCGATCCACTGCGGCTGGGGTTCCCAGAAGCGCGTGCGCCGCCGCCGCCGCCGCCCTGCGACCGCTGCGTGCCGCCCGCCGAACGCGACGCGACGCGACGTGACGCCCGTGGCCCGTCAATCCTCATTTCGCCTTTCGGCTCCATTCCCTTCACCGGATGCGTTAGCTCAGCGCAGCACACGTTTGTCACTAAAATGACTCTGGCTAGGGGAGCCAAGGGTTCGAGTCTTGACGGTGGTAGGATTTTCGACACTGGCTAGATAGCGAGGTCGAGTTCTTAGTTGTCTGGACGAGAATTCTAGCGACCGGCGGCTCTGATCGCTAGTTTCCGCTCTGAATTCTCCGATCAATATCAGGCGAATGCCGGAGCAGTACCCTACCAAACGGGTACCCCGCGCGATTTTTCCTTCCTCTATCATGTCCTATCCTACTCCTTACTTACACATACATGCCCAACACTACCGAACATGCCGGGAGACTGGTCGGGAGTCTAGAGCTTGTCCCGGCTGGGGCGATGCTGTGCTGGTGGAGATTCCTGAAACGTGAAAGTGCCACGAGCCGGCGTAAAGCTTAGCGCCGCATCTCACCTTCTAGCGGCGGAGGAACACTGTCTTCGGCGATATAACGAGCACTGCACCTACGGGACTACTGATCGTTGCAGTTTACGCGTCACATCCATGAACCAATCAATTGGCTTCTAACCAATCCTTGACCAATCGTATTCCGTTGCGTCATATGCATCCACTACCATTTACCATTAAGAATGATTTTTATGGCTTTTTACGAGCATTAATCTACTAATCGTTTGTAATAAATCGAAGTAATTGTTTTTTAATTTATAATTAATTCCGATAAATTATGCACATCATTCCTAAATCAAAACATACAATGCACCACGAACAGGTTTTATATCTTTGTCCGGAGACTCCTGTCCACCTGGTACCATCTCGGAGGTGTCGGAGGGAATGACAGTCCGTATTCCTGGACGGACTGGCGAGGAGCGTCCGCTTAGATTCACTCGCTTCACATTCTTACGAGAGGCTACTTCATTTTTCTCATAGTTGCTTTATCCAGAGCAGCCAGACGTCAGTTGATTACGGGACCTGGTAATACTACAAGCAATTTCAAAAAGTAGTATCACGCTGTAGCTGTTTAACAGCAATTTTGTATTTGTACTAGTACGTTTTCATTATGAATTGAATTTAGGTTATGAATTGAATTAAGAAGTTGAAACACCTTCATTTAAAAACGATACCTATGAAATACTTTTTTCTGTATCTGCTCCCTGTGATTTTACTTGAATGGTGTGAATGTATTTCAATGACATTTCCAAATGTGAATGAGCTATTGCATCGTCGTATTTTTTGGTAACTTCTATATCAAACATATTCTGCCAATGGACACATCAAACACAGAGTGACATTTCTGGTATGTTCATAAACCGATTATTACCACACTAACACACATTTTGGTCACATTGATTTGCCGGCCTGGTTGCCCGAGGCAGCTCACGCGAAAACCCTTTCTGGTATAGGAAGGGTATCAGAATCCCCTCCAGCTCTCGGCGTGCGTGCTTGCCTCTTTTCTGGATTGTGTGCCTGATTGATCGCCCCCTCGTGTTCTGCGGTCCTAGAGGGCGAAGACTCCCAAAACGCGTTGCCGTTTGGTGCAGGGCCGCTCTAGTGGGCGGTCCCGTTGTCGTGGCCTAACCCAGCGCTTATCTGCAGGCGACCGCTCTGGCCCCTGTGCTTTCCCAGTCAGCCCGTCGCGGCGGCACGTGAGGGGAGGTTAGGGGAGGAGACGAGCATGGGCGCTTGGCTCTAGTCTAGTAAACGGCGTGTGGCACGCAGACAAGCCGCGCGTCGCATCAAACAGACTGGCCCGAATTCCAGAATTTGATCTACCCTGATCTACGGTACGAGTCCAACAACTAGCTATAAGGTGATATAAAGCATTCGAAGAAAGTGTCTTCGCACTGAGTTGAGTTAGTGCCTCGTTAAAAATTATATTTATGTTGGTAGCATCTAGATCACTGAGAAACAAGTGAAGGGGACATCACTTCCAGCACGTTATGATTCTGGTGAGATCGCAATTTACTTTTTATGAGCAGCAGCTCGTGCTTCCAACACACTTTCTGTAGCTAGCACTCTCACCAAGAAGGTGCCCCAGCGGAGAGTCTTTTCTGGCGCGCTGTAGATGAAGCTGTTGAAGGAAAGACGTAGTTCTCATCGTAGATAAAACCTACCGGGCAGGGAAGTCAACATTTTCCGTCTTACGCAGGGCAGCCCGTTTTGGCTTTTCCTTTGTTCTGATTGGATATTCGCGAATTCCTCGGCGTATGCCCCTAAGATTGTTTCGTGGCCGTAACAGCATCGCTTTAGGCGCCCGCCGCCCGGCTGTTACTCTGGAGCGCGGCGCGGGCGGCGCGGGCGGCGCGGGCGGCGCGTTCGTCGGTCCCGCGGTGGCTGTTTCCGCCTGCCGTCGTATCGCCTCCGTCCTTCCCCGCCACCTCTCACCTCAGTGAAAGACGCGGCCGGGCCGGGGAAGCGGCCGCCCCAGAGTGTCTTAATATGCTCTTTCGTGCGCCGTTGCAGTTGCGCGAAGTGTGGCTAATTTTGCCCCGCCGAAATATTCATGCAGCGCCACGTAATCGCGGGACGCGCGCAGGGTGGCAGAGTTACCGGCGGGGGGAGGGGGGAGGGGGGAGGCGCTGCGGGCACCAGGCGGCACTGCGAAGGGAGCAGCCTCTCGGGCGTTCATTTCCAGACGACCCTGCATTCACACGTATGCGCCTTGCGTCTTGACAAATGTTGCAATGTATCTCAAGTTGGAAAGGTGCGAGTTATTCATTTGGGGTAGAACACATATAACATTCTCTCGAGCGATGTTTTACAAACTCTTCACAAGATGGAATGTTACACTTCCAGAATCTCGAATGAATTATTATAAATGAAAAGTACTTGTATGTGAGAAATCATCTCTATCCGGTTGAATTAAACGTTTAATTACCCGACATATCATCCTCGACTTTACTCAAAATCTTGCGGCGTGATTCTCGGCTGATTGGGAGCGTTTATTAATTGGCGCCGAGCCGACAGGACGCTGCCCGGGCACGGCGCCGGCAGGCGGGCGGGCGGGCGGGCGCCGGTTGCGCAGGCAGGTCTGCGGGCGAGCGCAGGGCCCGGGTGCAGCGGGGGCGGAGGGGGGCGTGGAGGGGGCGGGGCGGGGGACGCAGGGGGGTGAGCGGTGGGCGCGCGCACGCGAGGACGCCGCCGCCGCGTTATTTCGGCAGTCACGGAACCGCGCGGTCACCTCCAGCGGGCCCGCACGCTCCGCCAAGGGGTGCAGGGGGCGGGGGAGGGGAGAGGCGGGGAGTGGAAGGGGAGGGGCAGGGGGACCGACCCGCTCGCGTTACGCTGCACCGCGCGCGCACAGGACGCAGCGGGGGCGCCCTGCGGCAGAGAATGCTGCTCGGTGGAGAACCATTTCGCGCTCCCGCGCCCTCGCAGTCGCACTCGCACTCGCAGTCACACTCGCACTCGCACTCGCACTCGTTCATGCACTTAGCCACACCCTCTTCCTCGCAATCTCTTTCGTGCCCGATCTTCCTTCCCCTCGCGTTAGCACTCGCACTCGCTACCGTTCTTAGACTCGGACCCTTCAACTCACACTTCGCTCTTTCTTGCACTCACCGTCTCCCTTGCCCTCACCTCTCTCGTCCTCATCCTCCTTTCCCCTCCCTCCACTCACTCGCATTCGCACTTTCTTTTGCCGCCGCCATCGCTCTCGCTCTTCCCCTCGCCTTTGGCCTCTCTGCCTCCCTTTCGCCCTCGTCCGTGCTCCTACTCTCCCTCCGCTGGAAGCAGGGCGTTGTTCCGAGGTCACTTTTTGCTATTTGTGGTTCGGTAGATCCAAAATCTCTCGAATCCCTTACATCTGAACTAAACTATTATGATATACGAATTCCAATATTTCACAAATCAGCCTCTTGCGGAGCTACAATACGAGAAAGCTCGGAAGCATTGGAACATCACTGTTATAATGCACTAAATAATATTTACATTGATGAATTCAGAGAATTCTGCATATAAAGGAAATATGCATTGATGGAATTCTTAATCAGAAACTGCGATGACCAAAGTGGTTTTCCACCGCAATTGAGATAAATATGATTAACTTTAAACTTATAAAAAATAGTTATGTTACGATGTTTGTATAGCCAAAATAATAATAATAATAATAACAATAATAATAATTTAGAATCCAAACAGATAGCATACACAATAATAAAGTTTAAAATAATTGCTTTACAAGGGTTATAATCTGACAAAGTACACGATATTGAAAGTATGTATGTATATGACTCCGAGGTCAAGGGCAATAGTACATTCATGAGATAAAAATTACATACTAGTCTGAAATTGAAATTACAGAAATATTTTTATAATTTTGTTTCGGTGATTTTGAGGCAATAGATAAGCTGCGTATGTAAGCTTTCCCTGAAGTACAGAAACAACAGTTCTTTTACTTACATTACATGAGATAAATTTCAACTGTATATTTTCATGTCAGAAAAATCAACAAAAGAAAAATGGGAAAGATTTCATTACAAATGCCCAGCAATCGACATTAACAACTTTGTATTCAACTCATATTTATTACACAAAATGTTGTAGCCATTTGTCTCATTCCTTACTCCTTCGCCCAACCGTCTCCATTGCCGCCCCCGTCCCACCCCACTCTGCCCCGCCCTTCCTTACACGTGCTTTCGACGCCCGCACTGCAGCGCACACGCCCGCCCCGCAACGACCCGCCCCGCCTCGCTGCCACCCAAAACGCACCGGCGGGCAGTGAGCGAGGGGGCGGGGCGGGGAGGGGCGGGCCGCGTGGCCTCTGTAACGATTTGGGCGCGCTTACTTATTTACCGCGGGCGGCCGAGGCGGCGCGGAGGGGCTGATACGGCGCTGATAACGATCCAGCGGGTGCCGTTAATTATTTACCTGTTTACCCGGGGCGGTCCCGCCTCGCCCCCGGGGCGCCGCCCCGCCCCGCCCCGCCCCGCCCCGCCCCGCCCCGCCCGCGCGCCCGCTGCGCCTCCACCGCCCCGCCCGGATCGAACCCGGCGCCGGCGCCTCGGCGGCCGAGGGGCGAAGGGGATGGGCGCGGAGCGGCGGCGGCGGCGGAGGCGGCCGGTGGCGCCGGGGCGGGCGGCGGCAGCGCCCTGAGGCTGCGTGGCCCTTCGCGGCGCCGCCTCCACACGCTGCCTCACGCAACGAGACGCCGCCGCTGCGAGGGGTTCGGGGGGCAGCCCTCGGGGATGTCGCGTGGATGTGGTGCCCTTGACGCATTTGCCTTCATGTCGTTCTTTGCAGCTGGAAGTTTGAAGTGAGAAGGTTGCTTATCCGGACTTGGTCGCTTCGTAACCCACGGACGGTCTGCAGAGTTACGCAACCAGCTCTGATGCCAAGTTACTTTCTAATGGACCCATTCTCACATAATGTACTTACATTTTAGTGGCTACGTAAGGAACTGAGATAGAACACCCATTACAGGGCAATTCAAATACAGAGCGATTTCATACAAACTTCATTCGAACAAACAAAATTATTTCAAATATTAGGAATGACGGACAGTTTTCACTGCAGAAACATGCATAGACCGATACATACAACTTTTATTAACAACTCAACTTCTCACACTACACTCAAATTCTATTATCTAATAAGAGCGTATTTATCAAATTCTTCAGATGTTTTAGAGAAAGTTTAAGCGTTTATATTCCCTGTAATTTTGGTGCAGATCTCTACACGAGATGATCGCCCAATGAATCTAATGGTGAATGCCAAAAATGATTGGGTTAAAGGGGGGAATATTGTTCATGCACATTACTATTTTCCAAAGCGTCAGTAATTGAAAGAAAACCTCGATCATTCGGCTATGGGAAAGATTCTACGGATTCGTAAGCTACCAATAATCTCGGGTATATTACAAAGAAAAGAAGCAGTTTCGATTTTGACTTAATAATCAAATATTTGATTTGTTATCCAACGTATTTTTATACTGTGCGTATCAACTGCATTCTCGTAATCAGTGCGTCAGTGCCTATGGCACCGCTCTTGTCGGGCGATAGCAAGGTTCCAAAGAAGAGGTTGCCGGCCATAAAATATTTTCTATTGATCTATTGGTTTATGGAACAGGAACTTTTTTGATATTGTGATATATCAATTCTTTAATAAAAAAATCGACTATGAAAGTAAGCGATGAGGTACGGAAAGGAGATCAAATGTGACTGACGCACAGAGAGGCCGAGCAGAGGAGCCTTTTGTGCAGCCGTGTCGAATCGCGAAGGGTCGCGAGGAGGCGACAGAGTGCCAACATATTTATGGCACCGCTGCCTAGCATGCCGAAACACGCACGTGCGTAGCGCGAGCGCCCTGCACCCCTTGCAACTGCCAATTATGACTCGAAAAGAAGGAAAGTGGATCACAATGATTTACATTTGCAGTAACTGCAGGTCAGTCGAAACCAGGACAGCGCGCAAGCTCGATCAGGTGTCGTAAATACTTCGAGATTCACTACAGTGGCAGCGAGGCAATCTGATAGGCGCACGTGTCCACGCCAGAACTACGGGGGAGCCTAGTGCGCAGTACTTTGATGCTAATTTCCTGCGGCCTAATCCAAAATTTGGTAAATAATAAGAAAATGAACATGAACATACTTTTGGAGCAGGAGCAGATATGGCGGAGTCTTAGTGAGTCTAGAACGAAGGGATAGAATGAGCTGATGACGTTAGGCAAGGGAGCAAATGAAGAATTGAAACATTAAGGAGAGTAGTCACGAAAGATCAGGAGATTCGGAGGTTAACGCGAGTGGTCGCGAGCTTTTGAGATTTGAACGTTAACGGGAACGGTCATACGAGCCAGGAGAAAAACCGCGAAAATGTTAAGTTGACACAGTCATTAACATTGGCCATGATTTGAAGCAATTCTACTGCAGAAAGTACGTATATTACTCTCGCGCAGTCGTGAGCTCGAGGCGGTAACTCGAAACGCTAATCAGTCGTCATGCGCGTAGTAATTCGCGTTAGTTGGAAGGACGAAAATGCGGTCGAATGGAATCGCACACATTAGAACCGAGACGCGAGCGTTCACCAGGACTTGCGCGCCTTCATAATCGGATGAGCAAAGAGGGATGCAGATGGTTTCAACACGCTGCGGTGCTGCAAAGCCGAGCATCCGTAACGCAGACACACTAAGCTGTTGGGAGGTCAGCGCTCCCGGGTATCTGCGCCGTCAAGAGAGGCAACAACGGATGTTACGGTATGTGACTAATGACTTTATTATGTCATTCATCATAACAAGTTAGAATAAAGAAGATCACTTGGTCATTAAATGTAGTAGTTTGCATTTAGTAGTAGTAGTGATAATTTGATAAGAGAGTTTCGGCCAAAAAACCTGAATCAAAATTTCAAATTTAGTGAAGTAAACGGTCGTAATAATTTAGATCATTTCCAGCTAAGAAATTCCCAAATTCCAATCCATATCATGAGCTTAGTAACTAGAAA
This sequence comes from Gryllus longicercus, assembly GCA_038098605.1. Classification (NCBI taxonomy): domain Eukaryota; kingdom Metazoa; phylum Arthropoda; class Insecta; order Orthoptera; family Gryllidae; genus Gryllus; species Gryllus longicercus. Next base: position 171,014 of record JAZDUA010000253.1, on the reverse strand, counting down.
GGATAAATGGTAATAAGAGTGAGTGAGCAAAGCAGAGCGGCCGAGTATCTCTCGAAATTGGCATCAATAATTAGTAGAAAGAAAGTAAGCAGGGGGAAACGAAACACACCGACAGTGATTACGTGGTACACCAAAGACAGTACACGAGACACCATCACAGTATATTAAGTACACTTGTACTGTGTATCCTTGCATTTTATGCAACGTTATAGCAGTATCTGTGAAGTCGATTTTTGTAATTTATTTCATTTATTGCAGTTATAAATAAGAGAATTTGGCTTGTTTCTCTTGAGAAATGTGTGCACTACTTTTTGAAACAATAATATTAGTGTTTTGTTCAGCAACATTTTTACTGCTACAGACTACTAGTAGATACTGTATTCGTTTTCAATCAACTTCTCCCGGTCATTTTAATTAGAGAAACAATTTGTGCATTTTGCAAAACATTAATCTTACTCATGATGCGTATGATATCTTCTGTCGAAGAACACTGCAACCAAATCGAGTAATAATGATGTGTAACAATGCAATTTTAAAGGTTCAAATAAGGAGTCACAAATGACAACAATTACTTTATTCTGACAGTTTCACAATGTTCCCTTTTCAAATCAGTACCATACACGTTGTCACTGCTCAGAATAACTAGGAGATAAATCCGTGTCTGTAACCAGTTGCTAAAATACCGGATGTCCAAATACCAAGCGCAAGAAACAACTCCTACAGAAGAATATCCAGGTCCCTTTCCGGCTCATTGTAATCACAAACTACAACACATAATCACGGCATGAAGCCTCTCTCCAAATCACTTTGTGTGTCTACTCTGGTACCCGCAACCCCTTTTATATGCCGGGCGACGTCACACCAATTCTCGCCCTGCGGTTGCCTTTACGAGGGCTGCATTCTCGGAGCAGGCCTCAAAAGCGCGCGACCCTGAAATTACCGACGGAACGTCAAAATAAAGTATTAAAGCTAGCAAAATTTGTTGAACAAATGGTGTGGAGATGGTGGCATTTTTTCAGCGTATTTATTTGTAATTTGTTCTTTTCGAGAACGTTAGTTCGGATGTAAATCAAACAATCACACACACAAATTTTGCAGTAGCCTTGGGAACAAAACCTACGTAAATGTAACAAGAACAGATTAAATTTATTCGTTTTCATGGTTTCAAGGAGTGGTGGTGGAGGAGGAGGAAGAAGAGTAGGAAGAATAGTAAGAAGAAGAGGAGGTAGAGAAGGAGGTAAAGGAGAAGAAGGTGGGGAAGGAGGTAAAGGAGAAGAAGGTGGGGAAGGAGGTAAAGGAGAAGAAGGTGGGGAAGGAGGTAAAGGAGAAGAAGGTGGGGAAGGAGGTAAAGGAGAAGAAGGTGGGGAAGGAGGTAAAGGAGAAGAAGGTGGGGAAGGAGGTAAAGGAGAAGAAGGTGGGGAAGGAGGTAAAGGAGAAGAAGGTGGGGAAGGAGGTAAAGGAGAAGAAGGTGGGGAAGGAGGTAAAGGAGAAGAAGGTGGGGAAGGAGGTAAAGGAGAAGAAGGTGGGGAAGGAGGTAAAGGAGAAGAAGGTGGGGAAGGAGGTAAAGGAGAAGACGGTGGGGAAGGAGGTAAAGGAGAAGAAAGTGGGGGGGGGGGAAAGATTCGTCCATGGCGACGCTGAGCGTTCCGCAGTAGCGCTCTCTGTGTCGCCAGGAGTCGCTGCGTACTCCTGAAGCTCCGGTACAAGCTGCTCAGTTGCATTCGCCAAGCTGCATTATCCCCTGCTTCGCAGAGGGCTGTGACAAATGTCACAGTGATAACTTAAAACGATTCTGCTGCACAGGTTGAGTTATTTCTCTGACGTGGATTCAAACACAGTGAACAGCATCGTTTGAAGCAGTGTCTACAAAAAGTTTGAAATGCTTATAATATCACTGTAAATTCCAGGAGAGCGTGGATAATCTTTCAATGTTCCGCGTCATAGACGTAACGAATAGTACGAAGATGGATGCTCTTTAGTATTACATAGATATCCGTGATTTAGTAGATTCTTCAAATAAAATAATTATAAAAATAATTTCTCGTGACCATGTTTACCGATGTTACGATCGTATCCAGAAGAGATCGCCATCTGCTTTCAACAACATTCCTGAGAATGTTTTGGGAGACTGGACGTACAAAACTGGCACGCTAGAATACGGTTGAAAACTTATGACACAAATTTACCCCATATATTGATAGGATAAGGCAGGCACAATTTATATCCACACAAATCAGTTAGTTCTGTATTGGTAATTTCATTCTCGTATTATACAATCCGAAATATTTAGAAATCCGCATGCGGGTAAGAGTAGTGTAGAAGTAGATATTATTTCAGAACTATAGGTACAACACATACAGTCTCTTTCTGCCAATGAGCCTTACGTCTTCTTGAAAGAATTAGAATTACTTGAATAAGATATAGGGAACAAAGGACGTGAAATCTCACTCCGATGTCGACGGTATTGAGATTCTGAGTTCTTCGTAAAGTAGATGCACGAAATTCTTATGCAGTATATTCATCTCAGAATGCATCTTTTGTTCTAGGAAAGCACTTCAACTGGATAGTGCACAAATTTTGATAGTGTTATGGAAAGAATACACTTCTCCATCTGTACAGAATCGGAGATCGTAGCTATTATTTCGGCATAATTCGACGGAAAAGGAACTTTTTTTCTCCTTCAGACGTAATCTTTATTTTTCTGTTGTTTGGAAAGGAAAAAAGTGCGATCACACTTCTCAGACTTTGATTTTAAGGTGCGCCTAAATTGAAACTGCTCATGTATTTGATATTCCATAAATATTTATCTTTTAGAAATAAAATAAATTATAACTAATTTAAACTCCTGAAATATTAATCTTTTAGAAATAAATTATTACTGATTTTAAGGAAATTTGAAAAGCTCGTATTTGAACTGCTTCGAATTGTTCTTGGAGTGCCCTGAACACCAATACGATGATTGGGAGGTATAATCGCTCATTATCGCTAGCGCATACACAGTAGAGACCAAGTTATATAATGCAACGTGGAAAAAAAAACTGGGAATTTAGAGCAGAAAAAACTCTTGTTATAGGGCCCTGGGAAAGAAATTTTGGATAAATCCGGTTGCTAAATTTAGAAAAAATCCCCTAACTAGTGGTGTAGTCGGAATCCATGTTTACTTTAAAACTAAACAGAAAATTGGCAATTAGTTCCATAGATAAGATCCTCGCCAACCGATGTAACTGTGGAAACTGCGCCGGAATGAAAGATACGAGACAACTTGACGAGCAGTAGCAATTGTTTGTCGAGCGTGTGAGGCGGTTATCACGAGCGAGCCGCTTCCATCCGCGCGCCTCCCGCCCCACGGAGCGCAGAGCGCAGGCGCAGTCGCAAGCGGCGCGCCGTGAGGCTCGGGGACGGCGGCGCGCGTGACGACGCCCTCGACGCGGGCGGCGCGGGGCGGAGCGCGGGCGGCGGGGGCGGCGGCGGGGGCGGCTCGCGAGGCGACTCGCGGGTGTCACGACGCGCGCGCTCCCACGCCGCCGCGCACTGCAATTAATTAGCTCACGCGCCGCACAGCGCGCGCCTCCTCCGCCCCGCCGTCCTGGGGACCGGCCGCCACCAAGCCGCCTCCCAGCCGTCCTCGCCTCCCCGCTCTCGTCACCGCGCCCTCGCCCACCCACCCTTACCACCAAGGCCTCGTTGTCGGCCTGCTCCGTCCTAGCCGTGCCGCCTCCACCGCCCCGTCGTCGTTTCCTCGCCGCCCCGTCCTCGCCGCCCCGTCCTCGCCGCCCCGTCACGTTCTCGTCGTCACTCCCGTTCAATTTTCACCCTCCCGTCCTCGACGCCATTTATTTTCCTCGCAATACCGGCTCCACAGACTCTCTATCCTCTGTGCCCCGACACTCTTCCCATTCTACCCTTCCCCGCCGCCCTCACCTCAGACAGTCTTCCATGCCCCCCGATGTCTCCACCGCCCGCTGTGTTGCCTCCTTCAGCTGACCCTTCACCTCCCCCAACCTCGCCCCCTCCAGCCCGCCCGCTTTCTGCACTCAAATTCCCCGACGCCCCCCGTGCTTCTCCCGTCCACGTCTTGCCCCTCCCGCCTCTAGCTCTTTCGCTCCTCTCCTGGCCTCCCGCGCGCTCCTCTGTCCGTCCGCCCCGCCGTCCCCGCCGTCCCCGCCATCGCTCCCGCCGTCCCCGCCGCGCGCGCTATCCGTGCGAAGCCGCTTGCGTGCCGTCTGTGGCGAAGGCGTTCGACACAAAGGGGTTACGCGAGGGAGACACTCTTAATGAATGAAGGGGCGTCGAAAAGGGAAACGACACAGACACTCAGCAGAAGCGACAATTGCACGTTGCCTCATGCAAAAAGGTTGTGAGACCGAGGAAGAATAAAAATAGAACTTCCGGATGAAAAACATTGTTAGTGTAACTACAAAAATGTATTAGAATTTACTTTAAAGTGTTGCGCTTTCAACGCGAGGTATCGAGTCGTTTGTTATTACAATCTCGGTGGAATGGTATTAACATTTCAAAAACAATTGGAATTATTGCAAATAAGTATGTTTCTCTTGGAAGATGACCTTCTCCATTTGAGACAATTGGAAAATAAAAGATACTTTAAAAAAAGATTTAAATTGTGTTTTTTATACTATTTTGCATTTCATACGCTTTCCTTTTCAACTCTATAACTGGGCATTTAACTATTACATATCCATCAAAACGTCGTTGTTCAACAAGATAAGCAAAGAAAATATCCCATGCTTGCCGCTTGTCCATAATTGAAGGGTTGTCGACATCAGGAGGGTCAGGAACTCGCAGGAGAAATTCCGTGAGTTGCACGGGAGAAGGTAGTTAGCACCTTTTGTATTGTTTGCACTAACAAGCAGCACGGATGGATTCCGTAAGGCTTTTTGAGGGGGGCCTCTCAACTGCCTTGCCGCACGCCGAGTGTGCAAAGGTGTTCCGTAAAGACCCGCAAAAGTGTTTTACAAAGGAATATGTGTGTTTTTATAAGATGGAATGCTGTGCGCAGAAAGGGATTTGCATGAAGAATTGCTATTGAAAGCCGGAAAAAAAGGACGGGTCCAAAGCTGCAAAATGTTTGGTGTTCAGTTCAAGCTACTGAATACAGACAAATCCATATACTTTCGTATTATAACGGAATTACACGAGCTATGACTGAAGAAACCGTTTTCACCTGGACGTTAAGAACTTCCTAATGAAACCAGTTCATCCAGAATATTCTATATTCGGAATCAAATGTTTGTTTTATCTGCTGAATATTTCTCTTGAAATAATAGAAGAGTAATTATAAGATTCTTTCTTTCTTTTTCTGCTTTCTTTTGCTTTTTTCTGCTTTCTTTTGCTTTTTTTCTTTAAATTAGCTCTGGTTTATTTTCCGCTCACCGCTTATTTTAATCACACTGCGTGTATCCTACATTTTCTGAATGAATCAGACACGAGACTTGATAATTGACATATCTAACCTAAACCATTGACATATAATTCCCTAGGGTATCGTAAAATACACCTGAACAGTTTTTGCTGAGAAGAAGGTTTTTCTGTATATAATGAATATACCGTCGGGCATCAACCTGACGATCGTAAATCGATCGGTTGATCGGGAAGATATTTCCAGTTATTCGCGGTGTAAAAATAAAACAGTGAAACGGATCAATAATAGACAGGCTTTGTGTGAAAATAAATGTCTTCTATTTAGAAGTATCCGCTATTCAGAAAAAAGAAAGGATGTTACTCAATCGAATACTAAGCATATAGTATTTTACGAAACATAATTATTTATTTTCAATGAACGAAATTAAGATTAAATTAAAATTGTCTTTACTTGATCACGACTAATAATGTCTGTCTGAAATTTTAAAAATAAATATGCTCAGTATTAACTTACTGGTGACAGACATCTAAAGCTAATAATTGACACTTAACTAAGGTAAATCACTATCGATTTTTTATTTTAAAAACAACCCTCGCCCATAAAAAAGTTAACAACCCTCTGGTGTAGAACATTTAATATTATAAACATTATAATACGAGTATACTTTTTTGTTCAGGTTGTCATATTTAGTCATAATAAATACGAATGTTGTTTATTTATGAATATTTAACATTAAAATTTAAACAAAATGAGGGACTAGACAGCCATAAAATGTGTCTATTTTACGTTTACCAACAATAAATTAGTTGATCAGCTACCCCAAAATTAATTTTTCAGCTTTGACGTGTCTTAGCTATGATTGGGCATACGTCAGTATTCTTCAACCGACAGTGTTACATATTGTGACTTTGGGTTACAGTCGTGTTGCGAATTTTTTAAATTAAGTTAGTCTGGGACATTCCTGTTGCCTATAACATGAAGTTTGAACTTCCAGCCAAGCAATTCTTGGCCAAAGCTTCTGTTGAGCATGTTTGTTTATTTACATCATCACAACACTTGGAAACATTTAATTAGCCTTCCCCAAACATGGACTGCACTTTTTATCTTGTCGTCCTTCGAGCTCAGTTTCTAATTAATTTTCGTCACCACGGACCAACACAACGTGCTGAGACATGTTTTTATTCGTTCCTTCGGTCGATTTCCGACTCAGCGAATGCGGGATCTGATTAGAAAGCAAATAGCTGAATTTAATTTTGCAAAAAAAAAAGTTTTTCTTGTAGCAATTGTACGTTTTTTGACATTCCAAAAATGTACATATGATTTCGAAGTACAGAAATCTAACCCAATGTTCAGTCTGAATCGTACCAGAAAGAACGTACAATAAATTTCAGTAACACAGTTACTAGAACTTGACAAAATAATGAGCGTGGGTGTAGCTTTGAAAAATATACTAAAGTAGTCCCGAGATTTCCGTTCCTTTCACGTTAAGACTTTTCACAAAAACTGTTCAACAGCAGAGAAGAGGTGGAGTGAATATTCAGAAAAACAACGCATCGACGACGAAGAGTGCTGTCGATTTAAAAAGACCATCTGTGGTAAATCTGTGGTCACACATGAGAGTTGAATTTTTTCTCGTTAAAAGAAAAGTAATTCTCAACAATTGTATTGTACAGTGATGTATCGATGCTTATTTAGAAAAATAAACTAATGCAGATGCTTATTTGACTATCCGACTCCCAACACATTCGAGGGCAAAGTGAAGGGCGGCACCGGGACACAGGTGACCAAACTTAGCTGTTGTCGAGGACACATCCCAGTTGCATTCCGCGGTCAACTATTCCTAAGCCTTTTACCACACCTGAAAACGGCATGGACCGATTGTATAGAATGCGGTTTCGTTATAAGCCTAAGAAAGAAATTGCTATTTCGAAGATCAAGTTCGAGTAATTAATATTACATCGATTTTAAAATATCTACTTCCATTTACATTCAAGAAACATATGAATGTCCTATCGGAGCACAAGAAACATGTGCACTTGCCGTGAACAGATGATACCGGTAGCGACGGAAAACGTAGGCAACGAAGAGTCTTGTACGTGGAGAAATATCGCATTGGGTACGTAATTCTGTTTCATAGGCTGAGGCGCGAATGTTCCGTGATTTTCAGACCGTAATGTCGTGGCACAGCGAACAATATTCAAGATATCGACTCTGAACATGCACGCGAACATCGTGAGAATTATCTATTAAAAGTAGTTTATTGAATTTCTTTAAAAATGTATTAAATAAGTCTACCTCATTTGTGCAGGCAAGTAGTCTCTCTTTCAAAAGCTCGAAATCGCTAATTTTTCCCTTAAATTTTGCATAAAGGATAAACTGTTATTTCGGTGTTCTACGGGAAGACAACGAAAACTACGAACTATCATATTATTACATTCATTGATTAATATTCTTCCGCCGTTAATTGCAGGTATTCCATCCCCCAAGATCCTTCCAGGCAGACCCACTGCTCGCATTACGCGAAATGTTGATGAACAGTTCCTTGTAGAGTTCCATGGTGTCTTTCCGCTTCACCAAAGCATCGTATTTGTGCAATCCAATATTGCGTAATGCGAATTTTGCTGAAGATCCACCTTTGTAAACTGAATTATATTATTACGTGATAGAAGAGCACAAAGGCAAAATGGTATCGTTAGCGACGCGCAGGTCAGCGCAATGTCAATGCAGTGCCCTCCGCGCTGTGCCTCGGCGCGGCGACCACCCGCGCTTTCAATTGCTCAATGGGCCGCGCCATTCACGTCGCGCCCTCCGCCGCGACCTTGCCCCTCCCCCTCCCCTCCCCCTCCCCCCCTCCAGTTACAGCCGGGCACTGCCGTGTGTGTGGCGCAACTCGCCTGGCAAATGTTCGTGCGCTCCCCTGCCGAGCCCTTTGGTCTCTGGAGGCGGGCCCTCCGCCGCACGTTGTTCTAAAGCGGTCGTATCTTTGAGACAGCATGTGAACTTCCGATGATCGTTATTCAGTCAATTAAGTCTTATTTTACGTGAGTAGTCTTGATAGCCTATATCAAGGTTGCTCTTTCTGTTGACCAAGGAAATTTCACTACGCTCCTTTTCCATCTAGCAGAGAAAGAAGGTATCACTTGGGTGACGAAACTGGAGATTTGAATTTATCGCAAAGGCTTGTTTGCTTCGGGTATAGATGATAAAATAATGGTAGTGAAGGATGAAAGGATGTCACACACGTATAGACATACACAAATACGCTCATGCTCGATGCGGAACTCGAACCCGCAGTCTTTTGGTCCGAGATCGCTACGGCACTACTGTTCTAACGTTCTCGGCCATCTTGACCGGTAGTATTGGCATTATACATACACACGTCCAATTTTCTTATTTCAAGCCAACATTTTTTTTAAAAATTATTATTTCAGAAATAGCCGACCTGGAGGGTAGATGTTTCTAAGAGTGTGTACCTACCCAGCGCTTCGACCGGAAGGGTTTGTTTGTCCCTTGTCTGTCATGTATGTGTTGTCTTACATTCTGCTGACTCCAGATCGGAGTATTCCGCACAGTGTGTTGGTGTCTAGTGAATGTATGGTCGAATATGCGTCCATACATTCATTCATACATACATGCATCGGGACACATATGATAACCGGTTGTCGGTTGGAAAAACCCTAGGGGGAAAAAATTCAAAAATATGAAGTTCCGAACTAACATTAGTTCCCCTGCCGGGGGGCCAACGAGGCCGGGGGGGGGGGGCGAGCGCCCGAGGCAGCCGCCGGGTGCGCTTCGCACGCGCGGGGGCGGCGCCCGGCACCGCGCGGCTCCGCTTCCGGTGCCCACGCGCCTCGCGACCCGCCACTTCCGGAGGCTGCCGCCGCCCCATTCAGCCGCCCGCGCATTCTCCGCCCCCGGGTTACGCAAACGGCGCGGCGCGGCGCGGCGCGGCGCGGGTCAGGGACGGGCCGACGCCCCGACGCCCCGCCGCCGGCCTCTGCCACGCGAGCCACGCGGAAAAACCAGCCGGCAGGAAGCGGAAGCCATGAAAAGTGTCGAAAAATGTCATTACTGAGGAACTTCGAAATAATTATCGAAGCTAGAGAAAAAAATCTGTACTCGTACCCTCTTTTTTCGGAAGAGAAGTAAAACACTCTTTCTAAGTAGTTCGTTATGTAAAAGAACTTCAAATCCAGAAGACGCCTTATAGCAAAGTGTTGTTCCGCTTCAAAATATTAGTGATACGTTCTTTCGCTTTCAGATAGGATTGCGGCAAAGCGAAACGAAATTAATAATTGAGGTGCATTGAAATCATCAGATTGTGGAAAAAGCTTAGTGCCTCAGTCTGGATGATCATAATGACAATGATGATTATAAATATTAGTAATGATAATGATTGATATAAAGTGAAGTCGTTTGCTTCTGCGGTCAGTGTTGCTATTCGTTGGCAGGCAATACTGCATCAAACGTTAGTGTGGCCTACCGTTTTGATTTTCGACCATTCTATAATTACGACCATTGAAGAATAAAGAATTAAAATCGGTTCATGGGATTTGTCAATGTGGTTAGAGAAACAGTTAGTTACGCCAACGTTTGGAAATATATAATTTATTCCACAGGGCTACAGTGTAAACAATGAACAGTGAATGAAGACAACAAACATTACAATAAATTGAGTGTTGAATATTTAACACAAATAAAACACAAAAAATATTTAAAATTTAAAATTATAAACTAGGATAAATAAAACACCAAAAATATATAGGAAGTACACACCTTACTAATAGTCATACACGTATCGTCTCGTTCCAAGCCTCCACACCCAACTCCACATGGAGTTGCTGGAGCACGTTGGTCCAGCGCGAGACAATTGTGAGTTGGGCCTAAGCCCAAACGTTTTGGTTTTCCTCCATGCCGTGCTTCAGGACTGCAGAGCCCCAAGACAGCCCATCCCTTCTAATTGCGCCTGAACGTACGGCGAGGAAAGAGGATAAACAATTGAAGAAAATATGATGTGCCTCTGTCGAAGCTGATGGACTTGAGCATCACTTCAGGGTTCTGGGTGACGTAATGCTAAATAACGTTTAGAGGAAGAAAGCATTAAATGACTGCCACAAATTGACTACATTTAACTGTATATTTATTAGTCAACTGAAGTACAGAGAGGAGGGGGTAGAAATGTGGACATTCTGAGAAATGTAGGGACAGAGAGAAAGAGAAAAATGGAAGAGAAATAAAGGGAGAGAAAAAACAAGAGGAAGAAAGAAAGAACAAAAGAGAGAAAGAAAGGAGAAAGGAAGAAAAAGAGAAAGAAAGAGAGAAAAGGAAAGAGAAAAATGAAAAACAGAAAAAAGAAAGGAATTCTCGCGAAGAACTTTGTAAGGCGGGAAAGTAAAAAGAAAGGGGTAAAGAAAGAAAGAAAAAGTGTATGAAAGAGGATTGAATTGAAATTGATCTCTTATTTTACGTGGCGAGATTCGAGCCATCAGGCCCGCTCTTCCGTCTGGCCACACAAATTTCGCTACGCTCCTTTCACCAACTAGCGGAGAAAGGAAATATTTCTTGGGCGACGAACAGCCGATTTGAATTTAACTCAAAGGCGTCATTTAGACTTCATCTTTTACATGCAAGTTAATCTACTAACATAGGATAGCCGGCTTTACTTCCCCTCCGAAGGATGGCGAACGAAAGACTTTTTTCACCCTTAAAAATCCACGACTTGGATCGAGTTTGAACAACTTGGGTATAACACGATACACTAACCGTTAAACCATCGCCGCCTTATGCGGATGGATAAAGAGCTATTGTAGTTTACGTTCCGTGTCTACACTGCTTGCTTCCGTTGCTACAGTGGTACACTTCGGTAGGTACCTTGTCTTGCAATTAATCTTCCATAATTTTTTTCCTTTCTCGGCGCCTTTCTACAACTACATTATTGAAGATAATTTTTTTTATTGTCAATGAAATCTGTTCTTCAAAATTAGATCTTTAAATGATGTCGTTTACAATGTTTTTAATGTAAGAATAGTTTTAGCAAAGTTTTTCACGAAAAATGCAATTTTAAAATCAAGCATTTTTTCAGAAACGACTCGACATTTTTTTGTTTAAACCTTTTATATGTATAGAACACTGATTAACACTTTGCGCTTAATGCACTGAATAACACGACATACACGCCTTCCTGTTATATTGTTTTGATTTTTTAAAACTTTTACGAATGTATTATTAATATCATTCATTTTATACAAAATTGTATTTGTGTATTCAGGCGCTTCAAACTATTTCTGATGAACTTTATTGAAAACTTTTAAAAACTTCTGTGAAAATATGCTAAAATTGCTCATTTTCAGAAACGCTCAAATGAGATGTTCTCAAAAATGGCTACAAAAGTTTTAATGAAAATTTGTGTATATATTCAGGATTTACTCTTCTATAATATTCTTAAAGACACACTTCAATTATACAATTTACATACCAAGAAATTAAGAGAAGTTAAGAGTTGGTAATGTTACGTAGTTAGAAGAGAATGATAGAAAGTTATTTCATTTGCAACTGTAGTATAAAAATAGTAAAACATCTAGTATTCGTAGATTAAGATAATCTAAATCATATTAGAATAAGTCTATAAATTTGGAATTCCGAAGTGCTTAGTTCAAATATTTTCGGCTAAAATTCTTCCTAGGTTTTTATTGCCTGGTAACATGATTTAATTCTCCTGGGCTTGTTGAAAGTGTGTTTGAATAAACAACAAGGCAGACATCAAAGCAGGGAGTCTCATGTTGCAAATTCGAAATACAGTTTCCACAGGCGGATAACCCGCTACCGTGTTTTTCGTCTTGCTATATGTGATGACTCGCGTGAACGTCAAGGTCTGAAATATAGGTGGTGTTGGTTAGACATCGAAAATAAGTAACATCGAAATGTTTCATCCTGCTTTAACGCTTATACTTTTGTTTGTTTTCATAAAATAAAATTATTTGAATATTATGAGACAAACAGGTGTACATAGCTAGAATGGTGAAAGGTAGCTTTGACTGAAAACAGGGGCGAATCCAGCCGATCATTTTGGAGGGGGCCCTCATACATATTTGTAGAATAATATTCGTTAGTTACTGCATTCATATTATTTTTTGTAGTGAATATTTGATACTATACAAAATTATTTAAGTAATTACGTAATTCTAACATAGATAAATATTGAAATCAATTTTGCCAAATAAAAGAAAGTTATGCCTTACATGTCCCCTCCCCTGGATACGCCAATGGCTGAAAATTTAATTAGTTATTTCTTACCATTGGTAACTCAACACGTGAGTGAAATAGAATCATAGTTTAGTGACTAGTTAGTTATATTATAGTGACTACGCCCTCTTTTTGCCACCTTATCTTCGTCGCGGCTCTGGCAGGTATTCGTTGGCAGTCTGTGCGTTAATGGTGAAAACTCATACTCTTAATCTTCAGATGCTAGTTGAAATTCTCACGTTTCATCGTCTAGCAAATGATACAATACTTATACATTGAAGACATCGTGCAGCGTAGAAGTGATGCAAGAATGGCTTTTATACATCAAGAAATAATGGGGGTCATGAGACTTCTGTGAATGCAGGCATTATATGAGTATTTACACTGAACGTTTCCTCTGTAGGTCGGGCGAAAGTTTATTTCTGTGAAGCGGAGTTTCGGAGAATCGCGTGTTTGATGGATCCATTTCCCTCTGATAGCAGCGCCCATGCGAAGCGCGGTGTACAGCAGGGCGATAACTGGGGCACGTTACTCTCACGCCCCCAGACTGTGTGCGCAATATTTGTGCAATTCGCCATTTTTTGAGATGAAGTTTCTTAAATACGTTTCAGCACTAGCAATGAAAAGGATTTTATGTCTGGAATGTGAAGTTAATTTGTTTATTGGGGATAGCATTAAAACAAAATCCGGAAACAAGTTTCAATTTTATAATTTTTAAATGTTTTGTACCTAAATAAGGCATGGCTTTCTTAATACATCCCACACTATATGAAAAAAAACATGTTCCAAATTTTGAAATTTTTGCTAATTTCAAAACAATTTGATACATGACAATAGAGTTAACTGACCCACTGTATAATCAGATTGACAATATTATATCAGTTTATTTTATTATAATAGTATGTTTCACATTAGAATACTCAGTGTGGAAAAGTTAGAAAAGATTTGAAACTTAACAGTTTTACTGAAATTTATTTTATGTGTGCTTGATCACTACAGGATTATCGCTTTTCCAAAATAAATACTAGTGACTTCATGCTGTTTAATGATTTTACGTCGAACGTGATCTTTTGAGACTTTGATCCACGGATATTACAATTTAAAAAAATTACTACCAACTTAAATGACTTCAAACTTTATTTCTACAGATGGAAAATGTGTTATTTCCACCCTTTCTAATAGTTTCATACAATAATTTGCCATTATCGTTCGTAACTTTTTTGTGCAGAATGAAAGTGGTTTGGTTGGTTGTGGTTTTCGACTGGTCGTTTGCAGCCGTCATTGGTAATTTCCTGTTTCGTGCTTTCATGGGTTCGTTCAGAACAGTGTTAAGACGCATTTAATTACTCTTGCACAATAAAGAGTATTTTCTACCATGACTTGTGTATGGTCTGAGTAGGGCACCTACCAGCAAAATAAGCAGATGCTTAACATCTTCCACCCTTGGGATACCCCACGCCCCAGAAAACTCTATCATAAAATTTGTTTTACCTGCAAAACAATTGTCAATAAGTCTCCTGTACTGAAAAGTTTATATTTAAAATTATAATTTTGTGTTTGGGAGTTTGTATTTATATTATGTTGTTGTTTTTTTAGCAAACCTGAAGAATATTTTTCCTAAGGAGGGGGCACATTTGTTCTCTGAGCCTGTTCTCTCAGTACCAAAAGCCGTCGCTGGGTCGAGTCACTTCGTCCGTTGATCGCTCTCGTCTCTCGACGCCACGCGCGCCCGCCCTTCCACCCGCCCTTCCTCCCGCCCTTCCGCCGCCCTTCCTCCTGTGCCTTCTGCGCCGCCCCGCGGGGCCTCTCGGGGCCGCGCCGTAGGTCGCCGCGCCGCCGGGTCTCCGTTCCCGGCGGGCGCCCTGCCCTTTGGCGGCAGGCGCGCGCCCTTTGCACGCGCAAAAACGCGAACCAATTAAAAGGCGCTAAATGTTATCGCCTCCCACGCCCGCGCCGCCCCCCCCCCCCATGCCGTTGGCCCCGCCGCTGTCTCTGTGTCGCGCCAAGTATCCGGTCGTCTGGTCGGAGAGGCGATCAGGTAGACGGAGGGATGGTGCTCATTGCAGAATAATCAGTTTTAGTTTATTTTGTTTACTCTACCTTCGTTTGTACATGATAATTGTAATTAATTGCCCTAAATAATGAGTTATTGATATATGTATCCGATTTTTTGTGTGTTTATTAAAGCGTTTGTAGTCAAAAATTATAAGCTGTGAAATAGGAGTAATATAATTTATTTTGCGTAGTTGTGTGATACATGTATTGTATGAAACATCACTTGAAAGTTTGGTACGCGTCTAAATAGTGAAATACTCAGATAAATGACCATAGATTCTATGGCATGCCTTTTAGTCAGTGTTGTCATTTTAACGAAATTCTTTACAATACTAATTCCTTTATCTTTTTTATAGTCCCTTTTGTCCAGTTATTTAATTTTCAAATCAACGGATATAATCGGGACGAATAACTAACCGAAAGTAGCGGTGAACCAAAAAAAATAAAACTGCTTTCTCGTATATCCGCTAGGTTCTTCCGATCTTTCGGTAGCGCTCCTTGCTGCGGGGCAGGGTAGGAATCCGCAGTAAAGAGAGTGCGGTGAAATTCATGTCTTGAGATAAAATAGAATTTGATTTAGGTCGCAACGGGAGAAGAAGATTCTGCACAGCAGCGTGTGACTCTTTAAAATAGAAACTATTGATTTCCCAACGCTACGAATAACGCTAATTCCGAATGAGGAGAGCCATGAATGTCGTCTATTAACAGCAGTTCAGTCATATACGTTTTCGTCTTTGAATCCGGCTTTGAAGGTATCGGCAAAAGCAAGCGGGTCTAGTAAATAATGGTAAATAGTATACTCAGCACAAAATATTTGACGCAATGTCGTTCTGCATACATTTAGCGACAATTATCTTCGTGCTGCGTCCAAAGGCAAATTTCATACTTTCGAGAACTGAACCTAAAGATGAGACGTATTCATTCAAAATTGAACATTATTCAATTTCATTAATGCAGCAAGTTAAGGGAGAGATTTCGCTTTTGAGCGCTGCCAAGCGAAATGCAGAGCGCGTCGATCAAGAGCAGAGCGGTCGGAACCCCCCCTCGGCGCTCGTGAATGCAAGAAAGCGCGACTGTCGGCTCCCCACCCCACCCTCTCCCTGAATGCACTCCCGTTCCTCACCTTCTCTCCCCACCCACAACACTCACACACCGCCGAAGCTCTGCCCTCCGAGGGTGGTTGAACAACCAGTGTATATGAAAGACTGCGAGCGAGGAGGGTTCGTAGATTTTTATTTCTCTTTTTAATGGAAAGTACGTAACATCGTGTTTGTTTCTCCCTCCTTCCGACATCTGAGTAAAATTCGCTGAGGTTATGGTCTCCCTTAATCCTCAGTTACTGCCTCTTCATTCCTTAAATGTACATGTGCATAGCAACACTCTCTCATAGGCCAGTAGAAGTTTCTATTCTCTATGTTTGCGGCGCAATATCGTTGCTGGCGCTATCACTGAGGTTCGCCACTACTCTTCAGTGGTCAGTATTTGCGTCTCATCTGCCTCGCAGTCTGTTGTGAACGTAATCCTTTCTGTAGGTCTCGGGGTTACATCGTCCAATATGTTTCGACGCGAGTTTTTTTGCAAGTGCTCTCCTGCGCTTTGTTTTAACATCCAACCACCGTTGCTTGTATTGGGACTGCTCTCGGTTTTTCCTTCATCTCCAAAATATCCCTGTGATTTCTACCTCCACTTTTGTTCAAGCCCCACTCCTCCTTTGCCACGCCTCCTCCATCTCCGCCCGCACTTTCACCTCCGCCTCTGCCGCCCCCACCCCGCCGACGCCCCCTTTCCGACGCAAAGGGAGCAGAGCCGTCGCGGAGCCTTTCGGCGGAGCAATTACAGAATTATTGAAATTCGCGGAGAGATACGGCGGGCGGCTAATTCGCGAGACCGACGTCGAGCGGAGCGCTGTCGTCGCGGCGGTGCCCCCGCCGCGGGGTGAAGGACCTGCCCTAAGCCCGCGGCGCGCGACAGGGCGCCGCGGGGGCGAAGCAGTTCGAGGGGCGGGAGGGCGGGTACTGCGGCGCGGGGCGCGGGCGGCGACGCCCTCGCTTCGTCTCGCGAATCCCCGCTGCCGTAATAACGTTTTGCGCGGAGCGCTGCGCCACGACAGACATTCCGACGGCGGCGGTGACTTCCCACACTCTCGCCCTTGCGCTCGCCCTCGCCCTTGCGCTCGCCCTCGCCCTTGCGCTCGCCTTCGCCCTTGCACTCGCCTTCGCCCTTGCACTCGCCTTCGCCCTTGCACTCGCCTTCGCCCTTGCACTCGCCTTCGCCCTTGCACTCGCCTTCGCCCTTGCACTCGCCTTCGCCCTTGCACTCGCCTTCGCCCTTGCACTCGCCCTTGCACTCGCCTTCGCCCTTGCACTCGCCCTTGCACTCGCCCTCACCCTTGCACTCGCCCTTGCGCTCGCCTCCCTTATCCTCACCTCTACCTTCGCCTTCGCTCTCACCTCTACCCTCTCCCTCACTCACGCCCTCAACTTACCCTCGCTCTCCCCTCTCCCCTCTTCCTCGCCCTTGTGCTCGCGCTCGTCCTTGCGCTCGCCCTCGCTCTCGCATTCACTCTCACCATCACCCCCTATCAGGGATCTAAGATACAATTTTTTTTCTGCCAAAAAATCGCTGTTTTTCTCTTCTGCATTGCGTAACTTTCTGTACACTACGTATGTAGTGTGCGAAAAGTAAAAAAAAAATATAGCAATAATCAGTAAAGAAAAATACTAGTATGCAATTCGTTAGCTCAGACACAGTATTAATCAATTATAATACGCTTATGAATTTCCACAACTATTTTGGGGGTAAAAATTAATATGTAAACCCACAAATACTGCGGCGTAATTAAATATCAGAATTCATTAAAATATACGCTTTTCAAACGGAAAGTAGTCATTGTTATTTTAATCACAATTAACATGTATATGATGTGAATATTTTAATCCAACCGAATACGTATGTCACTAACGAACTCATTCGGCCCAATATTGTTCCGTCTTCCGAAGCGTATCGTCGAACTTAGCAAATGTGCGATTGCGAAGATTCGCAATTGTTGTGACCACGTCTATTTTAAGTTTTAAAAGTTTTGTTGAAATTAGGGCAACATAGTTATTTATAAACGAACTTCCTTTGTTCGTTTATTTTACCAGATAAAATTGATGAAAGTGAGCCGTTTCTGTAATAAATGTATTGACGGCAATTACACTACCAAGCTTTATTATTTCTCGAATCGCGAGATATACTCGTATAAGCTCCAAAATGCCATAACCTTCCTTCAGATTCATGATCTATTTCAACCAATGAATCCAGTTCCTTGTTGGATATGAACGAGTACTAAAATATTTATCAACATTTGCTATTCTTCAATTTTTTTTTTTCATTTCATTCAGATTTCATTTTTTCATCTCCGAGTTCTCAGAAACTATTCATAGCGTACCAAGATTATTTTTACTGATTTATTACAAATATTAAATTAATTTCATGACAGTATGAAGTTAGCGGAAAGACTTTGTTATAAAACATACTTCCTGATAAGGTACGTCTCATGATGTGAATCACTAATCTATTACAGTAGTAGGATGTACCATATTTTACCGTAGAACTGGAATGAGGATGTTGGGATTTCGATATGCAAATAGTGGATAAAACGGGAGGCAAAGACGGCGGCGGCCGGGGTAGAGGTGGAGACAGGCGGCAGCGACGGCGAAAGCAGCGTCAGAGGGAGATGGAGAGGTGGCGGAGAAAGAGATGGAGGTGGAAACAGGCGTCGCTCGGCTGAACCGGAGGCGGAGGCGATACTGGAGGCGGAGGCAGTGGCGGAGGGGGATGCAGATGCAGAGATAGAGGCGGAGGCGGCAACGGTGATGGACATGGAGATGGAGTATGGCGGTGGCGGCTGCGAAAGCGGAGTCGGAGGCGATGCCGGAGGGGGATGCGGAGGTGGAGGCTTGGGTAGCGACGCCGACGAAGGCGGAGATGGGGGCAGCAGGGGCGGCGCCCGAAACGGAGATGGAGGTGGAGATAGGCGGGGGCAGAGGCGGGGGTGGAGGCAGAGAAGGCGGAGGCCGGGGTGGAGGCGGTAGCAGCGACGGAGGCGGAGATGGGGGCAGCAGGGGCGGCGCCTGAAGCGGAGGTGGAGGTGGAGATGGGCGGGGGCGGAGGCGGGGGCGGAGGCGGGGGCGGAGGCGGGGGCGGAGGCGGGGGCGGAGGCGGGGGCGGAGGCGGGGGCGGAGGCGGGGGCGGAGGCGGGGGCGGAGGCGGGGGCGGAGGCGGGGGCGGAGGCGGGGGCGGAGGCGGGGGCGGAGGCGGGGGCGGAGGCGGGGGCGGGGGCGGAGGCGGGGGCGGAGGCGGGGGCGGAGGCGGGGGCGGAGGCGGAGACCGGGGCGGGGGCGGTAGCAGCAACGGACTCGGAGAGGTCGGGAGCGCGCCGTGACCGAGCCTGCTCCTCCTCCTCCTCCGCCTCCGCCCTCTCACCGCCGCCGGTGCGCCCTGTGAGTTACGCGAGCGAGGGTGGCGGCGCGGCGTGCGCGCGTGCTCTGGGCGTCTTGTCGCGGGCGGGCGGGCGGCAGGGGCGAAGGAACGCGGTGCGTGCACCCGCCCGCGCGCGCGCCCTCATTTTCATAGAACACGGCGCGCCGCCCGCTGCGCTAGCCTCGCCAACTTTATGGCGCAGGCCTTCGACACGGGGCTCAGGCCACCTCGCAAATTTTGCAGACGCTCCATCAAGAGGCCATCGGTCCGTGCATTGCAATGTGAAAGTAACAGACCGTTTCTTTACGTTCTTTTTACGCCTTAATGGGATTAGAGCAGTGAGTTTTTGTCGGCGTATGCAGAGGTTTCTTCATTGCATGTATATTAGCTACGACCTGAGAATCAAGAACATTTTGAAAAACATTTATTTAGATAGAAACTTTATACCCCAATTGTGCTGACTTTGTCGAGAGGAAAAATTAAGAAATGTGTATTGTATTCAACTGCAAATAACAAATTTCATATATACTGAGGTATACATACATAAATTATTTAGAAGTGTTGCCTATTACAACAATATAATAAAAATAATTATTACAATGAGTAACTTATAAGACTATCATTAGTGTATAAAATTGCAACATTTATTAAAATCTAAATACACGGGCAAAAACAAGTGAATTAGTGTAGCAATAAGAATGCGGGAAGGAAAAGAGAGACCAAAAAAATCACTTCCATTTCACTTCTTTGCCCTGTACTGCACCGCACTTTACCTAAATTTTAACCCTTCAATACTTTCTCTCGTATGCGTATTGTAATACAAATGGTGCTTCTCTCTCTTCAACTTCAAGGGCCCTCAAACCAAATACTGGGCAGTAAGCTTGAAGTAATCATTAGAAAAAGCAAAAAAGTCCTTGTAATTTCGGCAAACGGGCTGTTTCGCACTGTTTCTAGCTGACGTTTCAAAAATAATAGCCATGAAGAAGCCCGCTGCCTGAAGATCAATCATTTTTCTTTTCAATTCGGCGACTCCAGATCCCATGCAACATGTCTTGCGTCAAAATTCCCTGCCGAAGACTACCGCTGGAAGCTAAACTCCAAAAGAGAGTGCCTTTCCTAATCGGTGTAGGTGGGTGGGGGCAACGCTGGGGGAGGATAAGGAGAGGGGAGCAGCGAGGCAGGGAAGCCAAGAAGCCAGACAGCAGCAGAAGACGGAGACGTGAACAAAGCGACGATCGCGGCGCGCGTTCTGGGATGTCGGGCTTCGAAAGGAGCAGCTTCGCGTCGCGTTCCTGCGTCCCGGGGCCCCGAGCGGGCTGACGGCTGAATGGGGTCTAGGCGCCCTACGCCACGGAGCGCGACGCGGGGCAGCAAGGCACGAACCTTCCCCGCGACAGCGCACCAGACGCCAACACTCGCTGCAAGCGCTCTCGGCCACGTCGCATGGCACCTCTGACCGCGATGTTCTACAGTTCGACTCCCGACGGTGGAAGCGCATTCGACTCTACATAGCTAGGTCGAATTCAGCCATCGGAGAATTCTAGCCGGCTGCTCTTATCATCTCCAAGCACGTCCAGGCGAATGGCGGAGCAATACCCTAACACATGGGTCTCGAACCGTGCTCGATCATTCCTTTCTCTCCCTTGTCCAGTCGGGAGTTACGAGCTTGTCTCGTTTCTTCGGCTTTTCTTTGCAGTCACAATGCGACAAGAAACATCTGTATTATTTCTGCAGTGTACGTACGTTTTTCGGCTCTCACTCTCGACCAATATTAACTAATTAGGTGTGAAAAAATAGCAATCAGCGAAGAGTTGACGAATAGGAATTTCGCTTTATAAACTTTAATAGCATTAGTCGCCGAGGTATCTAAATACTTACGGCAGAAATGCAATACTCGCTTCACAGTGCCCTTGTTATCTATTGTGCATTATTAAAAAATAAAGCGTTCTATCTCCTTATAATTAGGTTTTCGAATGTGCCGTAATTTACGTTCCACGTAAAAAATTAAAACTTTTGAAACTTTTATAACTTTCTAACAGGGAAACCTATTTATTTTCTTCTGGGTACTCCCTCTCCGTAGTAAGTATGGAGGGTGTTATATAATGAATTTTGATACGCATTATCTAGATTTGTATTAAAATGCATTTTGCTAACACAATTTTACCTTCAGATGGATGTTGGAGGAATGGTCATCTTGTTTCCCTAAGTAAGCGTTCTGGCTAGAGTACACTGTTTCGTTTAATTTTCTTGTTAATTAATGACAAATAGATGCAACATAAGTTGAATGCCATGCAAGCATTTTTCAATGGTAGGGTACCACTGACACGTTTTGTGTGAACGTTTTCGGATTCCACATTAAAACATTGTACCTTACTTCTATCTGATTTCCTATGTAATAGAATCTAGTGTGAGAGCGTAGGCCACCGTGTCCATGGCAAAGGTGCCGACGTTTCTGTCTCTCAGGGCATAATATCCTGAGGAAGGTCGCAGAATAGCGACCGAAACGTCGGCACCTTTGCCATGGACGCGGCGTCACACGGACAGCCAATTAAATACTAGTCATTTGTGATGTTTTGTCCGCATGGTAGCTCAGGAAGTTCGAGGCATTGCGCCCAAGAACTCGCAACACCAAGGTTGTACCGAATAAGAAATTTACTATTGTAAGGTATTGATGTTTCAGTTTGTGGTAGCATATTGTACATTCCCAGTATTCCTTGCAGCGCCTCTCAGCCTGAATGTTTTCTCTAATTAGCATATCCCGTTAACTAAAGAGAGGAATAGGTAGATATGTGAGGCACAATAGGCTACTTCGGTCACCGCAATCTAAATGCAACGTGGCTCACTACTACTGAACAGATCGAAGTTCCGACGGGCTCACGTGTCACATCGGATGTGATGCTGTCGGCGTTAAGGCTGGGGAGGCTGCTAGTGTAAGCTAGTGGTTGCGCTGGGAATTACGACTCACCCGGAATGGGGACGTCATAAAATACGGGAAAACGGACGAAAATAAGAATTCCATCCCTTCCCAATGATGAGTTGTTTAATTTATTTAGTAAATTCACTTGGGAAGATATTCTTTATTTATATTAAAAACTTTAACTTTGCGGGGAAGTAATGTTCTCTGCAGCGTGAAAATATAAATCATGATTTTACGCGAGGGAATTTCATATTCTAATTATGGTCGTGAGCTTACAACAGACTGCGTTTATTTGCCAATATCATGACGCATTCCATTCAATTGTCCATTGTCCATCGTTGTTGCTATTCCTAGTCACCATCGCCCCTCTTTTACTGTTTCACTCAAAACCGTCTAATATAAAATCACTCCCAATTATCGCTTACAAATTGCTCCATATGTATGTCTGCTAGAAATTATACTTTGTAATGATGACTAGTAAAATATTTTTTCATTCTTTTCTGGCTGAAAATCCTTTCAAAGACAGCATCTTCAAAATCAAACACATTGCTATTCACTAAATTTTGTACTTAGCACAAAAGTATAACTTAATAATCTGGATATATGTACAAATAATTAAGGAAATTAACAGTGCACATGTACCTATTAAGATTTTTTATATCAGCGCGGCTGTAGCTTTGCCTTTGTTGTGAACAGAAAGTTTTCAAATTCTGTACTATTCAGGTTCACAACCAGAAACTTCTCCGCCGCGCTAACGTTATATCCAAAATCTGTACTGCCCAGTTGAAAGAAGAGGAGATTCAATATTTTGCTCTCCGCCTGATTACTGCTTTCTTCCTTTGTCTACCCACATGGAATATTTACGAATTCGCCACAAGATCATTTTCTCCTTAGTATAGTAGGCTTAAATTTACGGAAACAGGGAAAGGAAAAGCAATATGGTAAACGTAAAAGTGCAACTTTCTTCTCCCTCTCTTTTTTATGTGCCAATCGATTATGATAGAAGTTCCTTATCGTATGTTCCAGTAGAAAACATAATATTAAAAGAACGAAATGATCATGTACACATTCAAGGTAGTACTGTTGAGGAATATGTAGAAGTTTCCATTGGCGAAAAGTTCTGTTAAATAATGGAATTAACTTCTGAATGCTGTACAGTTAAGTATGGGGATACACTATCAGAAACCTCAATAATTTAATGTAGATTAATGTATTGTATATGAAACTTAATTTTATTTTGTTCACTAAAAAAACGCTTAATATATTACACTAAATTGAATGGAATACTCTACATTAATTTTAATGTATAAGTTAATATCAGTGTAGATTTAATGTAGAGGATTTCCCGTTTCCCTTGACTCTCATCATTGATAACATATTCATTATCACTAGTCCATCAAGATCATTCATTCATATAACCCAGATATGACCATAAAGCTTTGACTCTTGCATCCTGACGTACATGTGTACTTTAAATTTAAGTGCGTTCATGATACGTACTTTAATGTTCATTTCTTTAAATTAATGCGGAAATTTCTGACGGTGTAACTAAAATGTATCCCACCCCTTCAAAATTTTCTCCGGGTGCTCTCTTTCCTAAATGGGCAAATTGACCGACCAGAAGCATGATTGAAGAGCATCTCCAGGGCCCCGTGCCTTGGGTCGCCCCCGGCGGGGCCCCTCGGGTCGTCGTGCGGGCTGCGGGCGGCGCCCCCGCGGGGGCCTCGTGCGTGCGCGCCACCCCCGCCCCCACCCCCGCCACCCCACCGATCAATGGCCTCTCCCGCGACCGTCGCCGCCCCCGCCCCCGCCCAACCCCTCCCCGCTCGGCCGCGTTTTTGCCCCGGCGCGGCGCGGCGGCGGTGCAACACGACGGCCGAAAATAGCGAGATCGATGCTGTTTTGTCTGCAGGGCGCACGCCGCCGCCGCCGCCGCCGCCGCAGGGCCGAGGAGACGCAGCGCCGGAAGGTTCTGGAAGCGGCGGACGCGCCGTGAACACCGTCGGGGGAGGGTGAGTGGGGGGGGGGCGCCGGCCGGGGCGCTGGAACCGCTCCAAGTGGAGGCGAGCAAGGTGCGTGACCCGCAGCGCAGAATGCGAATGATTTGGGGGTGCAATAAAATGGCGCCGTGACGGCGATCAATTGTTATACTTCAGGGGCAAACGCCATACGACCACCTATTTGTAAAATGTTCTTTGTGAAGGCGGCATATGATTAGGATAGGAGGGAAGAATAGATGTGGAAAGTAGGGAAGTAGTACTCCCAATTTTATGAATGTTTTATTTAGAAAAATGTTATGTAAAATTTTCTGACATGAGTTCTAGAAATGTTCGCTCTCGTTTAGCGTTACAGGAGCAGAGTTGAAGAAATTAAAAAAGAACAGAAAAAACAACTACAATAAATATAGGTACATGTTAGGAATAGAGAGAAAATATAATATTACTATGTGACGTGAGAATGAATGTAATCTTAAGGAAACTAAGGGATGTACCATGAGGAAACTGAAGACGAAAACAATGACGGTCTTGTAGATTTTTAAGATATCGTGGCAGGAGTACGAGTTCCAGAAAATATTGCTGTAAATGGTAAAGTTAGAGTAAATCTATTAAGAACTGAATAGAAGGAGCAAATACAGCGAGAAAGAAAACAAAGCAATGGGTGAAGAGGGGGAAACGCGGTGATGGAAACGAGCCCTTTGTCTTTTTCTTTCCGACAGGAGACACAATTCTATATCATTATAAACCCGCCCTTGCGTCGCCTCTTAGCCCGTAATTCCATTTCGAGAAACGCTCCGAGGTAAAGATGGTAGAAAAATATTTTTATAATAGACGAATTTCTCAGTCTTCACGAGGATACTTGGGAAGAATGAAGCTTAATACATTCACCATTTGATTGTTTTTTCTAAGCTGCATTGCAATATCGTGTGCATATGGAGTGTGTGTGAGTCCCTGTGATACGAGTAAGAGCGGCGCCTGGAGGGCGAATCGCGTGCCAGCTCTGTTGCCTCCTTACCCCCTCCTCCGCCCCCCACCCTTCTCCCCCCGCGCCTTCAGTGACCCTGTAGCCTCGCTTTTTTTCGTACTTCACGTTTGGTGCTGAGGAATTTACGAGTATAATAGAGTTTCTCGTGTCAGGAAGCATTTGCATCGTAAAGTGTACCTTTTATTTCTTCATAGACAGCGGTGTAGGAGCGCTTAGTCCGTCCCACGCCCACGCTCAGGAGGGGAGCTTTACCTCGTCGCAAATTTGTCGGCTTCGTGGCCCGGCTTCGTGGCTCCCCGCGTTCGATTGCCGGTATTCCGGTGCAGAAATCTCAAGTGCTTTTGAAAAATAGCTTGGAGACCGCAAGTCGACCGTTACCGTTTTACTTGTTCCGGCAGAAATACTGCGATGGGGGATGTAATTTATCGTTCTAAGAAATTCATGTGACTGTGAACTACTTGAGAGTTGTGTTGGAGCAAGGAATGAGTAAAGTAGAAAGTAGATAGAAAATAAAAAGTAAAATTGAAACTTGGAAACAACTTAATTGAGATATATTATTGCTCATGATTTAGTTTATTTCAAGAGGTTTAGTTTTAGCATAAAGGATAAAACATTTACGATCTGTATATATGGAATCTGTTTAATTGCCTTCCCCAAAAAAATATTAAGGCAAATTTTAAATAATTCCCTGACAGGGTAAAAAATCAAGACATAAGAAGAAAATTCAATGAAGCTCAAATTACTCTTATGAATCGGTTACTACTCTTAGTCGTCGGGAAAGTATCTTCACGCAGTTTCGTCATCCCTGATGCACTCGCCGAATGACCACTTGAGGACAAAGACATCAAAATCAAAGAAAAATAGACAGACATAATGTTCAGCCAAACTGAAAATGCTGTTTGGCAGTTGGTGTTCTAATTGGCGAAGGATAATCGAAAGTGAAACACCTTTTCTAATTACGGCATAGTACAATTTTATTAAAATGTACAATTTCTGACCAACCAAAAGTAGCAATTTATTAAAAAAATATGAAACTATCAATGCAAATGTTTCGATTTCAAAAATGTTAATTAATTAGTGTAAATTAGTTCAGTCAAAATGAACATTGTTAAATTACTATTAAAAAAGTTCAAGCTGCTAGCTCTCTGAGATCAAAACGGGCTATAATAATAGTAATAGTACATGAAATATAAAAAGAATAAAAATAGAAGATACAATATCTGGAAACACGATAATAGTTGCAGCAAATCTGTATTTCGGCCTATGCGCGCAACACTACTCGTACTTTGTGAAATAAGGAAGGTATCATGAAACAGCGAAGTTTTCAGATCATTGTTTCATTTACGTCATTCATCGTTCCTACTCCTATGAGTTTGACAAAGATAAAGGCGTCCCCCGGTTTCTTGAAACCTCGTACCTCCCGAAGCACAAACACTACCCACCCCGTTCGCCTGAGCTATCCCTGCAAGTAACATAAAGGGTCTGGCGAGGGGACCAGGAAGGGGTGCCGTGACGCGAGGAGGGCGGTGGACGTCCGTGCCGGAAGAGCAATAAAGGGGCCAGACATCCCGCGCTGCTCTCGCTGCATGCACAGCCCCGCTCGCGCTTGCTGTACTGGCGCTGCAAATGACCCGTCGCGCCTTCACAGGGCCCTCCTTTCCTTTCGGGAACGGTCTTCTGTCCCAAGGAGGACCCTCCACAACAACCCCTTCCTGTTACTTAATGTCAAACTAATATTGTATACATGTGTGAAAAATTGCTATTACTCCACTTCAGAGGAATACTCCTATTTTTTTCGATGAGAGGGGTACATCTAAAAAGCCCATCCGACTTGGTGTTTTCTTATAAATAATTGAATTTTTCCTGAATAAAAAATGTATTTTATTTGTTGTCTTGCAGTTAATATTTGTAACGTTCACAGTTTAGATATTGGATGAGGGGAAATGAAGCGCCAGGACATCCCACCCCTTGGGTGTGAAACTATTCTACGTCGATTTATTTGTTTTTGATTTCTTTCTTATCGAATGTCATTTCCTGATGGTTTCATGGTCGAAAAGGGGGTTTCAAAGATGATATTGAATGAAAATAATGTATGATAATATCAAAAAATTGCTCCACCTTTCACTTTTGGGAAGTAGTCAAACTGTTGCTCCTTTCCTAACCGAATATGCACGAGGATATGCTTTAATGCCCATCAAAAGAAGAAACGTGATTTTCTACATTTATTATTTTTATCATTCCATTAATTAACAATTTTCTGCCAACAATTGCTACACAAAAATTACAAACTGCTTTATCATTTTAATTTTCTGTAGTCATTTATTTCCAGTTTTCATTCTTAAATGAAGTCATATAATTTTCTTTTAATTGGTAATTAATGTTTTAAGTAGATCTCGTCGAGAAATATTTCTATTACAGGACATAAAGGTATTATTTACATTATTAACATTTAATTGTTATATAATTACTCTTAGGACTTTGGATTTTGTCAAAAACTGTTTATAAACACTCCTACCCATGTAATTTGTATCACGTCACATTTCCTTCAAGAAAAGTAAATATTTTCTTACACAACAACGTTGAACACAATATATTATTTGTCATGTTTTCCACTTATGGGAAACTATGCTCAATTCAGAATCACGATTTGGTGAAAGGGAATAATAATCTAGTAATTCCGAATACATTAAAAGGAAGTATTCACGTAACTTCTGCACGTTCTGCGCATTGCTTACGAACCTTGAATGAATTATCCAGCTAGAAAGCCGGCCAGAGTTGTGTAGGATTAAGGCTCTGGGTTCCTTAACCCCAAATCGCATCCTAAAATCCGGCTGGGGGTGGTGAATTTTCCAAAGGCCACAGTATACCACGCTACACGGGGAGTTAAAGTCAAAGAATTCTGAATGACAAAATTAAATTATCCAGCAATTCCCATATTTCATCAGATCTCATATTACCCAACCATGGAAAGATTCAAATCGTGTATAAATATCAGGTTGTTGTGTCGGTACCAAGTAGCGAACATGGAAGTCAATAAGGCAGTTGGTATCGTTTGTACTCATGAGGTGCAAATTTTGAAAATGCCTAACAATGCTCGCTGTGTCGGGGTTGACCAATGGGCAATTTTCCAGTCCGAGCATTGAACAACTCATACTACCTTACCTACCAAGAAGTTCGAGTTGTTGAATTAACTTTTCCTGATAAATAAAACTTATACTGCTTCATACAAAATTAAGAAGGTCTACACTATTTTCTCCTTTAAGTGAATATCTCTTAGGTGTTGCCCATTAACTCAAATATTGGTGAAAAATCATGGATCATTAAATTTCATTTCAGCAGGCGTCGCACTAATACTCTTGTCCTGGTTTATCTACAAATATTGCTGCTACAACCAAGATATGTCCCCTGCATAAGAGTTTTTAAATCGATATGTGAAAATCTGATTTGTGAAAATGTATTCAATCAAATGCAAAACAAAACTTTTACAGTTATTTCTATGAAATTATTGCGACATACAAAACATGTTTGGAACGGATAAACACACAAAACCTTTTCATCTTGCCTCAAAATAACGAAAACCATATCTTTTGCACGGCACTAAGTCGTGTTTTGTCGACCGTAGAAATCTGTTTCAATGTAACTAGCACTCGTTTGAGTAAACTGTCGTATATTTCCGGCTTTGGCAGCGCAGCGGTCGCGGTCGCGTGGCAATTGTATCCGGACGCAGGGACCTACCATTATCCAATGCATATAATAAGCCATCAATCACTTTTGACTTCGCCGCCTCTCTCCTCTCGTTAGCCACGTGGAGCGCCTCCATCTCCTCCACGGAACACGCGAGCTTTTCCATCGCGGCGATTGGGGCTGAAAATTGGAAAACGCGTTGGGGAGCGTTGTAAGTGCAGGAGAGGTAATGAATGAAGTGGCCGAAATATACATGAACCGTAAAACAAACACCCTTAAAGGTAAATGCATTGTTGAAACTGTATGATTCATTAAATGTTTCATAAAGCATTCACGAGGAATGCTACATCATGTTCAGTGAATACATCGGCTTTATACATTTTACTGTCACTAATTTGAACACCATACGAGACAATGTAATGCTTTTTTGTACAAATAACTCCTTCGATTAATCAACGAAATAATAATGAAATATTTTTTCTTCTGTTATATGATATTAATATTCTTAATTGTTTACATTACAATTTGAAAAACATGTAAAATATTTAAGGAATTTATTGAGCTTTCACAGTATTATATCCATGTCACGTGATATATAATACAAACAGGTGTGTCGTAGTTAGTGTCATATCTACCATATGTAAATCATACTGTGTTAAAATATCATATAGTGAAAGA
Source organism: Gryllus longicercus (assembly GCA_038098605.1). Lineage (NCBI taxonomy): Eukaryota > Metazoa > Arthropoda > Insecta > Orthoptera > Gryllidae > Gryllus > Gryllus longicercus. Next base: position 141,612 of record JAZDUA010000253.1, on the reverse strand, counting down.
ATTTTAAGGTATTTAAATCAGGGAATCTTTTCTGCATTTTTGAAACTCCCGGCAGTAAATCCTTTAAATAGTATTTTAAATGATTCCCTCTTTAAACACATTTGTATCACCAGATGGCAGCAGGCAGGCGGAAAGCTAATGAATGGTCTGCTGGCGTTGATATTGCAGATGAAGCAATGTTGCGATGTCTTCGCCGTGGAGCGTCTTCTCTGGGACGTGCGTGGAAAGAACGCACTTGGGGGGGGGGGGGGGGCTTCGTTTTACAACGTCGCGCGCGCTAGCGCCTCCTAAACGGATGCGTGCTGTGGTTGTCGCTGGTTGCACGGTGTCATTTGTCGCACTCGCTGGCTGCGCGGCACGTCGTTCGCTCGCGCACTCTCGCAGGCGCCGCCAGCGCGTAACTGTAACCGGTTACGTAACCGCCGCGCCACCAGCAGTTCCGGGCCAAGGACGGGCGCCCATTGTCCGGCGCCGGCGCCGGCGCCGCCGCCCCGTTCCCCCCCTCCCCCTCACCCATGGGTCCTGCTCGGCGCGCTGCACTTGAACAGTTTTCTTCACTTTATTGGGCGCCTGTAGAGGCAGTCGGAGATGAGCATGTGTCTAGTGATTCACGCTGTGCTCGCAAGGCCTCTCTAGGCCCAACCAATGGGACGCTTCATGACGCAAGGCTTCGACGAGAGCTTTCAAAGTGCTCCCGGATGTCGGGGAAGCTAATATCGTCAGCTCGAGTCGTCGGCTTGTAAACGGCTTGTAATTGTAGCGTAAGAATTATTTATTAAAGAGAATATTTGTTTTTTTCTAATCACGCTAACACATACTATAAAAACAATTTCGCAAGTCAGTCTCCACACAGTCTCTCCTGTGTTAGGTTATTTTCCCTTTTATTTGTGATCGAGTCTGCCTTTTTGGTTTGCGCGTCTTTGCCATCTAGTGTCGCTTAGAAACTTCCAGGGAGACGCTCTCCAACCACATCACTCCAGCGAGTCAAGCCCAGCCTCTCTCCCCCCCCTCTTCAAGTTTCACTACCGTGGTAGCCCAAGTTCTATTGGCTAGAACGAAATCTGAAAATGTGATTTAAATTTTACATATTTTTGCAATTGAGGATTTGTCAACAAATAAAATTATAATTCCATTCGTCAATTCCTCTTTACGTTCTTTGGGAGCCTTAAAGCTCCTCGTGGTCAATCACTTGGAGGATGGTGAAGAATAGCAAGGTTTGGACAAAAAAGAACGCTGATTTTTGTCTTGTGTACTCTTAGGGGAACTCAAAAAACAGATGTATACAAACAAATAAGTTTTCCATTTTTGATATATGTATGGAATTTATTAGAAATATTAAATATTTCGTATTATTATTATTATTATTATTATTATTATTATTATTATTATTATTATTATTACTATTATTATTATTACTATTATTATTATTATTATTATTACTATTACTATTATTATATTTTACACCAATATCGAATTTTGTTAAGAAATGCAAACTTTTTAGGATGAATGCGAGGGGTTTCAGAACCATTTCAAAAAATAAGTTAAAACCTGAATTTGAAATCTAACAAATTAAACATGAAGAGTCTCGTTCTGTTGTATCGGAAGCACAAGTTTTGAATTAAAATCGAATTAATCAGAGTGCACATCAGAATAAAAAGTACATAAAAATCAAAATTCATCTGAACTTTTCATTCGTCTGTTGAAAAGATACACGAAATAACTTCATGACTCCCGTCCGCTCCGCTTTAGTTCCATATTAATGAATAATTTTAGACTGCAACTACACCTGCGCACAATAAAAACCTAAAAAGGCACCTCTACATTCTGCTCGCGTGAATAGCAACACAATCCCGGGTCGCCTGCACGCGCAATTGGTCTCAGGCGAGCGGGCCATGGGGCGTCCTCGTCTGCCGCGCCAACCGCCAACCGCCCACCGCCCCGCACCAGCCGCACGCCACAAAAATCTACATCTCGCCGAGTTACGAGGTTTCTGCATGGGGCGGCGCGGGGCGGCGCGGGGCGGCGCGGGGCGGCGCGGGGCGGCGCGGGGCGGCGCGCGAAGGGCACTGCATGCGACCGCGTCAATCCGCCCAATCCTCCATCAGACGTCACGCGCGGACACGCCGCGCACGAGAAAAAACGCCCAGTGTCAGTCTCCGATTTTGCCAAATGCTGGGTATGTAAAGAATGAATAAATGATTCTCACTTTTTTTTCTTTTACTTTTGCAGAATATTTTCTGCGATTGCAATATATGCAGTGATCGCACAATATGGATTATGCTGTGACCAAAAACGGCGATTTTTTATCTTATTGCGGAGCCCTGATAACAAAAAAGTGGATTAATCTCGTTTTTTTTCTGTAGAAAAAGTTTTAAAGGGTCGAAATCACCCTCTAAAGGTAGAGGCGTAAACTGTTTTTGCGTGAAAAAATGCAACGCCCTTGACGAAAGGTAATTGCAAAATGTATGTGACCAAGATATATCATGTTCTTCACGTCATCATGCCAAAATTTCGTATCTTTCTTTTTGTTACTATGTGAGGGAAAACTGTTCCCAAAAATTAAATCAAATTAAAAAGTGCTATCTAACGCAACCGAATAGAAAGGGAAAAAATCAAAAAAAATTATATATTATGCTTCATTTTCATACAAAATTGACGTTTTTGCACATTTTTTGTAAAAACTTGTTTTAGAGACGTTACCTCCCCAAACTACCCTCACTTAGTATTTACTAAGTGTAAGTAGTAATAGTAGCCTAGTAAATACTGACTCCGGCCGCGGAAGCCTACGCTCATACCCTCACTTATTTTTTCTATGCGAATCAGTAGAATCATCTCTTTATGTTCTGGATTTTGGAAAGTAATTCTGCGGCCGTACACCCGCAGTCGGGGCAGACAGACTGTGCGCGCCACGGCAAGCCGCCGGGTGCACCGCTTTGTTCGTTCAGGCGCTCCCCCACCGCCTAGTGGGTCCCCTCCCTCACCAACCTAACTTTTGCTTTCGACATTTGTGTTAAGAGGAAGTCGATTTTAGTTCCAGCATTTGTCGTTGCGGAGTATTGGACCGTTGCTTCGGCCATACGTAGTTTTCGTGATCATACAGAAGACAGGACCTCTTCGTTACCGATACGACTAACAGTGCCCCCGAACAGTGGTGCAGACGGTACCAAAAGAAAAGGTGAACATATCGTTGCCGTAAAACCGGGGACAAAATAATACGCTTATAATTTCTGAACACTTTAAAATTTCCAAACACACTCGGACGTAGTGGGCGGCGACTGTCTGCCTCATGTGTCTGCCTCAACTGTGCCCTATCTGGGCGTGCAACTGGGACATTAGTCCCGTAAGTGAAGGGAATATTTTTTTCGGGAGGTAGCACTTATCTTCCCCAGCTGGATGGTGAGATCCGGCGCCGATCTATCCGTCAGCTAGCGGGCCGGGTTTTCCCCCAACCAGGTATTCCCCACCAGCGGATCACTGCCCCAGCCGGGATAAGCTTTAAGTTCCCGACATGTGTGGTAGTAGAGAGCACGCAAGTATGAGTAAGGGACGAGGACAACACAAGAAAGAGGAAAGAAATATCGCGCAGTTCGGTGGCCTTTTTGTTCGGGCACTGCTCTGACATTCGCCTGGTATTTATCGAAGAAACCACGGAAAAATAACCATTCGAGCAGCCGGTCGCGAGAATTCTCCTCCAGATAGACACTGAATTGATCCAGCTGACAATCTAGTGCCCAGAGTCTTGCAATCTTCGGGACTCAAACCTAGGACCTCCCGCTCAGAGGCACTGGACATCAGTTGACACTCTGAGCCACCGTCTCATGCGAAATGCATTTACACGACTTGCGACTTGCTTGCTTTATACACACACAATTGCAAACATAGTATAAAAACCGTATGTATAGGAATCGCAATAACGCCTAATCTAATGCCGAATTTTAAAATATTTGTGTGTCTTTGTTTATGTCATCACAACTCGTGATGTTCAATTTGGTGGTGAAGTCTGAACATAATTTGAGGTGGCTCACTTGAGATGATTCCCTCAAACATCTGCATTGCCACTGAACCACTGCAAATATTGAAATGCAATTTTCTCTCGGACATGTAAGGAGATCATAAGAATCTGTACAATATTATCCTTTTGAATTTTTAATTGCAGAGATATCGGCACAACTTCGAGTTTTTAAATGGAAACCTATGAATTTCTTTAGCCCAGGGGAACGGTTATTACAAAAATAATAGCCCAATAATAATGTTTCCACTAGTCTCTTCACTCTCGTTATCATATTATAAGAAATCGTGAGTATAACACAGAAGTATTATCTTATACACAAGAGTAACATCAGTATGTGTACTCACCTGATTACCAGGAGTACAAGGAACAAATACTTTTCAACGAACACTCGACTGACGTATTGCTTTGATTTCAAGTTGATACACTGTTCAGGGTAGGCAATATTGCAAAACATTTACGCAAGTATTCTGAAAATGGGAAGTTTCCATTTACGAGTTAAAAGTTTTCCGTGGTTGCATGAAGCTATGTTGGAAGTCAAGTCATCACAATGCCTGCATTCTAAATTACAAGCTATCGGCATCTGACATCTGTGCCTCTAGTGCATCAAAGCAATAGAAAAATTGTGTATAAAAATGTGGATATTGATAGCATTAGTAGATGAAGTCGCAGGTTTTAACGGCAATTTTCAACTGCAGTTAATTGCAGATTATGTTTGAAGTCTAAAAAATTAATGGACTTTGAAGATCGGTGTTAACGTAATTGAAATACGGAATAAAATGTTTCGTAAATTAGCATCATTTATTTTTGTAAATTGAAATTGTGACAATATCTATATCTAGTATTATACAACTAATGTTTTTAAATTGCATTCAGTAGCAACTTTGTCATAAATTCATGGAACAAAGACATTAAATGTACATTCTTTAATTGTTGCAATGGATTTGTATGCTATTTGAGATGGATAATCTGGTATAGTTAGAATGCTTATATGTATTTGCTTAGAGCTCTATTGGCCATGGAATGGTCATCGGCAGTTGATTTGACGCTTGCAGTAGAGAAGGCATAGCCAGGTGGGCAGGTTAATCTGAAAACAACTCTATGTTAATAAATTTAATGTGAATGATACCATTTGGTTTCTGCTGTTTATTCGCTCAACTATTGGCGGTTCGTCGCGGCCATACGCACAATGGGTCACTATTTACTTTTGCCTTACTCCAATTTGAGAAATCTCTACAATCCTCTAAGAGGTGCTCCAAAAATTCCTCAGCCTCCCAGGTGGTTTGCTTCTTGTCCTTAATTACAAATAGACATATAATTTTGTTAGAACTATTCGTTCGAAAAGGGAGTCGGGGCGGGGCGGAGCCGGGGTTCGAACCGCGGCGCGGCAGGCGAGGCGAACGAAGCGGCCCGCGTCGGAGAACGACCTACGTCACGAAATCGAGTTAGGCGCAGGGGACGGAAATAGCGGCAGCGCAGCGGGCAGCCACTGCGGCGCGGCGTAGCGGGCGGGGCGGGGCGGGGAGGGGGAGGGGAGGGGAGGGGACAGGTGGCGGAGCGGGCCGGGGCGGGGCCGAGCGGGCCGGGGCGGGGCGGAGCGGGCCAGTGCGGGGCGGAGCGGGCCGGGGCGGGTAAGGAGCGGGCCGGGGCGGGTACGGAGCGGGCCGGGGCGGGTACGGAGCGGGCCGGGGCGGGTACGGAGCGGGCCGGGGCGGGTACGGAGCGGGCCGGGGCGGGTACGGAGCGGGCCGGGGCGGGTACGGAGCGGGCCGGGGCGGGTACGGAGCGGGCCGGGGCGGGTACGGAGCGGGCCGGGGCGGGTACGGAGCGGGCCGAGGCGGGTACGGAGCGGGCCGGGGCGGGTACGGAGCGGGCCGGAGCGGGTACGGAGCGGGCCGGGGCGGGTACGGAGCGGGCCGGGGCGGGTACGGAGCGGGCCGGGGCGGGTACGGGGCGGGGCGGGGCGGGTACGGGGCGGGGCGGGGCGGGTACGGAGCGGGCCGGGGCGGGTACGGAGCGGGCCGGGGCGGGTACGGAGCGGGCCGGGGCGGGTGCGGAGCGGGCCGGGGCGGGTACGGAGCGGGCCGGGGCGGAGCTGGTGGAGAGCGGTGGGGATTGGAGGAGGAGGAATGGTCAGCAGGGTATAATAATTCCAACAATGATGGTCACTGTCGCGAGCTGGGTGGGGCTCTTACTTAATAGGGTTGGAAAATGCTGTGTTGTAGTGTTGTTTCTTTATTTATCGTACGGCATAATTTGCGGGGATACGGTCATTGACCGAAGGTTCGGCACAGATGTGTTTCGACACATTTCAAGCGAACTCTCCACACGCGTATATAGAATCTGCTGAGCACGCGCACCTCGTGAGCGTGCCTCGCAGCTCCTGAGTGCGTTCCTCACTTTCTCCGTTAGAATTCTGTTATCAGTGAAATGCGTTGGTGGTTCGTTTACAAATCAGAAGCATAACATGGTACACTAAGGATTTTCTGCCCTTGCTGGACGTGAGAGGAGAACTTGGTGTTTGGGAGTCAGTGTGCTAGCCTCCTTACCACCCGGCGGGAGAGGAGCGTTGAATTTTGGGGATGGTTGAGGTAGTAACTGGATGATAGTGGTGAAAGCATAGCAGCACGGTTGGAATCAGAATAGTTATTTATTTCCAATGTTCGTTGTAATGGTCCATTGTGTGGTGGTGTGGTGGTGGTGGTGGTGGCGGCGGCGGTGGTGGTGGTGCTGGTGGTAGTGAATAATGTTGAATGGTTGTACGTGGTGATGGATGGTGGTCCGTGACAGTAGGTGGTGGTGATCAGGGGTGGCGGCAAAGACGCGGCTAGTGACGGAGCCGAAATGATGATAGTGTGATGGTGGGTCTCGGTGGGGCAGCCGAGGCGGCGGCGACGTGGGCGCGACGTGGGTGCTGGGCGGGGGGCGCGGGGCGCGGGGCGCGTCCGGGCGTTTGGGCGGAGGGGTCGCGTGCGGGCGCGTGACCCCGGAAGCCCTGCAGGCGGCGCCACGTGCTTAAGCGGGTTACGACGCAGCGCGCGGCGCGGCGCGGCCGCGGCGACGGCGGCGGCGCAAACGGGATTACAGGCGTCTCGACACGCGCACGGCTGCTCTGCCCGCCCCGCCCCGCCCCGCCCCGCCCCGCCTCGCAGCGCTCGGGGACTAGAACCATCCGTTCTTTGTTGTCCACCACCCTTTTTTTCTTCTTTCGGAAGGGGTCACTTAATTTTGCTGCCATTGAGGAATAGGGGAAGGATGATGCGATAGTGAATTAATTTCCCGATACCGATCACTAATCATGGTGTGTATTGAGGAAATATACCCTACTCTCCTCTAGAATTTTAGGTGTATTTCGATACTATACTGCATTAGGTAATACTATGCGATCTTTGCTCGGTAGAATAAAGAATAGAATAGAGGTAAATCACATTAAATTCTAAAACTTAGTTTTAAACACTTTCCTCTTACAGTAAGTCATCGGTTAGTAGCTCGCCACCAGGGTATGAACCGATGGACGAATATTGTAAAAATCATGACTTACTGGGGAAATAAGGCCAGTCGTTGATTAAGATTTTTTTCTTTGCTGATGATATTGCCAGTAGGATATGAGAGGGGTAGTGCATATTTTGTTGTGACTTTATTTCATTAACATCAAGTGTCTTAAAAATTAACCATTTCAATTTTTTTGAATATTTATATTGAATTTTATTGGGAGATTCTTTCCTAAATCGCAGCCATTGGATTTTCAATCACTCTCAATGGATTTTTCTTCCTAGCATTTTGTTTTACTCAATGCCAATCTGGAGGTACTAAAAATGTGTAGATATTTATTCCTCTTCTATTAGACCAAACGTTTGGCCGCAAGGGAGGTGTGAGTAGCCACTACTAGACATTTATAATTTCTTTCATCCAAGCTGGGGTCTGGAGATGCACAAATGTAATTACATAGTACTGAGTTTAATTTTGCGGATCTGGCACCCGCTTGATCAGAATGCAAAGTTATTTTGAGTTTCGGAAGTTCTTAATGTAATAAAAAAAGCATTATCCTATCTCTTGCGGACCCCTAGGGCACATTGTTTCATGTCATATAAACATGTTCGAGTTATTAGTGCCCATATCATGAATGTTCTAGCAGTGGACTAACCTCAGGTTAGTGCACATTGAGTGAGTCAAACGCGAAATGACAGAAGCAATATTGTGGCGCCATAAAGCGATCGATTTCAAAATGTTGCTTATTCAACTGTGCAGTCGATAGGCCTACCTTAAATATTGCCTTAAGACACCTACCTTAAAAATAGCCAATAAATTTTTTATGTATTAATCCAGTCTGCCGCTCATTCCCTCATAAACCCGATAAGTATAGTGTCGGGTTTAAAGCCACAGGCCCCTCAGTCAAAACAACAGATTGAGGACCCATCTTTTTTGTAATTGAACGTAACTCTGGACAAAATATTTAATATTCAGTATAATAATACAGAATAATTATTTATTACAGACACAGAATGACTTTTCTACATTTAAAGTTTTGTACACTTTTTTCTCAAATACCTATACTAATGTCTCGAACATTCTTACTTCATATTATAAAAATCCTTTGATATATAGTATATAATGATAATAATTTAACATTTTATTTTTAGTTTTGTTTTTGTTAAATCTCTCGTCCTGGCAATATATTCTAGGAAGAGAAAACAATTATGTGTGAGGTCAAAAAAACTATCTAAAAATTGTAATAACGATAACGGGCAATAATCAGATAATATGATTGTTTTGATTTAAATAATATCTTGCACTGTTAAAATACGAATATATAATTCTACATTGTAATAAAAAATTCGAGTTTTTTCTCATGAATTTAAAGAAACATCTGGGGTCGTTCACAAATGCGTACATAAAAATAGTCATTTTTGACGCCCTCCTTTTCCCTTTCTACGCTTTCGTAAGAAAGATCTTCCTCCTCAAATGTATCTACACGTCAACACCGATGAGGCAATGTTGGCATTGAAATACTAATGAAAGACCGTTTCTTCTGTACATACCAAGGGGTTTTCCCCTCTCCCTTCTTCTCAACTCCGACTTTCTGCGTTCTCTGGAACAACGCATGCATCTTCCTCGCAGAAAATTCACAAAGGACCGTCATTTAAGCGATGTACAGTGTAAAAAAATACATCTTACACGACTTACACATATGCAATTTTAGGCAAACCGTTTACCGGTTGCCAGACGGCAAAACATTCTTCCTTAGCTTTACCAAGAAACGTTTCCAACATGCATAATAGAAACTCATTCGTTGGCGTTTTATAGACAGTTCAATTGAAGGAGAACTGGAACCAACAATAAGGGGAGGTTGACCCATTATCGGGAAAATTATACGAAACTAACTTCGACTTTGCAAGCTCATATTTTAATCACACCTGGAACACTGTCACACACACGGAGTGTTTTTTTAAAGCTGAAAACCTGCAGGGACAAAATAAGAGTTTAACTGCACACTTGACACTGCTGGTCCTGCTCCGGAATCGTAAGTCCGTAAGTCCGTGCTCCGGAATCGTAAGTGAATCCGTCTTAACACCGTGTCCTTCCCCGAATTAGGCACCACCCAAGGCGCCAGCTTGAAGAAAATATTTGGGAGCCCATGTAGTATGCCTACGATCCTATCTTATATCTTAAGTTTTGATTTTCAGTTTCAAAAGCAGAGTTCTTGTCCTCAACTTCACAATAATGTTGCACCTTTTCCTCTTCCAATTGACATTTTTGCCGTTTGTTAATAATTGTTTCCGTATTATAATACACTACACTCGGCTCTCGAACTTGTTGAGCACAAAAAGCACTCCCGTCTCTCCGTATATTTGATTTGAGTGGTTACGACCACGATTTTCCTGTACCAGAAACTACGCAGCCTATTCAGAAGGTCAGGCACTCACTCATTAGTTATCATCTTGAACAAAACTGCATTATCAGTAGGGTTAATAGATTGAATGAACAGTATTCATTAAAACAGTTGATACTATTACCGTACTCTAGTATGTGGCACGCTTCTCTAGTTATTATATATATATATATATATATATATATATATATATATATATATATATATATATATATATTCGAGCACCGCCAGAAGTCACTGGGAGATGATATTAAATGCTGAAGTTATTTATTTCTATTCAAAGATGGAAACGCAGTTTAAGAATGAATGAAGGGGATATGTTTGTTTGTTTTTTTTCTCGGAAAGGGAGGGTTATCTGTACCGATGTTGTAAAAGGATGTGAATTGTGGCGTGAATTATTTGCTCTTTAGTGGTTTTAATTTGAAATCGGAATGGAGAGTTGCGTTTCTGACAAACCATGAGACTTGGTAGCAATGCAGAGGTTTCTGTTTTTGAAGACTTGGATCTTGTTAATGTGGGATGTTGCTGGATGATACTAGATCGGCCATGTGTAGAGGAGGAGTGGTCGAAAAATGGATTTGTATAAGCACTGTATTTTCGGGACTGAGGTTACTTTCACAGTTTATAATGGGGCGAAGTTGACGAAGTTTCTGATTCTCTTGCTTCCCTTTGGTTTCTGTATGACCTTTTCAAGTTAGTTTTGTGTCTATAGAGACCCATTGAATTGAATGGGGAGCAAGGAATGGAGAGTTGTTTAGCAGGAGCGGATGAGGATGGTAAAGGTATCGGAGAGTGAAAAAAAATTGCCAGCGATTGCGAGTGATTGAGCATGATTATCCAAACGATTTACGAGTGTGCTCACATTTTTCGGAGTATTAATTCACAGTTTCGCCGATAACACGAAGAAAGTAGGCAGTGCCCCGCGACGTTGCAGATATGGCAAAGCCTGCGGTTGAGCGGCAGTCTGTTTGAATTGCGCGCCTGGAAATGACATTTAAAACCAATTTCCTTGAAGCTTTTTTTTTTTATTAGAAAAGGGAATCTACCATTGTTCGTGAAGTTAAACAAAGAATCCTAATCTAATCGATTTTCCGTCAAAGCTCGCACTGTTTTCCCAATGTTTCATTCACAATGTTATATTTTATTTAATTGTAATTGTCCAGTTTTTTGGGGGAAGCCACCCCAACTAAATTTTATTGTGGAGGGGTAGGAAACAAAGATATGAGACAAATAGATTTTTCTTTTATGGGGACCACGAAAATTGACCATGAAAAAGAATATAATGTTGTCTAGAGTGTATTCCAAATTTCTAGTACAACGCTAAATCTCGAGTCTCAAGACCTCTGTGTACTGTGCTGTGTAACCTGTGCCTATTGCCCGTTAGCTCACAACCTTCTAGTACATTCTTCAAACTAAAAACAAAAAAATCTCAAAAGTAACTTATCCTCAATTTCACTAGGAATGCTTACACCCAAAAATATCAATATGTGTAATTGGAAATACTCGAAAGACTTGAAATCGAACAAGAAGAAATAATATTTAATAAATAATTAAAAAGATGCACCTTCGAGACGTATGACCTGAAACGAAATTTTCGTGAATTCTGTGTTTCTGACAATCTATATTAACTATGTTAATTATCATATTATCATTATATTATTATATTATCTATATTAACTATATTAACGATGTACTCGAAATCCATCGTACGCCGTTTTCGCCCCTCGATCCTCGAGGAGTAGTTCGCTCTCAATGCGCCCGCAGTGAGCTTCGTGCGCCATCTCTGCTGCGCGCCGCTCGGCCTCTTAATTGCGCAACAAGGCGCGCGTTCCGCTGCCGCCGCTACCACCTCACCGTCCCTCCCCCCGTCACCCACGCCCCCGCCGCCCCGCCCTCCCTCGCGGGTCCCGTCCGTGCGGCCACCACCACCCCGAGCCCCCTGCACCAGCTCACCTTCCCTCCTCCCCGTCACCCGCGCCCCCGCCGCCCCTCCCTCCCTCCCTCCCACCCCGCTCTCTCCCGTCCGTGCGGCCACCGCCCCCCGGAGCCCCCTGCAGGCCGGGCGCCTCCGTGCCTCGGGCGGGCGGGCCGCCGCGCCGGGCAGAGAGCTCTCCTCCTGCGTTTGTCTCCGCGGCAGGCGGCGTGACGCGCGAGGTCGGAGCGGAGAGGCGGCACCCTGCGGGGGCCCTCGCCGGGGACGGACGCGGGGACTGCGGCGGCGGCGGCGGGGGCGGCGCGGGTGGCGACGTCGTGCGGGGCGGGGGCGGGCGCGGAGCGGAGGCGCGGGCGGGAGGATGTGATGTGATTTGCCGGCGCGGCCTCACGAAGCGCCATTTCACGCATCGCTGGGCGCCCATGGCCGCCGCCCGCGTGCCCGCGCCGCCCGCGCCGCCCGCGCCTGCCCGCCCGTTTGCCCGCGGCGGCGGCCGCGGCGGCGGCCGCGGCGGCGGCCGAGGCGGCGGCGGCACGCAGAATCGTGCGCCGATGAGTCGTGCACGAAAAATGCAATTGGAAGGAGAGGAGCGGCACGACGAGGGGGCGGGGCGGGGTGGGAGCCGGAGCGGGGCGCAGCGGAGCGGGGCGGGACGGCCGGAGTAGTAGGGCGATCGCCAGCGGTGCACCGCGGAGCGCGGCCGGCGCGGCGCGGGCGCGGCGGGACAATCAGGGAGAGCCGACGCGAGGCTCAGAGGCGGCCTCTTCTGCCGCCCGCGCTGCTCAAGGCGTTGGGCTGGCACAGCGTTGTGCAGCCTCCCAACCAGCTGCACCAACTGCACCTTATCACACCAATCCTACAATACCATACTAAACGACCAGTGTAGCTGCTGATGGTTGATCAACATTGATACATTCCTCTTGCCGAAGAGATTGGTGAAGAGAGATAATCTTGAGTGAATATTATTACATCATAATTTACATTAAGATACCCTTTCCACAGTATTTAAGGGGTTTTTGAGGGAGAAAATAAAGAGAGGTTTTAATTGACATTGTGAATTGTAAGAGACTTTCATTTTGAAACCTCTTCGTTCTGATGACGATGAATTCGTCGTTTCTTCCTTTTACATTACAGGCATGTTAATGTCTGTCCGAGGCATTACCTTCACTGACTAATTATACATTCATATAATTGTATGACTTTGGTCGACCTTTTCAGCACAATCTGTCAATACCCTCTATGATACGAAACGAAATTAGATTCAAGAACGACATAAAAGTATTAACATTGAAAATTATGTATTTTATAATACTCTGCTCCAAAGTTGGTCACTTAATTAAATCTACGTATATTTACTTCGTATTAAACATGACACTGAGCCTGAAAACTATATTTTCATGTCTTAATTCTCTCTGTCCGAACCTCGGGATCTACATTTTACATTTCTACATCATGGTCGTCAATATAAAATTGTCAAGACAATATCAAAATAAATCTTTTTTGTTATCTTTTGGTGTTAATCCTCACTTTATATTCATTACTTTTTATTTTATGCAAATTAACATTAGGTTTGCGAGTGTTAAAAAGCAATAATTATTCGTTTTTTTTCTTCATGAAAAAGGAGAATTATTTCTTGACGACCTCATATTTAATACTAATTCATTACATAAACGGAATAAATATATGTAGATTTATTAAAATATCTTTTATTTTGGAGAACTATTTTGTGTCGATATAAACTTTGCAAATATTCAGTACTTTCATATGTATATATCATTATCACTAATAGGAAATTCTATGCATATAATACTCGTATTTCACTTGGGGTCACGATCAGGGCGCGGGTTAGTTGTTAACAAAAAATTCCCTGTACCTATGGTTTTAAAAGTAAATAGTTTGTTAAATAGTTGCGCGGAGAATTTCCCTCCTCTCTTAAATACACACACACACACACATTTACACATCACGAACCCTCAAGAGAGAGCGCGCCAAGAGATGCGACAATAATACTAAATAACAGGGAATGAACATGTGTTAGTAAGTGGAATGCGAGCGAAGGGAAACCAGAGAATTACGAGAAACTCTTCCTCCATGTTTATTCTTCTCACTCAATGGTTCATTTCAAAAGCATGCATGTTGGTCTACAAGCAACAAATCGAGGAATCAAGGATAATAATTGGGAAGAATTACACATGAACATCAGAAAGTAATTGTATGGGTAGAATCACAGGAGGGTTTTACTTCAATGGTGGGTTGTCACTTCAAAATTTCTAAATAATTTTGGTAATCCACTTGAATATTTCATCATTAAATTAAAAACAAAGTTCAAGTTATCTTTCATGAACTGTACCCAATTGCTTATTTAATTAGGTACACTTTGCAACATGCTATAATTAATATACTTACTTTCTGGAGTGTCACGGAGCATCATTCACATATAAATAGCATTCACAAATAATTATTAGACACGAAATAAGATCATGCGTATTCACTCTAGATTTTAACCCTGAAATAATGGAAGAATGTTCTACGTGTATCTGAAACTTTCTAGCATTGACAGTGTCTTTAAGAGTCACTATTAAGTAAATTTATGGTTGCCAATGGCAACCGATAGTATCATACATGTTTGCCTTTGACTTAAAGGAAACCTCTAATCAAAAAATGCGGATGAGGCATGTCGGAAACCACTCGGTGAGTAGTGGAACATCGAACTCGGCAACTGTGACTGAATGGTCATTGCACAACATTTGTAATTCCTATGTGTACCCTGACGTAGCGGGTGTTTTATGAATGAACTGGATCTCGAAGATAATCGCCGTTTACGTAACGTAAAAACGTTCCATTGAGAAGTTTTGGCACGCTCCTCGCAGCGGAGAGACTCGGGTTCCTTTGAACCACCGCGACCGCGCTGCGTTCTCCGAGCGGCAGCTCCTTCTTCGCGAAAAATAAAGCAATTAGAGTAATTACGCGGCTGCGCTGTCGCCGACGAATGCTCCCGCACGTTCTTCGGCAGCACGTGCGCTCCCGGGCGCCGCGTCACCGGCTCCCTTCGCGCTTGACGACCGCCGGAAGCATTCATCATGCGACAACCGCCTCTCCGCTTCCACGCCCCCCCCCCCCCCGCTCTCCATCCTCTCCCCTTCCACACCCCTCACCCCCGCCCGCTACGCGCCGCTGTTCCACACACTTGCGAAATGCACCTTTTTAAACGTAATTACTAGGGGACTGATTTTGAAGACCTAATACGTCACCAAAAATGATCAATAAAATGCTCTAAAAATGTTTTTAAATTGCACTAAAAGCAAAGAAAAATGGCATAAAAATGTTATCAAAACCATTCAAATAAACAACGCAAAGGCTGTAGCTGCCTCGACTCGAAGGGTTTCGGGTTCGAATCTGCTTGGAGCATGGATGTTTGTGTGTGTGTTCGTATTGTCGGTATGTGTTCGTACTACAGTTTCTCCTAAAGCAATTATAGTAGACGCTATTTGACCAAGTTGTTAAAAATAGACTTAAAAAATAAAAATAATAAAATAAAATGTAAAACAATTCAAGCTGTTGGATGTATTACTGATGTATTCAAGGCTGCTTCTTTTCGTTCAAGTGAACGCAGCTTGCAAACCTTTGGTTTGGACTGGACCAGGAAATCTCTGTCTTTAGTTATCGCGGAATCCACCAACAATGGTGCTAATAGGCGTCACAGGAACCTTCGATTACCTACTCACAACGGCTGGCATTACAATTTACAAGCAAAGAAATCAAATTAGCTACTTCAGAATAATGAAGAACATTTGTCACAACTAGTATGTATTATTTGAAGCAAATATCATTAAAATGATATTAATACCGATGAAATCACCAAAAATAGCGTTACAAATGAAGTAAAAAAGTAAACAATGACTTATTAGTCGAAATCGAAATAAAATGCAAAAAAGTCATATAAACGGCCCATTTCCTTTTGTCATAACATAAAATTAATGTATGTACTAAAAGCATTGTTCTAAAGTGAAAAGAAAACAAATTCATTAAAATACACCCGCTAATAATTACCGTGATTCTTCGAACCTAAGACTTTAATCCTACCTAGTGTGGCGAGTGATGCAGTTGATAATGAAGTTATGCTGGAGTGAATGTCGAACGAACGGTGGAATAAACGGCCGAGGGGGCCGACAAACCTCCTGTGAACTCATTTTTTCCACCAACGATTCTGAGATTTCGCATGCCCCGTTACGCACAGGTGGAGAGTTGCTCTGGCGCCAACGCTTCCGGGCATCCGCGCAAAATGCTTGCGGATCCAACCGCGCGATCCTAGCGGCCGAGACCCCCCGCGTTCCTTGACACTAGCCAAGCGTTGACGGCTGCGTGCTGAGCTAGGGGCGACCGCATTCCAGTGCGCTCGCTGCTCCCGAAAGGCTCGAAAGGAGAAGCTTTGACAACGACGTGTTCATTAAGGAGGTAGAATGTATGGCCGCTCGTAACGGAAAAAGTATTCTAAGGAAATTCAACAGTATCTCGGAAAATTCAAATGTTGATTCTGAATTTGAAATGAGATCCTCTCAAGATAAACACATTTTCTGAACCTATTCACAATTAGTAAGTTGTCACGGTAGTTGTCCACAGAAAATGGTGGTTTCTGCTTTCACGCCCAGATAAAATGTTTGTGTCTGGTAAGATGAGCTGCATTAATATTATTAAATAGCAAACCATATTTTTACTTTATTACTTTCAGAATTCAATCAGGTTGAACAGATACAAATTTTACGTGTAATAATACATGGAAAAGAATTTTGCTGAGGCCAGGGGTATACGCTAATCTGAGAGACACAACAATGTAAATTATCATCACAAGACGCAGTATAAGTTTGTAATAAATGTATCGCAATGAAGGAAAACGAGAAGGGTGGTGTAAGCCAGCCAGCAACCAACCAAAGGATGCAGACTAAAACGACGCTGTCGGCGAGGTCGTGGTCATCGTGAACAACCTGCGAAGACAGATGGGGTATTGTTCGCAGCGAAGTTCTCACTGCTGATGGCATTCGCAGCCCTGACGCTTCTCCTGCACGGTCTCGGGTTTTTGTGCAATCATTCCTACAGTATCGATTTGAGATATCAAAATATTGCATATGAAGGAACAAAAACATTAATTCGAAAGACAATTGTGTCAACATATGAATTGTAAGAATTTTTTTTTAATCATCGTAATTGCAAACTTCTACTTTTGGCAATATAATATTAACACTAATTTTAAATTATTTTTTTGTATCAAAACGCTCACGATGAAGGAGACCATAGAAATCCTTTGCTTGACCTCCTACCATGGCTGTTTGATGTAATAGCAGCATAGTCCGTGAAGAGAGCAATTATGAGAGTGCAGGGGGAAAATCTCCAGGATGCTACACGTGGATGATCACTAGCAGTCTGTTTTATTTTGGTATTTAATAATCTTTACGTCTTAAGTAAGAAAACACTTAATATTCCTCCAATTATTAAGTAATTCGTAAGTTTTAATTTATAATTCCCTTCCCGCGAAGTATCCATATTGCGATGAAAAAGTGATCAGGACACAAAGAGGATTGTCGTGTTGAATCACAAGAAATATTTGTCTTGGTAATGATGTTAAGCAGGTAGAGCTATAAGGTAAGCAGTAAAGAATAGAGAGAACAGCATAAGAAGACAGAAAAAGGATTACCTAGAATAGGAAATGAGTTAACAGTGCGGAACTAAGCACCTGCACCAGGGTTTTGTAAGTAGAGGATTAGTGGCAGCGAAAATCGAAAACCAAGTGCAAGAGGAGGTCTTTGAAACACAACATATTTAATATAGCTGACAAGTTTTTTATTGAGAGTAGGTAAAATAATGTCACCAATTTTTTGAATCGCAAATATTTCATTTTTTACTAATCCTTCCCCAGGGCATCTTTTAAGATGCCTTTTAAGACTTCGGAAGTCGCTCTTAGTAGTCGCTTGGGGATGCCTTGCAACCCTTCCCTTTCCGTTCTATTATTACTAACAATTATTGTCATTTTACAATTTATTGTCAGTGACATTCAATATCCTTAAAAATGTTTTTAATTTTTAAAATTTAAAATTTATAAATTAATTTTAATTTTTCAAATGCAATATAATCCATGTTGCGATCGTATATTACATAACTTACGGTAACGATAACAATATAAGTTTTTTATATTTGTGTGTAAACTTAAATAATTATACAATATTTTGTTAAGTAGTACTGTCACTAAACTCGTATTGTTCACAAGCGTCACAAATAATTAAATTGTGTGCAATACCATAGACTAATCTGGACACACTTGGAGATTGGAAGAGGTCCGTCACAAAGAACGCATTCAATTTCAAGCACATTTTGCGTACAAGAGATTTCTTTTTCTCAGAGGGGAGGTAAACAGGCTGTTGAAAGGAACTGTAACTTCCAGAAGGGTTAATACCCAAGTTTATATCCGCAAGAGAGACAATACTATTTAATTGGGAAGTTATTACTTACTGCTAATGGTCTGGGTACGTTTCTGGTCCTGTCTCGACTACATAAAGGTATTGATGTAACGAATTCCCTGCCTCGAAGAAGGCTCAAGAAAACTTGAAACGATGGCAATTAAAAAAATTGTGTAATTTGACCTAAACTCAATAGATCTCTCCCCAGTAAATAATCGAGACCAGGAAAATTATTTTAAGCGCGTATTTAACACAGGAAATGTGACGTGCAGATGCGCCGTGGTTTTGTCGGCGGGCAGGGTGGAAGCGGGGGGGGAGGGGGAAGGGGGGAGGGCCGCGGTCTGAGCCACGCGGCAGCGCGCGTGAAGCGCTCACGTCACATGGGCTCACACCCACCCCTTGCCCGGCCCCGCCTTTTCCTTTTCCTTGTCCCGGTGGCGCGTTTTTGCGTGGCGCGCGCGCTTCGTGGAAGCGAAAATCGCGCGCGGGATCGTCCTCGACGCTTCCGGCCCGCGGTGCGTGCGACGCGACGCGGCGCGACACGACGCGACGCGATGCGACACGGCCGAGCGGCACGCGTGGGAAAGGATCTGCCTTCCCCTGGAGCAGGAAAGTGCACGAGCATGGAAGTGCTCCTCAACTCATTAATGAACTAGCTATGAGCCCGTCCAGATGGTCGAGATGCCTAGAGCGTGGACCCAGTCAGCGCTTTGATGTGGAGACGCGATATCAAATTCTATCCTGTTCGTGAACATTTATCTGCAGTGTTATATATCTGGAAGAAGCATTCCTGTTACTATTTGCTCAGTTCTGGCGGAATCTACGACTCTGGGGCGACATAGTAAGAGGCCCTCTGAAGCGCACACAATCCCTATCCTTCATCAATGCTGAAACTCATTGTTGTCGTATAGAACGATCAGAATGGGACAATGGCAGTGAAACGCAAGGAATGTATTAGAAAGAAATACAATTAAAAACATTTCGAATGATTCAAGAAGCAACAAATTAATGAAAAAATCCCGTCTCTGCTTCTCATTGGAATAAAAATAAGAGCAAAGATTATAATTACAAAAACTAAGAACAGATACTCATTATTACAGGAATAAACGCTCACGCTATTTATTTGATTTTTTTACGATTTTTTTGTATTACGAAAAGAACGAAACGACACGCGACCAATAACGCGTGTGAAAGTCTCTGTTAGTTATGAACCTTGGCTGTCGCCTCTGTTTACGTTATGAACTTCAAAAGCGTCCGTTATTTGCTCTATATCGATCGAACGACGTTTATGAATCACCAAAAGAAAGAGAAAATTTCTCGTACGAGCATTACAGGGATTCGTATATATATCTTAGTGCTCACAAGCGGATCGGGGTTAATTTCTCGGTAAGTGGCTTGGAAGGATTTGAGCCGGAGTGACATCGGGCGGCCCCCGTATCATCCGGGCCTCCGGCGCCGGAAGGGGGGGCCCGGCTCTGGGGGCGCCAAGCTGACTGGAGGGGGGCAGAGGGGCGCCGGAGCTCGTTAGGCGCACTCGGCCACCGCCCACCGTACCCCCTGCCCCCCACCCCACCCCGCCCCACCCCACCCCGTCGCCACAGAGGAAGCGACTCGTGTTCCGCGCCTCTGCCCAAACAGAAACGCGCCATCAGCCGCGCCAACGCCGCTGGCGCTTGCCAGGGCTGTCCTCTCCAGGGGCGCCAGCACTCGCCCCAACTTTCCCAACTCCCTCCCATTCGTTCCCATCGCATCCGGCCGCCTCCGATCGACCCCCCAACCTCTCCCGTGACGTTGCCTCCCAACTACTCACATCGCCCCACATCACCAGCCTAGTGGTTCGCTGTGCCTCCCCATCGCCTCTCTTCGTATTCTAACCTACGTATGTCTCCCAAATTTTCATCAGCTACAGATACTAAGCGCCAGCGCGACCGTCCTTTGCTGTATTCGTATTGCATTTTGGTGTTTTCTTTTTCAAATGCAGGAGCGTCATCTTTGCGTCGCCTGCTCTAAAATCACTAACGTCTTTAATTATAAATTCATCGCTCCTTCTCGGCTAGACTAATCCAGCGATTTTTTTTACAATACTGCTTCATCCTTTTGGTTAGCGAAAGACGATGTATTGCGTCGTTTAAATGAATTTCTTTTTCAAGAAACAAAGTGTGTATCAGAGTTTTTGTAGGGATATAATAAACATTTCTAGATAGAACTGAAAACTGTTGAGACATGTTTTGACGTTTGAACACACACTTATGTGTTGTAGGTCACCTCTTCTTCAAATGTGCAGATAAATAAATATCGATTGATTATAGGAAATTGATCTGTGCTAAGTATTTAAAAGAAGTTTCCTTTCTGATAAAAAAAAGGCGTAAGGTGTCTGCAGAAGAGTGCATAATCAAGCCAGAAAATTCATTTAATTCTTGGGATGTATGTCACAGGGCCACAAAGGATGTAATCATTACACATTTTTTATAGTAAACGAGTAGTGTTATATTGTTACGTGAGTTAATTTACGAAATTCTTTACATTATGATTTCTGGAGATATGTCTTTAGAAATTCTGAGCAATGAAGCAAAGACAGATAAGTGGTTACTTCATAATGAAGTTTTGTATTTCGAAGAATACTTAGACACAAATTGCTCTTGCAATTTGGTCATTAGGGTTTGGGAATTAGCCTCCATCCAGGATATTTTATGAATACGTCTGGGAATATATTGATATATCAACTTCCCTTTGAAGGAGACGAATGACTGTAACCTACAATGTGTGTAATTTCCTTTATAACGCTCTACAAAACTGTTAACGATCATTAAATTGTTATTACAGATACTGATCTGGTAATATTTTAATTTTACTAGAAATATGAAGACACCATCGTTTTTTTGTCTGCATTCCTTTCCTCCTAATCCTCAATTGAAGATATTCCACCCCGTAAAATATTCGGAAGAGGCACCCATTTACAAGTTTGCTCCACGAGACGCAGCGAGTGCGTGATTGGCGCCCGCCCGGCTTTTTCCCTTCCGACATATCGCGCCGGCGCTAATTTGACCCGCATCTCATTAATAGAAAGTGGATTTTAAATTGGTTTCCTTCCAATGTCCCCGGTGGTCGAGAACAGTTCCCCCTTTTATATTCGCAATCGGGACTCGGCCATCCATACTTAATTTCCGGCGTGCCCGCGCGTGCTCGCGCCCGCGCCTTCGCCCGCGTCAGTGTCCGCGGCATAGCGCTGGCCGCGGTTTCATTAGCTGGCGTGGCGACAGCGCAGGCCGCGCCGCTGCTGCCCCCAGTGTCGGCGCGCGCAATCATGGCCCGGAGGCTGTCACTCCTCGTCACCGCTGCGGGCAGAACGCGCTTCGCTCAGAGTGAAGGGAATCGGGGGCCGCTTTGAAAAAGCCCAGTAGTTATCTGCGCGGGATTTTCCGCGAAAAGCTCCCCGGTAATCGATAAAATTTGGCGAATGGCTGCGGATTTATTGCGCGAATAGCTGACACTTCTACTCCAGTTTCCTTCCACGTACTGTCGCAGAGCAGAGGCACCTTTAAAAATTTTGAATCTTTTTGAGAATTTGTAAGTGTAGGCGAGTGTTGCGTTGTTCCTTTCAACTTCTAATACGCACGTTTCGATGTTTAATTGCACTGAAATCACCTAGAACACAGCATAAATTATGGAAGGCAACTCTAGAGAAAAGCATTTTTAAATTCGCGGAAAATTATGTTACGAAGCAAATTAGAACATTAATGTCAATTACGTTCGGTAGTTGATTGCAATTGTTCTGAAATAAAAGGTGTGTTATTTAGACAACTATAAAACATTTGCAATATGGTATATATTGAGTTATTGAAAGGTAACATATATTGTATGATTTTTCACGTGTTATTAATAGAGGGTATTTTCTATTTTTATTTCGTACTTTGTATGAAATAAAATGTAGATCTTTGCTATGATTGCAGTACTTTATGTGAACATAATTATTCAGTAGTAATGGCAGTCCAAAAAAAACCTCTTCGTCTAATCAGCAATACAATAAAAATACTAATAAAAACCCTCGGTTCGCACCTTAGGCTGGCATCCGAGTTTTTAATCTAGTGGCAAAAAAAACAAACAACACCTAGCATATTGGCAGTCTGTTGCTGATAGTTCAACGCACGCAAAATTGTCAATGTCTTCTGGCACTCTTCTGTTTAGAAATTTTGTCACATTCACATTTGCTGCAATACTATTCCGAATGCTATGTTTTTTTTTACAATGGCATGTTTACATTGTTTGAACTTAAAGGTGAAAGTACTTCAAACAATGTCTGACGTATTAGTTGGTGTTTAGCCCGATTGCGAGGCAGAAATAATATCAGGCAATATTTCCTTACCTTCTTGCTATTTCCGTAGGATTGTGATACCGCTACTGCATGATCTTGAAATTATCATGGAATGCCGATGGAAAAATTTTAAGTGTCCCGACCAATTACTATTTTTGGTGTTGGGTTGACTACAGTCGCGAAACCTTCGAAATTTTTCCACTAGTGTATATTACTAATTATTTCTTACATTCTCTAGTCTGTGAACCTGGATTCAGAATATTAGTCAACTAATAATTGTATTTGAAACAATGTCGTAGACTAGAGTAAATAAAACGTCTTCTCTAATAGCTGGTCTTACATAATAAAATGATGCATGTTCTCTTTACTTGCCGTCTTGTATTATCATGAGAGTGATTCGTGTACCAGTCAGTTTCTCCGTATGGAAAAATTAGGACTTCATAAGGTCACAGACCGCATGCAAGTAAAAATCTTGTAAGTAGAGGTATTCCTGTTTACCCTAGACCAACGTCCATATAAGGTAGTGGTTCAGATCTTTCTGGTACGAAAACTTCAACAATCTCAACTTCTGATGCTTTATTCAATCTACGTTCTGCCAAGGATATGCTGTCATCAAATTTCAAATCACAGACCATGATTACTTAACATTTCATCTGTATCTATATTTCCACAATAATATGAAAGGTTATATGATATGAATTATTTAAATAACTTATTTAATACGCTGTATATCTCGATTTAAAGAGGATTTTATAACATTTTCTCAACGAATTACATTTGCAGCACTTGTGTTTATTTGCTAACGCAAACTTGGCCATAACATGGTAGAGAGAGGTAGGAAATTCGAGATGTATATTGAGGGACTGCAAAATACTGTATGAGATTTTTAGTATTCGAAAAGAAAAACCATTAATGCCTCATAACAGGTGAAATATGAGAAATTACGTAAAGATACAAGTTAAAATGAGCCGGAAATGCAAGGAATCAGAAAATGAAAATATTATATTAATTAAATATATTTTTTACAATTTAGAAAATTTTTCGAAAACAAAGCGAATTAATAACGTGGAACATTGTTAATATAAGACAACAGATGCCTAGAAGCATGGTTGCGGGGGCGACAAGAGCACATAGACTCCAAGAATAACAATCAAACAAGTGAGCTTTTTTACACAGAATACTATATTTGATTTGGTGGTGTGAGGATCTAAAGCCGTCAGGGCGTTAAGTATTTTTTTTTATTTTGTGAGAGATAAAAAACCGACATGTGGTGCACGATTATTAGAGAATAGGGAAATAAGTGAGTTAAAACTGATTAGCGAGAAAAGAATAATATTCGTGAAAAATTTAGATCGCGAATTGTAGTAAAACATACAGTAAATTTTGTGTGGTAATATAAAAAGCTCCAGTATGAAAATATGGAAATAGTCGTTGATCTCGCCACAACGCCAAGATTACTGAAATACTGTCGTAAAGGACAGATTAGACGATAAGTTTCCAAAAGACTTTATAAACAATGTAGCAAGGCCAAGACATGTTTAATTATAAGGTATTAAATTAAGTTAGATATTCTATATTGTCAATGCTGTAATGTTGAGCATATTTAATATTATCGTAGCCTACAACCCTCTTACATCATTGTAGAGTTAGTAATCGAATATAATTTGTTGATTGTTAGTTTCTTTATTACACAATAAATATTGTTTTCCATTATACTTTTTATATTCAAATTTGTTACAATATTCAGACAAAGTACAATGTTGGAGTTGAACAATGATATCTATAATCTATGAAACAAATAAAAATGTTCCTAAATTCTGCTCTTCAATAATGTTAATGAGAACAATGGTTAGTGATTCTTTTTTTATATCTTACTGCATAATTGAACCTTTATTGTATACCTTATTTAACAATTTGCTTTTCATAATTCTTATTTAATAATATGCAGCGTATGTGAAAAATTGATTAGGGTACCTCCATTAGAGTGATATATATGCCTTCTCACTGTAAGATATTTGATCTCTACTGCCGCTCCGCCCGCGAGTAGATCCAATTGGTTCCCTCCGTAACTTATTCCTTTAGTGAATTTTGTCATATAAATGCTCAGGTGGAGAGGACGTTCATGACAGCACTCGTACTGCACGACAGGGCGGCTTTTGGTTGCTGTTTCTTCGAAAACATGGCAACATTTCTTGTGTTGCGTCTAAACTTGCCATGACCCTTGACGCTGAGAAAGTTGGTACGTCCGGTTAGAGTCATGGAATGTAACATTATTCATTAGGTATTTAAAGAACAAGTTGAAAAATTATTAGTACAGAATATAACTTTTTGTAGTCTTGCCACATGTTCTTGAAACAACATGTGTACATTGCATATTATTTTAAAAAACTAAAATACCTTATGTTTTTTTTTCGAAGGTTATTCCTAGTGCAAGTTTCGTATTTGACGTATTGTAGTTATTGGTTCATTAATATTCTCTCTGTTTTAATCGTAGTGTCATTGATATTTAAGAAGATGGTAGAAAAACAAAAAGCAAAGCACGCAATGGCAAACAAATCAGATCTGAAAGGGTTTAAAAAAAGAGCTAAAAGGCCTGTCATACGAGCGTTGCGTTGACGCGCGTTAAGTATCTCATGTCGTATATTATCACTGTATCTTACACGAAACGGCCAAAGGTTTCGTGTGCCGTTTCGCATAAGACACAATTATTCTAAGACGCGCGTTACTTAACGCGCGTCAACGCAATGCGCGTGTTCAGGGGTCCTAATATAAAACGAACGTTCAGTACCGGAATGCCCCTACCCGAAGTGACATATCTTGAAGATAGTATGATTGGTTTTGCAGAGTATGGGAAACACTGTTATTTGCCTAATCGATTGGCTTCGGCCCAGCGAAGTGCTAGAGAGCCCCACCGCGAGGGGGCGTGTGTGTGGAAGCGTGGGCCGAGAGGGCGCGTGCTAACAGAGGGCGATCGGCGGAAGGGGGGAGGGGCGAGGGAGTCGATCGCCCCGGGCGGAGGAATGCGGCGCGGCGCCGCGTCTAGCGGAGCGCGTCGGCGGCGGGAGCGGGGGCGGGGACGATGGCCGGGGCGGGGCGGGGGCTGGGGCGTGGGCGGCGGCGCAGAGATAGCGCACGCGGCGCAGCGCGACGGTGCAGTCGTGCCCGCGGCCGCCAGCTAACGAGAGCGCCTTCTCGGAACTCGACGCCCCGCCCCCGCCCCCGCCCCCGCCACGCCGCCGGCGATCACCCGGAACCGCGCCGCAGCCGAAATCGCACGCCTCGAGCGGCAGCGCTCTGGACGCTCTCTAGGATACGAAGGGCACATACGACGCCGCCTTTGCGCCATCGATTTAGGCGATACTTTCGATTGTTATAATTTATCCATTCAAACTATGTAAAATCACCGTTTATAGTGATGATAGCTTCATTGCAATGGGGCATGCGCGCTATATGAATATCAGCTTTATTCAGTAGTGAAAGAAAGCGTATTAACGAACGGTGAGTAGCTTATTTCTCTGCTGCTGTAATTTACGCATAATTCAAAGGATTGATTTGTTTAGCCTGCGCCTCCCACACAATAATCGCGTATTGCAACGACGAAAAATGTATTTCATTTGAGCATTCTTGTACTAATGATATGACATTTAATGTATGGCAAACCTTAATTAACACAGTATTAGTAATATATACTTAAGATTTTAACGCAATATTTTAATACATATGTAATATTATTACAACGAAGTCAAGCAACGTAGGCATTCCAAGTTATCTGCTTAAATATCCAAATTTCAATGGAAATTCTGAAGTTAAATACTGTTTCGTCTGAACGCCAGCTTTCAGGCGCAGGGTGCATATTCAAGTTGTTAGCAACAATAAATTTTCAACGACTATTATTACAGGCCATGTATGAGCGTTGGGATCCCTAATGTGTCAACATATGCAAGCAGCACCAAAAACTTGAAATATTGTTAAAATAATGTGTGTGTTTATTTACTAAACATGTGCATACGTAAACTAACATACACAACATACAATGCAATGTATTTTGTAATAACTTACTAAAACGAGGCAAGTGACAGAGCTTACCACGTATCATTTTCGTTTGTGGTACGTGTATACTAGACCTCGTTGAAAAAATAGTTGCAGGAGAAATTGTGATTTGCCAAGGTAGAACAACATTATTACAGAATGCAAATTAAAACTTAGAATAATATAGAACTTATCATAATGTCTGTGTATTATATTCGACACATTTTTCATCGACCTTAGTAACCAAATGATTTAATTTACCCGATACCCGCGAATTATTTTCTTTGTTTCGGGAAAACCCTGCACAAATACTCTGAGTATTACTCAATAGAAAGATCGTGTGAGTGTTTTTCTCTCTCGTTTGTTATTTGTAATTCCATACAGTATTTCTATATTTGAATTAAATAATAAACTACACTTTTTATTTTCATCACACCAGTGATATATAAGAGCAAAATTTGTTTTGTTTCAGTTATTCCTAGGTCAATGATATTTGGAATTTAAGACATTCATTTAAACATTCAACAGAATCTTTTTGTCAATCCGATTAATTAATTCTCATAAAATAACTGTTCATCATCTGCCCAACCGTAAAGTTTTCGAATTATGTGACAAATAAGACACTACATACCTCGTGTAAAATTAATATTTTCATGAAATCATTTCACAAATTCTCTAAAATTGTAAAACTAGAAGTTCAAGTAATGGAATTGCTGGAGTACTTCAGTTCGCCTATCGCTTCAGGATGATTAGAGAACACCCTTTCACTCTTATTGTTTCCGTGGAATCGCGCATTATTTAGTGTGCTGGAGGGAACGCCAGAGTCAAATGCGACCTAAGTGCCGCGTTGCAGCCCTTTCGCTGGGGGCGGTGGCGCGCGAGGGAGATTGCAGCGCCGTTTTCCACCGCTTTCATCAACAGCCGCAGCGTTTTGTCGGTCGGCAGCTAATTCATTGCCACCCGGCGCGGCGGGTGAGGGGGGCGTGAGGGGGGGGGTGTCCGCACTTTAGCAGGGCCCGGGATCGACTTGGCGGTCGCCTGGACGCGCGTTAGTCAGGCGGGGGCGGGGCGTGGGAAGGGGTGGGGACGGGAGCAGGGCTCCACGCGTCCGCGCGAGCAACAGGTCGGGCAATTCATCACTGATGACAGGGCTCGCGGCGCTCTTTATCAATAGCGGCGGCGGCGGCGGCGGCGGCGGGGGGGGGGGGGCGGCGGTGGCGGCGGCGTTGCCGCCTGCTGTTAATCTGGTGTTCATTACTCTGCCGCAGTACCACTACCGCCACCACCTTCCTCCCGCCCCCGCCCCCTCCGCGCTGGGGCAACTTGGTCGCTAATGAGACGTCCCGCAAGCGAATGCGCTCCCGGGGCGGGGCGGCCGCACAAGGCACTGCGCGAACTGCGTGCTCGCTCATCCCTCGGGCCCTGTGACGGCGCGTACTTTCACGTATTATTTGTAACGTAATACTGAAATTTGTTTGAATACTTCGGCCGTCTCTTAAAAAATTATCTTCGTTTTGGAGAATGTTTTCTACGTGTTTTACGTGAAAATTATGCGAAAAAAACTTGTATTTTCGAAAAAGCTGATGTTTACATCATTTAAAGATCAAATTTTGAGAAATAAATTTCATTAAAAACTCTTCAGCTTCAATGATGTACTAGGAGTCACTAGTGTTAGGAGAGAACCCAAAAAATAGGATGTATATGCAACACGCTTCAAATGGGAGTCTCAGCAGTTGCTAATATTGTTAAATATAACATGTATCAAATTTGTCTCAATTTATTGCTCCAGCTAGTTATATACTACGCACGGAACAAGGAATGAAAAAAAAAACTGCGCAAAATAATCTGGTTCTGTTTGATGTATTGTAGATTCAGTCAGGATATGTTTTGTTATCCCCAATAATATCAAATCAAGGATTCAGGGTCCATTTAAAATTTGAAAACTTGGAGATATCTAGGTATTGAGGATGTAGTTTTGCGGACTCATTTGCACACACATCTCTCAGAATAATCTGTACTCAGTTACTACCAAAGTTCCTGTAGTTACCATCCAGAACGAGAATACGCCAACGCACAAAACATGTATGATCGTTGAGTTAACAGTCATGAAAACGGTAATCGGTATGTGTTAGAGTACGAGAGCTCTCATAATTTTATCTATGCCAAATTAATATGTATAGGGACTATCTCAATAAACATATTGGTAATGAACGTGAAAACGTGTGAGTAGTAGAGCTGCGCCTTCTGCGAAAAAAAGCCCAGCTGTGAGAAAAAAGCGATGCAATCGTTCAGCACAAGAAGAAATTAGTAAATTGAAATGGAGAGAAATATTAGAAAAGGGGAGTGAATTTACTGGTCCTTTCTGAATTAAAGAAGAAATATAGTTTTAATGTAAAAATATATTTTATTTTTCAAATATTAATCTAATGTTTATGTAAAAGCTCATAATAATTACATACAGGCGCAGTATGTTTAAGAAAATAACTAATTGAAGACGTTTAGCGTATTCACTTTCTTTTAGAATGATCTTCGAACGTAGAGACTAAAATAGTGAGGAAATTATATTACGTACTAATTATTCAATAGAGTAATAGTTGTACTTATCTTAGAAGAGCCAGTAATGGAAAGAAGCGATAATTAGACGGGAAGAGCATGTAATTTATTCTCAGTATGTTTTATTTAATAAACCCTTTGCCAAAAGATCCAATGCCAACGTCATGAATGGCAGAATTTGTAAAAGTCCGCAGACGCGTTCAATCTGACAAGGGAAAGTCTTCCCAAGTAAGGGATTTCAGTGAGGGGGGCGTGGACAGAGGCCGCATGCGAACGGTCGGCGGAAGGCCACCGGTCGCAGAGAGCGCTCCATTGCCAGGCGGCGCAGAGCCGGTCGGCTGCGGCGGATGTTTTTCCACAGGATGCGCAGCTCTAGAGAGTAGACGGAATTTATCATGTTTCCTTCAATAATTTCTGAGAAGAGTTCGTGGAAGAGCTCTTGCTAAAAAACTTACGTCGTTATGTGAACACCATATACTCACGCAGGTTTCTTTTTTCATTTTGTCACAAAATTGGAGCAGGAATTTTGTTGTTCTTGAACGAAAATTTTGACTTTTAATTACTATTTCTGTGCAATTAGGGGTTCAAATAAAAACTTTGAACTTAACTTACGTTAAATATTGTTGTTTATTAACCAAAATACTAATATTTTACGTTGCGTGTTATTTTTTAGAAATAAAACACTGTTTTCGATAAAGAAAACACAATAAACGTTTTGAACTTCAGTTTATTACTTACAAATGCGGAGAAAACACAGTTGTAGAATAGTAATTTAACGATTCAGTGAACCGTCAAGACCAAATCGCCCAGCGAGGAAGCTTCAATGGAGAACTTTTTTGTTGTTTCCCAAGATGCTGAAATCGCTCGACAAATCATGTGAGAAGATACGGAAGATTATGTTGTTTGTCTAATGATAGCCGTGAGCGCGGAAGAAACGAACGGGCGGTTTTCCTCCACGGAGACTCAGGTGCAGTTAGAAGGCCGGGAAGACTGCACCTGGACGGCGCAAGAAGAGAGGCCGTAAAATCTCTTCCGTCCGCTCTGCGCCGCCGCGCCGGCCCCGCCCACCTCGCCCCACCCACCTCGCCCCACCTCGCCCCACCTCGCCCCACCCACCTCGCCCCACCTCGCCCCACCTCGCCCCGCCACGCCCCGCCACGCCCCGCTACGCCACGCCACGCCCCGCCACGCCCCGCCACGCCCCGCCACGCCCCGCCACGCCCCGCCACGCCCCGCCACGCCCGCGCGGCAAGCGTCTTGCCTAGTCTGGCATCTTCCTTTTTCTTCTCCCCATTCATTTTTCTGGGATTCACTTTCTTCTTGTTCTCGTTTCCCAATTTATTTCTTGTGTTATTTTTTTTCTTTTTCACCTTCTGCTTCCTTCTGTATTTCTTCCTGGTACTATTTTTCTGCCTGCGATCAAGCATTAAGAGAGATTTAGAGGCACTTTCTTGATTTTTCTCGATCAATTGTGAATTAATAATTGATCATGTGCTCTTTCTTAGGGATATGTGCTCTTTCTTAGGGATATTGGTACTGTGTCGTTGCCTTACACACCACAACCTCTGTGAAAACATCTAAATATTACTCGGAATTCGAATACCGGACTTTGCGTTTCCGTCAGTTCTTCGTTTCGCTAAAAACTTGCTGCGATTCTGTAGATCAGTGGTGCATCCAAAGAGTGGATATATTCAGAAGGCTTTAGTCTCCCGCCCCAAAACCGAGGGTTCGTTTTCAACGATATAATTTTCACCAATTTTTGTACTAACGAAGGTCATTCATTCATTCATTCATTCATTCAATCAATAACAAAATTTAATAAGTTATAAAACACATCAAATCAAAGTATATGTTGAATTCAATATACATTATTTTTATACTAACATATGAAAATTGCTGCACCTACTGCCCTCTCCACCTAGAAAAATGCCTGTTGTGCCAGTGATGTAGGTGTAGGAATGAAATGGAACATCGAGTGTCACGAAATTTATTTTAAATAGGGATCAACTTGCAATGGTTTGAAATCGTAAATTATGCGAAGACCTAGAAAAGGGTTGGGTCCCCAAATTCGGGTGGAAGCGGAAGCCGTTCTAGGAACTCCGTAGGTTCCAGCCGGTGGCGCTTCGGTGGCCGAATAGAGACTTCCATTACGCTCCGTGCTCGGGTGGCGCTACGAGAGGGTGTCCAACGGGGGCGGCGCGGGGGCGGCGCGAGGGCGGCAAAACCGCGCGGGCAGCGCAGACGGCGCGGGAGGCAGCGGGCGTTTCTGCGCCGCTTCACAAGTCCCTGGCGGAAACTCGGGGTCCGAACCCGTGACTGCACCGCCGCGCCGCGCCGCGGCCCCGATCGCTTTTTGCGGCGGCCGCGGCCGCAAACGGAGCGCACCTAATGAACAATGGCCGCCGCCAGCGCAGCGCGCGCGGTTTTGTTTCCGCCGCTTCGCCGACTCACGGCGCGCAGCCCGGGGCCCGCCTCGCGGAGGAGGAGGAAGAGATGGCGCCGCTCCGCGTGGGGCTGCTAGCATTGCAGACGGAGTGCAAGTATTGCGTGAGAGAAATGCAAGGGAGGGCATTTGTTGTTTTAGTACTCTGCTAGTTCTAAGACGTTAGGGCGTACTGTCGTCCCTCTGTGGTGTAATGTTTAAGTTCGCCCGCTTGCACCGCTTGCACTTACGTGTTTGTTGAGTGAGATATTATGCGTCGGTAACTGTACAATGCAGTCTGGTTCGCCTGGTGTACGTCTGGTAAAGGTTGCAACTAATCTCTGGCATCTATCTGGCCAAATAAAATTCTCCGAGTAACCCCGTCACCAAATATTTTATTTTTCATATTAATAGACCAAATTCACAATGGTGATTAAATTATGCTCTACGACATTACAGTATTATTATATTCTTTATTATTTTCCTTTTTCATCTTATGTACACGTATATACAATAACCTGAGATGAAATTGCTGCTTCCGAAGTTTGGCTGGTTTTGGGGAATATTTAGCATTCTGAAATCAAATTCGAAACCAGATTGGACCTATCTCATACCATTTCTGTAAAATAATTATTTTTTTCTTTATAACGTCATTTTCGTACGCCCAAAGAATAATTATATAAAGTGTAATACTTCACTATGTGTAGTTTTTGATGTCAGTATTTGAAACCAAAATGTATTCACACGAATTCCAAAGTAATTGGTGTTCGTGTAACAACATTTCGTATAATTACATTATTATTTATATCCTTACTACTATATTTCCTTTCTAGGACCAAAATTTTGTTCAAGTTACTCCATAATTCGTGTTCGCAAGAACATCTTAAAAAGGATTTGCTGTATAGAAATATGTTTCCATCAAAATAATACAACTAAGTTAAGAGTTTTGCAAAAAGTAATTCCATTAATGTTAAATCAGAAATCGAAACCAAATTGCTCTTGGCGGGTTTTAGGTTAGGAGTATAGAGGCAATTCACGCAGCCAGTGAGAGGACACGTGGCAGCACCCCAGACATCCTAAACGACACGTGACCTTCGCGTCCTCGAGCTCCTTGCCGTCCCGCACTGCTCGCTCAGTGGCCGTAAAGCGCGTATTTCACGACCAGCGCAGAATTTACAAACGCAGACGGTGTACAGTGCATATGCAGCCATAGCTCTTGTGCACTAGAAGGACATGAATAAATGCTGCCCGTGACCACGTCCTGGGTGGCCGGCACGTTCTCTGATCTCTTTATTCCTTGACTCGTCTGCTGAGCGTTGAACGTTGCGATATGGACTTCTACCTTTGTTCGGGGACCACATTGACTATGTTTATTTAAGCATATGTGATCGCGTCGAAGAGATACTTAGTTATAATTTTCTTTGTTGTTAAGAAACATTTTAACATTTAATCTTCATTATTTTTTATTACGAGATGCATTGCGCTTGTAGAGAATGTCGATTGAAAACAATTTAGTTACGGTTTGTAAAATCTTTCGTTTTTAAATATGTAATTAAATAAAAAAAAATATCCTTACCAACATAAAAATACCCCATGCAATTTTTGAAAGCTTTTGAATCTATTTTATATACTGAAATTAATTCATTGATTGAGAAATTTCAGTCCACTTTTTTAAAACGGCCCCACTTACATTTTATTATATACGTTTATCAGAAATGATAACTCGTTGATTTAGAGCTTAACTCGTTGGTTGTATAATTGGAACAGATGAAATATTTAGTTATTACATATTAGTTATTACGTCTTCCTTGAATATGCTCTATTATACCAAATCGGATGCAAGAAGAGCATTTTCTATCAAAAATGAACGCCCTGGTTCTTGCAATTCGCCTTCAGAAGAATCGTCGCGCGTTTCCGTAACGCGACTCCGTCCATCAGCGCCCGAGTTAATCCCTCGATGTGTCTCGCTGCTCTCGCAGCGTTGGCTCGCGGCGAGCGGCGCGCCTGGAGACAGCGCTTCATTGATGGCGCCCCGCGGTGAAGGATGTTCTCTGTCACAAGCCGGACACGCGTCCTTCTGCCTGCGTCCGTGAGCGGCGGCCCGCACCCCGCCCTCCGCGTCCCGCCGCTTCTCCGCTTCCTTCCCCTCCCGCCTGCCCCTCCCCCTCCCCCTTTCACTTCCTCTTCCATCTTTGGCAGCTTGCGATATACTGACATCCGGTGAATGGGGTAAAGCTGTACCGACGCATCTGCAAAGTATCTAACTTTATTCGTAACTAATTCAAGATCCAACAGGAGAAATAAGATATTCTATGAATATATTGTTTTATTGGTTGAAAAAAATAACAAGAAACTCGTGTGAACAGCAGAGTAGTGTATCAATCTGGTGTAACTTTCAAGTCTCACATAAACCAAAATATCTGTTTTAGCATGACATACTCCTGTAGTACTGGGACGTCCGGGACTCAGGACTGGATTGAGCTAAACCGCCATCGGAGAGAAATAACGTGTTTATATTAGTGTTTAAAATATGATGGGTGTTATATTAGCAGATTTCCCAGCTATATGCCACTAGTTTTGATATCAAACGCTCCGTGTGGTCCGGCAACAGTACAAAACCACACATCCACCGCTGTCCCCTCCGCAATAGCGGTCTCTGCTGCAGATGTTTCCTCGCCCGTGTGGTGCTCATAGCTCGGGCCATCGCCGCCGCCTCCGCTGGTCTTCCTGCCTCGAGCGTCCGCCGCCCCCGCCGCGTGTCGGGTTTCCCTGCCGGCCGCCGCGCCGCGCCGCCTCCGTAAATAACAAGGGCCGCGCCGCTCCATCGCTCATTAATTACGGGCGGCCAGGGAAGAGGGCGTCCTGTTGATTTTACGTGAAGACGGATGGCCGCGGGTCGCCCGCCGCCCGCCGCCCGCCCCCCGCCCCACGCCCCCCGCCGCCCGGCGCCCTCACTCTACCGCCCACCGCCCACTTTCTGCCCTTTGGCCGGCGCCACACACCGCGGCAGCTCATGGACCTCCGCCGCCCACGATGCCTGCTGCTCCCCAGTCCTTCCCATATGCAACGATTTTTCTCCTGCTTCAAATTTCTCACGTATCCAGCACTATCGTCTTTCTTCCACTGAATGCGCTTTCAGATTTGAGAACTCTGTGCAATCCAGCCCATTCCATTCGACTACCGCGTGATGAAGGGTGGCCCTTTCTATCGTGTGTCGATCATATCTGACCGATCACATACAATGGCTTACCTAACCCCTGTTCTCTCCCCTAGCCTAATAGCCCTTGCTTGCAAAGCTCCTCCCGGTAAAAATGTTTTAAGATATTTTATAATTTTTGAGAAAACTGTTTATTTAATTCAATATCACTGTAAAGTCGTGGTGCTTTATGTCACCATTGAAACCACGGCATTTCGATAGTTCATTAAAACTACGAAATTACATTGGCACTGAAATATAGCCTAATGTAAAAACACGTTTTTCTCATAATTTTTAAAATGTCATACTGTTCTGGTTTTCACCTATTTATTTTTAAATTATAAATAGGGCATGCAAATATTATTTCACTTATTAAATTGTATGTTGTACTTACTTATTATTACGAGTAAAATGATATAGTTTTTCGGCACAAATATCGAAGAAAGAGTCTGTTACAGTGACTGTATCGGATAATTTGGGCAAAATGCAAATGGAAAAATAATCCAATGAATTTATCTTCGAAAGTGCATGCGCCGACTAAGGATTGTAACCGGCACCGTTTACCTCGTCGCATTGCCTACCAGACAGACGAAGCGTATTTGAAATACGTAGTACTTTGAATGGTACTGTAGCAGTAGGAGAATAATAAATCTGTAATAAAGGAGCAACCATTCCCTGTATCATATCTTATAGGAAGTGATCAAATCAAGGATATCGAAACACCTCATCTTTCATATTGCCCATTCATATTTCCTGCTCCGCTTGTCCTTTCTGTGTATTTTCCGCTACATGAAAAGGACCGTCGCTCCGGGGCTCTCTGAGATTTGAGGATACCGTGGTTCGCCCTCAATAGCAGAAGTGGCTGGGGGGCCTTGCTCTTCCCGGAAGCCTGGACTGAAGCGTTCGGCCGCAGAGTTAATCGCTGCCGCTCATTCACTCCCTGTCGGGCCGCCCCATGCCCTCCCGGTCTTTCTTGCCGCTGCCGTCGCAAAGGAAGCCTCTACCACCGCAACCGCCACCGCCCGTGTGTTTCCCACGGCCCCCGCAGCGCCGTCCGGCCGCCCAATCGACGGTCGTGCGTGGTCCAGCGGTGCCCCGCGCCGTCGGGCGGAGGCTGGAGACAATCAGAACCCCTGGCTGCGAGAGCGGCGCGAGTGGGCGCTTCTGGCTTTTTCTGGAATTCCCGCGATTCCACACAGAGCCCTTGCGGCCACCGACCGGCGGCGGCAGCAGCGGCGGCTGCGAACTGATGACATTGGCCTCGCTCAGCGCCGCGGAAGCCCGGACGCGCCACCAATGGAGGCGTTCGCTTGGGGCTGGCCCGCTCGCTGATTCTTGTTTGGAGAGTTACTCTTAACGGTCGTCGTCCGTTAAGGATTTAACAATTCACCGTTCGTTGAAACAATCGAAACAATTGAAACTGAAGATGGGGTACGGGTACACGTATTAAAATAAACGGTATTTCTTGTTTATATGATTCTTTTCTTGTAATAATATAGTATTATGAAAACTATTGAATGACAGATGACCGTCTAAAACACTTTAACAACTCCTGGTATACTCGAGTAACAAAATCAATTGGTTGTAAGTCTTGATACTTGTCTTGATTTACAAACTTGAACTTTATCCGGAATTTGCTGACTATCGTCCTGATGACGATAATAATCACAACTTCACGTGGGTCCGAGAAGTACAGGTTTCTCATCATGCAAAAAAATATTTTATGTTACTAGCCTAACGTATTGGGCGGAATGTTTTCAGTTGTGGAATTATTGGTGGTCACATGAAATGCGGGTATAGTTTAATGCAATTATCAGCAGAGTGTTAATCAGCTTCTTTAGTGAAGATAAAATCTGAGTACATAATCCATCAAACTAGTAGACGCCATGTTTTTGGAAAGTTTGCTTAATTATTTTTCAACATTTTAAAAATGAATTTGATCGGCAATGTTATTTTTTGGCCCATTTCTTTCGATACATTTGTACTAAAGAACAGGTTTCCCTCTTTCCCAAGACAAGCACGAATATTCTGTGTATTTCCTTAAATGAAGGTCCAAAGGAGATACGAAAATAAGTATTTATCTCGCGCACTTTTCTAACACACACTGTAATATACCGTGACATTTTACCTCTGGTGAAACGGCGCTACAACCTTAAATCCATTCTCTATTAGGCGATCCGCTTAATTTTAAAACTGTTCGTACAATTTGTTTATATTTTAATCTACATTTAGTTTTACAACATAATTTTAATCTACATGTAGAGATCGCAAGTCTGATGTTTGACTTGGCACACCAAAACCAATTTGGTCTCACCAACCTGATTTTCCTTTAGATCACACTAAAAAAATCACTTTTCGAGATTACAAGCCTAACTCATGAACAACTCATGATTATCAGCATTCCTCTCTTAATGATAGCATCAGGTAGTGACATCAATTGCCTGTTTGAAATACGCAAAGCTGATTTGGATCCTGTTTTAGCAAATGATCACAGAAGATATGGGGAATATATGAATAAATTACTTATAACTTTGTCGCCTCTAGCGATGATATGAATATAGTTTCATCCATAAAAGATGCACATTATGATTCTATCGGAAACATTGAGGTAATTGGATCTCGTCGGATTTGAACAAAATAAGAACCTGGAAAGAACGTGCGTCAAAGATCGTGGAATCTCGACGTTAAAACTGACGTGCAATGATTGACGCTTTCACTTGTGGAACGAAATCTCTACATAACGAACATAACCCATAATTATTTCGAACGCTAACGTGCTAGAGTGCAACAAGTGTGTGTATTCGTAAGCGTTCTGTCAACACGGCGAGTGCAACATCGCGTCCCGGGGAAACTAACTCATTTCATCATCTCGTGCAGGAACCCTCGCGTCACGAGCGGCGTGGCAGCAGAAGCGGACAGTGACTTCCACAATATCAGCTCCCTTAGGGCCTTCCCTCGTGGAGGGGAGGGAAGGGGAGGGGAGGGGAGGCGAGGGGAGGCGAGGCGTCGCGTCGCGCGGCGAGGTTGGCGTGTCCTCAGCCGAGCATGAAACAGCGCTTAAGTGGCGGAGTGCGCTGAGGGTGCCGGCGGCGCACTGCGTGGCGGGTTGCAGGCGGTCGCCGACCCACGCGCTGTTTGCGCCAGCCACTCGACGCCGCCATAGCGAAACGCAGCCGCTGCCGCCGCCGCCGCCGCCGCCGCAAAAGCGCCGCGCACCTCTCTCGTGCGCTGCGCGTGTCTTCGAGATGCTCACAGGTGCGGGCGGAGGCAGCCGCGGAGGCGCAATCGGAGACGCAGCCGGGGATGGAGGGGAATGCGAAGAAGAGAACAGATATGGAGGCGGAGGCGAAATGGAGCCGGTGAAATGGAGGTGGAGGTGAAAGAGTGGTGGGGGCGAGGTGGAGGTCGAAGCAAAGTGGAGATGGAGGCAAAGTCGAGAAGGATGTGAAGTGAAGTGAAGATAGAGGCGATGTTGAGACAGAGGCGAAGTGGAGGCGAAGGCGATGGGAGACGAACGCGAAGTTAAGACGGAGGCAAAGTACAGGCGGAATCGGGGGCTAACGCGAAAGCGGAGGCAGGCACTGAGACGAAAGGATGGTCGAGGTGGAAAAGGGAAGAGCCGCAAATGGGAGGCAGGGCTGCTGGAAAAGGTGCGAGTCTGGCAATGATGATCAAGGCATACGCCATGATGAAGAGGCGGCGGGAGTGGGTACGGATATGAAGTGCCAGCACTCGAACGTGGGGACGGGAGACGAATATTGTGCGTCGAAGGACTAGAGATGCGAAGGATATGGGACCAGAAGAGGATTGCTGGTTATCATCTTCACAACAACGCTGGCACTACAGTACTAGTGACAGTGAACTGTGCGAGGTGTTTCTTGCGAAATACGAATCGAAATTACCAGAAAACAACCTTCACCAAATAAAGATCAACGTAATATTTCGATACACTTATTATTCATAGAAACGTCACTCGCAGTGGGAAAGATTTTGAATATTTTCCTCTCTTTAGCAATCTATTTAATAAAGAAATTTTGACATGTTTTGCATGGAATAAATGGTATCACTTTCAACTGCTGTCGGAATCTGCGAAGAGCGTTATCTTGGCAGAGAATGGGGATGCATGGAAGAGAAGCTCGAGGATCGTGAGGCAGAGGCGTTTGCGAGGGTAAGTGGTGGTGGAGGAGGCGTCAGGGGTAGCGATGGCAAGGCAAGTGCTGGCAGCGGTGTTGACGAAGGCTTTCTCGTTGGCGTTGGCGTAGGCGGCGGCGGCTGCGGGAGTGCGCATAGCTAGCGTTTCCACGAAGCAAAGCACCTGCAATGTTTCGAGGAAATGTTGCCTCGGCGTTCCACGAAGCTTTTTGGGTCTGTAGTCGAGTTACGAAGGAAACTGTTTTACAGTCAGCTGTGTAGCTATGAGGAAATACTTGAATCCCTCATTGTAATTAGTCAAAACATTGAAACGAAATCTAGTACGAATATAATCCATAATTATTTCGATCGTTAAAATGCCAATGTGTGACATGCTAATAGTGACATGTTAATGACATGTTAATGACATAATAATGACATGTTAAAGGATTTCTCAGGATTAGCAGAATTGGATTTCTATGAATTATCATTTTCCTGCTAAGAAAAGAATTAAACAAATAGAGAGCATTATTAAACTTTCAGTATGTGTTTCAAGATTGAATACATATTCAAACGCGTTTGTGCTATTTCATATTTCACTTCTGGTAATGTATATACGATATCTATCATACGCATTTTCAGAAAGGTATTCGTAAAGGAAATACATTGAAGACGAGAAGAATTTCATAATTAGCAATACTCTTCACAATACGTTTCAGAATATGGACAAAAACAAATTATATATATATATATATATATATATATATATATATATATATATATATATATATATATATATATATATCAACTATAATTCAACTTACGAAAAAATTATTTTACTCTGCATTCTGCTTAAAAAATACTATGTAACTTGCTTCAAATATAGAGTGCCACGTAGGTTATTTGTACAGCTTAGTTTCAGTAAGAGTTTTGGAATACTTTTTATCTTTTTAGAATGTTCCATATGAATCCTGTATGAAACGATTATGTGTTTGTATCAATCTCATTTGTATTTATTCCATTTTAATTAAATATTTGGTAATTTTGCACTTTTCATCTCCGAAATCTTCATGGTTAAAAAGCAACATGATATTCACACCTGTGTAATGATAGTTTTTTTCCCGTGTGTATTACAAGTATATAATTTTTGAATCTTTGCATCCTCAATTCACCCGAATTTTCATGGATATACCAAATTTTAAAAGACCGGAAAAATAACATAATCTCAATTGTTGATGTTATTTGCTTACAATGTTTCATGAATGATTTTACTTATCTGTAAATGATGACTTTAATAATTCCATCTCATATAATGTGATGATTCCCACTCTAAACATTTCTTTAAATTGTCTTCATATATAGGATTTATTATCATAATATTCTTTATTTTCATATAATTCTATAATTTCATATATATTCTCTCTTGGCACTTCATAATTTATTAAATTATTTTTTCTCCTTTATGTATGTGCTTGTTATTCAGAATTCTGCAATTTTATTAATAGGTATTTTGGAGAATCTAGGATTCAAATGTAATCTAAGTCACAAATTTAGCAGTTTACAATTAGGTTTTGTGAGAAATTGTTTTAACCCTTTTATGATATATGTTCGTTTTTATTTATATTAATTTGCAAAACTTGTTAAATTTTTGTTGCAGATTCTTGTGTCATTTTTATTGTACACAGTGCAGTGACATGTGTAAAGCAAATTCAAATTCTTTGATTCCAGTTTTAAGATATTTTTGTATTGTTTCTAGTTTGAAAAAGTGTGAGTGATGTAAATTGAGAAATTCCCACTTTATTTGGAGGATCAGAATATTTTTTATAATTATTTGCCTCTTTCCTTAATACAGTTTATTCTGGATCCTCTGTATTTTGACATATTGAGAAACCCATGGAATGATTCTCGGATGGAAAATATGCACTCTCCTCTCACAATACTTTTTCACGCACGTGTCAACTTACGTCACATTAATACAGACCTTTAAAACAATACTTTTCATAAATATTTTGTTAGAGTCAAATAGAAGTGTTGTTTACTGTAAAGTGAATGACATTATAATGTAATATACTGTGTACTGTAATATTATGAAAATTCTTAATTGTTGAGCGAAGTACAGTGCGAGTGCTCTCCGTAGCTGTCGAATGGTGTCCGCGTCTATGTTAACGAGAAAAGAACTCCCTGTCACCGTGCCTGTCCCTGTCGGAACGCCCGGCCGCAGACGGCAAGAAAGCATTCCCCTCCCCCTCCGCTGCGCTAGTCCATTAGTTCGTCGACTGCCGCTCTTGAAGGGCAGCGTTGCAATCTGCATACCCCGTGCACTCACAAGCAAGTCACTGTCTCACTGCCAGGTCTTCGCCGCACTAAATCAACCCAGGGGACGTTACCCTCCGCTCGCGGTGCAGTGGGGCCGCTTTGTTCCCACTGCGTCAGGTCAGAATCGAGAAGTGCATCGATTGATGTAGTTCGTATCTCAATACTAATGAAAAACCCAGGGAAGGATTTTTTTTGTAAATATGAAGCAATATACGATGAACATGTACATTTTGGAGATGGTAGATTACTACTTCTCGAGAGAATTTCATGTCGTTCGTAGGAAGTAACACGAACTTCCGTGTGAACTGAAGCTTCATACGGGAGATTGTTACTTCCATACATTCTGCACAATAATGGCTATTCTTTCAGTGGGAACGGCGAGGGGCGGCGGGGTTTCGGCGAGATACGGTTGGCGGGATGGCGGTGCGAGGCTGAGCCTGAGGCGGCGACCCGTCCAATTAGTGCGTTAATTAACCCCATGCATCAAGCGGCGATGGCGGCGCGCGGCCCGAGGGCGGCCGTCGATTCAGCTCCGATTGCGCCCTCGCCGCCCCCGCGCGCCACTCTGCCAGCCCCCGCCGTAAATAATAGGCGCGGGCTCGTCGCCCCGTCAAGCGTTTCACGTCACCGCACGCTCCGCACGGTACGGCCTGGCAAGCCCCCGGCTGCCGAGGAGACGACGATCGCTTGGGGTTACCGGTTCGGGCTCCACGGAGACAAGAAGAGACGACGCGCAGGATATGGTGATTGGCCTTAATACGCCCCTCCAATCTCTGATGGACATGAAATTTGTTTGAAAATGTTCGTCATTTTCACACAGGCTAATTTCATTTGCTCAAGTCCGCCTGTCGGTACTTGGCGCGACAAACCGCGAAAAGGCAAGGGCTTACAGATAGCGTCCTGGCCTCGTGGCCGTGAATTTAAGGGGTACGTGTGGTACTAAATATGGCTCCTCGTGTGTACAAAAATGAAAC
Organism: Gryllus longicercus; assembly: GCA_038098605.1. NCBI lineage: Eukaryota > Metazoa > Arthropoda > Insecta > Orthoptera > Gryllidae > Gryllus > Gryllus longicercus. The sequence goes on along the minus strand of JAZDUA010000253.1, from coordinate 99,398 downwards.
AACTGAGTTCCTTGAATGCCGTGGATGCTGAAGAAGCCCTTCGAGATCCTATATTTTGACCCCAATCGAAATCATCTCATATGAGGGTTTGCTCTACAGGGAGATGTCTCTATATAAAGTGTATCCCTTCACATAGAACCAGAATGCAAACTAAATTTCCCTTTTACATTTTCCTCAAAAAAATCTCCAAAATAGATCCCAACTAGAGGATAACCTTAACCCCTGTATTAATTTTAAGTTTTAATTTACGTTAGCTATTAAGTCATCTGTGTGAATAATTGATAAAATATACAGTGTATACAGAGCTATAGAAAGACAAGTAATTACATTAGTACTAAATTTTGTTTTGTTTTTTTCGTGTATTCCATTTGTTTCTGGTCTCAGATTCGCCACATGACAATGTTGGTGTCTCGTTCTTCACTCGGTGTTCGCCACTAGTTCTCCTGGCGTTGTCGCGTCTCTCCTCGCTCGTCACACGTCTCTCGTGGCTCGTTGTTCGCAGCTGGCTGTGCGTCTCTCGTTCGTCCCCATGCGAGCCAGGGAGCGAAGTGGCGCAAGAGATAATGGAGCGATTACGGCGCGCAGTGGAACTGCCAACTGCCCCTGCCTGCAGCCTCCCCGAATGGCACGTTTTTCAGCGAAGACGCGCTCCGCGTGGTTAACAAAGGACGTAGAGTTTTCGCATCGTAAACACGTTTAGGAAACAAAGGAATCGTAAAAGTGCCTCTCAAGACATCCTAGGCAATTACACAATAGCAGGCCCTTATGTTTTGCGATAAGTACTACACCATGTACTTAAAGACCGTATATTTGAGAAACTTAAGACATCTTAGCTTTATTTAGAGTGTAATCGATCTGAATTTGAACTAGTTTTCCTGACCAATTTGGCGTTTACAATAGTAGCTGCATGAACTTGTTTTGTACATTTTTTTCGCGGAACGTGTACTTGCACCGAATCACATTTGTCTTATTGACGTTTCAGAGAGTGTAACCATTTATCTTAGTACATTCATCTGTTACCACTCATGTGCACGCCTCAACGTTTCAGACGATGTATGTCTGAGAATGCAATGCGAGTATTCAAGTTCTTAGTCTGAATACTTATACGCTTTATACGTTTGCACGGAAATTATGAAAACTTGTAAAAGCATGACAGGAACTCTAATCGCAAAATAACAATATAATTGTATGGAATCAAACATATTGTCTTGTTATGATACTAAAAATGGCCGACGCAACTGATACTTCGGCATGAGCGATCACAATTGGTAAATGTGGATAAACTATTCAACCTGTGCCGTTAAAAATGTGTTAGCTTTTCTGACTATTCGTTGTCACATAGCAATACATCCAAACGATGAGTCAAAGTCCTCTATGATATTCGCTCAGAACAGATAACCAGTCCTAGAAAATAAATAATATCATATGACCTGCAACAATGTATTCAACGTGCACGCAATACGCTGACCAGCGAGTCATTAATGTCATGAAAAGGATTCCGCAAATGACAGGAAATTTTCGATGTTGAGGCTTGGAGAAAACAGAGGAATGTCCAGGCTTTGGCCATCAACGGTGTGTGAAAGGGTGACTACCGACCTTCGAGATGGTTGTGCCTCTCCGAGAGCTACGTGCAAAGCCATTTCCTGCGCTCATTGCACGTACCAGATATAGACAACTTCTGTACTCGGAATTCCGACTCGAATCCAGAATCGTTGCTCCTACTTCATTACTAATAAATTGCAGGGTAAAAGTAACGAATATATAACGAAAACTAGTGGGAATGAGCCGCATAAAGAAATTTTTCCTCATCAGTGTTATTAATACTTACGTGATCTGGGCTGTCCGGGTGACGCCGCGTCGATGGCTGAGGTGCCGACGTTTCGACCGATCATGACTCTGGCAGCGGAAGCCTACGACATAATTTAATACTTACGTGTTACGAAACAACTACTTTTTTTTAAGTACGAGCCATTATTTAAAGATCTAAAATTGTGGAATAAATTATATTGAGAGATAAAATCTGCTTTTAACTTTAGAGGTGTAGGACGCGATCGAAAATAAATGTGAACATTTGCCATTTTCAAAATTTTAGAAATTTTAATTAAAATCGTAACTGCACTTTTTTTATAAATGCACTTTCTTCTATTTGAGAAAAAACGTAAATAAAGAAATTGCAACTAATTTTAAGAAAATTTTCAAAATATTAAAAAGGCCTTTTATAAAGTAGCCCAGCAAATTAAATATGTTAATGATTTCTTCAGAGGCACGACTAGATCGTGTTTATGGTGTATTTATCAAGCATCAGCAAAAAAGCTTCTGATCTGAGTCATACGTAACACACATCCATCTATTAACACATACAATAATTCCGGTTTTCAGGTGTAAAATTGCATGCATCTCCTAGCGACCTACACCAACGGTAATCATCTTTGAAAAAAGCTCTAAAGTATCTTATATCTGACATCGCAAAGGTTCAGGTTCAAAATAACCTTAAACAGGGATTTTGCTACCAAAAACTCGAGATAGAATTGTTGAAGTGTTTTCTACATTTACCCTCTCTGGAGAGTAAGGAGGAAAAGTAAAATCTAACTGATGAAGAGAATATGATTTATTGGAAAAACTTACTAACAATTCTCGAAAGTTTGCTCTCATGACATTGATGCTCGGAAATAAATTCACTAAGTACGTATGCATGCTTTATTGTCTCTGCACCTACATTAGCTTATGTTAGAACATGTTGCGAATACTGTAATTCGGCCTGAATAGTCGATGTGTAAATCACGTGACTCAGATCCAAGTTTATTGTCTGTGAGCATTTTTTTGACACTCGTGGACGCCAAACCAAATTAAGGGCTGTGATTGGTGAGTAACACGTACTAATTATTCGCGTTTATTTTACAAATGTTGGCTGAACACTTTTTTTACCTAATATTTTTTTGGCATTCCTCCAACTGAAGAAAGTTCTTGTGATATCAATGTATGTATACTGCTAGTGATAAAAAAATACATTTTAAAATTCCTTTTTAATAAAATTTATTTAGATGTATAATTCTGTGGTTGAAATTTAGTGTATTGCGAATTTAATTGAATGGGCGGTGAAAGTCAACAAACCGGGCTATGTGAAATTCTGTATTTATGGTCTGCGGGTCGCCATCCGCTTGATGACTAAATTCACACGTATACATATTCTCATCTGATGTTCGATATGATTTGTAACAATTAACAACTATTACAATATTCCTTTTTGTGACGATATCGGAACAATGTATATCACTCGCGAAAGCTATCTGCCGTGAATGTACTCATCCAAGTAGACACAGAGTCCGGCCGCGGAAGTCCCCGCTTTCGTATTAAATACTTTTACTCGTAGACACAACCAGGGGAACACTGCCGTCCATAGCTGCGCAAAGGCCTCAATACTATTAAACGGCAATTACTTCGAGCGACAGAACGGACGTTTAAATTGGGTTGATATATTTATGCATTTAAAAGCAGCTTCAGTTTTCGTTTCGCTACAAGGTCGATAATTGTTTGGGAGTATATTTCATTCCTATCTAACGGTGATCACACACATGCCAAAACTAGCCACGATTATCACTTGGTATAAAATTGCTAAACGCATGTTCACGAAGGTTGGACTCTCACTGTTCTCACTGCGTCGGAATATCACTTAGCTTTCTAATGAAAGACGCAGAGGATGATCAGGTCCTGTCGTGTCTCCCACCCTGCACATATTCAATGAAGAAGCATAATGGGTTGTTGAGATATTCTTGTGACCTAAAATTTGTCAGATGAAGCTGAATCAAGCAGAAGGCTTCTACATGTCCTCTCCGACAGAGGCTACGTTTGATTCACTCAATTAGCTGTTGTTGAAAATCCACCGTCGGTTCTTGAACGCAGAGCCATTAGGAGCTTGAGTTGTTAGAGTGACTACATACGGTACTATAGCGGCAACGTATCAATGCATTGAAATCACCAAACTATGAACTCTACTGCCCCGAACAAAAGGAACCACCACACGAGGATCTGTATCGAAACAATTTTGGGACTAACTCAATATTAAACTGTACGAGTACTGTGTTCGTAAACAGTTGCCGTGCAATGCGTACAGCCTAGGAGAGTTGAGCAACCTTCATGCAATGTGTCTTACCTTCTACGTCCACGAAAAGTTTACGGAACGGAAAATAAGTAAAAGGAATCCTGAAGAAGAATATATTGTGGAGTTTTACACTTACAAATGTAAGTATAGGATTAAAAAATTCTGCCATTGAAAATAATCTGATTCCTTCACATTTCCTTCATGAATTGCGAAGCGTGTTTTTTAAACTATAACGTTGGAGCAAGTTGTGTGATGCCTTTTAGCTTAATCATAAATCTGATTAAGCTAAATCTCTTTAAATATTTAGTTAGATGGTGAAAATTAAAATGACATTTGCATTGCAATTAGTTATTTTTGTTAAGTATATAATCATTAAAAATTAGTCATTTCCTAAAATTCTGCTCTTCACAGGTTCGGAATTTAACGTTGTCAATCTGGTATATATTTTAACAAAAATCCTTTAATACAGATTAATACCTTACGGATTTCTAAAAACCTCGACATTTTCCCCTGTTATTTTTGAAATTTGTTCATCCCATACAAAATATCTAAGGAGGAAAAAAGCTTTGAGCCTCTCCTTATTATGGTGTTTTGACATTTTAACGCTTTAGAAACTGAGATGTTTTCATGGATATCTACTACAATAAATCTTTAAATTCTTTAAAATATTTGCAATTAAAATAAGATACTTGGCGCTAATGCTATGTAGTTTATGTGTATATTATTTATGATGTTAAACTGGCAAATATGGAAAGATAGTATGGAAAATCTTTTCCTCAATAGGTATATTTATTCTAAAACGTTACTGAGTCTTCAGTCGTAAAAAAACGTACAAGGAACTATGAGACATGAACTAGTTTATCGCAACGACATCGCCGATCGAACGCCGATTTGACGAAAATGTTTCGTCTCCAATGAAAGTTGCAGCGCAGGTTCCAATTCCCGTTAAATCACGTTTACAGGCCGTATCGATTACATTTCCATAGTTTCGTGCCTCGCGCGCGTGGACTAGAAACGGAATCTGGCATCGGGCGGTGGAATAATCATGAGGTAGTCGCCTTCTTTGTGACCACCCTGTTCCCTCAACAAATCGCCGCATGTCACAGAATTTGCTGGTGCCGCCTTGCCGGCGAGTGGTGTGGTGGGGGGGGGGGCAGGGAGAGAGCGAGATAGGTGGAGGCAGGAATGGAGGCGTATTGACTGCCCCGCCTGCGCTCCAGGGCGGAACTCCCACGATGCGCTCTTGTTGGATGGTCTCTCGCAAGTGGCTAGCGTCTGGGTGGTCGCGCAGGGTCTTGCAACCAGATCGCATCCACACAGATCCCTCTTGTAAGGAAAATTGTGATACGGGAGGGAAAAACTAAATGATTCGTATTTCCTCCTGAAATATCAAAACTTGTTAAGCTGGTCGAAAGTTTAAGTAGCCTGGATCGTTGCATTTAGAGATTTTATATGGTGAACATTCTTTCAACAAAAGGGCATGCGTGTCAGAAAAGTAGTTAGCTAAGGTGTAACGCTACTGCCAAGTGTTTCACCTCCACAAATGAAGATATTCAAACAAGGGGAGTAGCTAGCTCTACGCCAGTAGTCGATCTGCGTCGAACTTCATGGCATAGAAGCCCGCGCATAGGAGTGACCTCAGTTGGCGCTCTGTGATCTAGCCCACGCCCAACATTTGTCCTAGCAACGAAAACAGAAGGACAGCAAGCCGGGGTGTCCGCCCACTAGTCCAGGGGGGCAGTCAATACGCGCGTGGCGACGGCGGGGGCGGCCGCATGTTCGCTCGGTCGCTCGCCGGGGGCGGGCGGGCGGCAGCGGACGCGCGCGGCGGTGGGAACGCCGCCGCCGCCGCCACCGCAGAGTCGTGCGCTGTCCCGCAGCCTAGATCCATACATTACCCCGCGCCGGCGGTGGCGGCGACGCGGCAGTGCGCACGGCGGGGGCGGGGGCGGGGCGGGAGGGGGGCGCAGCGGCGGCGCGGGCGCAGCCAAAGGCTCCTCGCGTAGCCGCGTACTCACGACCCGTCAACAAACAGTCGTGCGCGCCGCCGGCCCGCAGGCCCGCGTTCTTTCCCGCCCTCCTCCCTCCCCCCCCCCCCGCTCTCTCACCCACCCTGCTCACGCGATGCGTTGCCACCCATCCCGCCTCGCCCCGCCCCACCCCACCCCACCCCACCCCGCGCTGCTCAGCCCCTTCCCGCCTCACTCCGCCACGAGTGAATCCTCCCCACCATCCCCACTCCATTCCGCCCGCCCCACCCACTCACCCCGCTCCCTCCGCCTCGGCCGCCAGGCCTCACCCAGCCCCGCCCCGCCCCGCCCCGCCCACCACTCCACGGCGCCACGCCAGGCAATCTGCCACGCACCAGCGTCCGCCGCCGCCGCCTAAGTGGGGACCGGGAGGCTTGCGGCGCGCCGTGCCACAGTCCCTTAAGACTTCCAAAGTGACGGCCGCGTGGCAAATGTGACTGCCGTCCGTTACTCAGCCGCGCGGGTATTTCTTTCAAGGTCTTAATAGCATCCTAGCTAGGATTGTGGTTTACTTTACGTTTTGCTACCTGTTAAACGTGTTAATTACTTCGTTTTTTCGTGCAACAACTTATAATCAAAACATCCCTTCATGCCAAGTGCTCGCCATCTAGCAGTAAAACGAAAATATTTACACACAAAATATGGAAAAAGAAGTACATTTTCTTCGTTCTAATCCTCAACACTTCAAGACATAATCTCCACTTTCCGCAAGATTGATGCCCGTGGGAAGGATTGGAATAGGTGGCTCAGAGCAACAACAGATGTCACTGCAGTGTCTCTGACTGGGAGATCCTAGGTTCGAGCTCCGACGGTGGAAGGATTTTCGTCATTAGATGGTCAGCGAGGTGGAATTCAGTCGCTGTCTGGAGGAGAATTCTAGCAGCCGGCTATTCTGATAGGGAGTTTTTCGTGTTTATTCCGAGCAGAACCCTTCAAAGTGGCCACGGGCTGCGCACGAACTTTCCTTCTTCTTCCTTGTCCTCCCCCTTAATCACATACACTTACACTAACATGCACTACAGTACCTCACATGCCGCGAGACCAGCCGGGAGCTTAATGATTGTACCGGCTGGGGCGGTGCCACGCTGGTGGGAGGCACCTGGAAGGGAAAACCCCGCTAGTTGACTTCAGGTGGGCGCCAATTCTCGCCATCCAGCGGGGGAAGATAACCGCCACCTTCCGAAGAAAATACTGCACTGCGATACTAATGACCTTAGGAGTTGACGTGCCCGAAATTATTAACAATCAATCAACAGTGGGAAGCCTTTACATCTTATTTTTCAAATTTTGTTCTTGAAGTGGTCATGACTGATGCAGTAAACACTACTGGTGGCGTTGCCCATTTTGATGAAATAAAATTTCTTGTAATTTCTGACATATTTTCAGAGTTTGAATCACGACTTTTCAAGAAGTGCCAACCTGGTGGTATCTCTAGTTAGAGGCTGTGCTATCGGTTCGGGTTCCAACCCTCTGCACGGCCACGCAGTTGATTCACTGTGTGGGCTCTCCCGCCACCAATGAGGTGGCACATACAGAGCAATGCGTATTTCGTGTAGTAGCCGCAATCGCGTGCCGTCTCAGAGAAAGGGATTCTCTTCTGTCGTTCATTTTACGACAACGACCACTTCCCCTTAGTGGAAATGAAAAGAATCTAAGTTGTTGTTATTAACTGGTGATATTTAGTTCACTAAAAGGTTATCATTCATTTATATTTTAATATTTATTTTTTATTCTCTTTGAATTTTATACCTGCAACTTTGTTTTTCGCATTTATTGCAAGTTTAAGAATAAGTATGAAATTTGAACAATTAAATAAGGTTACCTTCTCGATGTACCAAAAACGACAATCACTTTTATAAAAAAAGAGTTATAAGATATTGATAAAGTCAAATTAAAAAATTAATTTTAAATACTCGTTTTAAAAAATTGCCAAGAATTATTGCCAAGTTGCCAATGTTGGGCTGATTACCAAGAGCAATTGGTGATGAACTTGTTTTTATTCATTTACAAAAATAAAACATTTAAAATGACTCATTTTGACTTCGTTTTATTACTTCGTACTCCCATAGAAGTAGTGTGTCAACCTACCCAAAGCTAGTGCATGGCTTGTGCTTATTTTTAATTACCCTAAAAGCTCGACTGCCAAACATTCACGAATAAAATATACCATAAGGTAGCCAAATAAATGTTATTACCATTTATTTGGCTACTTTATTAAAACTAAATCTTAAGTTGTGTAAAAACTTAAAAACTACCAACCAGTGGAAACTAGCTTGCCAACAACCTTTCAGCTATTCACATTCCTTATAATACCATAGTTTGATTGTATAAATGCGTCACAGAAAATATATTTTTAACACATCGTGCTCGAAACACAGTTTCTTGTTCATGTTTTCCATGTAGTATGTGAATCATCTAGTTTTTTTCCGTTCTAGCTATTGGTGTGCGAAACGTTACGAAGGATGCACATCATCGCGAAGTCTGTGCGATGCATTTTTCGCACATAGCGTGCTAAAATTATTATAAGCAACATGTGTGCGAAGTGATTCAGACATTTGTCTTTTGACACCCACACATACAATCGGGTGATAGTCTCGACTTCAGCGCGAATCACGTGTTTCACGCAATTATTATGTAAATTACTATTTAACATAACACATTTGTAAGGAAAAACCACTTAAAACATGTCCCTTTTCCATTTTTTTCCTTGAAGTTTTTATGGTATAGTGGCGTACTATTCGTGCGGAATTTTAACTTAAAAGACATGTTTCCAACTGATAGTCGATTACATATTCAAGAAATACAACTTCCAAGAAAAAATTGTTTGAAGAGAATATTTTTTATTACTCCAGAAACTCCATTTTGGCGCTTAGCCCCTTTGAAAGACAAGCCCTTTTTTTTATTACAATGAGAGGTGTTATTTACTTATATTTACCTGAAGTTACTTTATCTTGTACTGTTCCAGATCACAAGTGTCTTTCGTTTTCGAAAAAATCCGCTTCAAATATGTTTGTTGCATGTGTCCTGCAGCCAGTACACGAGTTCAGACATAACGTAATGACTCCACGTGGTCTGGCCCGCAACATTTCAATCTCTTCGGAGGTGTGTCCTGAACGTGGATAGTCTGTAGGATTTCATTATTGCTCTTTCTTTTCTTAGAGGTTAGATCTAAAATATTTCTCTCCAACCTACATGGCATCTTAGAATAGGATAAATACGTTTTGTGAAGCAGTTATAAAGTTTAGAGCTAAATTAATCAAGATTTCCAATAATTATCCTATTATAATGTGCGAAAATTAAGATAACTACAATTGCAAAATGTCTTATATCCAAGACAGTCTTTGGTTCACATGATAACGTGTCAGATGAACCTGCATTAGCAACCTTTCAAGTATTTAGCCTATACAAATTGTATATGTAAGGAAGCATAACATCAAAGAATTTTGAACGCTGAAAGGAATTTTAACTAACATATGTGTTTTTGCGTGACATCATGAAGATTTTCTTGTAGCTTTTCCTACATGCATCATTGTGTTAATAAGTCACCACTTTTTACTGCAAGTTAATGGACTATTAGCGCGCAATACTTAATTAATTAAATAATTTTAAGCGGTACAACTGATCTACCTAATTGCTCTGGAGATTGACATGTTCCTTCTGGAGATTGCGATGTATCTAAAAACAAGAATTGATAAGAACACTGAAGCTGAATCTCTTGCAAGTTGTTAACAATTCAGAAAATATTAGACATCTTTCACGTTATCTGATGTGATCAAATATTTGACGCTCAAAGTTTTATTTGATGACTTCCAATAATTTTATTTCATAACTTGTGAGGTTTTACCTGAAAGTTTTTCTAAGCATCAGTTTTATATTAAGAATAATCATATTGCGATCGAAAACTAAGAGACGTATTCTAAAAAAATCCGAGACCCAAGATCGTAAAATGTCATTAGTCTCCATTTCCGAGAATAATAACACATATATCAACCATTAACGTCTACTTTTAGGGTTATTGACACAACGAAATTATTAATTTACGAATAGAATAAGTAACTTGTTTAGATTATTTATTTGCATGATATAATAATGATCCTAGACGTAGAATTTTATATTGATGAGTACGAGAGATAAGGATGCCCAAAAGCACTCATAATCAGCTTAAACCGTGTAAAACAGTAATTCAAAAGCCAAAGTATAGTTATCAGAGAAGCGGAAATGGACGAGGCAATTAGACGCGAGATATTCCACCTGACGAGCACACACACGACGTGAGACAAAGGAAGGAGATGGGATCGGACAAGATGGCGGGCTGATGACATCTGGACGGTGGGAAGCCCGGCCGCGTCTTCGCCTTTCGTCGCCGTGTGTGGCACTCTCTTCGCACCCATGCGTGTTTACAGACCCAGCAATCAATGTCAACTTGAGCTTTTATTAAACCTGCACTTTCAAATCTTCAAATTTGGGGCCTTTGGTCGTCGCAAAGTCGCTATTTTTATGAGCATTGCAGAGAAATATTTTTATTAGACCAATAATTTGTAATTGAGATTAACCGAAATTGATATGTATCGTTTGCAGGTAGTTGAGTTTGAAAAAATATTCAACATTTTATCCGATCGACTGATATTCTAATTCACGATGGTTTGTCATATAATTTTCTACAAATTTCTTAGTAGATTATTACTGGGCATAATATTAGATTTCTATCTCACTGCATCCATTTTAAAAGAAATTCGAGTGGTTAAGGGCACATTTTAATAGTCCTTTACGTTTGATTCTAATTTTGTATGAAGAATTCTATCATAAGTGACACTCTCTCATTGATGAATTAAAAAATATTTTCTCTCTAATATGCCATTGAGATGCGATTAGTTATCATGCGTGCTATTTTGTGTGACTCCAAAGCATTTTAAACATGTTGCATTTATCAAATAATGTTCAACTATTAAGTTTTGCTTAATTTTTTGAAAAAAGAAATTACCATAGATTTCAGTGCATCAAAATATGGATGGTAAAATACTTTATAACATTCAAATCAATAAAATTTCGACATCCTTTACACGCGCGTTATGGAATACGATAGAAATGGCATTATTATGGGCAAAAGTTCTCAAAATAAATAATACAACACCGAGAAAAATAGTGCAAGTAGTCAATAAAGAAAGATCTGAAAAGACTAAAAATGAGTAGCATATTTCCCAAAAACAAAATAAACGACTTTATGGCACAAAATGAAATGATTAAGAGTAGAAAAAGAAAACGAAATATGGAAAATAGACAGAGAAAAAATCATAAAGGAATACAAAGCATATTTTTAGGTAGACAAGGGAAGCACGATTGAAACTTTGCAATTACTTCGAAAAAAGGAAGCCGACGAAAATAAAAAAAAAGCAGAAGAGCCGTGGCGATCTTGGACGGAAGGATCATGGGATCAACTCTCGGCCCGGGCGTGAAGATGTTTGCGTATGTGTGTATGTTTGTGTCGTCCATTGACCCTTTATTTTCATTATTCCATAGCCTATACCCCCAGAACTAGCTACCCTGGGGAATAAAAATTGGATTCAGCGTGAAATGCTGATCCCCCCAAAAGGAGTCGCACACAATTGACACGGAATAAATGTAACTGAGCCTCGGTAAGTGCAGGTGTCCGCGTGGTCCTAGCTGGTCAATTCTCAACAACAACAAAATGGATAAGACAGTTTTATACCAATTTTGTATTGTATTCATTGTACGTAACAACCCCGTGGTCGTATAATTTAAAAATTAAACTAGAAGTTCAAAATGTGTGACACGTCTACTCAACCCCAGATATGTCGAAGATAGTTTTGCACATTTGTTATTATTGTTGTTATTCTGTGGTTATTCCTTTATTTCAAGCGATTTGTTCATTCAATTGGATGTTCAATATAGCTAATGCATCATTCAAAGATTTGGTAACGTATTTCAATGAAATTATTTCGTTGAAATTGGGAAAAAAGATAAGTAAAAAAACGGCCAACCATTTAACAGGAGTCTTTCATAATTTAAAAAATATTACCAGTAGTTTTTGCATGCATCGAGTACAGTAAACATAAAGTAAAAAATAAAAATAAAATAACAATTATTATGCAATTTATTGCTAATCACATTTACATTTTCTCTTTAGTATCCAGTCTGAGATTCCATTCCTGTCACAAAATGTACTTCTGTTTGACTAAGCGGGACTGTCCAAAAATCCATTCAAGTGTTTACAAACGAAAAAATAGAAAATATTAATAAAATTTGGGAGTTTCCCGTTGTTTAGTCATGAATTAGAGACGTAACGAAACAGTTTCAGTGACGCAACATACAATTGGAGACGAAGGCTTCCGGATTCAAAATGCAGGATATCGCTGTTGTCCAAGAGAAACCTCTCCTTAGCAATCTTTTCAAATCGGACGACATACTGCTGTACTCACTTTCTTGCAAACAATGCCTAAAAGGAATGTTATGTGCACAATTGATTATTGGAAGGCAGGGTTTTTGAGGGAGGACGTTACTGTTAAAATAGAATACATATGATTTGAACATATTCCTGATAATTGTTAATTTTACTAATGTGTATTTACTTTTCACAAAAATATATTTCATAAAATATCATTTTTCTCTGTCATTAACAGATGTAAAGAGTCAGATAGCTTGAAGACTGTACAATATACTAAAGTAATGACCTCACTAAGAACGGACTGTGGTAAGGGAAATGAACTAGGGTGTTGTGTTTTAAATGACAGGATACAAATTACGTCGATAACTGTCTGAACCATCGTGCTTAACATTTCTTAGATGTTCAAAAGTCTTGAACGTATTCCATAAAAAAATCAAGGTAACTGACAATGATTGGTATATTAAAATATTCAATGAAATGGAAAGACTACTCTTTCCTAATGAAGTAAATAGAAACATTAGTATTTGAATCCACATCATTTAAAACATTGAAACACGAAAATTTAAACTATACTTGAAAATATTGTGTTAATAATTACATGATTTGAAAAAAATGTAGAAATAATATTATCTGTCAGAAGAAAGAAAACAGAAACCAAAAAACAGCATGGAATTAACATGTCAAACGAGTCCATGTACCAGAGCACTTCAGGAAAAATAAGGAAGCATTTGAGAGAAAAAAAATTGGAAGTTAGAATGTCAGTTAGAAACGTCACGTGGTATACTCCTCCTCACAAACGAACAAACTAGCCTTTTTTAATATTTTTTTCCTTTTCCCTTAGGGACCAGCTTTGTGCTGTCTCCACCTTTCTCCCAGTTGGCATTCCATCCAGGCCCTATCATCCGTTACAGGCTTCTTCACCATTCCCCCTCTCTCTTTAGTTCGCCAGGCTGGCCGGGGCACTACCTATCGATAACCGCTGAGCTAGCCACGGCCCTTCTCAGCTAGCTCCTCGGTTATCGCCTAAACGCCGTAGTGGTTCTTGGATCCTTAGGGGAATGATGGTTATTGATAGGACAGGGTATGGAATGATTAGTGGAACATAGCACTGGAATGCATGTTGACACATGAGAGGGAGTACCCCGAGGAACCCGTTGACGGCACGCCCATTTTCGGAACATTTTCCCCATTTTCGAAACACCGCGCACACGTTTTCTCCACCACAAATTCCACTTGGAACCGCCGGGAACTAGCTGTGGAAGGTGTGCAGTCAGACAACGACGCCACGGGTCGGCCAACGCATTTTTTTAACAATCAATTTGCAAAAAATACTTTTTCTGTCTTATTCCTGGTGGCTAACGCCCAGATGCCCACCCCGAGGAGAAATCCCTCTTGTAGAACGTAATGTGCGGGTAAATAGAGCACACTGCACAATCTACTGTCTTCTTCCGATCGAAGTTGCTATTTTGCTTGGAAAGAGGAGTCGTTGCCCCCGCTCCTCCACTTCTGCTGGCTGGCAGGGCGTGCTGCAGATCCAACGGCCGGCGGTCGTTGCTCGGCGACCTCCAGCTGTCGCGAAGCATCGCGTCCCGCCGCCCGCGGGGGCCTCGTGCGCGTTCAGCTCATGCGCGACCGGCAGCGGCGGCGGGAGCAGTAGGGGCGGCGGGGGAGGCGAGAGAGGCTTCTGGGACGGCGGGGTGGCAGGGGAGGTGGGGATGGTGGGGGCGGTAGGGGCGGTCGGAGTGCTGGGGCGATTGGGGCGTCGTTGCGGCGAGGATGGTGAGGGCGGCGGGGGCGGCGGAGCGGCGGGATGATGGGAATGGCGGGGCGACGGGGACGGCTTTGCGGCGACGGTTGGCGAGGGCAGCGGGGGCGGCAGAGCTGCGGGGCAGTGGAAGTGGCTGGGGCGGTGGGGGAGGCGGGAGAGGTGCGGGCAGGGGGCGTAGCGGGGGCGGCGGGGGGCGGCAGGGGCAGAGGCTCCGCGAAAAGCGACAGTCACCCTTGCGTCGTTGTCGCCGCGTCTTTTTGCCAGGAGCAGAGGCGGGGCTCGAAGGCTGCACCCCGGCGCGGCGTGTCACCTGAGCTGACGGCGCGGTGCTGCGCGGCGCGAGGCGACACTTTTTGGGCGGCGATGGCCGCTTCTTTGGCGCGGGCGCCGCCCGGGATTCCCCGTCGCCCGCGCCGCCGCCCGCGCCGCCGCCGCCGACGCCGTGACTGCATTTGAATAGCCGTGACCCGCGCGCCCGAGCGACACGCCGCTTTCCACGGCGCAGCCTTCTTCGCCGGCGACGCACACGGAAAGACCGCAGCTCAGCCGAGGAGCACGCTCTCCAACTTCTTTTGCAGCTCGCAGAAGTTGCATTCCCCTTCCGACACTACTCGTAGTTTCTTCCCCCTCACCCGCCACGTCATTCAATCAGTAAGATAGACGTATTTCATCTTCACCGTCGCTTATAACAGGTTTTGAACATCTGTTAGACTATATCCATCAAACAAGATCGGCCCGTGGCCAGATCGCTCGTATTTCATCTTTGGGATCCGGGTTCAAAACTCGGCCCTTTCGTGTGGACAATGTTGGTTTGCGGTAGGATTTAGGGGTTGTACTGTTTCTCATACCTATCATTCCACCATCGTTCTACAATAAATCATATTATATCTTCATTATCGCGTATCCATTCCAGGTAGGGTCATAAAGCTAAGGTACTGGTACGTATCATAATAAAGAATATACCTCACACACGACTAGGCTGATATGACCCTGAGCAAATGCTGAGACCGCTAAGTCAGGGCAGTGGCTACATCCGTCCGAGGGATCGCGTGGTTGTTTACTATTATGTTGTGGCCTTGTGATCTTTCCCATTCACAATCAGCACATTTCATACCATATTCTCTCAGTTCGAGCCGGTCTGAATGGCGTTTGTGGGAAGGGAATGTGTGGGGTAGGTACGTGCACCTAGGGGTAATTATTCCCTGATACTGTTTTTGTGAGTCAGACCAGATGTCAATGTATTCCCTGTTAATCTGTATCCTTTCAAGAAGGCAGAAACCTTCATTCACGACTAGCGTAGTCTTTGTTTCTCTTCGAAATTTCAAACATTACTGAAGGGAGGTATCAAAATTATTATTTTTTTAAGTGACATTTGTTAAAGAAACGTATGTATCACAGAGTTTGAAAATCATTATTATTCAGTTTTAACACAATTGACTTCTGACGTTTGAAAAGCTATTATGATTTTTCTGTCCGGGATTTTGGCGCCGATTTCACACCCCAATAGTTATCAATTATTATTATAACCCAAAAAACTACAATAATGTTTTACTGTGCTAATAGTAATATTAAATTGGTAGGGAAGTGATAAATTAGTGAAAACTGGAAAATGTGGATAGATTTTTTGTCTAGGTCTTTTATCCTGCCAAAAGTCAGTTATCCTTTACATTCCGAAGGGACGCATATTTGACCGTACAATAGATACCAAAACACTTGTAGGCTCTCCTGATCTGGGGTCAGCAGACTGCGAAGTGCTCCGCGACAACAGATACGTGAGAAGACTAGGTACAATCAACCATACCCAAGGCGGGACTCGAACTCATGTCCCTCCGGACCGAAGCGCTGAGTAGTTACACGCTCATAGTCACCTCAGACATACAGGTTGGCTAAATGGAAATTTTAATTATATAAGAACGTAATTTACACAGGTGGAAAATGTCGTTAACGTTTACCACTTTAATTACTATAAAAGCGAGTCATAAGTCAAATGGAAGGTCGTCAAGAGAACATAACTAGGTAAATTGAAAATTAATCCCCCAAACAACTTAATTTACAACTATTACCTTGAGGGCCATTTCTTTACAAGAGGCCTCTCCCCTATAAATTAATCATCCAATCCTTACATAAGATAGCACCTGCTCTTCCTATCGGACAGGAGCTTTCAACGCTACTTACGACTCCAGAATAGCGATAATTCTCGACAGGCAAAAGTGCAGTAGTGTCCGATCGCACTCTATCGTTCATTGCATAAGATGGAGTCTGAGTTTTGGTAAACACACCTCATTACATACCTCCGCGGGATCTCACCAATCGCCGTCCGGCAGATACGCAGCTCGGCTGCAGCGCTCGCAATCTGGAGAGGCGTGCTAACGGAGAGCAGATATGGCGGCGCGGCGTGGCCCGGAGGGCGATTCGGGGGCGAGGCGGGCCAGGGGAGCGGCTGGGTATCAGGGCGGCGCCCAATGGCGTCGGACCCTTATCAGCGCGCCGCCCCGCAGACGCCGCCCCGGGCCGCGCCCTGCGTCGCCCGCGCGCTGATAGCGCGTCCGCTGCGTCGCCGTTGGCCCCGCGTCGCGCGCGTCCGCTGCGTCATCCGCGACACCGCGAGTGGCGAGGATTTCGGCGAGTTGCGGCCGTTTTTCCTGCTGATATCGGTGCGCGTCTTCGGAAGTGCAAGTAAGTGAAGGCGTTAGGTAACGCGATAGCATGTGTTGTTAGTGGGACAAAGCGAATGTTGTTAAGGTGAATTACGTGTTATCAAGAGAGAGAAGAAGACGAAATCGGAAAGTGATTGTAAAGAAAGGCCATTAAGGAAGAAGTGCGACGAAAACTAATTAGGAAAGTAAACAAGACAGCAAGGAAAGGAGCGACGGAAAAACAAATGTAAGGGAGGATGAATAAGTACGATGAATGAGTCCTCGTACACATGTGAGAGTGAGTGATCTTCCTATAGTGAGGAAAACGGAGTGAGTGAGGTTCAGAAAGAGATAATGATTGGGAGAGTGAAAGATAAATGAAAAGAGTGATAGTGGTACAGAGAGAGAGAGAGAGCGAGTAGAAATGGTGGGTTTATAGAGAGTGAGAAAGGGTGGTGGAGAGAATTAGTTGGAGAGTGGGGAGAGTCCGAAAGACAGACGAGAGAGATAAAGGGGGAAAAGAGTGTGAGATAGTGTGGAAGAGAGAGCTGAAGTCTGAGTGAGTAGAATGTATAACATATTATATATAATATTTTAATTATGTATATATTAATGTGTATTTTTGGTCGATTAAGTTTTTGTAAATACTACCTGTTTTAAGAAACTGCGCATTATATTGGAAATGTCCCCACATATAAACATTTGAAATACGGAACGCAGATGAATGGAAATGTTTTGTATAATACCTCAATTGTAAGTAATGTGCCTTTACGACTGTGAAAAATTCGGCTATCTCTTTATCATTAGCATGATTCTAAATATGTATTGAAGCCTTTTTACCTGCGAAGCATTTCATTCACTTCTTTGACTTTTGATATCTATTCAATTACGCGTCTGCTGTCCCTGTATGTATACCTCATACATGTTCAAATTTCTGAGTATTATATTGTATAACTGCCGTCCATTTATTGTAAATGTGAATATAGTTGATCGTTGAGCCTTTTTATAAACGGTCGTTTTTAATGACCCGATATTCATGTCTAGGTTCCAGCAAATTAATTGACCTGAGTTTTATTTCATACGGCAGTTCCGCATTTGCTTTTCGAAGAGCTCGGTTTGATTTCCACGATTTGCATGAAAGACTGCAAAACATTATTTATTCTGTTTTTCATTCCTATCTGAATCCAATAAGCATTCTTTATCTCGTGATCAATTACACAATTGAATGTTACTCTTTGATTGTGAGTGCAAGCTGATATTTGAGTTGTGAGATACAATCAGTTAACCAGAATGACTGTTTTTTTTCTGAAAAACTGAATTTCATTGCTATTCAAGTACTCGTTAATTAACTCACTCGAAGCATTCCAAGCGTGTTGAAGTTAACGATGTAGTCAATGCTTAATTCCTTTTGAAAATGTGTTAAAATGACGACACAGAGTAAGGTAACGGACATTATTGTTGTATTATACGCCGATATTTTTTTCTAAATAAACATAACTGTCGTGTACACATATATTGAATATAGAAAAAGTAACAAAAATAATTGTCATTTGAAATCTCTTTTATTAGACATCATTGCATTTAGCATTATGTCGAGCTGTGGAAGTAGAGTTTACAAACATTGCGCTTTATAATGCAATCAAACATATACATTTTTAGGTTGTTAGTGTAAATGAACAATTTTAAAATAAATTTGGGTGCTGCAGCAGCAAAAATGCTGCGGAACAAGTGGTTTTTAAAAACGTATCACACACTTCCCGAGAACAAGATATAAAATACTCTCTTATAACATTTATTACATTATAACATTACCTATAAAATATTTCACAAAAATAGTGTTCAGGAATAGAGCAATAACATTGCTAGTATATTTGGATGCACAGCATAATTGCAGCACAGCATTTGGCAGCAAGAATATCGAAAAAGTTGTTTCATAACGCCATACGTTACTATCAATTGGGTGGGTGGCATCTTCTAGAGCCTTCTTAGCGTATTGTTGATGCATGATATCAGCTGACTCATAAGACTCATGGTTTGAGAATTCTGCCAGTGGGTGTAGTACGAGAATAAACTGAATATCATAATCAAATATTTGCATTTTCCAGAATTTTTTATTGTTTTTGTAATACACCCGACATCCTAGGTATCCAACGAAACCATTGACAGCTCTCACTTGATCACAGACAGCTTAGTTATCTTTCAATTAACGCACGTACTAAATTAGTAACGCAGATTATAATTGGGGAAATCGGCTGCAACCCGCCAGCCACAGCTGGATAGCCGAGCGCCGCGGAGTAACCTGAACAATATTTCGTTTGTTTGAATTTTCCGTCGAAAATCGAAACGAGTTCATTGGTTTTGCATTTTTCCCAAAATTCTGAGCATCTAACGAAACCTTTGCAACCAGTCACATGGCTACTGTCTTCGTATGGTGGATTCGTAGGCTGGAGTCATTGGTACTTGGCTGTCCGGGATGAACCACACCAGTCGGTCGCGCTGTCGCTTCGGCCATCACGTCGTGGCTTCAGAGCTATACTGCAGCAATATATCTCTGAAGAATGTCACAACGTTCCACCTATCTAATATAACCTGTCCATCCTTTTAAAATCTCAGTATAGATAACCCTCCCTCCCTTCCTAAGAATAAAAAAACAGATATACCCTTACTGATTTTGAAACTGCTTTTCCACCTTTGAATAGAAATAAATAACTTCAACAATTAATATCATCTCCCAGTGACTTCTGGCGGTGCTCGTCGAGTTTCCCCACTCTTGATTTTTAAACTTAGAATAAGTCACCAATCATCTGTAGAGCCAAAAGGCTGAACGATGTAAATTCGGACAAAAATAAATTCATTGATATAAAAAAAATACCACAATATAATGGCCGAGATGTCAGCTCGACCGACTGTGACTGTCATCATGGACAGCCCAATATCACAGGCTTCTTGGTTTTCTTTCAATTTCAGCGCGCATACGAAATAAGTGATGTTTATGTCATATTCTGGAAATGAAGCTGCTGTAAAGGAGTGACAGCTGATACGAATACTTAACTAAATTGGAAATAGGAATGTCTAAAAACAATTACACCCCCTTTCCTCTATTTATGTATTCTCGGCATGTAAAGATATTGTAATAATAGTATGTATTGCAATGCTCTACTGATTTTTGAAACAATTCACAGAGTGCGTGGTCGGTTGAGCTCTGTCTTGTAGACTTATGAGCAACATTGTTCGATCCGTCACTTCGGCTTCACTTGATGGGAAATTCATTATTGTTTAAAGGGATTACTTATACAAATGGTAGCAATTTGGTAGATGTTAATGATGAGAAAATATTACTTGATCTGTAACTAGTGACTTGTATGAAAATACTTTGTCCTCCAGAATCCAAGTTCTGAAGAGTAAGGTGCTCGTGGTTAAAATTATCGGTGATGAATTTCACCCAGTAGTCGAATACCTAAGAATTAAGTCAGCGATTACTAGACAGTAGTTTCCGTTAATCCACAGGTCTGTTCCAGAATGAGCGCGAGTGTAGTACATTACCATGAGACATGTTTTCCATTTCTTTCGAGGGTCAAATAATGTTTGTTTTATTCACTAACCGATGACAGATAAGCATAATCTCATTCAATGTTTATTTAAAAGCGAACAGTCTTTCGGGCGTGTGGTGACAAACCCCGTTTAAGTAATTGTGACTTCTGGTGTAAGGTAGACGTCAGATATATTTACCATTCAATTTATAGAAATCGGAAATGATCCTGATCCTGTTCTAAATATGAAATTAATATTTTTAATGTTTGCATGGCAACTTATTTGTTATTGGTTTGTTTACCAGCAATGACCATTCATGTTACTGCTACCTCTTAATAATTTTTGGCTCTTGACTTCCCGCTGCCTCCTAATTGAAATATGCAAAGACAAATCTTACATTAAAACATCAAAAATGAAGTAAGGAGACATCATTTATATCTATTTTATGAAGTGGATCAGTCTGATCGCACTGCAAATCCTCCTTCATTAACATGTCCTCCTCCGGAATGAAATTTACGTGGGCGGAAGAATATTCGGAACGCTTCACCTCGCCCGCAAAGACAGCGCGCCGGTGTGGGTTTGAGGCTCGGCGGAGGCGTTGGAGGCGGCGGGCGGGGCGGCGGCGGGGGCGTGGCGGCGTGACCGCGCCGCGGCGTCTGAGTCAGCGGCCAGGAACGCGCCCGGCCGCCCGCAAGAAACTGCGATGCGGAGCG
Organism: Gryllus longicercus; assembly: GCA_038098605.1. Taxonomy (NCBI): domain Eukaryota; kingdom Metazoa; phylum Arthropoda; class Insecta; order Orthoptera; family Gryllidae; genus Gryllus; species Gryllus longicercus. Next base: position 78,218 of record JAZDUA010000253.1, on the reverse strand, counting down.
GAGCAGAATGGCTGAACGGGCGGGGCCGTTGCAGGCGGCGGCGAGGGCGGCTGGATCCGATCCGATCCCACCCGACGCAACGCCGGGCAGCGCGTCCCGCTCTGCGGTTTCCGCGACGCCACCGTGGCCGCGCGACTTCCAAGGAAGCGGTCCAAGTGCACTTCTGGAGTGGATGAGATGTAAATTGGAGCGATCGAATTCCCCTGCTTTCGAATCGTGCACATTTTGAAAGTCCGAGTTCCCCAACGGGAATATATTAATATTTTTTGCATTTTCCAAAATATTCAAACCATAAAAAATTTTAAAACCTTCTTACTAAGATTCATGATTTATTATAATTCAATAGTTCCTTTGAAGTCGTGCCACCTTTTCAGATTTTCTTCTTGTACTTTCCTAAATACATTATTATTATTATTATTATTATTATTATTATTATTATTATTGTTGTTAGTATTGTTAGTATTGTCAGTATTAGTATTCGAAGAACTGAAAGAATAACTAAGTCGGGAACATTCCACACCTTTATTACATGAAATTTAATAATCAATCTGATTCTGTAACCAAAAAATCAAAAGAAATATATTTTTCGGAAAGATGTTCTAAAACACTTAAATTTATCAAACACGTATAAACTCAAAATCTAGATATTTGTAACATTTCACATACGAGGATTATTGTAAAATTCAATCAGAAGATTTTATTATTAGTAAGTTTGCCATAATTATTCAGTTTTCAATTTAAAAGAGCCTAATAAATACGAAATACGATCCACAAACAAATGCGCTCATCTTTTGGCAACCATTTGCGAAATAAGTGTGTCTGACTAATTGCTTTCGAGAGTTTTTATTTTAGGTATTGAGTTTATTGCCGTGCATAATACATTCCCACCGCGTAAACTGAGCGAGACTTTTCTGTCGCAAATAATTGCGGCAAGTGATTACTAGAGAACTCTTGCCACAGGCGTCTTCGGTAGTGCAAACGAGGTGACTAGGATAATTAACCTTCTTTGATGATTATTTAGTTTTTCTCCAAAAACAAGTTCGCTTTAGAAAGAATTCGCAACGATAGCGAAAGAAACGATGGTGAATGACCAGTACCTACTAGGCAACAGTTCTGTTCAGTTTTAAGGGTATTAAAATACAGTTTTAAAGCGCACATTTGTACCCACTGGAATAATTATGAACCTTAATTTTTCAGAATGTGAATCACTTGATCAACATAGTTTGGATACCCTAACTATACTAATTCATTTTTAGTACTTTTTACTGGCATACACATAAACTCGCGCACCTAGAAAAGAATAGGATAATGTACATGTAATCTTACTACTATTATTCATGATAATCAAATTGTCGTGGAATGACCTGTAGTTCTTGGAATATTAGTGTTCGCAGAAGTATTTATTCAATTTTGTTACAAGTGTAATTCTTCACAGATTGACAAGCTATGTGTTGAAAATTATTATTTTCTTCCAGCAAATTCTTTCTCATGTGACGAATGGCAAGCACTTGAGTGAAGTAGAAAGTTGGTCGTAACTAAGAAGCAATTCGAGAAAGGTTCAATCTATGAAGCAGCAATAAAATGTGTTCCTGTGCGCAAGGGCTTCTTCAGTAATAGCTCAGAGCCCACACCACGTGGCTGAAAATAAGTAGCATTCGCCGTAGTGCATAAATCTCGAGGTGCAGTTCGCCAGAGCGAATGCGTGGATTCGCGTATCGACTATCGATGCAGAGGAGCGACATGTTGGGTCGGGTCGGGTCGGGTCGGGTCTGGTCGGGTCGGGTCTGGTCGGGTCGGGTCTGGTCGGGTCGGGTCTGGTCGGGTCGGGTCTGGTCGGGTCGGGTCTGGTCGGGTCGGGTCGGGTCGGGTCGGGTCGGGTCGGATCGAGTTGAGCAAAGACTAATCAAGTCGGCTCGGGTCGGGTGGAGTCAGATCGGGTTGGGACGAGTCGACTCGCGTCGAGTCGGAACTGGGAGGGCTTGGGCACCTGTCTTTACTCGTGTGATTTATGACTGTCGCAAAAGGAATTATATTTAATAGCTCACACAACATGTGCAGGAATTAACTCCTAATGCAGGAACGGAACATTTCGCGAATATGAAACAGCGTTTTTATTGTCCTATCCCACCTCAACGCAATGCTTAGTATGTCCTATGAGTGTATTGCACATAATTTCCTACTCGGAAAATTCGTTAATCCAGAAAGAAGATCACAATCTGAATTTCTCAAATGTCAACTCAAACCCGCCATAAAAAATGTATTTCCTAGCTTAGCTAATCTGAAGTATATTTTTTTAACTCGCGGTAACCGTTCTTCCCAAACACTCCATTCACGACGCCGATAGTTCATAATGAGGATTTCAGAGGTAGTTTCCTCACTCAATGTCACGTAAATGGCTAGCAAAAGGTTACTCTGTAACGGACAAGGGAAGCGATGTCCCTCTGTATATGAAAATTGTGTAGTAAAATAAAAATAAAATAGTAATGTGTCTAGCAAAAGATAACGTTCAGAACCGGAGTTGAATTGTTCAAATCATGCTGATCCTGGGGAATTTTCGAGTGAGGAGCTGTGTGAAAAGGGCTTTATCTAACTCCTTGAGTTGAAATTGAGAAGCTACGATTGCAGGTGGCATCATCAGGTAGGTTGAAAATAGAAAATAAAAACCCGTGTTATAAAGTGATAGGGCATGGTAAATACAGAGGACAATCGATGTGATGCCATTTTATTTGTTGTTATACTAGTAATGAATTCTTTTCTGAAATGCTATAAAATATTTATTTCAAAAGGGTTCTCCATTGCAATAATTCAATTCAGGAAGAGTAATTTGAATTATGTGGTGTAATTTAATATTTAATGTTACCTCAATCACCGAACGTGTTTTCTTTTCTACGAGTAGTATGTGCCGTTCCGAATATTGATGACGCAACACAAAAAGTATTGTGACTAGCAACGATACCAAACAATTTACCTTCATAGAATTTAGTGTTAGTGGTGATGATTACCCTTGATGAGTCGGTAGGCACACGATTTTCAAATAATCGCAAACACTGTACTTATTCGTACTATTCCAGATATTAGCATTAAGAAGACAAAACTTGAGTTACCAAATTCATATTATTCTCATCGTTGTTCTTCAATCTCTCTCTTAAATATATTTTGAATGGAAGTACTTGTAGACTTCGTAAATTTCTTTTTATTACTACCGTCATTAAGAAATGATTATCTTGTCACATTTACAAACACGAACATTGAGAATAAAATGGCCCCGTCCATACATGAGCAAGAAGGAACATGTTTATTAAGCAGCCCGATGATAAATCGCTCTGAAAACTGTTCATGTTCCGGGAAGACTTCGAACGTTCTTTCCGCTATCAATTTTACGCATCCCGCTTTCGCTATTGGCATTCAATATCCTTCAAAGTAGTGAGCGAGTTAAGTACCTCTAGTGTGTACCCCCCCCCCCCCGCCACGTCCGTAGAGGTCAACGCCATCTTAGCGGCATCTCACGTGAGAGCCACGTCCTGTTGCGTGCCATCGTGAGCCAGCTCCACATCCGACGTTGAGTCATTAATAATTTCATGGGATATGTGGAGTTGCCGGACGGTTCTCACTCAGCCCTGGTCATCGCATTTCGAGAAGAGGAGACTATTCTGATTAGCAATAATTGTTCAAACGACAGGAGGCTTCGTGACGTGACTCATTTCTCTTTCATAGATTAAAATTTTATTCATTACAGATCTCCAAGGCGATGCATTGCTAATTATGATGTCTTCCTCTGTTTTCTTGGTTTGAATTAAGACACATCTTCACAAAATTGAGTTCTTCTCCATTCTAGTAAAGAGAGCACCTTTCTTCAAAATCAGAACATGCACATCAGGTTGCCTAGTTGCTCGTTATTTTGATACAATCCCTTTAGATAGAACGTAGAAATTCTCCAAAGATTTCAACGTAAACTTCTGAAATTATCAGCCAGTGTACCGTGGTATGTAATAAATAGTACTCATCATTCAAAAATACAATCAGTAGCAAACTATATAAATTAGTGGCTTCAAACATCAGCAGTGACTGTAAAAAAATTATCTGCCAATGAACATTTTAGATAACCTCTTGATTCAAAGAAACAAAATAAGAGCAAGCCACTGGATTTAAGATATAGATTTTAGTTACTTGTAAGAAGAGTCATTACTGGCAGACTTCTTCTGACATGTCTCCACGTAGACAATACGATTTGCCTAATGATACGGATACGTATATGAACAAATTGCAAATGAACAGGATATAGAAAATATTACGGTAGACGGTACATAATGAAAATGTCATAAACCTAGTTATCAGCAACCTCATGCTGATTAAAATGACTACAAAACTGCATTTTGTAATTAAACTAGTGACCGTATACTTCAATTTCTATTCCGTGGGATGATGCGTAACCAGATTGATCCAACAGTTTGATGATAACTTTTATGGGAAGATCAGTTTGTTCAACCTCTCGGTCCATTACTTCTCGCACATATATCCCCGATTCATTGCTAAATATTACCATTTATTAATCACAAGGTAAACCAAAATGGGACTCAAAAATGCAAAACAGAAGCGCATAAATGAATGTTGGAAGGAAAAGGCAGATTGGGAAGAGAGAACTGTAGGCAGGTGGACAGGCAACAAGGTTGGCACGAAAGGGAATCTCAAAAAAGGCGGAAGAAGGGACGGCAGAAAATAGGCCGGACATCGAGCTGGAAGGAGGGCAGGCTGTCAGGAGCGAAGACAGGCAGGCGTGCAGGTATCCAATAAGACAGGATCTGGCGTGGAGACTGGGCGCGTAAGGGTAGGCAGGAAGGGTCCCTTGCGTGGAGACTGGACGCGCCAGGGTAGGCAGGAAGGGTCCCTCGCCCGGAAGTTCGCGGGCGCCACAGAACGCTAGTGGAGGCGGGGCAGCGTCACCGGGGGGGGGGGACGTGTCCGCGCTTGCGGAGAGCGCGTGGCACCACAACGAACCCCCAAGCGCCCACGTCGCTTCATGGAAGGTTCCAGGAGCGCCCGGCGTAGGCGGAGCGCGCCGCCGGAACGCCTTTTTCCCGGAGGCGAGCCCAGGGAGGGGGCGGGGAGGAGACGAGTGATGGCGGGGGAGGGGAAGGGGGAAGGAGAGAGGGTGCGTGCCCTGACGGCTGCACAAGTTAAATAGCGTTGCACCAGCGCTGCGCAGCCGGAAGCCCCTCCGCGCCTTCCCTGCAATAGAAGTCCTTGGCAGAACGGGGTGGGAGAGAACACTGCGGCTGTCGTCTCGAGTGCGTCCATGGCAGCCCAACTGTTGGAATTGCTTTAATTCCAACTACTAGTTACTATGCGGTTCCGCCTCAAAACTTCATTCCAGGGAAATAACGTCGGGGTTTCCTACACTACGGACGTCTTTCTATAGAATTCATTTGCATGTCCTCATTCTATAACGTAGGACCTATTGGTTTGACTTTAGTCTCGTAATTATTTATGTTTGACCACTGTGAATCATTCCACTCTCAGGCATCAACTATTTGTGATTGACTTCTCCAATAGTTGCCATAGATTTTTAAACGGTTACCTTATGTACAGCTGAGACAAAACTCAGAAAAAATTGTCTACTGAGTTATACAGTTTTTACAACGACTCCGAAACTACTTTGTTTCTTCCTAAAGCATTTTTATGGAAATATACCAACTAAAAGTTTATTCAGTTTAACACCACAATTAGAAGTAGCACATTAGAAGTTTTTGGCTTTTAAAAAAGTGTATTAATTGCAGCTCTCAATAACCACGTACGATATATACTGGCAAAAACATTTCTACAGTACCAAAAGGTGTAAGAATATTTTGAATGTACCATTATTAAGATTTACAAGAGGAAGCAGCGAGAAGTTTTGGTGAGCGCGATCTCGTGAGCGGAGACGGTGCGGTAGTCAATGTCAAGCGACAGAAATGGCGTTTCTCTCATATGATTACTCCAATCTATTCATTGCAGGTTTGAAGGGTATAATGAACATAAAGAAAGGTAAGGAAAGGGGATAGAAAGGAATATTTTGGTTGTGAGAACAGTCAGGTCCGAGATGGGATTCGGAACCGTGAACATTCTCGAGCAGCAATCGTTGAGGGGATCCCGCCCTTATGGTCTCAACTACGCAGGTCGGCCGTTTTATGCTAAATTTAACATGGTTTAAATAAGATACACGCATGAAATAAAATTATAATTAACAAGAAGTAAATAAACGCAAAATATTATTAAGGCTTAACAATGAATATATTTGTATTTCTATGAACACGATATTATTTATTTTGTAACACAGATCTATCCTATGATATTGTTTTGTAAGAATTCTAATTTATTTGCTTCCAATAGGTTGTCAAGGAATAATGCTTATGAAAGGTGACGTTAATTACAGTGAATTATTTTTCATCAACTTCTATGTGTCATTGACTTAATAAAACAAGGAATTGTTCGGTATTTTGTCAGAGACCTAGCAGTTTCTCATCCGTATTTTACATAAAATACGTATCCTTCTTCAGGACTTTTTCGATGAATGAAAAAACGAAAGGGTTTTCCGAAACATTATTTGAAAGTTTACCTCGGACGGAGGGTTCTGTTGTAAGTTCATCTGCTGCATTCAATATTTCATATATGACTTCTAATAAGCGTAGAGAATCATTAAATGCAAATCTACTTTTGCAATCTTAGTGCAAACACTATTCCATATTTATAATGTCTCCCCAGAAATCTTCTCATCTTCCATAACGCTACATTAATCCAGTGACTGGAACCGTAGCAGACTAATTACGCGCCACTTACTTCATCGCAGAAAAAAAGCCCGACCGGAGGTTCCTATATTCCAGTATTAATTTCATGGCGAGAGCTTCCGTTGGTCACCACGAAGCGCCCAGCAAACATAGCGCAAAATGCTTCCGGTGTTCTTGCGCCTCAAAGAGCTTGATTTACAGCAGTGCAACTGCTTTATGAAATGCAAACTCGGGGTGTCGCGCGCGCGGGTCGCAATAAAAGCGAGGCACCGGCGGCGGCGCGAAGCGCGTGCGTCTGTTGGCGGTGGGTGGGGGAGGGGTGGGGGGGGGAGGAGGAGAGGGGGAGGAGGGCATGAGGCGGCTTTTTTCTGCGAATTGCTTTCTGTGTCGCTCCGCTCCCCCACTAATTGCATGGCGGTGGCGGCAGCGCGCGACGCCCCGTCGCTAATTGCAGACGCACAGAGGGTGGCGGTGGTGGAAGCGGCTGCCGCGGTGCAGGTGCACGGCGCACGTTGCATGTGGCACTCCAATCCTTAGGACACTTCGGCATGCGACGTGATTTTATAGGCTTTGGTGAGCAAATGAAGTCGTTTATGAGTTTACTCAGTTATTGCACTTAAATGAATGTTATGTATGTGAGTTGTTTCAAGATTTAATCCTCTGTCAACGACCTTTAACCTCGTGGACAGCTTTCCCATTCTCCAAAACAGCTGCCACGCGATTACTATTTATTCCGTTAACTCAAGAAGTATTTACGAGGAAGTCATGATGCTGCAGTGAATCAAAAAAGACGAAATGTTATTTTTCTCCAAGGTCGTGTTAGATCCCTTGAGCTGGTGACAAATACAATTAAACATAGCGTTTTGGCAGTTAGTCATGTAGGAATGGTTTAGAAAAGTCGTTTTCCAACTTACATCATTTATATCTCCTAATGTGAAAATTATAAGAACAAGTAGAACGGTAAAGATTACAAGAACGGTCTCCTATTCAAAGTGAGTTCTTGACGTGAATTTACAGTGTGAATGCAGGAGAGTATCGGGTGCAATTGAATACGCTTTAAATGAGATATTTTATTCTTGCGTTTCTGTCTCTTCCTACCGAGACCTTCCGCCTTCCGCCTTTCTTTTCGAAGTTATGAATCCAGTACGAGACAAGTGAAATACGCGGCGGCCACACCACTCAATGAAATTATTACAGTTGAGAGTTCTTTAGGATATAGGTGATGTGGTGCGTTTTGTGGCTTTCGTTTGGTCGTTTGAGGTGTCGTTTTGTGGCTTCCATTGAGCAGACAACTGATGATGATGGCTAAGCCATCGAAAGCTGCTCTCATATTAAATACTATTGTTGGCAATGACAACGTTTATAATTATTTCAGTTCTTTAGGAAACAAAGTCCATCTGTGAATGAGTGGCGTTGAAGGAGAGTTACAAGAATAAGCACTTAGACTTACGTAATCGATTTGGCATCGGGGAGATTTTCATAAAAGCTCCGCAGGAACGGGAGCGGTAGAGGGGCCGCGGCAGCGGGAACAGCAAACGAAGTCTGATGGGAGAGGCGGCTACGCAAGCGCCGGCTATTGCAGGGGCTGGATTTTCGCGGAACCGGGCTGATTGACGCACGTCGAAGTAGGATCTGAGCCGGGGCGGGGGGGGGGCACTAGCGGAGGCGGCAGCAGCGTACTGGAGAGAGGCGTTCATTGGACGCCGGGGGTGGCTCTATGAGGAGGGGCCGGCAGGGGTGGAGTGGGGCGAGGCATCGAGTCAGGTGCATTAGATTCGAATTAGTAATTAATAGGGGGCGGAATTTGATGACCTAAAATATTGCCAAAAATGATCAATAAAATGATCTTAAATGCTCTAAAAATGCTCTAAAAGCAAAGAAAAATGACGCAGTTTTTTTTTAATGAAAACCACTTCAGATGACCTATTCAAGCTGTTGAATATGTTGGAGGCCTCTTGTTTTAGTTCAAGTGAACTCAGCTTGAAAACTTTGAGGTTGGATTGTTCTTTAAAAGATAATATCTGCCTTTATTTATCGCGAAATCGGCCAAACTTACAGTGGAGCCGATAAGTGCCACAGAAACCTTAGATTACATAGTACTCACAACGGCTGACATGACAATATCTAGGTGAAGAAATCGAATAGACTACTCAGAAAGTCTGTGGTGAATATTTGTTACTCTTCGTAAATATTGTTTAAAGCAAGTAACATTAAAATAACATAAAAATCGACGAAATCTGCGAAAAATGACGTAAAAAGGAAAAAATGACTTATTAGTCGAAATTGACAAAAATGACATAAAAATGGGTCATTTCGTTTTGTCTACATGAAATGAATTTCTATATTTAACAGCATTGTTCTAAAGTGAAAAGAATAAAATGACATTTTATTAAAAATCATTTTTCATTTACGTTTGGGCCTTGGCCCGACTCTTAAATATCTCGCGATGGACCCACGTGCTCTAGCAACTCCATGTAGAGTTGGGTGCGGATGCTTAAAATGAGACGGTACCTGTATGATGAGACGGTACATGTAAGCCCTGCGGAAGAAATTATATATTTCAAAACGTTGGCGTAACTAATTATTTCTCTAACCACATTGACCAATCCCGTGAATCGATTTTAATTCTTTATTCTCCAATGGTCGTGATTATACAACAGTCAAATGAATTCTAGTGGTTGATATTTTCGGACATGTCCACTTGTATAGTGATTATTCCTGTTAGTGCAGTTATTGTATTATTCCGGGAGTGGCGAAGATCCTCTTCCACTATTTTGTGAGACCCTGCGCAAACCTACACGCTTTCGGAGGACTTCCCCTTCTAGATACCCCTCACCCCAGTGAGGTACCGTCCCAGGCAGTGCGAAGTTTCCCACTGGATTACCGGGAGGTGAAGTAGTGTACGGATTGTAAGTGTAAGAGTGTATAAAGCGTGGGAATAGGATAAAGAAGAGGGAGAAATGGTCGCACGCGGCCCGTGGCCGGTTAATAGGATACTGCTCTGGCAATCGCTTGGTACTGATCGGAGGAACCGTGGATAACTACCCATCAGAGCCGCTGACCCTCGCTATCTAGCTAATGTTGGAAATCCTGCCTTAGTCGGGACTCTTAGAACCTTCTGGTCAGAGGCACTCCTGTGACATCCATTAATGCTCTGACTCACTTATGCCACTCACAATTAGATTACTTCCGATTTCATTACACTTTCTGGCAAGAGAGGTGTGATTGGACACATCTCGATCTGATGGTGGAGATTTTTTTTGATTTTTTTCGATCTTTCGAGATTATTATTATTATTATTATTATTATTATTATTATTATTATTATTATTATTATTATTAATTTAATCTCATTATCCTAACCATTATATTTTAAAGAATTTTTAACACACGGCAGAAGTAATCGCATGGGCAGGATGGGCGGGATGACAAACTATTGCTTGTATTGCATACTGATCACTTCCGAACCACCATTTAGAGCGAACGAAGGGTAGATTGATGCCACTCGATCTGCTGGGGGAAAACTGATTTTTTTCTTAACAAAATGAAAAATCTCGAATTAATGAATGTGAAATCACTTTTAAAACTGTTTAAAGTGAAATTATAGTGGGGAAATGTATTCCATGGAGTCACACACGTCTCATTTTTTCCTGATTTCTTGGCAACCCGGTATGTACGGATCTTCGACAGGTTTATGAAATACCGACTATTGCGTCAAGGCGTGACTTAGCGCATACGAAGTTGCCTGAAAATAAGTGGTACATGACATACGTATAACTTACATGAAACTTCCCTCGTATTAAATCTTCGCGTTAATTGGCAAAAAGTAACCGTCGTTAGAAATTTATGACATTTATTCTGACTCATCTATATAAGATACGCTAAGGAAAGATGGCGGTTTTCTACCATTTATGAAAAAAAACATTTGATACAAAACTATGCAAGTGTACTATCCCTCCCACCTTCAGTCCCGTATTAAACAGATTTAAGATATACAATAAGTTCTCTGTATAGAAAAAAATTATAGTAGCAAAACAAGTGTATGCAACCCGCAACATACTTTACCGTCATCCACAACTCGGAAACAGACATAGATACTCAAAACCAGGTTTCCGAGACCAGAAAATGACACAGATTGTGTCCCGTTGTAGTCGATGTAAACGAAATGGGACTATTTTTAGAAGTTCTTTAACATTTTTGGAAGGTACACTCAGTTCATAATACGTTGTGTGCTGTGTGGGTTGTTTGAAAATACGATTCAATATGAAGCTATTTTCACTTTTCTAAGAATGATTTACAAAATGCGAGATTTTCGAAAGGGTCCAACTAGTATCATGAAGTTTTTTTGGTATCAGTGCGCAGATAATTTGTTAGTCAGTGCAGAAGATATCTAACACGTGTCTCGACGTGCAACCACCACGAGTTGCAACGGCGACGAGTGTCTGCTGTGGGAGCGCCTGTACAGCGGCGTGCGTGCCGTAATGGCGGCCCGCGCCGCCGCGCGCGCGTCTATCGGCAGCGCATCTCGGCGACACGGAGAGGGCGGGCCCGCTCCCCGCCCACGCCTCCGTCCCTCACTGCTCCACGCCACAGGCCGCGTCGCACCGCACCGCATCGCATCGCATCGCGTCGCGCTGCGGGCGAAATATCAGGATTCCTCTCAAAGTTATTCACGCAAAATCATCACATTTTCAAACAGGACTGTGGTGTCCTTTCGAGTTGCATAGGACGTCTTCCTATTTAACGATTGTTGTATTACATTACACCACGTTTATTTAAATCGGCTGTATTAAGTTTGCTTCCTTTGTGATATATTCTGACGAAAGAATATAACGCATACCAAGTTACGAATTTGGGTGTAGAATGTCTTATTCCTGGTACAATCATTTGGAAAACGTAGTTGTCTTTTCTACAATATTGAACGGAAATGCATATCTTTTGCACTCGCAATGATGTATGTTGACCCTTCATCACAGATATTCGACTAAATATGAATTACATATTAAATATGAACCATAACTAATCAAGCGTGATATAATATTGAAATATTGTACGTAAACATTTTTTTAAAATATGAGAGTAATGTTCTCATGGATGAACGAAGCAATGTAGAACAAAATATTTCTTTTGTTTTTCCATACGTCATTATTGTGGTCATTACTATATCAAATGTACGGTCTGAATGCCTATCTGAAGAGAACTTTTCTAACGATAGTTATCGGCTGTAAAACAAATAACCTATGATTCATCATATTTGTTTTAATAATTACGAAATTTGTAAGACATGAAGCTAATTGTTCAATCATTTTCTGTTTCACGACATTTAAAATTTGACACAAATATGTTGTAGGATTGATACGGTATTTTGAAGAAAATAAAATAACAGAATTATTGAGACAAAAATGTGTATAATATATGAAAATAAAGAGCGAAAACAATGGAATAAGTACAAAATTAACAATAGAGAAACAGGTTGTCTAAATTGATTTCTTAACAATATTATCAAAAAAGATAATGCTCATCTGCTGCACATTCTTGCACATCTGCTGCACAACTGTAATAACAAGTTACTACACATTTTCTTAACTTTGTCAGTATCTACTTGACAAGATAAACAAGTAATTGACAATATTTTTATAAGAAAATTCATTTAAATTCCTTTAATTCTTTAACTTCGCAAATTGGTATTATTTACCCACAAATTAATTTTAGGTGCAACTCCAACTGAAACACATTGTGCTGATGAGTTTTTATAATAGTTGTCTGAAGAATATTGAATTTTGTTTGAAAACATTTTTTCACAACTTAATGCATCGAACCCATCAAATGTGAGGAATGATATCTCTTCCTGTAAAGTTACACATATGCGGTATTATTGTTAGAAAAATAATTAGATATCAAACATATGAAATTCTCTAAGCAGGTACGTATCATTTGCCACAGCTTCGTGCCACGAAAAACTGAGTGGCCGAAGATAAGATAGGTTTTATATAACTTCAGTATCTCGATAGTGAAGAAGTGACAGAGTTATAAAAAGTAGCTAGGTTAGCTCGATACCAAATGTTACCTGGCCCAATGTATTGAACTAGCTAAATATACACAGGGTTATCATTATCAACCTCCGATTCAGTATGTGCATTCTTCAGACCGCAAAGTGCGCAAAAAATTACATCAGTGCTTTCGAAATGTACCAAGCATTTTTCTCACTTATTGGGAGAAAATATAAAATCGTTTAAAAAATATTTTTTTATAAACATAAAGAAACAATAAGCTTCAAGATTTATGTTTCCATCTCTTGTGTCTATTCTTTTTCACTTATATATGATGCATATGTATATGGCGTGATAAGCATGTAGTGTGTAAGTTAGCGTTTTGTAACCAAAATAATCACAGGTTTTTAATGTTTCTCCATACTTCTCCAGCAACTGAAAACATTTTAATGCACATTAATAAGATTTTAATGCATTTTTGTATCCTCTTAGTTCCTGAAGATATTCAGGATGCGCCACATAGATATTGAAAGCTCTACCTCTTTCTGTATTATTCTAGCTTGCAGTAAAGGGAAACAAGGCACACTTTGAGAATCTCCATTCACAAGGCGTGCGCAGCCCTGAGTAATATTTTTTTTCTCGTGGATGCAAACAATTTCTGGTTTTACCGTATTTTAAGCAGACATTGTCCTGTATCAAGCAGTGAATTGATACAGGGCATTTAGGAAAGAAGGCCTTCACACCATCTGGTAATTCTGACAAGGATTCAACACAAAATCAATTGAATTATTACTTTTAAAATTATTATATGATTCTCTTTGTATGTTTTTTTTATTTTCTATGACAAATATAAAAAAAAGTGGAAACGGAAGCCCAGTCGAGCTCAGGACTGTAGTTGCCCCCCTCCCCTTTCGTTTTAGCCTACGCACTCCTACGGCCCTCCATCACGCCCCTTTGCATCCACGGACACACTGAAGCGTCTGATAAAGAATATTTTTGCTTAATATGGATAGTATTCTACGTGTCATTCACGTAATGCAACTTTTTTCACAGTGCCATGCGCGTGATGTTTTAATTTTTGTGTGAAATATCAAGAGATAATGTTCATTTTCCCCATCGACTATTCTAGAAACAATGACAAAATCCGATCAAAATAAGTAACAACGTAAAAATAATATTTTATGAAATTAAATGAAGTCTCAACCAACATCAAAAACAAAATGCGCAGAAAAGGAACAATTAGAATTTTTTGCAGGTGCACAGAGCTGTTTTTCGCCGTGATGATATGCATTTTTCGCTGCTTTAACACAAAATTGTTCTCTTCTGCATTCTGCATGGTAGTTTCTCTCCGTTCCCTTTGCCGTTTTAACACAAGACTGAAATCAGCACTCTTCGTATAATTAGAGTAGTCAAGAGTGGCCCATGTGACGATTTCGAATTTGCGTAGGGTCTCAATGGTCCAGAACATAACGCGTAGAATACAAAAAGGATCAAACCTGTGGATTTTTGTTTTTTCTCCAATGAAAAGGAGGTTTCTTTTTACAATTTTAGATAGCAGAAATGTTCATTTAATTAATACATTATGAAGTAAATGTCAATATAAAGACCTATTCTTCGTAGTATTCAACAGAATTTCGGGCTTTTTTCCACCCCAACTTCAGGTCTATTGGGAAATAATTCAAATTTTATTTACGTATTACACACAAAAACAATAATTTCAGTGGAGTACTTAAGGATTAATATTTATTGACTTGTGAACTTATTGTTTTTAATACTAAAAACATTTAAGATCCAAGTGATTTTTCTTGTTACCCGAATGCGCAGAGAAACTTCGGTTATGGTTTTAACCGCGAGACTTTATTCCCAACCCCATATCTTTGGAACTAATCATCGCATTTTAATAAGCAAGCTTTTTTAACATTTTAGTAGTAATAGACTTTCCATAGATTTGTGAAAAAACACGCAGTACAAGAATGACGTGTGAACTAGAGTGTAAAAATAAAGTTTTTCGAGGATAGACTTCACGTTCTCGCTTAGGGCGTAGCTCTCGACCTGAGTGGGTTTTGGGCGAGAATGGAGGACGAGGGCGAGTCACATGAAAGATCAATGCAAGCGAAAACACTTCAAATCCATTTTTAATACTTATAAAAAGTGTTCTATATTGTCTCGCTTGCGACCAAGTCCACGGGTTTAGAACAAAAACATAGTTACATGCGTGACACCATCATACACACGAATCGATTCCAGTATAACGCACGGAGGAGCAAAAACACTAGCCTTACATGGTTTTCAAATAACCGACAAAAAAACAGTAAGGAATGAGTTGTAAGAGTATTCACGTGAATCAACTAAGGCGTTAAGTATTATCTACTCAATTGGATGATAGCAATAGTGGTGATCAAATGAACGATAATAGAAAAATTGGGGAATGATGCAGAAACCAAGGGGGGGGGTGAAACCAAGAGCTTGCTTTATCGACCATATACCTGCGGAGAATTTGCTTTGTCGGCAATAAATCTCACGTGAATTGCCGGGGGCAACAAACACTAGAGTAATTATTTTTGATTTCTCACTATCGCTTATGCAGTAGTGAGAAAGTTATGTACTTCTCCCCCAAAAAACCTCGTTTTGGAGGAGAAAAACTCTGGGCTCTAGAAACGAAAAAGTGGATTAAGCCAGTTGCTAAAATTTATAAAAAAAAATCCTCTAATATGTGGTATAAGCAGAAGATAAGTTTTGTGGGTCCTTGAAACCGAAAAATCGAATGATGGATGTCTGTCGGTCCGTCCATCTGCCTGTCCGTCTATCCATACGCGAACAACGCTAGCGGCTAAACCGCTCAGCCGATTTTCTCCAAAATTGATATTTCTCAATCGATCTCGCTTATGTCATGTTCTCTTGAATTCGAAATTGATATTTTAATTTTGAGGGCTACTATACATGATGCTCCTAGAACATTGTCAAAATTTTCAGAAAAATTACTCCATCGTTTTTAATTAAATTTGGTTGTTTGATGTGAAAGACGGTTAAGAAAATGGTGCAGATCACATTTTCGTTAAAAACTTATTTTTAAGGAAAGTTGCAAAAATTCATTTATGACGATATTTCCCCCTAATAAAATCTGTTCCTTCAAGATAGATTTTAAATCAGACATGTACTCAAATTTTCGAAAAACAGTACGTTTCGCGTAATTTTACCTGAAAGTACGGACAAAAAAGTACGAGCTGTTTTAGCACTAACAGTTATTTTACATTTTCTTGTGCAGTGATTTTCTTATCTACCGTTTGTAACCTAACAAGCTCAGCATTAGCACTCAGAGTAAACGAAGAAGCAGCTGAGCTCTCCTGTGGCGGGCGAGTGGCGGGCTGTCTTCCAGGCTCCGGCCTCGTTGTACGCCCGCCCGCGCGCGCCGCCGGCCTTCGCCGTGTCATTTCGCCGCAGATTCCCGCGCCAGTCACGGCGCGCCCGCCGCGCCGCGGAGCTCGTTAGGGGCCAGGTGTCGCGTCTGCGCCTGTGCGCGTGGGAGGCCCCAGCGGCGGCGGGCATTAGCACCCGGAAGCGGGCCCGCGTGACGCGGCGCGGCGCGGGGCGGACGTGCGTGACCCGTGCGCGCACGTCACGTCCCGTCTTTTGGCGTTACACAAAATCTCTCCGGCGCCCGTCAGCGGTGGAGGTCACCGCTGACACACGTAGCTGCTTCCCGGCTGCTATGAATGAGCACTTTTTTCAATTTTTTTTTTTAAATTTCCGAACAAAGTAAATTTACAATCTATTTTATGTTGAAATGATAAAATTGATAAATATAATAAAATTCACAGCTGAAAATTACATTCATGAGGGTGAAGAAATCGCAGTGGTACAGTCTTCTTGCGCCCAGAACAGAAAGAGCCAACTTACTGCTTTTGGTTAGGAGTCAAAGTTGAGAAATGTGTATGACTATATACATTGTAACTTATTTGAAAATCTGTTAGTGAGTTTTAAGGGTGTAGTTGTGGATCATCTGTAGGTATCTTCACTATTATCCAGGAGATTGATGGCTAGAGGGTTTTGGTGATTTTTCTCGACGGTGAAGATAGCTAAAGATGCGTGTTTCGATTCTTTCAAAGACTGTCAGCACTTTTAGGTATGTGTAGTCCTTTGTTTGCTGCATAACCATGGTATATCTCAATCACCCTAATCGTTTTGGATTGTAATATCTGTAAAATAAAGAAATTTGACGTTCTTGCTCAACCTCACTTTGGCTGCTGTAAGTCCATGTAGGGATTATTATTATTTTGTAGATTAATAATTTGTTGTCTAGGGATAACATTGAATGAGCACGTTCGATGACTAAACCTATAGGAACTCAGGAAGATTTACGAACCCTAAGGTACATTCAGAACGAAGATTGTAAGTAAATTTTATGCTTGAAGGTTGGAATCCATTTCTTCTTGTTAGAAGTTTGAGCTAGCTGAAAGTTACGATTGATTTATTGATGTATCCAGACACATCAACTGCTATAGTCATTAGTCCCATTACAGGAGTAAACAGTTTTATTTTCTCGCATACTACACATAGAGAAAGGATAGTTATTCTTGGAAGGGGGAAATGGTCGTTTTTTGGCAGAAAAAACTCATTCTTAATACCGAAAACCCTGATACCAAAGCAAAGAGATGTTTCAAAATATGTGGACATTGGCTACAAACTTTTCTTTATTTTCTTTCCTAAATTAGGGCAAAGTATGCTTAAAAATGACGTAAATCCGATTATCATTGTATTCTTTAAATTTTCGAAAATTGTTAAAGTTTAAAAAAGTTCGGTATTTTCTACAATTAGAATATATCAACTACTACTACATAAAATAATCTTTAAATAAGATCCTGTACATTTTTTAAAAGTATGAGTGATTTTTAATTTTGCGTGAAATAATGGCAATTTAAAAGCAAAATTTGGTCAAAAACTGATTTAATTTTTTTCTTTCATGTTTTTTCCTCGGGGAGAGCGAAGTACGCTTATACAAATGATGCAGAACACACTCGATTTTCAAAAATTGCAAAAGTTAAAAAAACAAATGAGAAAGTATGTGCACTAGTTTTTTTGCCTGACGGTGCGGTCTTTCTCCTCTACTGGATGATGAGATCCGGCAACGCCTTACACGACGGATTGCTGGGCATTCCTCCCTCAGGTATCTCTCCAAGCGGGCACCGCCTCAGTAATTGAATCGGAGAAAACTAAAACGTTCGATGTCTAAAAGCTTCAAATTTTGAAAATAAAGTAAAAAGGTTCTACCATTCCGCGCTCGGCTACCGAACGGTTCACACCTCGTCCACTGCTCATCGCTCCAGAGTACCTCGACTGTGACCAGAGGTAAGAAAGGTGGAGCCGAAAATACCAGAAATAACGGATATGAGACAGACTGATACTACTCGTAAATCTTGGCCTTTATATGCAGTCAATGTTACCAATTCGACAAAAAGCTTAGCAATATATGAACTAAAAGAAATATTCAATCAACTACTCAAGCACGGTTGAAGAGCGTCGTCATAGACCTGGGCTAGTGCAGTGTCGAAGTTGTCAGATATTCGTACACACAAACGAATCTGTGGAAACCCTCCTCGTTGCGGCAAATGTGCAGAGCCGCAAGCCACGGCCGAATGTTCTAGTGCTGATACCAAATGTTCACTCTGCGGAAAGGCCAATTTTTCTTCTAGTTGCGACTGTAAACTTTATCAAAAAATTCTCTGTCATCACTCCCATCTCGCAACCCCATCTGACGTTAAGTCTCTCAACAAGCGATACCCCATCATCCACATTCATTAACCCCTCCAAGGGCTCCTCCTGTAGCCTATCCTCATTCATTCCCTTCCATCCCCATCACAATTCCACAAGAACCATTTCCCCCATCGTAGAATTCCACCGCCATCATTGCCAAACCAAATGCCGCAATATTCAGATTTTCCAAACAGTCTATGCACCCACCCATTGGGCAGACATTTCAGTTGGAACAATTTATCTCCCAACAGGTAGAACATTTCTTTTCCAGACTCCTAAGTCAAATTAGTCCTTCTCTCAAAAAACGCCATCCGTCAATCAATAAAAATTAAATTATCCATAAAAACTTGCATGTAAGTAGTGCCATTCATTCCTCACTCCATCTCATTTCTTGGAATTCAAACGGTATTGAACCTAATATTCACATGCTAGCCCACTTTTTGCATAATAATTAAATATAAACAGCTTGCATTCACGAAACACATCTTTGCTCATCGATGAAAATTTATATTCTCTGCTTTATTCTGTATCGCTATGACAGACGGCGAAATCGGTGTAGCGGTTTAGTCGCCATTTTTGAAAACAATTCCTTAACACATCACCACCTACCTTTAAATATAAATAATACTTTTGAAATGTTAATGTATCTATTCATCAAAAATGTCAATCTACTCTAATAATCACTTCAATTAATAAACCCCCTACTATTGAATAAAGATCAGCTGATATTAATACCTGATTTTCCTCCCGTCAACTCACATTAGAGGTCGGCGATTGAAATGCTAAACACATTGCTTGGTTAAGTAGACTAAACTCACTTGCTTGTATTCTGTTGCTAGCAGAAGATAAAATCTGACAGTGCATGCTCCTGTTACTCACAACTACTATACCTACCGCGCATCAGTGCACGCTGATATTCTAGATTTCGACGTTTCTAACAACATTAGTTGTAACATTCAAGTCGATATTCATTCCCTGCAATCCGATTATCGCTCCGTAGTTTTCTCACTCGGCATAACCCCAGAAGAAATTCACCCCGCTCAATCTTATGATTTACGTAAATCAAACTGACCATATTATCAGATTCTAGTAATACATCTTCATGCCATTAGTCCGAATCATGCCTCCCTCAGCGTCATTGACTCACTTATACGAAGATGCCCTAGACTTAACTTAAAATGTAAATGAGGCCGGGCCCCACAGTCCATCAACGCACTTCGCTTCCAACAATACCACCTGTAATGAAGAAACCGATTAAACACTATATATTCGAAATCACTCGAGCAATCGATCTCCTCTTCTAAAATATTAATTAAACCTCCTAACTAAAATTGTGAGACATATTTGGCTTTCGTCCACGCGCAAACGATTAATCTTCATACTCAAATGGCAAGCCCGTCTGAGCATATACTGTGGTACATAACCCGATGTAATTTGTGAAAACTTACCAATCTACCGAAATTAGTTATTTCAACTGGAGATTCATCTTCTCCTTCCGATAGATGTGATATGTTGGGTTATTACTTTGAATCAACCATTACTTTTTACCATTTTCAAAATTGACAACACGATAATCATATTCAAGAAATAATTGCAGGACCAGAAATAACAGTTCCTGAATGCCCTAAATTTATTTCACCACACGAAATCATCAAACATCTTTCACTAGCAACCCCGAAATTTTCAAATGGCCATGATCTAATATAAACTTTTTATTAAAACGCCTTCCCTTAGAAGTAATCGTACATATTACAGCAATATTTAATGCCGCTTTGAGACAAACGTACTTCCCTAATAAATGGAAACACGTACACATTATTCCCATTCTCGTCTGGGAAAGCACAAAAGATCCACGTAGCCGATTAGTTTGCTATCCTCAATGTGAAGACAATTTGGAAAATGTACACTCTCTAGGCTAAATGATTACCTCAGCTCAGTCAATGTATGGTATTAGATGTCTACAAGTACGTCTTCCCAGAGCTCTCTCCGCACCTTTCACCATCACAGCAAGAATACCCCAATAATCCACCCTCTCCCTCACTTTATTTAATATTTACACATCGTATACAGCATTACCTAAAATAGCAATACCTCTATTTGCTGATGATGCAGTACTTTTTTCCTCCAATAGCAATCTTGAATCTGTCATGAAATATCTGAAACATCACCTGACATTGTTTTCCAACTGGGCCAAAAAATGGCACATTGAAATAAATCCAAATAAAATCCAGGCAAAAATATTTACCATCCGTAGACTAGACTTCCCCCCGAAATCTCACATACCAATCACAAAATCTCACCTCGCTGACTCCCAACAAAACTGTCAAATATCTTGCAGTTCTGTTCGATAAAAGACTTACATGGCGGCAAAATATAAAACACCGAATAGCGAGAGCGACTAATAAAGTCCACCAATTATATCCGATGCTCAAAATATCATCACCCTACAACTACATGTTGCTATTGACCTCTATAAAGCAATGGTATGACCCATACTTTCCTATACTTCCCCAGTCTGGGCTGCCGCAGCCAAAACAAACATATACAAAAAGCATATTTTTTTTCAAAATTTTCCTATGCACCATTACAAAAGCTTCATGGTACATTCCGAATGCGCAGTTACATAATGAACTTGGCATTACTCCAATCACCGTCCACTTGTCCCTCTTATCCGTAAAATTCTAATCAAAAATATTAAAGATTCCTTAAGCTATTTATTTTCCCATAGGTAAGTAAAATCCTCATCGCAAAAGATTAAAAAGAAGGTTACCAAGATATTTTTTCTATCCCCATAGACATGAACTAAAGAGTCTTTTTTCATTATAAACTATATAAGTACGAGTACTAGATTGTATTATATCTAAAACTAGAATTATCTCGTATAAAATAATTCTTGTATATTTCTCGTATCAATGTATTTATCTTATGCGGCTGCAGAGGACCAATGACCAAGCTAGAATAAAATTTAAAAAAGTATTCTAAGGTTCTGACATCTATCATTTTGTCTTAACATTAATAGTTGAAGGACACTCTACAGACATCACAGGATTCACAGACATTAACTTTTATGCATAGAAAATTTAATTTAATTTATATTTTATGAACAGTTTCCCACCACCAACTCAAAATCGGTAAAATGTGACATCGAACCCTTTTGTTTGCACCGATTCAATTTTCTTTCGTTTCCATCTATTTCAAGAACCCATCTAATATAGTACTTACGACTTTAATTGATTATTTCAATTTCAATTTTTTGTAGTTCTGTTGTTTGCCTTTACTTTTTAAAAGAACAATTCATTTGGCAATTGACTTAAATACAAATAATTTTTAATATAATTCAAGCACTGTCAGTACATTTGAACGGACACACCATACACTACAAATAAATAGCGAGAAAACAGCGAAGCGGTTCGTGCCGTGTGTTCCAGGTTCTTTAGATCGATGTGCCTGTCACATTCCTTTAACCAACGCCAATATATCATTTATTTATTGAGTAGTCTTGTAGGAAAGGTAAACAAAATTATTTTTAAGACAATTATAGTTTGTAATTCATCTATATCATGAACTTTCATAATTGGCATAGTATCCTTCATACTACTCGAAGTAGTATGAGAAATCGATTTTCTTACGCCTTTTCTTGTGCAATCGAAAAATCTCATTAAAAATACACTTATAGAACTCAAAATAATAACACAAAACGTACTTGGATTATAAAGTATAATAAATGAAATGGTGTAACTGTTAAATGATTTAAGCCCATTTGAGTGTTTGTGAGGTGGTCTATTTCAGAGTAAATAGAAGGGACAGTTCGGAAGGCGCCGTCAAAAGGAGTCAAAAGGAGTGGACACTTTTGAAAGTGACAAATGAGTAGCACAAAGCAGGCGAGAATGGAACGAGCCGAAACGCCGGCTAATGATGATTAATATGTCACGGACCTTACACATAAGCCTCCTCTCGCTCTTCCTGGGGGGAGCAGAAGAAGGAGTAAGCAATCATGTGCGCTGAGCCGGAGTCGCTCTAACATTTCCTCGCGCCTCATAATGTGGTTGCGGAGGGACTTATGATAAAGCGGCGCAGCAAACTGCGAGTGAAAATGGTGTTACGGAGAGAATAATTCTGCTGAGTGGGCGATACTCTTTCAGCCAGCTTTTTCACGAGAATAGCTGTACACCACGCGAAAATATTTTTTTCGGTTTTCCAGGATATATCTCGCAACTTTATAAATAAATGTCGCGCGATGAACGTTGAGCAAGAGCGCTGGGACATTGTAAGAGAACCTGCAGTCTGTTTAATGATCATTAAATAAAATGTCGGAAACAGAATTTACGAGTATTACAATTCCTGTTAAAAGAAAGGCAGGAATTTGCTTGTGGGAATATCAAAAGCAACCGGAGGACGCTTTCAGAATATTTATTTTGAAAACATTTGAAGTCTTGGTAGAGTAGTGAGTACAGTACAGAAGTTCGTACCCACTCTTCTACCAGAAAAAGAAGGTAGTTATAATATTCAAAATGTCTTAGAATTAATGTTACAAAATGTTAAGGCATGTAAAGAGCTCCAACATTATCCTCTTTTTTACCTTTAATATACACGTATGTGGGTAATCTCGTGTACCGAAGATGGACCATTGGCTCCTGATTGGTAGGCAACTCATTTTTATTGGTGATTGGTAGCTGCAAACAATCTCTTGACTTGCATCAGAACGTGTTCCTGCCAAGGACAGTGAAAAGTGAAGTGCCTACCTATCAGCAGAATGGGCACATGGGCAACTTAGCTATTTGAGATTTCCCACCACATGTTCATTGGCATTTTTTCTCCCTAAATGCCCTAGCAGATTGTAACATTTATTCTGAGACACCTGTACAGGTTAAAACTGTACGAAATTGGTAAATAAGGACTATTTTATTTGCAAAATGGGTTTTTAGCATATACTGATGTATCATCAGATTAGTTCTTGTAGATGGTATATGCATTCGTAAATTTATTTTCAACATCTGTCGACATCTTGGAATGCGATTCGTGTCGCCCCTTATAGAATATCTTCAGAATCCTCATTATAGACTTGTGTTAACCGCACGGTGACTCAATGGCCGTAGAATGATCCTTCCTTTGAAAGAGAAAGGCACTTCACAAAAGGAAATTAGCCTACAAATTAGCTTCACAAAATAAAATTCCAACGTCTTTTATTTGTAGCTAATTGATTGGGTCTCAAATATAGGCGATTTACATGTTTTACACAAACAAATTTCTCAAATTTGCTTTTCTGCACATAAACAATGCAATTTCACGTTTCGAGGCAAAATTAATATTACTTATCTATTACAAATGGGCAATGCACGTATTATATGCCATTGAGCACAAATACGTATACCGAAATTAATTGCGTGGAGGGGAAGAAAATTATGAAGTTCAACAACCATTAAGATGGCATGATTGGTCCAGTGGCAATTGCTGTGTCAGCATTGCGGTTCCTTTGTACCGACGCTGACCGGGAGGTTCTAGGGTTCAAGTCCCAACGGGAGAAGATTTTCGACACTATTTACATGGTTAGAATTCAACACCCGTTGATGGCAGGGTGTGGCGCAGATAGATAGTTTTCGGTGTTCTCTCCGATCAATAATTCATGAAAGCCGGAACAGCCTTAACGAAAGAACCACTGACCGTGCGCGATCCGTGATCCCTTCTCTCCCCTTCGCACACAAACACACATACGTACACTACCACACATGTCAGGAGAAAGGTCGGGAGCTTGGGGCTTGCCCAGACTGAGGTGATGTCCCACTGGAGGTGATGTCCCACTGGAGGTGATGTCTCACTGGAGGTGATGTCCCACTGGAGGTGATGTCCCACTGGAGGTGATGTCCCACTGGAGGGGAAACCAGCTGGAGCGGAAGTCAACATGTAATGCCGACCTCACGTTCCATCACCGGACGAACACAGGCACGTCCGTGAATATAACGTGTACTAAATTTACGGGTCCAATGACGGGTTCGGGGGAGGGGGAGGGCATGTCACGGGTTTTATTCCTGCCAGATGCTGGAAATTTGCCTACTGTTTCGCATCGATGACTTTGTGGCCCATGGCGGAATCGAATTCGTGATTTCTCTGATACCCTCCAGGCGGACCTCCTAATGCGGGTAACAGTGCGCCTTCGTTCTCTATCCTGCATCCATTCGCAATGCTTAAGGACGTTATACGCTTATCACCTACTCTCGAACGGGTGAGTTCTCCCCCTCTCTTGCTTAAAATCCTCCTTAGAAAATATATGCATCTAGTGCCGGAGTTGAGTCAATAGTCCATATACATTTTACCTGGAAAAAGATCATCAAAGTTTTTCCTTTGGGTCTGCTGTATGAACCCAGGCACTAGTTTAAACATCAAGCTTTTAACCTCCCAGACCATGTGTTATCTCCGGGAGACCCAAAAAACCGGTATAGTTTCTGATTTTTTCCATTTTTTCTCTATAATTCTTTAACCTTAAGTCCTGTAGAAAATGTTAATATACAAAAAGTAATGTAGGTGTATATATGTGTGCGATGTAGAATCAAAAAACGCCATACCTGTTTTTACTGTAGTGTGAATTGCACCAATACGTCTTCCAATTATTCATAATATACACACAAGAATTGTCAGAATTTTATCTTTTGCTTCAAAACGTTATTACAACTCCTTGATCGCCTTACTCCAACCAAAAATTGCGAGTAATTCAATGGATGTAAGACGATGGATGAACGACTGAATATGCAGAAATAGGAGTTTGTGAGATTGATTAATTGGTTAGTAATTCCGGACGCGTTAACTGCTAAGGTCATTAGTCTCAGGAGTTTGACGGCGGATTCTGAAGGACGACTGCGTCAATCGCAATTCCTCGCAAGCTTGCGCACTGCCCTCAGCGCTATGGAATGCTCTTGTTTCATGTCAGAATGCAGATGATAGCTGGTCGTTAGCTCCTGAGCGAAGAGGTAGATCTGCGAGCGCGCGCAGTCGGAGAGTCATGTGAACGTCCCCAGCCGGGTACACGCCGCGCCGCGCCGCCGGCTGCGTGGGCGTGCGGCGTGCCGTGACGCGCGTGGGAGTGCGTGCGCGCGAGGGGCGAAGAGGAGTCGGCGCGCGGGCAAACTGCTTTTTCGGCGGCGGTGGCAGCGGAGGCCGCGGACGCGAGCGCTGTTACGAAATGCGTAAGCACAAAGCAGAATAGAATTTTTCACAGGATGTGACACGACGCTTTTTCGTGAGAAGTGAACCATGGGAAGCTGTCACGAACGCAATTTTCCCGTCTGCGTGCGCGGCCGCCGCCGCCGCCACCGCCACCGTCGCCACTGCCCCCTCCCCCCTCCCCGCGCTTTTTGCTGCGCGACTCGTGACAGCGGATTCGACGCCCGGCCGCAGTCACCGCCGCTCCAAAGGGGTTCCGAGGAGCCTCTGAGGGTGGGTGTAACCTACCGGTTATGACCGAAAACTTTTTTTTAATTTGGGGTTTCCAGTTTTTCCTCTTTTTTTGCCACGTTTACGTCTTAAACATCTAATATTCCAAAGAAACTGGCTCTATAGAAGAGATGAAATAAAGAAATGTCTTTTCGGGGGCAGGGGAGGGAAAGTTATTTTGATTAAATTGACGACAGTTTCAAGAATGACAAAAGCACACTTGAAGTTTTATTTTACTGTGTGATCGTGTACCTGCCTACGACTATGTACCGTACGATCCGTAAGTTTATGATTGTTTTGTACTATTAAGAACTAATTATAGTTGCTTGTGGAACAATATAAAAATTAATTTTTGTATTCTAATGCTTATTTTATAGAAAAACGAAAAGCTAGTTCATTCAATAACCGGCTACTTTGATGTTTGTAATAACCATTTAAAGCCATCGTGAAAAAGCGGAATAACCTAAAACCAATTTGTTTGTTGTTACTTTTTTTTAAATAAAGAGAAAATAGTATGTAACCCAGAAAGAGCAATTTTGATAAAATAGTAAACAATAGTGAGACTGACGTACTTAAATTTTCCAAAACACGTCGCTGATGAATATGACTAACTGAAATTGTATTTTGAAGAACAAAATTTAAAAATACGACCAAATATCCGTGAAGACAATATCCGTGAATACGATATCAACTGTGTTCACATATTCGCTATTACACTCACGTTTTGTGGTCAATTTTCTTCCGGCACCGTCGGCTGGTATTGTTCTGAATTTACGGGAACCTTGTCAACAGAGGCCAGCTCCCGGAAGCGCGAGTGGCGGCCTGGGGGCGTGGCGGGCGGGGGCGGGCGTGCGCGGCGAACGAATTCATCCGCCCACCCGCCTCACGAAGCGTCGACGCGGTTATCCACGGCCGCAGTGTCAATGGTCGCTCCGGCTCCCGTTGCTGGAGGTCGGCGCAAAAAGCGCGGTGCCGCGGCTCCAATAGCGCTCGCCGCCCCCTGGGAAGCGGGGTTCGAAGCCCCGGCGCGCCGCGCCGTGAAATTTGAGGAAACCTAAACGTGGCCGCGGATGGGCCGGGCGCTCCCGCTGCTCTAGGTTTCCTCCCCGCCACGATCTCGCCGAGGTTGTTTCAGAGCCTTTTTGCCTCTTGGGGGAGACGCCCCGCGACCACCGTGCTGAGCCGTGGTTCAGTGTCGTTCCAGAGTCTAGGGTTATATTAATAAAGCTGAGATACGCGAAGGCAACCTGGAGTTGTACAATATTGAAATAGACAAATGTATATTAGCAATTAATGAATAACTGTGAAAGGAGAAAAACATTCATTTCTACAGAAAGAGGTTTCCACCTAAAGAAAGGCAGTCGACAGTGGAAGACTATTGTCAGCATAGCACAATATTGTAAGAAAAACTATACTAACACAGAGTAGAAGTAGGAGGGGCTTCAAAAACTCTCAAACGTATATAATTTTTCAGAATAGAAATTTTACTGAACATCATACCTTTGTCATTTTGCAAACATATATTTTACTCTACTTGTAAAACACTTTACAGAAAATTGGAGCCATTTTTAACAGTTTCGAAACTACCCTAGAAGGTTCCTTTAAAGTACCAGTACAAATTTGAGAGGCTGCAGTATCACTCATCTCCATTGTTGTGTATCCATTTTGATGAAAATCTTCGGTGCGGTTAATCTGCTCGTATTATTCACAGACTGGCGGACACACGAGCCCACGAACGGTGATTGATAAGAAGACAATAAGTTTTACTCTCATTCCCATTAAATTGCTTTTAATACATGAAAAATGCTTAAATATAGAAAATATTAAGGTAAGAAGGCCAAGACTGGCCTTGCAAAAAGTTGAATATTTCTTAGAAATAATTGCAGCTATAATTTATTTAAAAATATGGTTAAAATATCAGATTAAAAAACTAATTACAATGTAGTGAAACACAGATAGCTTGTCTTCAAAATAATTTATTATTTAGGATTTTGAATAATATTCATCTATCACATTCCTAACTCTGTATATTATCTAAAATAGAATATAACATACGGTAATTTATTATTAGCCTTTTGGTCACGTTATTTCAATCTACTACTAGTTTCTTCAATAATAAATTGTGACTTCTCGTGCCCTCCCACTGTGCACTATATAAAGTGACGCGCTCAGCTTTCTCTCGTAGTCTTCACTATTTTTCTGTCAACATGTCATATTGCTCTTCTTGCCACGTTCGTCATACCTATAGTCTCTTTGTTTAATAATCTTTGCTTATGGTTTCTAGAGTACACCTTATTCATTTATCCAACAGATGCAGCAGCTCTGAGAATGAATTATCTTAGTTTGGCGATTGTTTTGTAATGCAATTTCTGTCACAATATGGTTCAAATACACTTAATGGTTACATTTTGAATGTTACTAATAACTCAATCCGAAATATCTTTCAATTATTATTATTATTATTATTATTATTATTATTATTATTATTATTATTATTATTGACTTTTGCAATGTTCTTCAGTCATTATTATGTTCTACGGAAAACGTATTTCCTATTTCCTCTTTTTTATTGCTTTTATCAGAATATCGATCGTTCCTGATTCAAAACTATCAGAAGTATCGAGATACAGAAATACTGAGAGAAGACAAACAGAAAAACAGACAAAGATACAGAAAAAATTGTGGAGATCGTGACAAAAATGAATTTGAAATATTATTTCCTTCAGATAAATCGCATTTCAGGATGCCATTTCCCTTCCAGTTCGAATTTTCGCCATCGTTGCTGAAGAACAGTGCGCCCCCTAGTAGCAGCCAGGCGCAACACGCAGCTCCCGCGTTCGCCCTGCCCTCGCCCCGTCGCCGCCTAGACGCGAAATGAGAGGGTCGTCTTGGCGCTACGTCGCACGCCCAAAATATTCCGCGCCTTTGTTCGCGAGGAGAGCTAATTTTTGCGGGTTTCTTTGCTTCGGGAGCGACGCAGCAGGACTCGCGGTCCCGCCCTCAAAACGCCCCGCCCCCGCCCCCGCCCCCGCCCCCGACCCCGCCCCGCCCTCGACCGCCCCATCCGCCCCTCGACCCCGGCCCCGCCCGCATGGCCTCTCGGCGCGCTCTAATTAAAAGGAGGCGGCGCGACGGCGACGGCAACGGCGGTGGCGGGGGGGGGGGGTGATAGGGTGCGGGCGCAAGGGACGGCGGCGGCGGCGGCGGCGGCGGCGGCGGCGGCGGCGGCGGCGGCGGCCGCGGCGGCGGTGGGGGTGGCGCCGCTGCGCCGCTCGGCGACCTTGAACTTGCCGGCGAATGACGGGGGTGGCGGAATCCGCAGCAGCGGCGGTGCCCGTCTCGGCGGCGGCAGCGGCGGCGGCGGCGCAGGCCGGGCCCGGGCGAAGCTCGGGGGCGGCGGCGAGGGCGGCGGCTCGTGCGCGGAAGTAGGTCAAGAGGTGAGCCCGCGCCAGCCCCCGCGCCGCCCCCGCACGCGCCGCTGCGTCGGCCGTCTGGCGCCCCGCCCCCCACCCCGCCCCCGCGCCGCCCCCGAAGGTCCCGCCGTCGCCAAAGCGCCGCACCCGGGCCAGCGGCGCAGCCAGCGGAGCCCAACGCCAGGGGGTTGGAAGCAGTGTCGCCACAAAGCCTGCATCATCCCGGAACCGAGACCTACTTATGTTGCAATTCTTTGTCACCACTTCGTTTTGATGAAAATTAAATAAACATAATAATGAATGCTCATAATTAGTCTCTACATTTGTGTGTAATGAGAAAACTTACATTTTGTTCTCATTGCTGAGTAAGGAACGCATTTTTACAATCATTGAGTAAATTTGAAAGATTATAAGCTCTAACGGAATCTGTGATTTTCTCGGATATTATTCTCGGTATAATAATAATTTGAGATCATTAATTGACAACAAATACGTTTAGTTGCCAGTTTATTTATTTTTGAAAAGTAGTTAAAACAATTAGAGGATGATAAGATCTGGTGATCTACTTTGAAATTTAGTTATCGTGAGTTCCATCGCAGTGATTGCAGAATTATGAAATTATGATTTTTTCTGTGCTGTATTTCATTCCTCTCTGTATTAGTAACTGCTTTGATCGACTGAGTTGTATTCATCGTCAGGAATCTCTATCCATGGAGAGCCATGGCTTCTATCTCGATTAGGGAATTCGTAGTTTATGGATTGAAGATACGGAGAAAACACTGAGAGCTCAAAATTAATCTCATTCGTGTATATGCCGTACATGTTAACTCATTGTTCTCGCTTGTTATGCTAGAATGAAAGGTATTTTTTTGGTCTCCGTGATACAGTAAGTTTTATCTTCTAATTGGATTTTTTGAAAATGAACCTAGACCTGTATTTTTACAAGTAAAATTCACAAAGGAATGCATAAATTAAGCGTATTATTAAGCGTATTATTATTCAAAGTACTGTATCGTTTGAAAGTCATCTCCATAAGTCTCTACACAAGTCTCTTCACAAATATATTTACATTGTATATTTGTAGCTATAACCAATAAATAGTTACGAAATATGTAAACTGATATTTATATAATCTATTATAATTCATTATGAGCTCTCGCAAAGTCTCTAAAGTACATTACAAATTCGTACGTTCTCTTTTTAGTGATTTCCATTCTTTGGCTCTTCTGTTTGTGACATCGTTTTGTTGGAATTGACTTTGCCTGCTCCCTCATCTTTCTTATTATATTTCCTTTTTCTGTGCCCGTTATTGTGCTTTCGCATTGCTTTAACCCTGTTAGAATTTGTATGATCCGCTTCAATCCTCCTGACTTTTTCTCGTTTTCCGGCCTATTCTAGTAACTGTTATGTCATTTTGTCACTTTTGGGGACTATTTCATTCGCGAAAGAGAACGAAGCTGCGATTTGGTAGAAAAGGGTGACCATACTGCCGTGATTGAAAAATTGTCCTTCCTGCATGACGCAAAGTGTAGGATCCAGAGTAAGGCACGCTATCTTCCCTCCCACATTTTCTTGAAATTTTTCTCTATTTAAAAGAATTACCCGATGCTGATCGTGTCACATTCCAAAGAAATATTCCCATTAAATCTGAATACACAGCGCTTCAAGGAGAAATTCTCATATTCTCATATTGTTTAATAATTTATTATTAATATTATTATTTCTAAAATATTTAAGAGGGACAAACTTATATTTCCGACCCGGAATTCCTTTTTGTATCGGGCCCTGAAAAGGCAGGGCCATTGTCTGGTTCTGTTTATCGATTTTTCGTCTGGTAGCAAAATAACAAATTATTCTCAATTTAACAATACCTTATCTCCAGAATCATATTTCCAATATAATTTGACTGTTACCAATGTTAGGACGCTGGCGGGGAGTCCAGACGGTGGCGGCTATTCGACACTAGCTGTATAGAAAGCTAGGTAGAATTCAGCCCCTGCAGCGCACTGTCTAGAGGAGCATCTAGAGACCGGAAGCTCTGAAAGGTAGTTTTTCATGGGTTCGTCGTTTAAGCCAGACGAACAGAAGAGATATATACTATCAAATGGGGTACGTATTATGCGCGATTCCTCATCTTTGACCCCTCCTCTCTTCCTCCCTTACACACACTACACTTACATCCATTACTCTCCCACACACGTTGTTAGACCGGTCAGGGGCGTAGAATTTGTCTCAGCTGGGACGGTGTCCCGCTGGAGAAGATAAATGGTGGGGAATACCTCCGCAAACCGTCTTGTAGATCAGGGCACGATTTCACGTTCTAGCGGGAGAGGAACTTGTTGTCTCCCGCACTATAACATGTACTTCACTTACAGAACTGATAATCATAGATGTTGAGGCACCCTAAAACACGAAGTAATCTATTAATGCACATTGATGTTGATATAGGATTTTGTTTTTGTTACAAGACTCAGATCGTTACCGAATTTTTGTGAACGGCAAAATATATACCCCTTGTCTGAACTCGTCTGAACATTTTGAAAAGCTATTATTAGTGTTCAGAGAGTCAACCACAAAATGTGATATTGTAGATTTAAATACTGAACAATCTGTAGCTGATGAAGTTATATTTTGATTTGTCATACAGATCTAACACAAGTTATATGATATTACTTTATCCGAAAGTGTTTGTTGGGCTATTTTCGATATAGCGAAGAAGTGTATGTGGGTGAAGTCGCAGAGAGACAGAAATACTCATGCGTTCACTTTAAACCCAGCGTCTAAATAAACACATTAAAGTAAATTATCTTTGGCTTTTATATTGCCAACAAATTTCTTAAGTGTATTCTTAAAATGCTCTTCGCATTTCTCTAAGTATTTAATATATTCTTAAAATGCTCTTCGCATATCTAACTCCAAAAAACTTACAGTGGGAGTGTACATTCATACCTCGCATTCATACCTAGGTCAAAATATCAATCACTCTTGTGTGTTAGCGCAGTTGTTGATTCACAATGTAGTGAAGATAGAGCACTATATAAGCGAATCCGAATGAACTGCCTGCGCACATGCTAATCAGTAATAAAGAATTTGACTTAACGTTGTGGACCGTGAATGATACTTGTCATCTCACGCTCTCACTCTTGAGGCACCGCCTATTGCTTTGAGGGAATTTGAGGGAGTCAGTTTTTCCAGTGACGCTTTTGGAACCTTTCAAGGCCACCTATTTTCACCTGGGGCAGTATAGTTCGAAGGTTTTCATGTTTTCAAGAAGGCAAAGTTTTATTTATTTGATGTAATCATTCTAATGAGATTGAGAACATCACATCATGTTATGCCCTCCTCACACACACACGTGTAGATACATGTATGTATGTATAAGTTCAAGAATTCCTGTAGATTCAACAATGAGGGATGGCTGTAGAAGTAGGGGAAACAAGTCGCAACTTCGCAAGAGAATGTCCGGGAATTGTGTAAATAACGCGCCAAGAGGAGCCTGTCCTCAATGTGTTCAAGGCATTGCACATGCCGGAGCGTAGCAGGAACTATTCCAGTCTTATTACCGCGGCGCGGTCGCCGATCATGCAGTCGTGGAGCGGTGTCTGCCGGGCCAAGTGCGTACCCTGGCGGGCGCGGGCGCGGGCGCGGGGGCCCCAGCCCTGAGGTCACCGGTCGCCGGTCGCCGCCTCCTCGCCCCGCTTGAGCGCGCTCTCGGCTCGCGGCTCGCGCTCAGGGCGGGGGCGGCGGAGCGGAGGCTGGGACCGAACGGGGCTCCTTGGCCGAGGCAGGCCACAGCTGGCCGGGATGGAGGGCAAGAACGGAACGGAACACAGAAATCTCTCTTCCGAGCACGCACATACAAAAACTTGTTCATCGTTTAAAACTCCTAAATGCTCTCGTCAACGCATGAAATGTCAGAAGAACGGACACAAGCAGAACGTAACGAAGCAATGCCGCAAAGTGTAGTATCTACCCATCGTTACATTAGTTCTCTTTAGCGAATAATGTTTAAATATAGACACCAATTCTAATGAACAACGAATGGACAAACTTCAAAGATATCAGTCGAATGTAACGAAAATTCTTCCATTGCCGCCGAAAAAATGGTAAATGAACACGTATACGCAGAGCCAGTGCAAAAGCACCGGCATTGAAGTCGGCCGACAGTGCAGTCCATTCGGAAGGTTAGCTGTAACTGATATGACACAATTTACAGCATTTCTGAAATCAGTGCTAAAAAAATGTCACCGAACTTAAATATAACAAAGTAAAACTACAAACCCATTCAAGTTGCGACAACAGCGTTTTAATTAAATCCTTAAACGAAAATGGAAAATAATATCACATGTTCTCAGATCCTACACCTAAAAACTGTCAATAGTGATAAAAGATAGTCATCAACCAATAAGTGAAAAACTTTACTATCTATAAACCCATCAGTTTAATTTCTCTCAATTTGGTTTCTTTCAAAATCATACAAGTCACCAATTACTACGTCTAACCGAACATATCCATGAAGCATTTCGTGCTGGCCATCATTTCATAGCAGTCTTCCTCTATGTCGCTCAAGCGTTCGACAGGATCTGGCACGAAGGGATTATATACAAACTCAGGAAACTAGGTATACCTAAATACTTAATCAATACCAAATCAAATTTTATTACAGATTGCACATTTATTGTGCAAGTGTGCTCAACCCTCTCTTCCCCACGGAGTTCAGTAGAAGTTCCACAAGATTGCCCCTTTGTCACCAATTATCTTTAATTTTTACATCTCAAACATTCCAACGGATCCTAATATACACACTGCCTTTTTTACAGATGACACTGCCATTTTTGCATCCGATCAGTAACTCAACACTACAAGGAACTTAATACAGGGAAACCTCACGACCATCGAAAGACAGTGTAGAAAGTGGAAAATTAAGATGAATCCGAGTAATTCCACATTCACAGTTTTCACTCTTAGATTTCCAGCCTTCCCATCCCAACTAAAATTCGACTCAACAATAATACCATGGTGCTTCACAACCGCTCCTATCAGTTATCTAGGCGTCATAAGGGACACCAGATTGACATGAGAAGACCACGTTATCCTCAAGGTGAATGAAGCCAATAGACGCTTAGGCATTCCTCGACCAGTAATTAACAATCACTCCATAATAAAGCTCCATTGTGCTCCGCTTATTTATAAAGTCATTTTACGTCCGTTACTTACGTCCACTTGTCCAGTCTGGTGTAACCCCGCCACTACAACAATCAACAAAATTCAAATATTCCAAAATAAGGTCGTCAGAAGTGTAGTTAACGTCCCTTGGTATGTACGCAATGCAAATCTCCATAAAGACCTAGCCATAGTACACGTTCTAATATTTACCACCGAACATTCATCCAGAATTTACCCTCAGTTACTGGTGCATTTCATTTTAATACTTGCACTGCTTCATTCTAATGTTTTAAAGAAGGTCTTTGTAACCACCACCTTCGCATCTCTTTCGTCAGAAAAAGCTCGCTACTAACAACTGAGAAGCCGTGGGGCTGAGCGTTGTATAATCACCTCAATCTGCAATTTAAAAAATTGTTGAAAATAGCTCCAAACAAATATAATTCGTTTATACTCTTATGAATCACAACATTAGAATACACATTATCATGTTAGAAACAGCTAGAAATGTCTCACGTTAGAAATGACTACATACGTCATAATAAAGGCAAGCTGTCCATTGAAATAATAAACTAGAAAATTGCGTATTTTTAATGAAAAATAATTATATTAATTTATTTCTTTTTTAGGAAAAAATCAAATATTTTTGTTTTACAATCAAATTACAATGTGCGTCAGAAATAAAATATCTTTATTACGTTTAATTTCTGCTAACAGCGTTTTAGAATATATTTTTCCCAAACAGACTTTTCTTCTGGAGATGAGTATCGCAAATGTTGTGGTAGGCAATGTTGTTTTTTTGTTATATTTGTCATTATAAACTTTACTAACTAACTCTAGAAATAATAAAATATACTTTCTTGAGCGTTTTCCTGCAGAACGCACAGGGAATACTGCAATTAAGTAACCCAAATCAGCTGTTTGTAGCATTCGTCGAAATTCATCAAAATGCCCATTTTATTGGTATATCAAAATAATAAATTATAATATCTTTGTGGTAATGTCGTGTCAATTTGTTGCAGCTTACAGAAATCTTCGTTACAAAGTAAATCATTCAGCAACTGTTTCTGGATTCCATGAAAAATATGTTTGTTACTCGCATCCATAATATTATCTGCGTTTTATTCACATTATGTATCACAGAAAACACGTATAAATCATATTTATTATTTTTTGTCAATATGAACATTATCCCTCCGTGGCTGGTTGTTTAGAGTGCTCACTTTCCACGGAGCAACCCCGGGTTCGATTCTCAAAAATTAATTGTGCGCTTTCCTTGCAAAGTCCCAGTATTTGCTGCTATGTGACGTTGAGAAAGCTCACATCTCAAATTGAGAAGATCATAATATAGCGTAGGGATGGCTATGTGCTAACCACACGTGCCCCTTAACCCTTAGACGCTGCTGGTAGGCCTTAGCTCGTAAGGAGCCGTTGGGCCAAAGTACATACATGCACATCAATGTATACATTATTGCACTTCATAAAACGATTCATCTATGGTGTTCATGATATTTCTAGATGCCTTGCGTAGTTTATTATAAATGTGTCCAGCTGACTTTAACAAAAATAAATTTGAACACAAGCACAGCTTTAAATATTCAAAATTGTGATGCACATTAAAATGTGTGCATATATCTCTGGATCAATTTTATTGACCGTGGTAGGGAATAAAATCATGATAGTATTACTCCTTCCTTAATATATCAGTCCTGTCGTTTTTATGCCCGCAGTAAACCTGCAATTTTCGAGCGAATGTGCTCGGACTGTAAATATCCTCCTTGCATCTCATGCATAGAGACAAAGTAAAATCTGGTAGGTGCTCAGTACGGGGGAGTCGTTCTACAAGTGTACTTTTGTGTTTTGCTTATGTTGTCTTTTATCACACAAAGGCGAGCAAAGCAAACTGCCAGCGTTAAGTGTACACACGCTTGTTTAAAATGGAATGCATAGCGCGCTCTCTCGGTTGACGTTTGCGGCTCAGGCATATGCACCAACGGTGAATTCCAACGAGATGCGTGCCATAAAAATACTATATCCACTTTGATTATCTAAAGACAAAGTTTACAAAACTGAAATGAGTTTGGTACGTAGTTCATAAATAACTATTACAAGCCACATCCTACACTTTTTTTTATTTGCTTTGGAATGATTGGAAAGGTAGAGAACAATTCGTAGAGGATTGCTACTGAAGATCAAAATTCACAAAATGACTATTGTAAGAAATAAGACATGAACGGAAGCACTTCTTATAAAAATGTATCAAGGGACTGGGAAGAGAGCCGGTATTTTATATGATGATTAATTCAATTATAATGAATATTTTAAAGTCTGTTTTTAATGTCTATTTTATTGTAAGTTTCTTGATCTTAATAAAACAGACTGGGTTTTTTATATAGCAAATTATTTCATGCTGTATGTAACGTTTCGACCCTATTTGCTTTTTTTTTCTAAAATCAACCTAAAAGTATAAAGTAAGTTACATTTAATAAAATGGTAACACATATCTGATAAAGTGATGCATTGAGAAGAACTGGACAATAATAATAATAATAATAATAATAATAATAATAATAATAAATTATGACATACCCAGTATCTAAATTAGCTGACAAACCTTTATTATCCAAATGCTTATTATTTATAATGTCAACTAACGAATTGATTTTTGAAAAAGACCCCAAAAAGGGTCAAAACGTTAAATATAACATGAATTAAATTGTTATATAAAAAGCTCTGCCTGTTTTATTAAGGTCAAGAAACTTATCATAAAATTAATTCAAATATCTAAGAGGTTCAATTAAAATCACGGATTATATGAATAGAAATCATTTTTGCAAATGAATTTTCAATTATATTGTTAAAACAATTGTGTTGCTCATTGTGTAACTTTTTACAGACTGCCAATGCATGATTATATTTTCACGTTTATAATGAGTAAGTTTTGCGAGTAATATGTAGTAATTTAGAAATAACAAATAGCAAAAATATTTATGATCGTTTCACTCATTTTCATCATGCTCCTATTGCATGATGTACAACATATTTCTGTCCATCCCTAATCCATTGGTAAATCTTGTTCTTTCTTTTATAAGAAACTGAAGTATGCATGCAGATCAAGCACAATATAATTGCTAACAGTAGATTGATAAGATAACGTTTAGTTGCACTCTTCATAGGTTAATAATGAGAACAATCTCACACAGGTGCTCTTACGGAATACGGAATTAATATTTTAAGAATTGTATTGTATTTGTCAGTAAAATATTGACACCAATCACAGCTTGAAATGTCGATAAATAATGTTCGATAATATCGAGGTATTGATTCTTCGTGATATTAATCAAAAACCATTCAGATATTACAACTTTCCTAGCGCCATGAGGAGTGTGTAGCAATCAGAGAGCGAGAAAAAGAGGACCCATTCCATTGACGAGCTGTCTGCCTCCCCGCTGCTCGTCCTTGACTGTAACTCCCTCCGCCTCTCCCTCCCCTTCCCACGCCCCCGCGTCAGCGCGTGGCAGAAATAGGCCGTAGGGGATGGGCGGGGTCCAGGGCGGGGCAGGGCAGGGCGGGGCGCGGCGCGGCGCGGCGCAGAAAGAATAAACGCAGGAAGAGAATGAGTCAGGTAATTAAAGCGCAGGAAGTCTGTTGGCAATCCGCGCGCGCATAACAACAAGAAGAAGAGGAACAAGGACAATATTTCACCCGCAGAGGGAGGGGAGGCGGTTCGGCCACCCGTAGGTTCGGAAAGGAGGGAAATCAACGAGCGCCAAGCTTCTGCGCGTGGCGGAACGGCTGCGCAGAAGGCAACCCGCCTGACTGTAAAGTGGCGTGAACGGTACTCGATGCTCTGCGAACGTGCGTGATGCTGATCAATAGACTTGTGATATTTAGGCGTTGAAATCTCCTGTTTTAGACACCTAAAATATGCGCTTAAAAAGCCAAATTAGGCTATTTAACTTCTTAAATATTTTAAGTAATCGTGAAAATAATGCTTTATCTTTTTTTTGCTTAAAAAGGTTATATTACAAACCTGGGGATATAATAGAAAAATATCCCAAAATAAAAATTTACATGTTAAAATGAATATGACCTTCTCTCTTATCATTTTTCACGTGTAACTCTCATTCTACACTGAATTTCTACGTTAGAATAATATGCGTTAACTGCATTCTCAATCTCTTTTGATGCAGAGCACAGACAAAGTAATTTGGGATTTTGTATGATTACATCTTCAGACGTTCCAAGCTTTTCGATGCTACCTACTATCGTTTCAATTACAAAGAATGATTCTTGTTATTACTTTTCTTGGCCATATTCATTATTATTATTATTATTATTATTATTATTATTATTATTATTATTATTATTATTATTATTATTATTATACTTTGGCAAAAGAGTAGGCATTTTTAGCTTTATGGGAAAATAGGTGACCTTGTATGTTTTATATTGAGTTTATCCTACACTTGTGAAACCAATGTTTCTTTTTCATTTTCTGATTCCCGGAGATGTTCAATGAATCCCCATATATTTACGAAATGGATGGCATCTTGGAATTAATTGGCGTAATTGGAAGGAAATATATTAAAATGTACGTTGTACACATAGCACTGATTGTATAGGGTAGTTTTTGAATGTTTTGTCTGAATGAGATCATTAAAACTGGAGCGTTTTAACACATCTGTGTTGAACATTTCTAAATACTTGAACTTTTTCTCTCAAAGCCAAACCGGTAGGTCGTGGTGTTAGGACATTTTGTGTTGGGTGTTTCCTGTGCCAAAAGTCAATATATCTAGATCATTTTTAAATAGATTCTCGCATTCAACACACTATTAAATAAAAATGTTACAAACATTGAATTGCTTTTTTAAATCCATCATTTTGACTGTAAGTTTGTAGATAGAAGATTAAATTGTGAATTATGGAGTGAACAGATATAGCTCTTATAAACTGACTGCCCGTCCCTTGAGGAAGAACGCGAAAAATTAAGAATCTTCCTCGGCAAGCAGCTCCAGAATTCGTTTTAGTCGTTCACCTTGTTGTACCTGAAATATTTTTAGCGCGACAAATAAGACATTGATATATTTATTTATACGTTGAGGTACGTAAATGCACTTTTTCCGTGTTAATAATGATTTGATATACCTCAAAAAGGCCCTCGGTGGCTCATTGGTTAGCGTGCTCGCTTTCCACAGCGCAACTCATAGTTCGATTCCCGGCCGGGACAAAATAACTGTGCGCTTTTCTTACAGATGGTCCAGTATCTATTGATGTGTGCTCACCCTATGGTTATGAAGACCAGAACATACGGTGAAGCATGACTTCGTACTAACCACATGAATCCCTTATCACATGGCCCAGACGCTGGGTCACCGCTGGTTTGCCAAGGCCTGTAGCGGGCTGTCGAGCTGTAGTACAGGACAGTATATATGCCGCTTAAGGCGTAGGCCTGCACGTTTATGTCTGACAACTTGCCTATCTTATTAGTCTGTTCAATACAAGAAAAATTCCTTAACAGAAAGTATATGTGACAAACAGTATAGGAATATTTCAAGTAAAACTCTTTCGCAAAACATGAGCCTTTGTATTCCAAATTTAAAGACTAATGTTATGTTATGCGGAATCACTGATATTCACAAATTTAAAGAAACCTTCCCAGAAACTCACCCCAGAAATTTGTATTTTTTTCGTATATCATGTTATTTAAAATTATAAAAGGGTACATGAGGCCTGAAGTATATTGTTGCTGATATTACAAATTCTGAAGTCGGTAAATGAATTTCTTCTAGAACTTAATTTATTGCTTCATTGAATTTTTTTGCTCAGTGACTTGAATGTTAGTTTTATAATACCTAGCGTGGTTTCTCGTGACATTCACAGTCGTAAATAATATTAAGTACCTCAAAGAACAAGTCAGCTTTTTCTATTATCGTTCACGAACCATGCGTAAAGAAGTTGAACTCGCATTGGAAACATTTAATAATACGGCTACATTTCTCGGCACAGCACCCGCAAATATAACATGTATATTAAGGGAAAATTGTCACAACAAAAACTTTATCAAAAACTGCAAAAGCAATCTCTAATCATTGTAAAAATATGTTTTCATTTAAATTGTGTTGCACTTGCTCTATTTGCTGATATATTTGCTTCATAAGTAATGATTGTGAACCTACAAGATTTGGAACGTCGCCTTAAAGAAAAAAGATTAATACAATTGTGTCACAAATTAATTGTTGTAGTACATTTCCTAACGCTCATTGCGCTACTAAAATAAAATAGTTCTCGTTTATGTGGAATGTCTAAGACATATATTCCATAAATTTATATACGAAATCATTAACCTTGTTATCAAGAAATAAATACGTGTGACATGTAAAGTACTTTTGTCTTTTTGTGTAATGAAGTAGAAGTATAATGCAGACCGTGCTGGAGAGCATCTAACACAGTTATCTCACATGTTCTCTTTCACTTTGCGCATCTCTCTTCGGTTTATGTATCTTAAACGCCCTGTTTAATCTGCCCACTTATTCTATTGAATGAGTCCAGGAAATGGTCTGATTTAGCGATCTTTTCTTGAGCCATCTCTATTTTGTATTATTCTATACCTACCAATGTTCATTTTGCTCTATATTCATACAATTCACAATACAATACTGTCATAAACTAGTTAATTACTATATCAAAATGTCCATTTATGTTTTTCTCAATATTAATTTTTTATCCTTCCCTCCAAAAACCTTCATGCTTGTAGTCATCATAAGTATTTTACGTAGGATGGTTCAATAGCTTCTAATATTATCCTAAATTATGATATTATCACCTCAAAATATTTTGGCACACATTTTTGCACCTAGGATGCTCTCTGTAATGCTATATTGCTAATGTAAAAATGGGAAAGATGTTGGGGAAATTCAACATTGATATATTCATGAAGGGAAATTTCATTTATATCTATCGCATTTTATTTAGATTTTAGTTAATGCAATTAAGTTAATTAAACTCATCAAACTAATTTCTTTTCGTTTCAATTTTCTTTCATTTCTTTTCAATATTTTATTATCTTTTAACTACATATAGAGAAGTGATTTGAAACCGTGTTAACTGATTTAACTGACAATTATTTAACAAATACATACTACATTTCGAGAGGGTTGTAATAATTATTAATGATTTTGTTAACTAATTTTTGGAAAGCTATATCATTTTTGTGATATTTATGCAAAATGAAATTCGAACGTACTATGTACAGTTAACGATTGTAAGTTATTATCACCGACGAGCACGTGGAGCTGAATACGACAATTTATTATTCCGGTCTGAATAAAAGGGAGAAAAGCTCTCGGGGTGTTCGCTTCATTGAAATATTAAAATGCGGTCGTGCTGCCGGTGGCGCGGGCGCGAGGCGCGGAGTCTGGACACCCCCCGGTCGTCGCGTGAGGGAGGGTGCGCGGGTGGGAGCAGGGGGGGGGGGGGCGAGGAGGGCGGAAACGGCGCCAACGGCGCCAACGGACGGAGCCGCCCGCGCGCGGCGGTTAGCGAATTGACCGCACTGTTGCGCGGCGCCCCAATTAATTCTGTCGGATGTTGAGGCCGTGCTCCAGCCCGCCCATCGGCGCTTGCCCCGCCCCCGACCCCGATCCCGCGCCCCGTTGCAACGCCCCCGCACACAGACAGCGCTCCGCCCCGCTTATGCGGCCCAACCCCTCCCAGCCCGATCCCCCGCTCTCCCGCCCCCGATTCCCCACGTCCCACTCGTCCTCCGCCGTACGCTGCCACTCCTCCCCGTCGAATCGCACCCCCGAACACGTTCCGTGCCGCTACGCACCGCCCCCCCTTCCTCGTCGTTGCCTCCCGGAGAGCTCCGCCGCCACCGCTGCTGCCCCCGATCCGCCGCGAAAACTGCCGCCGCCGATTACGACTCCACCGTCAGAGCTCTCAGCCTCGTCGCCCCGCTCCCCTCCCCCGACCCTCCCCACCCCTCCCCACGCTCGACCCCGCCCCCACTCCCGCGTTCGATCGCTAATGAAACATGTAGGGCCTCGGCCTCCGGGCCCGCCCAGCCCCGCCCCTCGTCCCCGCTCCCCGCTGCGCGATAACCCTGCCGCCGCCCCGCGTTGCTCCTGACCTCCAGCCAAGACGATCCTCGCTCCGCGGCTCTCTTGTGAATTTTTCACTCAGCTGATTGTGTGCGGCCGCGCCCGCCCGCCCCCCTCGTGTGACCTGCCGGCCCACGCGTTATGCTACGGGAAAACTCACCCTGAACCTGGGACGAGGCCAACTTTCAGTGCACCTCATTAGGTAATGAAGTCGCTCTCTGAAGATGATTTCAGAGAACCATGTTTGATCGAATTTGGTTTTGTTTAGAAAGGGCACTGAGCGAATATTATCGTACATAATAGCATAAATTTCGGAATAGCATTACATTACATTAAAGTAAATATATATATATATATATATATATATATATATATATATATATATATATACTTTTGCGCTCACAAACTGTGACAATAACACTAGGGAACAAAAAAAAAAGTTTTTTTCATAGCTCCGGGATGAAAGTGGGTGGTTTCAATGGAAATGATCACGCTGATTGTGAAAATCATTACAAAAAGTATCTGTCACATAAGGTTCAAAAGATATGGACTTATGTAATATTTGAAATAAAGAAAATCCTTTACAAATTTCCACATTGTCATACTGGTTATATCACCACAAATTGTATTAGCATGCATCATATGAGGCAAGAAAAAGGAAAAATGGTCCAAAGTATAAAGATTACGTAGGGTTTGTAATTTCATATATATTTTTTCCCTGTGAAGTTTGGGTGTGAATCTTCCACAAATGTACAAGAAGTTATCGGGTTCATTCACACATTTTCGTTTAGAAATGACGATTTGCATTTTATCGAACCGATTCAATTCTAGAGATCATGTGGAAAATTTCACTTTATGAAAACCACAGAACTGTCATGTATTAATGTATTTGCGGCTGTCGCAAACCATACACGAACTTTACGCGTACTGCGAGTACAGTTCCGCATGACACTGACTGACTCAGAATCTGCCACCCGAACAGTTGGATACTTGTACAGTTGCGATAAAGTAAGGGGCTAAAATATGAGGGTGCACATGACTTGTTTTCAAAACACCCACTAAGACCTACTACGACTACCAAGACCTACTAGTAATAGAGCGCGTCTACCAGACGCGAGAATAAATACGGAAATCCTCGAATACAGAAGGTAAAAACATGACAGCCTAGTTTTGTTGATATCTCATGAATGTGGCGTAGATGAGCTGAACAAATATTTTATTTTTAAATATATTTTATTCATTAGCAAAATATGGTATGATACCGCATAAAGATTCGGTATATTTAAACACTGTGACGTGGTATGAAGTTTTTATTGTGATATTCGTAATCTATGTATAAAATTGATCACTCTACCTTTCTCGAGGTAAAAATCTTGTTCCCTAGGGTTATCATCATATAACTAGGTGTCTTCAATTGCTCTTACTGTTAGTATAATACTCATGAAAAAATTATGGATGCCTCATGATCTTGAATTTTGTAATTATTGATCGTTAATCTTTGTTAACTTCTATTCTAATGAAAGTAATTCAATATATCAATTGTTAACTTTATAAATAGTAACAACACATCAACAAATAAGAAAAAAAGAAGTCTGTCCCCTCTCCTCCAAAAACATCCTGGGTGCGCCTCCGATAATACGCACCACCTTGACTTCCGTATCGGATTCCATTTCGTTCCTCTCGGCTTCATTTTCCAGGGAATTTTTGTGTGCATGTGCAAATAAAAATGTGTTTGCTGCTTCACGTGGTAAGACCTGTAGCTCTTCCAAGAATAATTTTCTGGTTATCACACACATTTACTTTGGTACATTTCAAGAGACAAGATTGTAGTTTGGAAAGCTCCATCATGCATACTCTTTTACTTAAATTATTTTGCGTGTATTGAGAATGCATACTATTGTAAAACATATTATCAAGGAATGTGTCTTCTCAGTAGTTTTTCTTTGATGTCTTCATTTCAAATGAACCAGTAGTGTTACTTCTCCGCTAAGAAAGAGGAACAGCGATTTTTCTAGCTTGAAAGTTTTTCATTATCAAGCAGTATTCTGTATAATGAAACAATAT
Organism: Gryllus longicercus; assembly: GCA_038098605.1. NCBI lineage: Eukaryota > Metazoa > Arthropoda > Insecta > Orthoptera > Gryllidae > Gryllus > Gryllus longicercus. The sequence goes on along the minus strand of JAZDUA010000253.1, from coordinate 33,550 downwards.
AACTTGTCTGGTACTTTATGGGTTGAGATGGATAATTTTTACAGATCGTAAAAGTCCTCTTTGATTTTTCAGCTGTTAGCTTGTTTTCTTCATTTGTTAGAGCATTTACTAACATTTATTATGTTTGTTTCGGTTTTTCAGAAGCAGACAACACCGTTACATTATTTCTTATCAACAGGATACGACACTACGAATTAAAACACCGAAAAGTACGCCAAATTTCAAATTACTCGCTCACCTTTAAATCAATTTTATTTTTTTATGCAGCAAATAACATTGGAAAGCATAACTAACGCTTACATTAATGTATATATTGCAGTGGTACACACGTGAATGTCAACAAAAATTCTGAATATTGAATTCTAGAATTGAATTCTAGAATATTTCATCCTGCAAAAATTGGAAACAATATTAATCTATGTATTTTTATATTTGTCAACAACTGAACTAAATGGGCATTGTTGAAATCGTTTGGTCAAGAGTATTTAATTTGCATTTGAAGTCTTCTCTGTAGACTTGTCAAACGTGATTCATTAAAATGTAGGTTAACTAGCGTATCCTTGCGAAAACTCTCGCATGTTAAACCATACCCTTCTGTCTTTTCTACCCTTCCATTTGTATATTAAGGAGAAAAATACAAATAAAACGTGTTTAAAAGTATGTGTTTAAAAAATCTAAGAAGATAACTTTTAATGTACTAACAGAATATCAAATAAAAACAAAAAACAATTCAATAGATATTTGAAAGAAGTTGTCAATATAGAGTTATTCAGTATTATAGGTAGAAGTTCTTGGAACAAATCACAACACTTCCTTAGAATTTCAGATATAGTTACCGATTCTGCATATCTCTTAACAGGTGGGTAATATTGAGAAACTCCGAACCAACAAAAACGTAATAGTATGTCCAATTGGATTTCTTCCTGTAGATTACGGTGTTTCGCTGCGTAATGCTGCGCTGTCGCTACACTGTCAGAAATGTTACGTTTAATGTAGATTAATGTGTTGTACATGAAACATAATGTAATCTTACACGTTAATAATAGCTTAATATGTTTGTACCTTAACTTTAATATATAAGTTAAAATCAGTGTACACTTAATGTGGACGTTCTCCCGTTTTCCCTGCCTCTCATTATTCATCTGATGTATTCACAATCACCAGTCCATCAAGATCATTCGTTGATTCATTCCAGGTATACCCATAAAGCTTTGACTCTTGCACCCTAATGTACATGTATACATTAAATTTTATGATAATAAATTTAATGTAAATTTCATTAATGCGTAATGTGGAAATTTCTGAGAGAGAACGAAACTTGCGGTACTGCGCCATTCCACAATCATTCATTCATCGAAACGAATTTCGCAGAAGTACGTGTACACAGGTTTTATTGGTGTAATCCGATATATATTTGATCCAGTGCGTCATGTGAGTAATTTTGTTTCAGAGTGTCCCTTTCCCACCACGTGTTCGCCTTCTCCGCCGGCGCGAGCTCAAGAGGTCCGAGAAGACGTCTCGCACCAACTGCAACAGTGAGTCCGTGCCCAGCGGCACATTAATAATTTATTAGAGTAATGCGCATGTCAGACAAGTAGCGTGTCTATAGATTGACGAAATTAATCATCCATTGCATATGGATAGCTTTGTTCTATTGTTCAATAGTTCCAGACAATGCAATAATACGTCCTATAATTAAATTAAATGTGTAACATAATATTCTATTCTATATAAAATAATAGAATAAGTAAGAATACATTACTATTTCTCTCTCAATTACTTATGAAAGTTGAATCCATAGTAAAAGTAAACATACTTCGTACTTGCTCAAAAACAAACAAAAAAGACTCAAAACTCGTGCTTTCCTTTATTGAATTAATAATTCAATTCAAATTCATTAATTCTAATGTTCTTCTTCTCAATTTGTTTAAATTCAGCGAAAGTGTGCGAAAAATATTAATCGTTTCACTTATTCATTTACAGAGTGTTTACGGAGTCGTAGAACGATGAGAAGAGAAAATGAACAATGATATAGAATATTTAAAGTGGGCGACATGTTTCACGAGCAGTTGCGCCCCAAATTAGAATCTCCAAGGCAGGAGGGAGAATATATCTAAAGTCTTATTAAAATATTAAAAAAACTGTACTCTTCCACTTTCAACGCATTATGGGCTTCTTTTATCTCGCCAAGAGTATACCTCGCGTGGTCTAATTTTGCTCATTTTTTTCTCCATTTTCGCCTGCCCGTACTTCGGAGCACTTTTTGGTTGGTCGGAAATTGAACAAACGACTTCCTGGTCCGCGTGTATCAGTGCCATGCGCTAATAACGGTACGCGCAGGTGTGCTCCGGCGCCAGCTCGTAGGAGGAGGCTTTGAGCGGAGTGGAGGGGGCGGGAGAGGGAGGGGGAGGGGAGGGGCGGAGGGAGGAGGCGCTGGACGGACCGAGACGAATGGGCGGCGGTCGTTTGCCCGCGCGTGCCCATCGTCCGCGCGCCCATCGCATGGCCCCGCGGCGACCGCGCTCTGCGCATCCTCAGCCCGCCCGTTCACCGCCTGCCCACTCGCCCGTCCGCCTGACCCTCCGCTAGATACCAGCCTGTCGGCGTGCTAGTGGGCGGCGAGGTGCGGATAGAGGCTGACGCCCAGGCACCACAAGTGCGAAGTAGGCGCACGACAATCACATATTTGTACGTACACTAACCCTCCGCCCGCGCGTCCATCCGTTCGCCATCCCGCTCGTGCACCCATTAGCCCGCCATCTCCCTTGCCCACTCACCCGCCCGCACGCTTTCTCATTGGTCTTCTGTCTCGCCCACCCTTTCGCCCGTCCTCTCGATCGCCCACTGTCTCGTCCGCTCGTTTAATTTAAACTAACGCTCTCACCTACTCGCCCACACTTCCAATCTCTCACTCTCCTAATCACCCACTCGACCACCTATTCGCCCGTCCACTCACCCGTTCACTCACCCGTCCACTCGCCCGTCCACTCGCCCGTCCCCTCGCCCGTCCCCTCGCCCGTCCCTTCGCCCGTCCCCTCGCCCGTCCCCTCGCCCGTCCCCTCGCCCGTCCCCTCGCCCGTCCCCTCGCCCGTCCCCTCGCCCGTCCCCTCGCCCGTCCCCTCGCCCGTCCCCTCGCCCGTCCCCTCGCCCGTCCCCTCGCCCGTCCCCTCGCCCGTCCCCTCGCCCGTCCCCTCGCCCGTCCCCTCGCCCGTCCCCTCGCCCGTCCCCTCGCCCGTCCCCTCGCCCGTCCACTCGCCCGTCCACTCGCCCGTCCACTCGCCCGTCCACTCGCCCGTCCACTCGCCCGTCCACTCGCCCGTCCACTCGCCCGTCCACTCGCCCGTCCACTCGCCCGTCCACTCGCCCGTCCACTCGCCCGTCCACTCGCCCGTCCACTCGCCCGTCCACTCGCCCGTCCACTCGCCCGTCCACTCGCCCGTCCACTCGCCCGTCCACTCGCCCGTCCACTCGCCCGTCCACTCGCCCGTCCACTCGCCCGTCCACTCGCCCGTCCACTCGCCCGTCCACTCGCCCGTCCACTCGCCCGTCCACTCGCCCGTCCACTCGCCCGTCCACTCGCCCGTCCACTCGCCCGTCCACTCGCCCGTCCACTCGCCCGTCCACTCGCCCGTCCACTCGCCCGTCCACTCGCCCGTCCACTCGCCCGTCCACTCACCTGCCTATTACCATTTACCCAGCTGCTTGCCCTCCCATTTACTTGCTATCTCGTCCACCTGATGCCTACCTATCCACTCAGCCACATCTAATGACCCTTATGCATCCAATTCAACCCCACCCATGCTCATTTACGCCCTATGCCCTCGCACACTTCCTTCCATTTCCTTTCTAACTACTCGCTTATTCACTTACCTGCCCGTTTTACCGTCATGTCGCTCATTCTCAGCATGTTCATTTGGTTGCCTGTCATTTCACCCACTCATTTGCTAATGTGGGTACTTGCCCAACAACTAATGTGCTAACTCGGATGTCTCTAGTTCATCGCGCTCTCTTTACCCTTGCCTCCTACACAAATTCCTCTCATCTTCACTTCCCGAGGCTCAGCTCTTCTTCCTCCTATGGCTTCCCCCGTTGCGCCCTTGACGCGTCTCTCCTTAGTTCATCTCATAGATACGAGTTTTCAGTTTCCTCGCCAACAGAGTATGCTCCTGTAGAAAGGCGCAAGTCCATGGCATCATCGTTCCTCTCCCGCACAGCGCCTTCCCTGCCAGCCAAGACGTTATCTACTGCCTCTCTTCCTTCTTCAAACTCACCATTGCATCAGTGCCCAGTGGCTTCAATGCTTTCGTTAGAGCATACCCATACATATCCCTTTGTGACGTACATCCTATCGTTTTGAGCATAAAAATCTCTTAATACTGACTTCGAGTCAATTCTCAAATTCAAGTCTTACACCGATTCTTTGTTTGCCCCATTTTCCTTTTTTATATAAAATGTATGGTAGCATTTATTTTCTCGTACGGCTTTTCCTATGGACAGTTGATCTGGGGAAAATATCAAAATTCAACGTTTTACTAGTTCTGAAAAGGCTATTGAAAGAAACGTGTCTCCGAACGAGTAGCAAACAATGGTGCCCATGCCCAATCTGTCTGAGTCAAGTTTCCTGAACCTAAGCCAACGTCGCAAACTCCAGCTTCGCTCCGGACATCGAGTGCCCCGAACTACCCTCCCGTCCCCCTGGCTAATGAGAGCGCCCGTGATCCGGCCTCATTAGACAAGCCCAGGCGCCGCTTCTCGTCCTCTCGCCCCGCACCCCCAGCACCACGCCCCTCGCCCCATGCCCCTCGCCCCATGCCCCATGCCCCTCGCCCCATGCCCCTCGCCATTTGCCCCTCCCCTGGACCCCTCGCCCACCACCTTCGCCACCACCCTCGCCCACCTCCTCGCCCACCCCCTCACCCACCCCCTCGCCCACCCCTCGCCCACCCCCTCGCCCACCCCCTCGCCCACCCCCTCGCCCACCCCCTCGCCCACACCCTCGCCCACCCCCTCGCCCACCCCCTCGCCCACCCCCTCGCCCACACCCTCGCCCACACCCTCGCCCACCCCCTCGCCCACACCCTCGCCCACACCCTCGCCCACACCCTCGCCCACACCCTCGCCCACACCCTCGCCCACACCCTCGCCCACACCCTCGCCCACACCCTCGCCCACACCCTCGCCCACACCCTCGCCAACACCCTCGCCCACACCCTCGCCCATACCCTCGCCGACCCCCCTCGCCCACCCCCCTCGCCGACCCCCCTCGCCTGCCCCCCTCGCCGACCCCCCTCGCCCACACCCCTCGCCCACACCCCTCGCCCACCCCCCTCGCCCACCCCCTCGCCCACCCCCTCGCCCACCCCCTCGCCCACCCCCTCGCCCACCCCCTCGCCCACCCCCTCGCCCACCCCCTCGCCCACCCCCTCGCCCACCCCCTCGCCCACCCCCTCGCCCACCCCCTCGCCCACCCCCTCGCCCATCCCGTCGCCCACACCCTCGCCCACACCCTCGCCCACCCCCTCGCCCACACCCTCGCCCACACCCATCGCCCACACCCCTCGCCCACACCCCTCGCCCACACCCCTCGCCCACACCCCTCGCCCACACCCCTCGCCCACACCCTTCGCCCACACCTTCGCAAGTCCCCTCGCCCACGCCCCTCGCCCATTGTTCCTGTCAGCCTCGTATTGCTGGCCGACCTCTCCGCACCTCGCCTTCGCCCTCGCCCTCGCCCCAACCCCCTCCCGGCACCGCTTTTAGCACCATTGGACACCGCCGCTCGCGCCCGATGGCTTGTGTCGATTACTCACACCCTCCGTGTTCTGCCCACTATCTCCTGTTCTACCTCAGCTCAGCTCTTTTCGTGAACGGGCGCGTTTTAAACCCTGGACTACACCTGTAATATTAGCGAGTGAAATATGTATTTAGTTTTTTACTGAAAAAAAAAGTTGCCAAAACGTCTAATACCTGTTCTTCATATAAAATGCAGATGCAATACCGAACAATTGAGTAACGTTCGGCAAGATTACTGCAAGGAACCTCAACAATACGTGAAGTGGAACACTAAACGTACACAATTTTAAAACGGAATCATTGATAACAAAGTTTTCACATATGTCGTTGCTAGTAAATTGAAAGAATATTTGTACCGAATTTGAAGAAAATGTTTAGGTATTTGTAGGTTTTGCGTGGTTCAAGTTCTCGATAACGCGTATATATCGACTAGAATACTCTCTGTCATTTCCTCTTTGCATCTCTTTGAACATATTCAAGTCAGCTTTCCACAGTTGGATAGATAGAGGGGCCAATTAATGCAGAACATCAGAAGGGGTAGGGAATCTTCTTAAAAATTTACTTGTTAATCTGAATATCTCGTGTTTCTTATACTTACTGTTCGCTGTGTATAAGTTATACGAGTATGGTACTCCACGACTTCACACTTGCCTTACAAAGATGACAGTTTAGAATGAAATTAATAGATCTCCAGTGTGTTCATTAACTAATCATGATGTACATTGTCTAAGATATTTTTGTAGTCAATCCACGCCATGCTCAAATAATGTTTACACGACTCGTGCTTGGAATCTAGTACTTATCTTCACTGATTATGCTGAAAACTGTTACTTTGCGGTACGTGTACGTCAACATACACTTTCCGAGCGCGTATCGCAAAGAAATCATGGCCAAATGAAAAATTGGGTACTGCAAAGTAACCAAAACATTGGGATGCCACGAAATAGCATGACTGCACATTGACTCGCATATTGAGAATGATCCCAAGAGATCATACATGAAAGTTTTCATGAATTCATATTCAAATATTATATGCAAATAGTATAGGCAACTCGTCTGAAGGTGTTTCTGACGTATTCGTTTCGTATTCAAAATGTCTCCTCGTTCGCTAATAATTAATACGTAAGCCAAAGACTCACTTTCTGTACTAGTTACGTAAATAACTATTTCGCTTCCATGCATATTTGAAGATGATTTTTTTGAGTAGCAAGCCGAGGATAGCCGCGTGGTTGACATTTGATGGGGCGTCGCGCTGCGCGCTGCTCTCTTCACGTGCTTTCCCGCTGCTCTCCGACCTCCTGCGACAGCCCCGACCCCGCGCCCCCCTCTCCACTGCCCTGACCTCCCACCACGCCCTTCCGGGGCCCCCTCGCACTTTCCCTGCGCTCATAGGCAGGAGCGTAGAACAAAGTCACCTGACTGACAGCAGTTGAAACATATTGTAAATGCTTTCTTTGAAAAACCCTTTCTGTATTAAAAACCGACACCTCTCCCCTACTACACTTCACCTCTAACCTTTTTGGATGAACATTTCAAAAAACAGACTAACGAATTAGACTGCTGTCAGGTTGCGCCACTGGAAGGAAAAGCGCCATCCATGTCTAGGTGATATCTGATCGTGAATATTTGAATTAGATGGACGAAGCAGAAAAGCAGCTAATGACTAAATGATGGAATTGACATAATTGGAAGGGAACGTTGACATTCCTGAGGACATGGTAAGTCGAAGTCTGAGGTTAAAGGGAAAAGTCTGACGTTAGAGAGATTTACAGGTTTCGAGAAAATTGTCGACAGTGGAATCGCGGTATTGTTTCAGTATAAGCGGACGTTTTAAGAAATATGAGATCTTCTCAGAATACTGTGACTCACTGCAGAATTCTGCAAACAAGATGGCGCCGACTTAAAACCCATCTGTTTAATTGATGATACTTGTAGCCACTGAAGATGGGATAAATTAGTCTTGAAACTAGTGTCTGGCTAGTTATTCCTTATATTAAATTTATATTGTGATATAATTTGTGGTTGACACCTTCTCCATCTTCAACTAATAATCATTACTGGTTACCATAACAACATGGTTGTAACCACATTATTTATGTTACAACATTACGAACAGCACGTCCGACCTCCAATGAAGGCATCTTAGTCAAAGCGTTGCACTTGTCATTCCATCTAAACTAAATCCTGGCACGAGCTGTCAGCGGCAAACTAGATATGTATGTAGATGTGTCTTGCTGATGTAGACAGTATGGCCTGAGATGGATTCTTTAACACACTATCTGAAGACGTAAGACCAACATCTTCAGAAAAGTCATGAAGATTAATTTATGTACTTAGTAACAAATGTGAAAGATGGAATGAATTCATTCTGTAATAAAAATCGAGGATTTTCTATTTGAAATGACTGCAGTTGTGGATGCAAAATAATCGATTGTACATCGATATCGAGTACTAGAGTATCAATCGAAAATTCTTACTCTCTAAAACTAAAGTTGTATCAATCAAAAACTATGTTACTATCTAGATCTGTAGTATCAATCAAAAACTATGTTACTATCGAGAACTAGAATATCAATCGAAAACTATATTACTATCTAGATCTGGAGTATCAATCGAAAAGTATGATACTATCGAGAACTAGAATATCAATCGAAAACTATGTTACTATTTAAAATTGGAATCCCAATCAAAATCTATTACTATCGCAAAATCGTGTTGCAATCGAAAATTATGTTTTTATAAAAACAATTGGAGTGTTAATCGCAAATTGATACTATCGAAAAGCAGAGTACCAATCTTCGGAGTATGTAAAGACGGGGCGGCGGGGCACGCAGGTGGCGGCAGGGGCCGGCGGCGGTAGCGTGGGCGGGGTCACCTTGCGCTGCGCCGCATCGCCTGTCGTGCCGCGCGCGGCCTTCGGAGCCCCCGCCCCGCAGCGCCCCGCCCCCGACGCAGCGAACGCGCGCTTCCAGCACTGAAGTTCTGGGACAGACGTACGACAAGTGTCTGCGAAATTCGTAATCCATCAACGGCGGGCGACAAACGATTTGCAATACCACGTTACACCTTCATTCAGTTTTTCCTGTAATGGAAAGTAGATAAAAATGTTTATTTAATTCCACATTATTTTCTTTTACACCTGCTGGTTCATTTGGCTTTAGAATATAATATTATAATTCAATTACAATCAGAAACACTTGCATTTTGAAAAGAGAAGAGAGGGATTTTGGGAGTAAGTAAGGGAGTACTCATTTGTAGTAATTGAAATATAAGTACAAAGAGTGTTCTGTATAGATTAACACAGCTACATCTATGATAGGAGAAACGTTATAATTGGATTTCTTAATAAAGTACCGTTATCAAAGCCAGAAAGGAGCATTGAGTTCTTAGCTGCCTTGTCGTTTTGTTGTTGGATATTTTTAATATTTTTTTTAGTTTTTCTCTGGGGCTGTGATTAATTATTTCCAGTAGTATTATACAAACTATTAAACAGCCACATACTACAACTATTGGTCTGTCGTAGATTATCCCAGTGGAAGTGTTTTCTCATTGTGATTATTGTGCTATGATGGAATTACATGGGAATTATGGACTTGGCCGTTTAAGATGGATGTAAACTACAATCTTTAGAAAGTCCGGAGCGGATGTTTGTTTGTAGAGAAGCGATGCTTTCCCTCGACGAAAAACATTCTGCGCGGCGTCTCGCGGGGGCGTGGCCACTGCAGGGCGGCCGCGTGACCGGTCAGCGCGGGCGGGCGGGCGGGCGGGCGGGCGGGCGGGCCGGTCCTAGCGTAATTGGGCGGCCGCAAGCACGCGTGCGCCCGCGTGCGCGGATCACGCCACTGCGGCACGCAGCACGCGTGCGGCGACCGCGCGGCTACCGCCTGCGTCGCCACGCGATTCGATCGGGGCCGCTCGCGCGCACGCACGCCCCGCGAGCCCCAAATGTCACTGCGGCAGCGTGGGTCAAAGACCCTCTCCGGAGAGCGGACACGTCGAGACGGAAGATAGCGGGGGAACTTAATGTACGCAAGATGGCGTTCAGTCGGCACACATTTATTAGCAACTATGAGCGAAAGTATTGTCCACGAATTCCTATTAGCAAAACGGATTTTTTTTGTGTTATTGCAACTCACGGACAAGCGATATTATTCATGTTCTTATTGGTGTAGCGTTTTACAGAATGTCTAAAAGAAATTGAATGTTTTCAAAAAGGTAAATCCCTTACATTCGAATACATTATCGAGATGCCAAAATTAGCAGGACACACATCGTCGTTTCGCAGGACACACATTGTAATCACAGAACGTACTTTCTGCATCTTCAATGTTTTACTGAAGAATTCTGTTCATTTGAGATTATACATCAATGAAACCCACATTGCTCTTAGCAATTGGGTGCACATATATTATTCCATTTTATATCTTTCATCATTATTCTTAATTTTTTTAGATGTTTTTGTTGAATGAATCCTTTTACGAGATTTCCGTAGAGGTCGAATTAATAGATTCACTCAACGTATCTTTTCCATTTTCAGTATTGCTTTTATTTGAACTTGTACTTAATATTTATGAACCAATTTCCTTCACTTTTTTGGGGTCGATTTTCCCGCCTATCCCTGAAACATCCTTCATTTTGCTAGAATGAAATATTGTTTTCCACTTCTCCGTCCTTTATATCCACTGATCAGTGTTTGTCGACTAAGTAACTCCAAAATCAATTACATCTTGATGTATAGTGAAAAATCCACAGATTCTATTCTCTTTTACCATTCATAGAGATATTGTAGTTATTGTAATGAGTACCGTAAGGAAACCCAGACTAGTATGATTCCGAACCTCTTGGTTAAACATTTGAAAGTCAGTAGACATGGAATTAGCATGTCTAATTCACAATTATATATTTCAAGATATCCTGTTTCTGATTCTTTAGAATATACTACAGAAAATACAGCAAATAGTTATTATCGAATAAAAAATCAACCTCTCTCTTAGAGCATTTTCTTCCCCTCTGGTTCCGCACTGTGGTTAGCGCGCGTGCTTTGCAAATGTGATCATTGCCCGGACTATTTTTGTTACTTATTTGGCTTACTGTCAATCTGTCAATTAACAGACTTTCTTCTTATCATTTATCTGCGTGTCAGTCTGTCAATATCTGCCACTTAATTGCCCTCCTTTCCTATCTCCTTTTTTACTTTTTATACTAAACAGCGGATCACTCTACTTTTTGAGCCTGCCTAGCTGGTGGAGGCTACCGCTCTACCTGGTCTGTGCCTTTATATGTTTCCCGAGTGCAAATGGGGAGAATCTTCTCGAGCGTTTTCGCGGGCGTCATTGTGACAGCTGCTTTTACAACACTTTCGCACGCCCTGCAGTCACGCGTCCATAACTGTCTTTCCACTCGACCAAAAGCGACGTTTTCGCTCGCATACGTTTTTCGTGGCGTTGATTCAACCAAAAGTACGACTCTTGTGGCGGGTAAAATATCCGCAATGTTTTGTTAAACCGATGAAAATATCGTGATTTAGTATGCGAGTTTGGTTTTGCCTCTCCGGTAATTCGCCTACGTCAGAGCACATACCGATTGTGCAGCGTTGTATCGTTCGTTTTCTCGTGCATTTATTCGGCGGTTCGTTTTTGCATTGCATCCACTCGCATTTACTTGCGCGACGCAACGATAACATTTTGTAGGTGAGTAGCCAGAGACTAAAGGACTTGCTGTATCAGACACATTTGAATATACCCACTGACTGAAAGAGTCTGCCGACGTTCTCACTCCATGCAGTGCTTTCGAATCATTCAATCACATGAACTATTCATTGCCGTTGTCTCCCTTGATAAAATATTAAATGTTATTACTGCGTCTCATTGAAATAGATTCTATGAATAAACATGAAAGTTCAGGCTTTACAAAGAAATAAGTTTAACGACGAGGTTTCATTGTGCATAAAATGTACTCAAATATGGAGGCAAAATGTTTGGCTTCTCAAAAAACTCAAACTTTTAATTTTGTATGTTTTGTTCTTTAACTTTTATTGGAAAGTCTATCTCTGGCAGAAATATGAATTTCTTCTACTTCTAACTCCAAAACTACATATAGTAAAATTGGTTATAAGATGTTAAATATTCTGACCATTTTTCAAATGACATATTAATAACGTACTATTTGTCAATAATGTATTTTGTTTAACTTTTGGTCTCTTATTAGGGTCTTTCTCAACATTCGTAATCCTGCCCAGAATTGTAAAAATACTTTGTTAAAATTTTAGAAACTATTGGGTAATATTTAATGTAAAAATGATCAGTAGTAATCATATTTAGATCAATATCCGTAGAGTTTTACTTCAATTACTTCAAAGATTGACGATTTTTATATGAAATTTACCCAATAGTTCTTAAAATTTTAACAAAATTATTTTTTCAATCTGCACCTACAAATATGGTTCCAAACGTTAAACATATTAAATTATTGAAAAATAGTTTTAATGTCTCTGTTTTAAAAAAGGATGGAATTTATAACATTAACAACGAGATAACAGACAAAAACACAATCCTTCATAAAAGGTTGCCTAATAAGATTAATTATTTTCGTCTATTAACCCCAGCTTTACCAAAGTGGGAGTTACAGGCCACCGATGATATTTTGTTTGTTTGTATTTCACGGGTTTCAATTTTTTAGGAATTTCAAAATGATTGATGTAGTTTATGAATTTTTGTTCAAAATATGCTGTAATTTAAACAAATTTTGTTAGAATTTGAATGACTAGAGAGTCTTTGGTGTAGATAAAACATAGAGATTATTGACTCAAAAACTGAGAATTCAGAATAAACTTCGGATATATTTGTTCTGTTTTAGATCTTTGCATAATGTAGCACAATATGTATATTTAACACCTTCAACAGGGTTTCCAATAGCACCACATACCATTCCTACTCTCCCTACACTTTCTCACAGTCCTTGTACTTATCCCATGCACTAAATATGAATAATAGAAATATATCTAGCTTTCGAAATGGAATAACATATGCTAAATATCTGAAAATCGTCTCCCTCAAACAACCAACTCCTCACACAGCGTTTTAGATCCAATCTCTCATAACGCCAATTGTATCCCATTTGCAAAAACCCGTTGTGCAGCTGTTGAGTAATACCGTTAACCAAATGTATTCTCTCCCGTAAATGTTGAACAATGTCTATGGAATTACATCAAAGATTTTTCTTAAACCTTCTTCGTACTCATTCCGCAGTCGTAGTTTGCATACTACCGCCCTCCCGTTTGGAATAACAACATCCTTCACAAGAATTTAAAAACAAGACATGCCCAGGATGTTATTTCTCTCCACTGTAACACATTCCAACAAAGTAAACCATACCATGATACATATCTGAAACAAATATAAACTGTGGAGGAGCCCAATTGGATTAACGGCAAATGTAAAGTTGTCCAATAAATTGTGTATATAATATGGTGTATATAAATGTGTAACTCTGAAACCATCACGTTTATACCCTGAGGGCCAGTCAGTGAATAAAAATTAATAATAATAGTTTTTGTTTTAATGAGTTAACATGACTATTTTGTTCATAATTCAATTTATTAATTATGCAAAATAGTCAAATACGTTATTCAATAGAATCAAAATTAAAGGTGTGGGATTTGGATGACCCCCTCCTCTCGACATACTAATCCACAGGACCATTTATACCTTGAATTAATGATGTTATCATATCCTTATGTGTTCCCTCCTTCGAAATCAACGGCTTTGATGTATTGTTTCTCCCCTTGAACTAGATCCATACGAGTTAAACTGCGCCCGCGCGAGCTACTTACCTGTTGAGAAGCCCGGCGCTCCTGCAAGCACGGGCCGCTCCTCTTGACTCTGCTCTCATTTCCCCTTCAAAAAGAAACGGGTGCGTCCATGCGCTAGCAGAAGCGACGTGAAGTGGGATATAGTTCATAGGAAAATATATTAGCTCTATGAAACAATTGAGATTTGTGGTATATTTATACTCTTTATTAATTATTACCATTTTATGTTATTTTTTCTGCCTTGTATAAACATTTTTGTCATGGGCCAAGAATATGTTTCATTTACCCTTTTTTTATTTTGTGTTATATTTTATTAAGACATTCAGTTGTTCGTTATATTTAGCAATATAATGTGAAATAAATTAAGTTTCTTTAAATTAACAAGTTTCGCTTTTGAGCTTTTGACAGAATCTTGGTTTGTCCAACCTTTTAATCTCGACGTAGGTAGTTAATGCAATACTTTCACTCTTAAGTTTTATTTGAAGTCAAGATACTTTCGATTCCAAATGTTTAATTTTTGTTCTCATTTGAGAATTTGAAATCTGATTGATGTATTATTTTATTTTAATGGATCATGTCCATTAAATTTAGTAAAGGAAATTGGAATTAACAGAGCTAAATTTAGGGGAAAATGTCAACCGAATTCTCCAAAAGAGTGTCATGGGCTAAGTATCGTCACTCAGAAGAAATGTGTACAACCCTTACTTTTAAATACCGTGCCTGTTTCTTTGGATGCAGTGCCCATGAACTCCAGTAAGCTAAACCATGCCCACGAACTTGACATGCATGCCTTCAACAAAATCTGAAGTTCTCCTAAACTATGTATGTCGGTGTCTTATTGCAATCGTATTTCCAAGAGGAAGGTATCGTGAACATAAGCATTACATCGTTGATGAGAACTATCATGATAAGACGCCGTGTACAAGGGAATCATCCGGGGAACATCATTTGATTGAACGTTGTATGTTGTTACGAAAATTGTTATTATCACCATCGTTGGACTGGAACTCGTACGAATATGAGTCACATCCTACATTCACATCCGCTAACAAGTGTTTACTTTAGAAAAAAATTGAGAAGATAGGTAATTCATAAGATTCAGACCCTTTGAACGTTGTGTTTTGGAAAGTAATTTTAGATTTTGGAAATGTCAGTTTAGTTGTAATTGCTCTAGACATTACATTTCATCGAAGATAATGGCGTTTACATTCGATCGTCGTAATTCGACAACTTTCGATAAGATGCTTCTTAAATTTTAGTATCTTAAAAGTTAGGAGTATGTTCAAGTTGGGAATGCGATAACTTGCAGTTAGTTCAATTGTTTCTTGTGCGTCTGCACTTGATAATTATTTGAAGTAAAGATGAAAATTCAGGGATAAATCAAAGTGATAAGGCTGTAACATATTCCATTTAAGTAATTACTTAGTGAATTACTAAAGGTTCCGAATAACGGCCCTGAAAAGAAGATTACATAATATTCAGGGCTGAACCAGACCTCTGAATTTGAAAAGGATTGGCTCGCTCTAACGAAGCATCGTAAGAATGAGAAATGGGGTATGAAGAATGGGAATGGGGTATCAAGAATGACGTATTTTTTGTTACTAATTAATTAGACCTGAATAGCATATTCTTTGCTCTTTCATGTGATGCTAATCCCTAGGTAAGCTGAACTTGGGTATTTGCGGAACATCTGCATTCTGCGTTAAACGTCCCCATTTTTGACGGTATGGCAATTCTTGGAACAGCCTGACCGGGGAAGCTGACGATAAGCGAATCGCAAACCGGTGACCACGCGTCGATCCACGGCCGAGATAGCATCGACCCATCGATCGCAGGCCGATCGAGCCGCACGCAGCGCGGTGCCGACGGGCGGCCCGCGCCCGCGCCCGCGGCCACAACCTCGCGACGCCATTTCGAGGGCGTCTGCGCGGCAGTAATAAAGCGCGCCTTGTAAAACAGGCGGCAGATAGTGTCGCGCGCGACGTGGGCAGCGGCAGAGTTTATATTTCATTTCTGCGATGCTATCTGCGCGCGCAGCGTCTCCCGGCGATCCATCAGCAGCGGCCGCTCGCATTCCTCTGGCCGCCGCCCCTCCCCCTCCAGCCGTTCCTCGCGCCCGCCGGCGGACGCGCACGTAATTGAGAAACAAACGTCTCATTAATAAGAAGAACGGGAAGCGCCGCGTAACAGATGAGTTCCCGGCGTCGCTGGAGTGGGCGGTGTGCGGGGGGAGAGTGCAGGACGAGCCGAGGAGCTGTCGTAAAAGGGGTTTCCGCGGTGCTTTTGAGGAAGTGTGGCCCCGCTGCACTTGCACGCGGAGCGGTCGGTTCCCGTCGTCGAGGTCGCCGCGGGGGCGGCAGTGGTGCGTGCTCCGTCTCCGCGTCGCCCCGCCCCGCCCCGCCCCGCCCCGCGCCGCGCCGCTCCGCGCCGCCGCCGGCCGCGCGTGCGAACGCATGTCGTGATGTCTCCGCGACGCTCTCTCATTATGGCGGAGGCAGCAGCAGCAGACGCGGCGGCGGCGGCGGCGGCGGCGGCGGCGGTGGCGGCGGTGTGCGGACTGCCTGCGCGATGCTGCGCCGCGATACGGCACGGCAGCAGCGGCAGATGCGGAGATACCGCCGTTCGTCCGCCCCGGCCTCGGCCCCGGCCCCCCGCTCCCGCCCCCGCCTTGGTCCGCGCCCGCGCCCCCGCCCGCGCCGCCGTCCCCGCCCGCCCACCTAGCTTTGTCCGCGCTCAGCCAGCGCGACGCCGCGCCGCCTCCGCCCCCGCCGCGGCCCCGCCGCCCCCCGCCGCCCCCGGCGCGCTCTTGGAGGCGGCGATGCCGCGGCGACCAGCTGGCGGTGCAACAGCGGCGCTTGCAGAAGCGGGAGCAGGCTTGTTCTCGGATGTTCGAGATGACACGGTCGTGATGATCGCGGCGTCGAAAACGGGGCACGGAGTGGGTGGGGCGTGGGGCGTGGGGCGTGGTTTATTTTCTGAAATCAGGACGCGGAGGCGGCGATGAAGGCGTGGAGGCGTACGAGCCGTGGAGGTGCCTGCTGGAGGAGATTAATCCTCGGGCGAGCGCCTGCTTTGTATTCCATGAGGCGAGGCGTGATGTACTCTGTGTCCCATTCAAAGGCATCATTTTTTAATTTATTTCCCCTTGTACTACTTGCTTTGATGGCAGTGTATTAGTTATAGCTGTACAGGTCAAAAGTAATTAAAAATGATATTTGATGTAATAATTGATAATATTGAATCCAAAATTTGCATAAATGTTCCATGTCATCAACCAAAAATACTAGTAAGTGATTGATATCATCGTCGCGATGGAACACATTCTAAATATAATATATGAAAAATCTCTTACTTTAATTAACACATTCTTACTCTCTGTAATAAATAAACACAAGAAACCTGTAGTAAATGTATATGTCTGGACGCTTATTAAATTGTGTAACCCAGATTGTATATTGACAGATCAATTCTGGTCTTCCGAAGCAGTACATCGAAATTGCAGATTACTCCATTGACCAAGAGTTCAAGCACAAAAACCCAAAACCAATCCCAAACAGTATTCAATGATTATGTTTTTTGAAAAGAACATGAAATAGTTTAACAATGACGTACGTGATATATCGGCGCGTGGCCGTTGGGTGGTTAGAGGTGTGATGGAACGTGCTTGAATCAGTGTGTAAGATGTAAGATTCCAACCTACCTCAAGGGATGTACCGTTGTCTCTAGCCTCTGGGAGTGGAAGACGTAAGCAGAAAGCTTTAATGCACGATAGGCGTACAACGACTGAATTTTTGTTCTAGGTTAAGTACTCGTAAAATGGAACTTGTGATTGCGTGACGAAGGCAGTAAATCGAAAACCTTCCGCCAGTTGGCCTCGGTATGGGGGTTGGTATATAAAAAAAATAATAAAAACAAAAATAGCAAAAATACAGAAAATAATAAACCTACGAGAGAAGAGTCGAAATTTGTATTGCAAGGAAATCTACACTCCACCGTGTCATACGTTTCACCAGGAACTAAATAGAATTATTCCTCTAAAATTAATATCAGCAAATAAGGAACAAAAGTTACTCAGAAAAACATCCATTTCTTCATAGTTGGTAAATCTTCCTTTTAAAATCACCAACTATTATTTAATTCTGTGAAATTTCGTATTCAATTCCTATTTCTAGAATGATGATATTCTCATATTTATTTCTAGACGCGAGCGAGTCGTATCAGCGCCATTTTTGCACGTCAAGGAGACCTCCCCAGACATGCGACGCGGCGGCGCTTGCGTGGCGCTGTTGGCGTGGGCATGGCGGGGTGCGAACGGTGGCCGTTGCCGCCGCCCCCTCCCCGCCCCGCCCCGCCCCGCACCCGCCCCGCCCCGCCCCGCACCCGCCCCGCACCCGCCCCGCCCCGCCCCGCCCCGCACCCGCCCCGCCCCGCCCCGCCCCGCCACCGCCCCGCCCCCGCCCCGCCACCGCCCCGCCCCCGCCCCGCCACCGCCCCGCCCCGCCACCGCCCCGCCACCGCCCCGCCCCCACCGCCGTGTCTTATCTGAAGGACCGGTCTGACCGCAAGGCAGTCGCCGCGACGCGCCGGCGCGACGCACCGCTTCTCCTCTCGTGGCGGAATGCGCTTGATTTACAGGTGGTGGGAGAGGAAGGGCCGGCAAACTGCACTCCTCGGATCACTCGGTAATTTGTTTCCTCGCGATGTTACCCTCTTGCTCGGCAAGATTTCCACGTCCCGTGCCTTCAAGTTGAGAACCGTTCCCCTTATTTAATATAGTATTAATTTTAGTCCCTTCAACCGTGAACATTCTAATCATGAGATCGTATGATAATTTGATCTTTATTTCTAGTTCTTTAATTCAAAACCTCTTGACTTTGGGAGTACAAACAAAAAGAATCAGTTGAATGCAACTATGTACATTAAAAGATATCTTATAATTTAGGCTGTAAGGTATTAAGCCACATTTTATTTATTATTTCTGATAACTCACCTAGAAATAGGGAGTCTCGCAAAAGAAAGCTTCAACTGTATATTTCAAAGCTTCACAAAGAGTTTACCCTTATCAGTGGTGGAAGAAATAATCAGCTCTTCTATAGACTGTCAAAATATGGAAGAATGAATTACGGGTGTTACGTGGTACATGGTGCTGCACCAGCGTTTGCCTCGATGGAATATAAAAGAAACCATCAATCAGAAACTATCTACGAACGCGGTTTCGCACAAGTTGTGTTCTTGTGCAAAGTGCAAAGTTGACGCAGTTGAGCAAATTTCCGGTAACTTCTTGCGATCACCCCGTTAGCGGAACGATTGAAACTGCTATTGGCAACCTAGTACTCGTAATGTCATTTTATATTACAATGAGTACCAGGTCCAACAGAATGTTCACGATATTTGAGTGCTTTCAGAGTCCAGCACTTGAGTTCAATGTGCGTCGACGGGCTTCAGTTGTTTGAAGTGCGAGCGCCTGTCGTAGCAGACGCAGTCTCTGCGTCATGGGGCGATGGGGCATGGGCGGGCGGGGCCGCCTACCGCTGTCTGGTGCAGCGAGGGCCGTGCAACTGCTGCTGCTACTCAGCACTGCCAGGCAAACGAAGAAGGATAATGCGTTCGTAGGCAAACGAAGATGGATAATTGTTCATACCTTCTCTGAACTGTCACACATGTTCACACAGTAATTCACGGCTAAACCAACTCAATTCAGCGTAATCACTAGCTGAAGAAAACCTGCTGACGTTCTTATTCTAATTCTCTTGTCACGTAGAAAGATATCACGACTAAAAATGGGCGATTTTGAGTTTAAGTTATTACACCAAGTTTCAATTTACTGTACGGAATACTATTATAATTTAACTTCATCAACCAGCCAAAGATAGCGATGTTGCATTAGCTTAGTATGCAAACAATTGCATTAATCGTTCTAGTTTTAAAGTTGTACTGAAATGTATGTATTTTTAAATTTTGTCGTGTTTCTATTGTCTTGTGATACCTTGATGATATTTGGAATCACGCTCAAGATCGTTTCATTCCTTCCCATTTTGCAACGCTTTGCTATACCAAATACAACCTACTCACCCTTCAAGACTCCCCGTCCCGTCTCCTCCTCAACCTAACTTCACTACTCCTCAACGTTTTTGGTGCCATCTCAGATCGGCACATTCTCCTTGCTGGCAGATTTTGGTCACTCCGCTTACTTTGCTCACAGTGCTCACCCACTCGTATCACACACCGTCGTGCTCCGCTCACACCGCCTTATCCGACCGCGCCCCCTTTTCTCCGGTGTCTTTCTCCTCTGCCCATTCACCGTTTCTCCAGACGACGCCTTGCCTCCCCACTCGCCCCACCCCGCCGCATGAGTCGTGGCTTCCCCTAGGCGTGCAATGCAGCGGCGGGAGAGGGGGAGGGGGCGGTGGGAATTCGGAGCGCTCGCGGATGCTCTTCTTGCGGTGCAGGCCCGTTAGGCGGTGCCGATCCCCACCCCCACCCCTGCCCCTCCCCTTCCGCCCCACGAAGCGCCCCGTGTTCCGGTCAGTTGCCCCGCGCCGCCTCCGGCCATTCGGGCTTTCATGGCAATCTGGCGATTCTTACAAGTGAGTGTCGATCTGGGGACTCTTACAGGAATTCTGAAAGAGCATACAGATAAACAGCCAACAAACAAGTGGGGATGGAGCATCAGAATTTTCAACATTCTACATACCTCGGCGCTTTGCAGGATTTAGTTTTTTGAATCTATAAATAGTAGATCCGTTTATTCTTTTTAAAGGGCATCACCAGAATTTCAGAGACTTGAGGCGCATTTATAGATCCCAAAATAGTATTTTTTTAAGAATGTCAACAAGCCTAAGAAGTTAGTTAATTTATGGAAAACTTGCTTCCCAACATCAGTTACATTTGAGAAGAAAGTTGACATTTCTGAAGAATAAATAACATAACTGGAAAACGTCTCAACTATTAGTATGTCCACGTAATTTACTTACTTTATCATTTTATTTCGCAAAGATTAATCGTAGAGTGTCGTAGACAGTGCACCTCAAAGTAAGAGAGCGAGAAGAATTGCTTGACGTGATTTACAATGGGAGATGCTAAGGGTGCAGATCGAAGATCGACATAAAATGTAGGTGCTGTGGTGAAACATTTTGAAAGAGTTTCGTTTTTGACAGTACGTGAATGATTTGGATATCAGGTGGCCTACGCCCCGTGGAGGGATATGTTACTATAAAGAAGAAATAGATTTTCGAGACAATACAATTGCTGCACATTCTTGGTATCTTATCATTGCGCATGCTTATTTATTTACAAGTTGCTCTTCTCATTGAAGATCTTAGGTGTTTTTCGGGAAATTTGATTCACTTTTATCCCACTACTTTGGAGAAACTCGGTTAAATCAACATAAGGTTATTCTTGAAGGGTCCTGGAATTGTGCCGGTGAGTTGTAATCAGCCACAGAAGCTTCGGAGAACCAGCCACAGAAGACTGTCGCAGAAGCAATGGGACTGACCGGTTGCAGTCACTAGTTGTAATAGCCAACCAGAACATATGTAATTAATGAAGCCATTGGCAGTGGCCAGCTTGAGCGGTATATGGCAAATACCGGTCGTAGATGACGGTCACTGGGGCCAGTCTCACGAGTTGGTCGCATTGACATATTGCAGTGATCCGCCGAAGGGGCCGTTCGGATTAGCCAACGGCGGCGGGCCGGAGCCGGTCGCGGTAGCTAGTGCCAGGGGACAGTTCCAGTGATAGGTAGCAGGGGCCGGACGGAGTGTTCGGTCTCACAAAATGATCGAAATAGTTACTCGCAGTGACCGAGCGGAGAAGCTGATAGCTGCGACCAGTGTAAGGGTACGTTCGAAAAGTCTGATCGCAGAAATCGGTCGCAATTGTCGGTCTCACGAAGAGGACGCAATGACCAGTTGCAGTGGCCGATGCTTGCGCAGAAGCCGATGATTCCGGCCAGATGCAGGGCACAGTAGCAGCGGCTGGACCCAGAGACCTGCCTTATTGGGCCAGTGGCAGGGGCTGTCGCAAGGATCGATGGCAGGGACCGGTCGCAATGGTCAGTCGCACCGGCAGCGCGCAGAAGCCGATGGCAGTGGCAAGGGCCGGTCGCACCCGCGAGCGCCTCGCGGGCTCCCTTCGTCCGGGGCAAAGAGCGCCTCCGTTGGGGGCGGCGGACGCGACAAACGGCCGTGCGACACGCCACGGGGACGCAGGAAGAGCCTCAGGCGGCAGGCGGCGGTATCGCTCCATCGGAGGAGAGGCCCTGCGCGCAGATGCCATCGCAAGTGCGTAATTTTGGGAACCAGTGGCTCCGCTCTTCGCAGGTCGGGGTCGGCGATAGCACAAGCAAATGAGCGGGGTGAGGGCGACAGCGAGAGCCTGCTCAAAAATGTTCGGCTCAGAGACCACTTACGACAGGAACTCGTTTGCTAAAGAAACGCCATGTGTCCTAGTGATTCATCGCAGTGGCGATAGCATTTAGTACCGAGGTTGTCTGGGAGTCGCCGCGACCTGCTAGCGACGTTGCGTGTTGCGTTTTGTTTATTTTGATAGTGGAGCAACATCATTTTATCGTTCATTTTGAAGCGCAAACCTCCGATATATTTTCTGCATTTGAAATAGCAATACTGGAATATGCAAAGCATATTCGAAAATCATTTTATTCTCTTTGTCTCTCTTAAAAATATCTCCATTGATATATTTAAAAAAGCAAACAACTTTTGCGTTTTTCCTATGGTATTTTGAAGCGTCTTCTATTTTGTTTGTATTATAATAACAAAGTTTCCGTTTTGAATAAATTATATCAAGTTTTTCAAATTGCTTTTATTTTTAAATTCAAGAATGAATCAACAAGTTCAGGAAGAACTAATCAATCAATTCAGTTTTTATGGGTCAGTTCCATTCTGGTCTTTAGAGCGGACATTTCAAACTCCACCAGCGTCCTGGGAAAACAATTTCTGCAGCACTCACACAGCACGAATGCACGGGTAGATGTCATCAGAACTTGGGGAAAATATTTGGTTCCTGCACATGAGCCACTCCAGTGGCAGAATCACTGTTTTTTGTTCCGGTAAGTAAGATATTCACGTTTTCCAAATCAGCGGCTGACAGCATACGATATCCGACGCTCACAAGTGAGACCACCAAAGAATATCAGCGAAAGTTTATAATTCTGAGAAATAATGATAGTAAGAGTTATTACGAATAAGTGTACTAATACTCCATGGCCCACTATTCACAACAATGTTTATTTTCTGGCGTAAATAATATTAGAACAAATTTTTTGCTTAATGTAAAATGTAAAATGTCTCGTGCCTGCTTTCACAGGACGAATGATCAAATTTAAATGAAAACTGTAGTACATTAAAAATTTTGCAAAGTGGATAAAATGTACGATATTCGTATCATGCCATGCTATTATAATACTCGATTGATTAGCGAACTCCGCCTGACGGCCTCGTTTGGTAGTTCTCCAAAACTCCTATTCTGAAGAAGACTTTCGATATTTATGTCGTAAGTGACTACTAAATGAGAAATGCAAGATGTGTGCTGCAGCAACGCAGCATAAAGACGAGCCGTCTCCGGCGTGACGTGGTCGAAACTCGGCCCGCCCGGGGGTTGAACGCAACGGACGTGTCGCGTCGTGCGAAAGCGGCCGCGTGGCCTCCGGTAGGGGGCGAAGGCGCCGGCGCGGCGGCCACAGGGCAACGGCCGCGCGCGCCGGAGACAGGGCCAGGACACAGGACAGGCCCGGCGGGGGCCGGACGGGGAGGGGCGGGGAGGTGCGTAGGGACACGGTCGGCCTGCGTGTGCGGAGTCACGCAGCGCGGCGCCCGAGGCGCGACTCGCCCCCCGCCCCCCTCCCCCCTCCCCCCTCCCCCGCACCCGCCTCCGCACCCGCCCCCGGCCCTGCAACCGCCCCCTGCCCCCGCCTCTGCCCCCCGCCCCCGCCCCCTGCCCCTGCCCCCGCCCCCGCCCCCGCCCCGCCCCCCGCCCCCGCCCTGCCCCCCACCCTGCCGCCGCCCTGCCCCCGCCCTGCCCCCGCCCTGCCCCCGCCACCGCCACCGCCATCGCCCTCGCCCTGCCACCGCCACCGCCACCGCGACCGCCCTTCGCTGTCCCCGGCCTCCTCGCACCCGCCACGCGGCTATCGGACGTTTTGCCGCACGCACCTCACTCACGGCACGGCCAAACAGATGGAATCGGCCCCGAATAGACACACACACAGAGGCGGTTGTCAAATCGTTTTCGATGGATGTTCTAAGTAGGTCAAATCAGCCCTTGCAGCCAAACCAATACTTACAAAACACAGAGTGGGGATACTATTATCATTCGCATTCCTTATATAAACAGAAAGTGGAAATGTTCTCTGAAGTGAAATAACAAAAACTATAGCACGCGGACATTACGAAGGAGCGCTTTGTGCAATACGGCAGACATAAAGACTGATATTAAAAGAGATGTTACAGGCCTCAGGAATGAAATTTTGGAAGAATTCACGTAGTAGATACGCCATTAATGCAGTAATGGAGGAGGTATTATTTCAGATCCGTTTGTTGGTTGTTATTTTGTCGCATCGAACTGCGTTTGCCTAATGAGAGTGAGATGTGTAAAAAGTCCAAATAAACTCGTCGGTCAACAACAGGTGTCCTATATCAAATACTATACAGGTATTGCAGAGTGATCTGTATTGTCTCTATAGTATTTGCCTATTTCTCATTTCATCCCTCACCCCTGAATCCTTAACCTGATGCTGGGTGGGTAACTGTTACTGTCACACAACTGTATGTTTTGTGTGTAATATAATGATTGTATAATAATTTTTAATGAATTTTATTTAGGAAAGGAAGCACAATCATCTTGCATGATAAACATCGCTTAATGAACGATTTCTACCGAAATTATCTAAAGGATTCATGTGCCACAAAGCGTCCCACCTTTCATTCAGGGAAGGAAATTTATTGATGAGCACAACAGGGGGTGCAACGGCATTTAGTACACAATGAGATTCTGACAGCCTGTTACTATATTCACATGGGACAATTCGAAATGTTATTTCCAGGTGACTGAGTTGCATGAACCACGTAAAGGAATACACCCTATATTCTGGCTTACATAGATTATGCTCCATTCCAGGGTAATTTTTATAATAGTACGAGCATATTGAAACTGATGTAACTAACAACTGACTTATCTTCTTCAATTTGCTTCTCTGGTATTTCCATCGTTTTCATTACTCAGAACATTAGAAATTAAAATACCCCTAAATGTTTTATTTTTTCACACGATACATATCATGATAATCTCAATTCGCCACAGCAAGAAACCTTACTTCTTTGTTTGTTATCCCTTTATGCTGCATCCAAGGCGAGGACGTGCTTCTTACAATACCTCGTTCCCTGCCATTTAATGGCATGTCCTGTCCATAAACACAATATTTATTTCGAAGCACTTTACCTCATTTTTTCATATAGTGACACCCCAAGAGCGCATTACACGTTCTGCACTTTGAAAACAGCAAAAAGATTCCCGTGCGCAGAAGCCAAATGGCAAGAGCGCATACCGTACCGCCGTTGCGTCCGCCTCCCCGCCCTCTCTGGCCCCTCCGCCCGCCTCGTCGCCGCCGTCTTCGCGCCGGATCCGCCGCGCGGTCGCGGGTAGTTAGCGCGCGCCCCGCGCCAGGTGCGCTGGCGACGGCGGCCGGTGAAGTAGGAGGGAGGCGGAGGAGCCCGGGGGTAACTCCGCGCGTTAATTAACCCCAGGACGCCGCCGCCCGCCTCCGCTGCTAACGCAAACGCCGCGTCCGCGCCACGCTGCGCTGAGCTGGGCGCAGTTCCCGCGCAAGAAGCCGCTTCCACGAACGGGCCCGCGCCCCCGCCGCCGCCGGCCCTAGAAGCACGCCCCGCCCCCGCTTCAGCAGCAGGCACGGAGCTGGGGGGAGAACATGTGAGACGATAGGCAAGCTACCAACCAATCGCATAAAACGTCTCCAACTTATCCCAATTTCCTTCACTGCCACCGGGAGAGGTGGCTCAGGGCATCAACTGATGTCACCTACTGAGGTCCTAGGTTCGAGACTCCACGGGGGCAGGATTTTTTACTCTACTTAGCTAGGACGAATTTAGTCGCTGTCGGAGGGGAATTCTAGCAGCCGGCTCCTGTGATTGGTTTGTCGTGTCTTTTCCTATCAATACCAGGGCGAATGCCGGAGCAGTACCCTAACAAATAGGCTCCGGACCGACCGCGATCTTTCCTTCTCCTTCCTTGTCGTATCCTGATTTATTACACACATTTACAGTTACATACACTTCCCTACCATATATGCCAGGAGACCGGACGGGAGCTTTGAGCTTGTCCCAGCTGAGGCGTTAACCCACTGGAATACCGCGCTAGCCGACAGTAGGTCGGCCCCAGCTCTCGCCCTCCAGCGGAGAGAAGATCACCACCACCTTCGGCGATAGAAAAAATGCACTACACTTACGGGTTTAATGATAGCTGTTGACGCGGTCCGGAATCACTAATCAATCAGAAAGCTAACGGCCCGCGCCGCCGCCAACCTGGAAGCACTCCCCAGACGATAGGCATGCTGCTACCAATACATCTCCTATCTAGCTACTAAATTCTCACCAAACGTATCCCACATCCCTTCACTGTCAGTACACAGACTCAGAAAAAAACATCACATGTATCCAGAATACAAAGTACGTTTCCTTTTCACATGTTCTTCAAGAAATTCCCCAAACTAAATCCTGAGGTTACCATTACCTAGAGAACGCCAATGGGTAACCTCAACCAATAGTAGTTTCTAATAGTACGCTCAATAATAGTTTTAAGTTACCTATTAAGCAATGAAATAAAGTTAAGTGAATCTAAACTATGTAATCAGGATACATAAATGGAAAAAAATACCGACTGCACCTAAAACTTGGATAACGTTTGGTGTAGGAATGTAGCGTAAAGAAAGTTTTAACAGCACGTGGCAATACTTTTCGTCGATCTGCTTGCTTTTCAAAATACCATGGAATTGTAATACGCAAAAATCACCAAATGTTCCAGTAACATTTCAAATGAAATAGGGTCATTTACGTCTTTAATTCCTCACATTACATATTCTCTCTCATCCGTTCTTTTATACGACAAAATTTGCCCTTAAGAAATGTGCGCAAGTTTTTTGGGACTAGTCCGACCACTTAAGAGAGTCCGTGACGGAACGCTCGTTATCGAACTAGGCGATTAAATCTCGCACGTAACCTCGAATAATGCGGTCCACGAAAGGGCTTTCTTTGCTGTTCCAGAGAAGAATTAAAAATATTACATCTCACGGCTTGATATTCAACACTGAACAACTGAGAAATTAAAGCAGATAGTAAAAAACATTTTCTCTCTAAAACGTTACGTCGCTTACAATGACATTGTCGACGGTTACTTGCCTTTTATGGCTGTCTTCTATAATCCCGATTCTAATTTGCGATAAGTTCAGCGTTGTCATTCCACATTTGAAGTTGTTAAATAAACCAATTTCATTTTGACACTATCCAAATGCTCATGAATTTGAACATGAAGGTTTTTAACATTTAATAGAAATGAAAACGTGTGATTAAATACTGAGGCCATCATAATTTTGCTCAAGGTAAGAGTTGAATATTCTTGTGTCAACTATTAACATATGACATTCACATATGAGCTCTGTTCAAAGAAAATTGTGAATGATACCATTAACTAAAACATTGTCATTTTTAGCGTTGTTGTTAATAGAAATGTGTTGCTGACGAAATTATTTTTTTTAATAGTACTCTATGGCAACTTACATTGTTCCGCCGACGAACAAAATTCTTGGGTTTACATACCACTTCCATTCCCGAAATGGAAATAAAATGTATTGGAGTTCCGAAAGAGGAATCTGCAAATCCCGGTGTGTAACAAATAGCAATATAGACAAATTGTCGTAGAGAAGGACGGTCATGGATCACACACCTATGAGTCTAACACTGCAAACACAAAAATTTTGGACGTCCCGTAAATAATAATATGTCACAAATCAAAAGCGAATTGAATAACTAGTGATAACGACAAAAATAATGTCAAACAAATCTACATGCTCTTTCATACCGTATGAAACCATACTGCATGCTGATCATGTGGCAGAGGCAAAGTGAAATTAAATTTCCGGATTTTACACGTACTACCTTAAAAATTCAATAGTTTCCATAGATTGTTGTCAATGAAAACGTCATTTTCCGTATCTCTCCTCTTCAATTATGGTGTGTATTGTAAGCTACTGGGCATTTAGGTTCTGGACATTTCTGCAATGGATATATAAATATCTTGGGCGAAACAGTATTGGAGTCATTATGAAGTGGACATTTATACTAATGGACATTTCCGTGAGTGGACATTTTACATGTGGGTAGAGCAGGCCCGCTTTAAGTCCGAGTGTGTACTTAACCCGGATGGAGGTGCCCCTTCCCCCTCCATCTCCTACCGAAAATGTGCATGAAGGGAAACATACAAAACAGATTTTACCAAATTGTCACGTTTATCATTATACTGTCATCAAATTATTATCATAGTCATTTGTAATTACATTTATTTTATGATACATCAGCATTCCATTTTTGCACTGAAAAACAACGCGGTGCTTTGCTTTTTTTGATATAAACTCATTCAACGATTTTTGAAAATCGTTTTTTCATTCTCGCTCTAGACGTCGTGGAGTAAGCATCGCATCGCTCCGCTTATCGCTGTGCTTCGGTGTTACGCTCAAACTCGTGTTTAGTGCAAGTACAAACGGGCGCCGCTACCAGCGGATCCCCATATTTCTAACAGTGATTGTTTTTGTGCAATAGAATTGTTTATTGCTAATAACGAAATATTGTGTTATCCAGTGAAAGTGTAGTGGTGCAGCGAAAGCTGTATGTTCGCAACAAGTGCCCCCGCTTTTGGGGCCAATTGGTGTCTGCAGCCCACGTTTTAAATGGTGGCACACCAGATCAGTTCACAGCAATGAATGGAGATGTGCTTCCATTTCCACCACAAATGGAAAATATTCAACCCTTGGAACAGTTCAACACATCACAACCGCCTGCCCTGCAGCTGGATGGAGAGCCGGAAGGGACTCTGACCAACCTTCAGTCAGTAAGCACTAAAGATGCTTATTATAACAGGTATGGTGCTGCCCCGCAACAAACAGTTATTCAACAGTCAACCAGTGGTTTTAATGAAAACAGTAAAAATCTAAAACGCATGCACGTAGATTTACCAGATGAAAACAATGCTTCTAAAAGAATACTGTATAACGTGACCGTCAAAAAATAGGTACCAAGGTCCTTCAAAATATGACCGAAGAAAATTCGCCAAACGAAAGGGAAGAAAGTGAAGAATCTATCATTAAAATACCCCCCTTTTATGTCCATAAAGTACTCGATTATCCCCTATTTATCAGTGAACTAAAAAGTATTACAAAAAACAATTTTTCTACTAAATTAGAAAAAGACACTATAAAAATTAAATTCAACTCAATAGAGGACTATAGAGAATATCGAAAATTCTGTGAAAAAGAGAAAATCGAGCATCACACATATAGGGATCCTACCCAAAAAACTTTTTCAGTTGTCATAAAAGATCTGCCAATTACCTATTCAGAAGAGGAAATATTTAATGAACTTTCGAAAAACTTTGAAGTGTTAAAAGTTGTTAGACTGTTCGGAAGAGAACGTAAACCGTTAACTACCGTTGCGGTCGATCTAACTGATAATGAAAATAACAAAGCAATTTTAAAAATAAATCAGCTTATATATAGCATTGACAGAGTTCAAATGCGCGTAAAGTCTAAAACTCCAATAATGTGCAAAAAATTGTCAGACTTTCGGTCATTCACAGGCAAATTGCGGAAGGAGACCTAGATGTGTGAGATGCTTAGAAAGCCATCATTACTCGAAATGTGACAAACCTAAACATAATAATGTACCAAAGTGTTGTAACTGCAATGGGGAACACACGGCTAACTACAAAGGCTGCAAAGCTTACAAAGAAGCAGTTAAAAAATATAATTTAAATCAGGCTAATCATAAATTTTCAGCATACAACCTGCCAAATAGGCAGTTCTCAAATCGCCAATTAAACAAAACACACAACCTTATGCACTATGCCCCACAAGAGTTTCCTCCTCTGCCGCTTAATTCAACGCCCTTGCATTCTTTTGCTTATCGCGCCTAGCCAGCCGCCTAGGCCAGATAACAGGAATTCTCCCCCAGTCCTCCAAAATATGAACGTAATAAACGAAAACCTAATCCAAACAATTGTAAATAATATTCTTTCTGCAATCATTCCACAGTTGCAACAAATGGTTCAAAAACTTATTTCTGTTCATTTCAATGGCTCAAAATAAAATAGAAAACTTCAAAATTCTCAACTGGAATGCAAATGGCATAAAGCGCCAAGAGAACGAACTAAGATACTTTCTACAAGTTCACGACATTGATGTTGCGTGTATTTCAGAAACACACTTAAAGCCGGTAGAAAAATTTTCGATCCCAAAACTATTTAGCATACCGCAATGATCGAATTTCGCAATAGCATCAGGTGGGGTAGCAATTCTCATTAATAGAAAAATTAAACATACACTGATACAATCCCCATCCTCAAATGAAATAGAAACAATTATTATCAATATCGAACTGATCTCTTCTAACATAACCTTGATTGCTGCATATAAACCTCCCAACAAAAAGTTTCCGTCAAGTTTCTTGAAAGCATTGTTTGATGGTAGGTCACAAATAATTTTAGCAGGAGACCTAAAATTGTAAAAACCAAATTTGGAACTGTAATTCTACTTCATATAATGGAAAACTTCTTCATAAATTCGCATTGCAAAGAAATCTTAATATACTAGCTCCTCCAGAGCCCACATACTACCCTTATAACCCAAATGTAGTTCCTGATATTCTAGATATACTTATTACACAAAATTTAAACATTCCGATTTACCAAAATGTAAAACCAGAATTAGACTCAGACCACAATCCAGTAATAATTTCTTTCAAAGCCGAACTTCAGACTTATCAAAACGAAAAAATTATAGAGGGTAAAGTAAATTGGGACATGTATAGAAACATACTAATAAACGAATGTCAGTTTCCTGAGAATCTTAAAACATCATCTGATATCGACAGTTGTATCAACTCTCTCGAAAACATTATTAAAAATGCTATTAAAAGGTCATCTACTAAAGTTAGGAATTTCACCAAAAATTATATTCCGCTTCCTAAACCACTTCTAAATTTAATTAAAGAAAAACATAACCTTCGTAGATTGTGGCAATATTCACGCAATAAAATAGTGAAACAAAAATTAAACAGCATATCGGTAAAAATTAAACAAGAACTACATAAAGTGAGGTGTACACATTTCCAAAATTTTTAGGCAGCATCCCTCCAAACTTCAGGACAATGTGGAACACAATTAAAATGATTACAAAGGAAAAATCTTTCATCCCGCAGTTATCCTCTAACTCAGGTCTAGCAACGACGGATTTCGAAAAAGCTGAAACTTTAGCGGAACATTTTGAGAAAATATTTACAACTAACCCGGTAACCGACTTTGATTTCCAATTAAAAGTGGAAACAAACTTGTCAATACCGCGATATTCCGTCCCAATAAAAACTAAATTTATAGCCCCGTCTGAGACATATCAAATAATCAAGGCTTTAAAAACCGAGGAAATCAGCAGGACATGACTTATTAAATAATAAAATGATGAAAGAATTACCTCGCAATGCAATTGCAGCATTAACAGCGCTCTATAACGCTTGTTTAAGATTAGGATATTATCCAAAGACCTGGAAAACTGCCATTATAACACCAGTATGCAAGCCGAACAAAAATCCACAAGACCCTCTTAGCTATAGACCAATTAGTTTGTTACCGACCTTTGCCAAAATGTTTGAAAAACTTATAAAATCCCGACTATCTAAATTTTTCACCGAAACCAATGCACTTCCAAATACGCAGTTCGGATTCCGTCCAAACCACTCCACAAGTCATCAACTATTAAGAGTAACAGAGTACATTGCTGAAGCATTTCACAACCGAAAGTACACAGCTGCAATTTTTCTCGACATCGCACATGCCTTTGATAAAGTGTGGCATCATGGGCTACTTTACAAGTTGCAAACCTTGGGAACCCCGATTATCTCCAAAACATCATTAAAAGCTTCCTGTCAGAGAGGGATTTCAAAGTTAGTATAAACAACAATAAATCAAGAGCACATATCATCAAAGCCGGCGTGCCGCAAGGTTCCCCACTTTCTCCCGTATTGTTCAACATATATTATAGCGGACTATCCACAAATGACTTACTCAGAAATAGCACTCTATGCAGATGATACAGTATTATTCAATGCAAATTCAAACATTACCAACGCTTGCAAAGATCTCCAGTCGGACTTAAATGAATTTGTCGAATGGACATTGAAATGGAGAATTGCCATAAACCCTACCAAATCACAGCCTAAAATATTCTCACTAAGAAAAATACATAAACCACTACAAATCAAAATTAATAATTCTGCAATTCCTTGGCTTAATAATGAAACGCCCGTAAAATATCTGGGTGTATTACTGGATCAAAAATTAACTTGGAAAAACCACATTCAAGAAATAACGAACAAAACCTACGCAAAAATGAACAAACTTACCCAATAATTAACAACAAATCATCGCTTAGTCTGGACTGCGCATTATCAATTTTTAAAACGATAATACGTCCCTCATTAACATACGCCTGTCAAATTTGGAACAATTATAGCAAACACACATCTAAAGAAACTACAAATCATTCAAAACAAGTATCTAATAAAGCCGTGCAAGCCCCTTGGTTTATTCCAAATATGCAAATTCACAGAGAGCTTAACATTCCTTCCATTAGCGAATACATTCAACGGATGAGTAACAGATTTTTCACCCCTTCTTCCGTCGTGTACAAGTGCACAAATATTTGATCTAGGCAAAAATGCTTCCATCCCAACCCGCATTATCTCTCGATACCCCAAAGACTCTCTTAAACCACCTTAAATTAGAATAATTTCCATCCCCTCCCATTAATCAATTCCGCTGCTGAAAAATTAAATAAATACATTAATTAAAATAAATAAATAAATTAATAAATTTCTTTGAATTACTGCTCTGCAGACTTTGTTGACGAGGTAGCCGTGTGGTCCTCCTCATATACTGTCAGCCGAATGGCCAAAAAATTCTGTAATTATAAACTGTAAATTAAAACCCCTGAAAGGCATACTATGCCGAACAGGCAGGAAAATAAATTTAAAAAAAAAATCGTTTTTTTCGGTAATGTAGCTAGAAATATAGAAATTCGCAATACTGTTGAGACGATCTAACAATGTAGCTGATCGCATATACGTTTTGAGTCGACGCAATCCCCAGAAACGTCGTTCATTTCTGGAATTTAACATTTATGAAATATTTCTCTCCTTTCAAATTCCGAGTGGGTATTTTACCCACTCGAAATTTTTTGTGTGGGTGGAGCTACCCACCATACCCACATTATCCGTGGGCCTGCCTGTGGGCCATTGACTGCTAACCGCTGTGCATCGTTCGTACGTACAATGCGTCCAACATGGGAAGGATACGCCAGTTGCAGTGTCTGGCGAGAACGAGGCGGCTACAAACAATGGCACAGCGCCCACACAACGTGCGCACGCCTCCTTCCCTCCTAGCGCAAAAGTAAACTCGACCGCTTTTTCCAATGAAGTCCGTGGTTGCGGGGAGTTTTTTACAAGAATACACTATTTGATGCAAGTGCAAGTAAAACTGTTTGTTTCCTATATCACAAAGTTCTTAGACTGTTTCATATTGCGACTTACAGTTACTAGTCGCTTTAAGGTTCTAATTTGTGTTGCTTATCGCACACAATCTATTCTATTAAATGGCGAA